>OX101811.2:62355865-62966929 GCA_944452925.2 Chrysolina oricalcia
TATGTGGGAAAGTTGTGAGGAATCTTATAAGGATTCCAAAAATGATATAATATACGAGGTGTTCCGTTAGAAATAACAAAGTAGCTACTACTTTCTGATACAAGCGGCAACACTGTATTGATGAAAATATTTTAAACAGATAGAGCAAGTTTGATTATCCACGCCCACAAATTTTCGAAATGATCTGTCTTTCTGTTCTCCAGATACTTTTAATGTTCCATCCACTGTGAAACACCCGGTATATATGCTATACATGCATTATAATACATATAAGAATTTACACATAAACCATAATACAACTAAGAGGTTACATTCAAATTTATGTTGAAAGTGTATCATTGATATACTCATCCCAAGTGTAGTGAAAGCCTTAGTAGCTCTTCAACTCTTTTTCTTATGTTTTTTTCTGAATTTAGATTATTGGTATCCTGAGACAGATAATTATAAAGTTGTCAAAAAGTAATGTGTAGAGTTGGGCTCAGGAAGCGATCGATATTACAACTCTGTCTGGTAGGAAAACGAGAATTTCTCATGTATAATTTCACTTCTGTTTCTTAAACATCAAACAGTCTCTAGTTTAAATATTGAGGTGAGAGTCATTATAGTTCATGAGTTGAATAGAGGCCGACATGTATCTCTGAAGACATCTCTGTAGACATACCAAACAAAAGTATTTTGATGTAGTCTTGTTTTGCTCACAGGGTGGAGCGGTAACTTGCTTTTTGTAAATCGTCTGTCCAGCTTGAAACAAATTAAAATTTTGGATTGCATTCTTCTATTCCTTTGCTGAAGTAGTCTAATTTTTTGTATCTGACGGATTATAGTTCTCGTTGCTACTTTTAAACGCTTTCTTCTGGTATCATCTATGTTCATATCATCGGTACCACAATCACACGAATTCCTGTAATATATCGCATACATTTCAAACACAGACACACACATATATATCTGCCTAGTTATTATATTGTTATAGTTGCAGAACAGTGAAGTAAATACCATGACCAACAAATTTAAACTAAAAAATATCACTGAACTGTGTATTCGTACTCGAAAGACATTCCAACAAGACTTCACAATCTTTATGAATAGCTAGGCACAATGTTATCAATATAGTAGCTCGGAAAACATATCTATGGCTTGCACTTCTCTTTGGTGCTATAAATCCTATACAGTAACCAGCAATTTTTTCATACAGATAGGAAAGCCTATACCTATTTGAAATTCCTGGGAAAATGTTATCTAAAAAAAAATTCCTGCATCTTCCTAAACTCGAAATTCACTATCCAAACTGTTCCATTTGTCTAAGAGGAACATAACAAATTAGAAGTACAATTCACAAAAAAGTCTTTGAAGAAGTGATTTTATGTATTTGAGAGAAAGTTTCATATAGAGAATCAAAGCCTTCTATGATAAAGTAAGTTACAATTTTGGAGTCCATCACTTTTCATTTACAGATTACAGGAATTAAATGAGGAATCTCCTGGAGTTGGGAGTATGGGCTCTTTCAAAAGATTGAAAATAATACTCAACCCACTGATAAGATTTCAAACTTGCGATTATTTACAGTTTTCCTTTTACAATAAGAAGTTTGTGTCCACGTCCGGTTTAACAGGAAGCGCTACGCTACTGGAAACATTCCAGAGCGATTATTCATGTTGATATAAGTATGTGATATTCCATGTTTCCAAATTTTCAATTGGGAACATCGAAAAATTCTGATGAACCGATTACTTACGTGATAATCCCTGTGAAAATTCAGTATCCATCAGATTGAGTCTATAATAGCTAGTGGCTTATGATTTGAATTCGGTTATGAATAGTTGAGTTTGCTTACTCACTTACCTACTTTTTAGTATGCCTACACTGCAACAAGTTTTTCCTAATTTTTGGTAGGTAATCGTTTTTAAAGTTGACTCACATAGCAGGTAACAAAGTTTTTTTTACAGCTATTTCAATGAGCAGTGTATTTTTGCATCAAAATCGGGATAAAAATGATTCATTAGAAGTCAACTCATTCAATACCACTAAAAAGGTCGATACGGAATGCCAAATAAATATGGTTTATGTCAAGATTAACTTGCTGCGACGCCCATGGTTTGATTTGACAAGGCGATAAATAAGTCGTAAACGGACGTAAACAAACATGATCGCCAAGTAAGGAGTTAATATAATACGGAATTTTAACCTGATCAACGTGTACAAACGGAAGCAGCCGACAAAGCCTTTTTTAACACGACTCAGGCATTGATGTTTGTAAACAACGTCGGGTATGTTGCTTTCAAGAAAGAGCTAGAAAAGCCCGCTCTATATATTTTATTGCTCGGAGGCTGATAAGTGATTAAAATATTTAGGAGAACTAGATCCATATCTGAATTTCATACTAGTAGAATCATCAGACGCCAATGCCAAAAAAATACACTGAATCAGACAGAGAATTGGTGAGGAATATAAAGGAGTAGAATCTAAAACAAAATATTATTACAGCATAATGATAGAAGATCCATATCTATTGGAAGAGGAAGACAAAAATTTCATTAAATATGTAAAGAAAAATGCACCATTCCAAGATGCCATAGATTTTGAATGCCTCTTGAATTTGAATTCCATCTCTGTTATCTGCTTACAATGTGAATTATTCAATATTAAAATCACAATGTCTTTAATCAGTCCTTTGATTGGACACATTTTTGCACAATTAATCTGCATGAAAGTTATCTAGGGCATCTGACAAATACAGCTACATTCATGGCTCTCATTCGTAGTTCAAAAGTTCTGCATTCCGAGGAAAAAATCAAATTTGTTCCAAACTGTTCAGTACTCCTTATGGTGAAGATAACTTGTTATCGAATGCGCAACTAGGAGTGAAAATACTTCTGTGGCGAATGGAAACAGTACTGTTTATTCTCCTACTGTTTTCATGCCTTTTTACATGAACTGAATATTTTCTCAATTCAAGATGACATATTTCCGAACAAGAAATGAACAATCCTCTTTTTTTAATTCACTGGCTAATACAGGCGCTGATTAA
Organism: Chrysolina oricalcia; assembly: GCA_944452925.2. Taxonomy (NCBI): domain Eukaryota; kingdom Metazoa; phylum Arthropoda; class Insecta; order Coleoptera; family Chrysomelidae; genus Chrysolina; species Chrysolina oricalcia. Next base: position 62,358,894 of record OX101811.2, read on the forward strand.
TTTTCAGCCTAAGGCGCCTCTGCTTTTTAACCCTTTGAGCCCGGATTCAATTGAAATGAAAAAATAAATGTTTTTTGCAAAAATTATACTCAATAGACCTAAATAATAAGGAAAATCAACATTTTCTCAAATAATGTTTATTAAAGGTACCTATACAAAAAATGGTGGTCCACATGGGAAACCACCAGACCAGATGGGTTTTAATTTTTTGAATGAAACAAAAAACAATTTCGGTTTTCTTGCAGACATGAGGCCACCTTACAATTTGTAGAATTCCACGTTGTACTGTTTGGATTACTTTTAGTGCTGCAAAAATTACATTTTTTAAGGACAGGTCTCACTCTCTTTGAATGGCCTACCACTTTTGGGAGCGGATCCTGGATTTGTCCTTCTCAAGCCAACTGCAACCGCAATTTTAAAATATTTCAGACTTACAGTCGTCCCGGGTAGCCTAGTTTTGAAAATTATGATCGAATTCACTATGGCCAAATCCAAAAAGTAAAAAAAAATCCGATAAGTACCACTATTTTTTACTATTCCGATCCAGTTCATGAATCGATTTGAGCATATCAGCCTTATCTACTCCGCCCATTTATTGGAACATGTCACTAGAGTCTGAGAATCTATGTAGCCTCCCAAATCATACTCAATATCCGAAGGTATTTCCTCAGTGAGTATATCAAGTTCTAGTGTCATTTTTTAAAGTTGATCGAAAGTCCATTTACGAGGGCTGACAATAAAGTAAGGTCTCCAACGCTGCAACTTCGCCGGATCACGCGCTAGGCGAAATCTGGCAACACCGCCGTGTTCCTTGGTTCCCCCACTACCACTTTGCTGCTGGGTGAGGCTTCCCCGACCGCTCAGTCTTGGCTGAGCAGCCGTCAACGATGGAGGTACCACTCGCGTCAGCGTCCAAGTGCGAATTGCGTTCTGTAATACGTTTTTTGAGTGCGAAAAAGGTGACACCTATTGAAATCCATCGTCAACTAGTTGAAGTTTACGGGGAAAAGTGTATGGACATAAAAAACGTGCGTAAGTGGAGCCGCGAGTTCAATTCCGGGCGCACTAATGTTCACGACGAGGAGAGAAGTGGCCGACCGTCGGTCTCGGATGCGATTGTTCAAGCAGTGGAGGCAGAAATGCTCAAAAACCGCCGTGCGACAATTAGGGACTTGGAAGAGAAGCTTGGAGGAGTGTGTAGCAGCGAAACAATCCGTCATATCCTTGTGAACAAGTTGCAGTACCACAAAGTTTCTGCCCGATGGGTGCCGAAACAGCTGACCGAAGACCACATGAAGCGGCGCGTGGAATGTGCGACCAAAGTTGTGGCCCGTTTTGAAGAGGAAGGCGATGATTTTTTGGAAGGGTTTGTTACGGGGGATGAAACGTGGGCTAATCACTACACACCCGAAACAAAGGAGTCGTCCAAACAATGGCGCCATAGCGATTCTCCGAAACCCAAAAAGTTTAAGGCGACACTGTCAGCCGGCAAGGTGATGGCTACGGTGTTTTGGGATCGCCACGGGGTATTGTTGGTGGATTTCATGCCAAGGGGAACCACTATCAATGCAGCAAGGTACTGTGAGACCCTGGAAAAGCTTCGTCGTGCCATAAAAAACAAACGCCCGGGATTGCTGAGCAAAGGAGTGAAATTTCACCACGACAACGCGCGCCCGCACACAGCCAACGTTACCCTTGACCTGCTCAAGACATTTGGCTGGGAAATCATCGATCACCCTCCCTATAGTCCCGACGTGGCCCCCAGTGACTACCACATGTTCCCCGCCCTGAAAAAACATCTCGGAGGGAAGAAGTTTGATAGTGACGCGGAGGTTCAGAAAGAGGTCAACACCTGGCTGCGCGAGGCGGACGGAGAGTGGTATTCTGCCGGCATAGACAAGTTCATCGTGCGGATGCGCAAGGTGTTGGAAAAAAATGGCGATTATGTAGAAAAGTAGCCAAGACCTTGGCCTTTCCAACGGTGTATCGCTTTTTGTAAATAAATGTCATTTTCTATGAAAAAAAAAATTGGAGACCTTACTTTATTGTCAGCCGTAATAGTTTGCTTGAGATATTGCTTGTCAGGTGAAAATGAATCACCGCATTCAGTTATCCGTCTTTACTAACCTAATAGACATATATCTGAAAAAATTTACCTTAGAGACCTAGTGGTCCCTACAGGGACACCACTAACTAATTTATATTTTTAATGAAAACTTCAATTGGAACACGGACAACGAACATTATGAACTACTAATATATTATATTTCTTCAATTATCTTCAACTTACCTGCCATTATTTCCAGAACTGGAAGTAGTATCGAAGTTACTTATTAGAACGTGAGAGAACCCTACTCTCGCTAAATAATCCAGTCGCCTGAAAGTATGGGGTAGTATGCGTCAAATTCGGTAGTTCTGATTTTTTGCAGACTTGTTTATGATGTTGGCCTAATGAATAATCCAAGTTTGTGACCTCGATCGCCGAACGCAACATTGTCAAAAATCGAAAAAACCGCGAAAAAATCGTATTTTTTTCAAATTTTGGCGATTATAACCCTAAAGGACTAGTTTTTGAAAAAATCTCTCTTCAGATGTTTTTGAAGTAGACCAAATTAGCTACAATATTTTACTAAAACTGTATCTGTAGACCTAATGGTTTCCGAGATTAAGCCTTTTAAAGTTTATAATTTTTTTTCGAATTTCGCAATTTTTTACAATTCTGTCGTTCTAAATGAATTTTGACCCTGATTATACTATCAAAGTCCTGTACTTTTATGATGGGATGTTAAAAAAGAAAAAGAAGTGTGAACGATAATGTTTAAGCTAAGCTACATATAATGAAGTAAAACAGATAAGTACAACCAAAGTTATTGAGTTTATTTGTTAGGAAATTGAGTAATATTGAAAATCTAAAAATTAAATTAATTTAGCCCTCTGGGTCGGCCCCGGTTGTGGTTCGTCCGTATCTGGATCGACGTACTTATTCGGATAGCATATATTGCACAAAGTTGTGTGGCCTTGAATCTCATCATTTGGTGCGATAGCTGACAGATACATACAGTACTGCTCACTATGGCTCAAACGTGGCAGTTGTTTCCGATGGTTACCCCAAAGATGCTGTATAGAAAAACACAAAGAGCTCTGAGCGTATTTTAAGAGCTAAGTCACACTCATCGCGAGAGATAATCGTCGATAAAGCTGCTGACAACAAAAATAGGAAATCACAACATTCAAGTACAACAAGCAGAGGAAGATGCTGATAGGCGCATCATCACTACAGCTGCCGCAACCTATGATATAGTGGTAGTCGTTGGTGAGGACATTGACTTGCTGATCATCCTTATACTGCGATCTCAAACCAACGTGATTTTTTTTACAATAAACGTGAAAGAGGCTAATTAGATGTCATGTATTCCAGCATCGCTTCTTTAAAATCCTCTTTGAAACCAGTGCTTTTCCTCTTTATCCATGCCTTTAGTGGTTGTGACTAGACATCCTGCTTCTTTGGCTTAGGGAAGAAGCAAATGAAGGCCACAGGGAAAGAACATGTCAAGTCACATCTTGCCTCAAATCGCGATTTCCATGTCAGCTTTTGGCTGCCGGACTATGCTACTATCACATGGCATATTTGTACTGGGAAAGAACGTGTCCGGTCAGGATTAATACGTTTGTAAACCGAATACAGGCAAGAAACGTGAGTAGTCCAAATGTAAAGAATGCTCTCCTGTAAATTATTGCCAGAGTGACTTAGCACGTTATTTCCCTGGAGTCTTCTAATGAGTTGAAAGCAAGCTGAGATTTTTCTCGACACCAACTCTACACCTGACGGGATAGCAGCAGCAGGAGAGCGAGTCATAAGTGCTCAATTCGGAGGCAACCCCAACACCTATAACCTTGACGAGCTGCGGTACCAACTATTCGCCAGGGCTGCGACGAAAACCAGCTTCAATCTAGCCAGGTTACACACTACACGAGACTGCGCGATTTAACTCCTTGCGGACATACCATCAGGTAAAAATTTGTCCTTGCATCAGTAATACACATTACATATCATTCATCATTTTCTATTCTTATGTACAATCTTCTTACAGGTATAGGCGTGGTTGGGAGTCACACTGAACCCTCTATCCTAGGGGTGGATATCCACGCCACAAGGCCTCAACCCCAAAAGGATGACCAGAGATGCAGGATGCAGCTCTACAACACGTCTTGCGGATGATTTCTTGCGGCTGCAAGAGGGGTTATGGGAATGCGTGCAGCTGCAGAAAGGCAGGATTAAAATGCTCATCAGTCTGCAGGCACTGCAACGGGGCCTCTTGTGACAGTATACCTGATGTTGCAGTAGTAGATATCCCAGAAGGCGACGATCTGTCCGATGTCGAAATGGAGGATGACTTGTGGGCACAAGACGTCGACGATTCATCACCATCCCAATACGTTGATCCAGATATGGACGAACCTCAACCGAGACCTTCCAAAAGGGCTAAATTAATCTATTTTTTAGATTTTCAATATTACTCAATTTCCTAACAAATAAACTTATTAACTTTAGTTTAACTTATCTTCTTCACTCCATTATTCAAAACTTATCTTAAACATCATCGTTCACACTTCTCATTTTATTTTTTATCCCATCATGAAAGTACAGGACTTCGATAGTATAATCAGGGTCAAAATTCATTCAGAACGACAGAATTGCAAAAATTGTGAAATTCGAAAAAATTATAAACTTTGAAAGTCTTAATCTCGGAAACTATTAGGTAAACGGAGACAGTTATGGGCCGTGGTGGTCGGCTGGTAGTGCGTTCACCTCACATGCGTGGGGTCGTGGGTTCGATCCACCGATTCACCGGTCTCGTGCATGGCATCACACGTTAAAAGGTAAGGGCTGCGTCTTCCCTAGCTCACACAAGTCTCTCGAAAACTTCTGAGTTGCGTGTAGGAGTGCAATCGGTTGACGGAAATAACAATAACAGGTCTAGTATCCTACTGTAGCATATTTAGTCTATTTTAAAACGTCCAACGAAAGTTTTTTGAAAAACTAGTTCTTTAGGGTTATAATCGCCAAAATTTAAAAAATAAACAATTTTTCGGCAACCATCCGGGAAGTGTTCACTTCCCGGACACTTTTTCTTTGGGAAAGTAGCACATACCGGCCTAGTCTGGGAAGTACGTACTTCCCGGACGTTACGTAAATTACTATTTTTCGCAGTTTTACCGATTTTTGACAAAGTTGCGTTCGGTGCTCGAGGTCACAATTTGGATTATTCATTGGGCCAACATCATAAACAAGTCTGCAAAAAATCAGAACTACCAAATTTGACGCATGCTGTGATGTATAAAGTTACTGACCTAAAATATTTCACAAGATAAATGCGCCAAAATGTTGTTTTCGATGTATTTCGGTAACCGAGCAATAGATCGAAGTTATTGTCAGCACTCGAAAAAGTTTTCTGATGATCTATTAGTTTTAAGAAAAAAGTTTCATAGGTGGTCCTTGAAAGGTACCACTACGACGCAAATGGTCAAAACGCCCCTGGAAATATGGAAGTTTTGTCTTTATTTGTGTGCAAAATGAAGGCGAATGATTCGAGAATAGCCCCACTGAAATATAAACTAGGTATTCAACTTCGTACCTAGAAAAAGAGCCAGCAGAACTACAATGCCCACTATTTGGAAAATTATGGTAAATAATACATTGTAAATAATGCACAAACGTACATACATACTCAAATCAGTCAACATCCGGATACCTACCCACAGTTCGGAAGTGAGTTCCACACGCCAGAGAACATAAACAAACAATATCGACGAGTTTACATTACAAACATAAAGGTACTTACCCTTTATACATGGACCATAACCTATAGCAAGCAAGGGACCTAATTCAATGATAAACTAGGTATATAATCTGATAATTCCAGTTCATAATTGTCCAATCTTTTCAAAACGACGCGAAAGGCACTGTAAAACACAAGACACGAAACCCGGCACGAACGCAACTGCAACGTTTTCCTTCCCCATTCTCGCTGAACAAACGCGCTGCTGGATCTGACAATTGGCGCGTGCCCGCGTGCTGATTACGAATGCGCCGTGTACTCGAATCACCTGATCTATCGGGAGCGCGGAAAGGTAGCGGGCGTGAGTACGAGCGACAAAAAACACCATGAATTTTCAAAGGATCATTACTATACGATGGAATCACATTTATTGAAGAGGTCATTCAAGAAATTATTGTAATATCATTTGAATCACAATAAATCTGCACGTAGGTGTATAATTGTTTTACAAGTTTACAACGTGTTATGGTTCAAAATCAAATTTTAACATCGGTTTACAGATGAGACTATTCTCTTACCTTATATTGTGTAAAATCCTGAAACTTTGTGATCGATTCTGCATTCTACAGTGTGTCCCACTTTGAGCAGCCACACCCTCATATTTCGTTGAGCATGAAATAATTCGAAATTTTCTTTGACTCAAGTTGTAGTACTCGGAAATACCTACCTTTATGTTTACGTAACCTTTGTATATCCATTTTCCACGGCTAACTACGACCAAATGAAAAGTGAAAAATTGGGAAAAACATACTAGGCATTTTTTTATCGCAAAAATAACACCAGATTCTGTTTCAGAACATCTTAAAACCCCCAAATCTCAATGCTTGAATCATTTGAATATACAGGGTATCATTCATTCTGATCAGAGTTAGCCGTGGAAAAGTGATATTTGGCTATTTTTCAAAGTATTAATTAAATATTTTTGGGAATTCTGTGACAATAGAAGACATTTTGGAAATTTTCCAAGCATTATTTATGGATTAGAGTTGATAATGCTACCAGCTACAGATGATACCCTGTATATTCAAATGATTCAAGCATTGAGATTTGGTGGTTTTAAGGTGTTCTGAAACAGAATCTGGTGTTATTTTTGCGATAAAAAAATGCCTAGTATGTTTTTCCCAATTTTTCACTTTTCATTTGGTCGTAGTTAACCGTGGAAAATGGATATACAAAGGTTCCGTAAACATAAAGTAAAGGTAGGTATTTCCGAGTACTACAACTTGAGTCAAAGAAAATTTCGAATTATTTCATGCTCAACGAAATATGAGGGTGTGGCTGCTCAAAGTGGGACACACTGTATATGAACATTCGGTATAAATTTGACAATTGAATCTCTTTCTGTTCATTGTAATTGGTAGGTACCTTCGATTGCGTATGTGTTCTGGGAATTTTCCATTTTGACCATTTTATCATATTGGTTTTCAACTCAATTGATTGAGTGAAATCTTTTCGAAACATTATATTGTTTTTAGCTTGATATAACGTTCAAAATGTTATTATTTGTTACGAGATTTGTGAGGTTATCATTTCTGACAGTAGTCAGTTTGAACGAATAGGGAAGAATCTCGGAGTGGGCGACATATCTACTATTAATTGTTTGAAAACTCGAGCTGTGACCAACAAACTAACCTGTGTGTGTTTATATGGATGAAATGTGATATTTTTACGTGATTTTAGGTCATCTATGTATTGAAACTAATATAGTTGGATGATATTTTATGAGCACTTGTTTTAAATAAACTATAAACCATCTGGAAATGCAGCAGATTGGAAGAGGTAAGTAAAGTGGAGATAAGATCACGAAAAATGTGCTGTGTTCACAATGCTCATCATACGGTATTTCGGATAATTCTTTACACAAATTTCCTTCGAATCCCATGTCAGTTAAGAAATGACAGACAATGTTGAAGATAGGGAAACCTATCTCAAAGTATATGTTTGTTTGCAGCGAGCATTTTCTAATGGAAGTTAAATAATTTTCCATATTATTCCATATATTCCAGTTAGTTTTACGGTAGGTTTCATGATAATTTCATGTGGGGATTGTAAAATTGTAGAGGATCTCATACATAAACTTTTTATTACTTTTCCATTGGAGCCGTCAGTTCCACATAAAATGATGTGATTAGCAAAATTGTTATCTCGACTTTCACAGGCATATTTTATTTTTATCAATAATAAAAATCCAGCAATAACTAACAATAAATAAAATCAACAGTATCAACAGCTTATGGTTGTTCTGAGTGCCAGTTGTTAACGCCCTATATTTACTTGTTTTGAATCAGTTTGTCAATATTTATTTGTATATGGTAATAAGGACAATTGGAAAAAAAACATGTTGGAAAAATAAAGTCAAGCAATTGACAAAAATCTATTTTCATTTTCAATCCCAAAAACTGATCCTGAAAGGATTTGCATTCAAATAAATCATAATCTTCGCACGGAATTACAAAAATTCATCATTACATTTCGTCGACACTTCAAAAAGGGCATCAAAAACCTACAAGAAGCAGACACTCAAAACACCGAAGTTACCCAACTGAAGAAGCCAACTTAGCGAGTCATTTCATACCAGGCAAACGCAAAAGAAGCAGCAACGAGAATATACCATAAAATAGACAGAAGGTGGGTACGTTGCTTTGAATATCCTTTTGAACTTTTCCTTAGTAACTTGAGGTTTTCTTTTGAATCCGCACATTGATATTTTTTTCGAACGTAATAATTACATAAATGATCCTGAAAATGGATGGTTTAATACGAAAAAGGGGAAGTTTAAAAGCGAAACTTACTTCATACACAAAATATTTGAAAAATATCACAGACAAACTTGCTCTCAATCCTTCTGAAAAGCTTTCAGAGCACGAAATATTTGAAATTGAAGAACGTTTGAATCACAATATGATTTTGTTAACAGAATTCGAGACAATACAGAATCAAATTGAATTGAAGGTTGATGAATACAGTTTACAGGGTGAATATCTAGAACGGGAAAACTTTGAGGAAATTTATTACAATCAAAATTCGATTGCAAAGAAATTTATAAACGATTTTAAACAAAATAATGAAACTGTCAAGTCAGATGCAAGCGGGAATCATCAGATAAATAACACGGCTATAAAATTAAAACCAATTGAAATATCTAAGTTTGAAGGTTCGTATCATAATTGGTTGGAATTCGCGGATTTGTTCGAATCATTGATAAACAAAAATGAATCTTTAGATAATATTCAACGTTTTCATTATTTAAGAGCATCTTTAGAGGGAGGCGCAGCACAGGTAATTCGTTCGTTGGAGTTTACCAGCGACAATTACTCTGTAGCGTGGTCACTATTGCGTGGTAGATACGACAACAAACGACTTTTAATTTCGAATCATGTCAAATCGCTTTTCAATATAGAATGTATAAGCAAAGAATCATCGCAAAAATTACGGCAATTGATTGATACTGTTTTAAAAAATCTTCATTCTCTCAATCAACTCGGACAGAAATCAGACACTTGGGATGTTTTACTCATGCACATAATATCGACTAAATTAGATTCATGTACACTGAGAGAATGGGAAAAGTGTAAAGGAAAAAATGAAATACCAACATTTGATGACATGAAAACATTTCTAAAATCTCGTGCAGATTTTTTAAAAACACTTGAAATAAACCAAGCAGATAAAAAACAACATACACACTCATATTCACATTCCAACACTTACGCAAACTCTTATGCACGAAATTCACAAAATACAAGAAGTTTTTACTCATCCACACCTATATGTGTAGTTTGCAATAAGGAACACAATATTTACAATTGCACAGACTTTATGACTTTACCTCCAAATAAAAAGTGTGAAAAGGCCAGGTCGCTATAGTTGTGCACCAATTGTTTGAGACCAGGACATTTTTACAAAAATTGTAGGCAAATCACATGCAAAAAATGTTCCTCCAAACATCACACGCTATTGCATCCAGATGATAAAACAACTGATATTAATGCATCACAATCACACACATCAGAAAAATCCAAAACCGAACAAGTTACTAGTAGTTTAGTGTTAGCCAATTTCAATGACAATAAACATGTTATTTTGTCTACAGCACTGATTAATGTTTCTGATGTTGACAACAAAATTCATACAGTCCGGGCATTGTTGGACTGTGGATCACAGAGCTCTTTTATCTCAGACAGACTGTGTGATCTCTTGAAAATTGATAAATACAATACAAGAATATCTGTCTCGGGTATCAATAATACATCATCCAATATACAATATAAATGTAAAATTCGCCCATTAATTCATATGAAAGCCAACTAAATTGCTTCATCATACCTGTAATCGCTGGTTTCATTCCTGACATGCCAGTCAATACAAGCGAATTAAATATCCCCACTCATTTCAAATTAGCAGATCCTTCTTTTCATGTTCCAAGAAAAATAGACATTTTAATAGGAAGTGACGTGTTCTGGAGCATTTTATGTCAACAACGGTTCAGTTTAGGAAAAAATAGGCCAATTCTCCAAAACACGGTTTTCGGATGGATTGTAGCAGGGCCGTACTTATCCCAAAACATTTCTTCTTCAGTTAGTTGCAACTAAGTCACAAATTTGCACATTCAAGAAGAACTTCGTAAGTTCTGGGAACTTGAAGAAATTCTCAACTGTAAAAAACCAATTCTGTCAAATGAAGAAAAGTCCTGTGAAGAACATTTTCGCGAAAACACTCATCGTGAAGGCACAGGTAGATTCGTAGTTACTCTTCCAGTTAAAGCACCTGTAGAAAGTCTAGGTGATTCATTTGAGTCAGCAAAGAGTAGATATCTTAATTTAGAGCGGAAGTTAAATCGCGATTCAAAACTCAAAGGTTTATATTGTGATTTCATCGAAGAATACGTCGCACATGGAGAAAATAGGTAGAGTTGAAGATTTTCTTCATCAATTCAACTCAAAAAATAAGTCATATTTCATGCCACATCATGGTGTTTTACGGGAAAATGCTTTAACCACTCGTTTAAGAGTTGTGCTCGATTGTTCAATGCCAACTTCTAATGGGATTTCGTTGAATAACATACAGATGAATGGTCCCTCGTTGCAGAGTGAATTAATTTCAATATTATTGAGATTTCGTTCTCATTCTTACGTTGTCAGCGGAGATATCGAGAAGATGTACCGTCAAGTGATCGTCCGAGAGGATCAAACTCATCTGCAACGCATTTTGTGGAGAAAAAGTCCCAATGAGCCATTGGAAATTTTTGATATGAAAAGACTTACATACGGAATGAAATGTGCATCGTATCTTGCAATCAAATGTTTGTATACATTAGGTGTTGAATATGAGCAAATAAATGAAAAAATCGCTAAAATCATTAAATCAGACTTCTATGTCGACGACCTGTTGACAGGATTCGAATCAAAGGAGGAAGCAACGAATTCATGTAAAGAAATATCCAAAGTACTCGGCGTGGGAGGTTTTCCTATCAGAAAATTTTATTCAAATGATCCAACATTGCTAGAAAAAATTGAACCTAACTCCAATGTAGCTCACATAATACAATTTGGAGAAAACGAAAGGGCACAAACAATCGGTTTATCATGGGCACCTCAATCTGACCATTTATTATATAACATCTCATCATTCATTCATACCGAAAAGATCACAAAGCGATGCATGCTTTCTGATATCTCTCAAATTTTAGACCCTTTAGGTCTAATCAGTCCATGCATAATAGTAGCAAAAATAATTCTCCAAAGGCTTTGGTTAGAACGATTATCATGGGATGATGTTGTACCCCTACAAATTCAAAATTCATATATCAGATTTAGGGAGCAATTGCCAATATTAAATAAGTTGAACATTCAGCGTCATGTAAAAATCAAAGGAGCTGTAACCCTTGAAATGCATGGGTTTTCGGACGCTTCGGAACACGCGTACGGATCATGCATTTACATTAAGTCTACCGATGAAAGCCATGAATCATTTTGTCATCTTTTATGTGCAAAGAGCAAGGTATCTCCATTTAAAACGATTACAATACCAAAATTGGAATTGTGCGGTGCAGTCATACTATCTCGTTTAGCCAGAAAGGTATTAGACTCATTAGATCTACATTTTGATGCATGTTACCCCCGGAGTGATTCGTCTATAGTTCTTAGTTGGTTGAAATTACCACCTAACACTTTGAAGCCATTTGTGTGCAATAGAGTATCTGAGATTCAAGAAAATACAAATTTTGCGCAATGGCGTCATGTGCCAGGTAAAGACAATCCAGCAGACCTCTTATCAAGAGGAGTTACTTCTGATCAACTTGTAGATTCTGATCTTTGGTGGCACGGTCCATCCTGGATACTACAAGAGCGTGAGAAGTGGCCTAATTTGCAGTTTTCAAGTATAGACGTTCCTGAAGTGAGAAAAAATACAAAAACATTCATCATCAAGCAGCGCCAAAAATTGATTTCATTTGAAAGGTTTTCTAATTTCCTTCGACTGAAAAGATGCGTCGCGTACGTATTCAGATATATCAATAATTGTAAGGTGAGTCGTGACAAGCATGTGTTTGGAACTATGTCTGTTCAGGAACTTGATCATGCCTACAAATACATTATAAAATTATCACAAAATGATTGTTTTTCGTCTGAGATTCATCTCTTGTCAAAAAACGAAGTATTAGAGAAACGCAGTAAAATTATCAACTTGAATCCATTTTTAGACAGTGACGGAGTATTGAGGGTAGGTGGGCGATTGGAAAATTCTGAATTTTCATACGCCAATATACATCCGGTTATTCTTTCCTCGAAGCATGTCCTAACGAAATTGATATTTTAATATTTTCATAACAATTTAATGCACTCCGGGCCGCAACATTTATTAGCTATTATTTGCGAAGAGTATTGGCCTTCAAGAGGTCGACAGCTTGCGCGAAGTACTGTCCACAAATGTATCCGTTGTTTTAAACTTCTACCTAAATCAATACAACCTTTGATGGGCAATTTACCTGCGCAGCGACTTACTCTAAATCCTCCATTTTTTGTCTCTGGAGTAAATTATGCAGGACCCATATTCATAAAAGATAGAAAGAATCGTGGTTATAAGTTATTGAAATGTTACATTTGTATTTTTGTTTGTTTTAGTACAAAGGCCGTTCATATCGAGTTGGTTACTGATTTGTCCAAGGATTTATTTTTGTTAGCCCTCAAACGATTCATCGCGAGAAGGGATAAACCCAAGAACATTTTTTCTGATAACGGTAGTAATTTTATAGCTGTTAATAATGACATAAACGAAGTTAATACATTTTTATCAGCAAGTGCATCATATCTGGCAGATTCATTATCAAAAGATAATATTATTTGGAATTTTTCACCTCCATATTCTCCCCATTTTGGTGGGCTTTGGGAAGCTGGGGTTAAAACAATCAAACATCATATGCGACGTGTTTTAGATAACGTACGAGGAACTTAATTCTGTGTTGATTCAGATAGAAGCCATCCTAAATTCCCGTCCTTTATTTCCTCTATCCAATGAACCAGACGATTTATTACCCCTTATACCGGCCCACTTTCTTGTCGGAAGACCATTGACAAACACTCCCGATCCAGATCATCAAAGTACGCCTATGAATCGCCTGACCAGATATGAGCTTGTTCAAAAATTGTTGCAGCATTTGTGGTCAAGATGGAACAAGGAGTGCGTGTCTGAACTTCAGAAGAGAACAAAATGGACTCAAAGTAGCGAAGACATCAACCATAACACGTTGGTTTTGGTAAAGGAAGACAAGTTACCACCGATGAAGCGGAAGTTAGGACAAGTTGTGGAAGTGATACGTGGGCGTGATGGTATAGCTCGTGTTTTCAAGATAAAGACTTCCAACGGAGTTATATCGCGTTCCTTTGCTAGAATTTGTCCGTTACCTTCAAGAATTGAAACTAATTGTGAATAGGGCATTGTTTCAAGTGAGACTGAACAATAAGAACTTGAAGCCCATCGTGTTATTTTTCAATATAAATAGTTGACGTATTTTGCCAAGGCGGGGGATATGTTAACGCCCTATATTTACTTATTTTGAATCAGTTTGTCAATATTTATTTGTATATGGTAACAAGGACAATTGGAAAAAAAAACATGTCAGTTAGAAAAATAAAGTCAAGCAATTGTCAAAAATCTATTTTCATTTTCAATCCCAAAAACTGATCCTGAAAGGATTTGCATTCAAATAAATCATAATCTTTAACACCAGTTTCTAATGTTCGAGTAAAGCTCCAGATAACTAACTAATAGTTTAGGTGGTTAATGACATTCATCCCAGATAACACAGGATGGATATCCATTTTATGTCCAATTCTGGTCGGGATATCCTTGTATCTGAAATGGATATTATTGGGATATCCATCGAAGGATTTGAAATATCCTATGGATATCCATAAAATATCCACAGTTATTATGGATGTGATTGAATTGCAAGACTGATTTTGATATTATCAATTTCTGAGTTTCTTCCATGCTCGTACACGAATAGAAGCATTTCAAGAACACTCTTATCTTTCGTTTTCCGACTGGATTTGAAATGAATATCCATAATATATCCGTAGAGATTATCCATAAGATATATTATATGGATATCCTATGGATATATTAAATGACGTTTGAAGGATCACATTCTAACCATTAGTTAATTAACATGGAGTGTAACTGGAACTCAAAAAACTGGCTTTGAATGATAGAAAAAAGAATATTTGTTGATCACACCTAAATCCGATATTTTGTCATTCACAGCGCCATCTCGCGGTATGCGATTTTTCCCTATTGTTTCTGTCAGTAGTTCATTTCAATCCTTGAGAGTTTTGTTCGTGAAGTAGGCGTTTAGTTGAGTTGATTTCTCTTGCGCTTTAGTGACGTCATTTATTGGTTTGTTGGCTGGAAAACATCATTTGCACGGAGGGTGACTCATAGTTGCTTTGATTTTGATCCTACTATCTCTTCTGACTTTTACTAATCACGTTATCGTGGATTTTATTGATTCTACATGTTGGAATAATCTCGTGTGATATTTGTGGACTTTTATAGTCATTTTGGTATTTGATATATAACCGAGAGTACCTATCTGTAATGGGGATTTAACGTTAGAGTCAGACACCGCCATTTTGGAAACCCCGAGTCCAAGTTATTAGAATTATTCAACCATCGGAGACGATCCATCACATACAGTGGAAGTGAGATAAAACTGGGAGGATGAACAAACTTTCAGTCTAACTCCACCAAAAATAATCTTTATTGAAGATACTGTGTAGTCCGAAGACTAACAACAGGCAGATACCATGCAGTCGGAAGACTTACATCAATAGATAGGACATGTTTTGAAGGATTAATCCTTCATCTTCAGCAAAACAGGGGTTGATTACAAGTCGATCATATGGTGGAAAAATAACATTAAAACAGAAAAACTTTAAATAAACTTATGGTCCTAATTACGACCTTATGGTCCGCATCTAGTGCGGGACCCACCTATGTTAGGGACCATGGTTAGTCCATATAATGTTTGAGTGGACTAACCATGGTCCCTAACATAGGTGGTCCCCGCACTAGATGCGGACCATAAGGTCGTAATTAGGACACAAGTTTTTTAAAAGTTTTTCCGTTTTAATGTTATTTTTCCACCATATGATCGACTTGTAATAAATCCCTATTTTGCTGAAGATGAAGGATGAATCCTTCGAAACATGTCCTATCTATTGATGTAAGTCTTCCAACTGCATGGTATCTGCCTGTTGTTAGTCTTCGGACTACACAGTATCTTCAATATAGATTATTTTTAGTGGAGTTAGACTGAAAGTTTGTTCACCCTCCCAGTATTAGAATTTTGTTGCTGCCATTCATTCTTTCCTTTGGAGTGATACTTCCATTCCACCTGATAAACCGTAATACCAAGATTAGTTAGAATCCACCCACTAAGACGAAAGTGTTGGAACTTCACGTTGTACCAAGTTCTTGGCTGGCCCTGTATTATCGATCTAACAGTCCGTTTCATCCACCTAAGGACAAGACAAGACAAGAGGAACCATCTAGCAGGTGAGCTGGATGACCTTCCAGTTGAACCAAGCTACCCGTATTCTGCCATCTATACTTGTCAAGCAGTCTTTTTCATCCACCTAAGGACACTGAAAGTCTTGGAGAGACAGGAGGGACCGTTCACTAGTAGTCTGCAGTGGTGAACGAACCGAGAGACTGGAGTCTTCGAGTTACCCGTCTCTAGGTTGTTGACAAGAGGACGAAGGGATCAGTACGTTGTTAGTAGCTGCTGAGAGGGCGAAAGTGTTGGACCTTCCAGTTGTACCAAGGCCATAGGTACCCTGAGCCACTTTGCTGAAGGAGTACAGACTGGTGTAACTATAGTATATATATTATATATTTTAAAAATATAAGTAGAAAAGTTATTGGGTATAACCCTCAAACTGTTCTGCAACCGTAGTTACGTGTTTCGAGCTTAAGCTCTCATCAGTACGGTAAAATCAAGTGCGAAGATGTACAACACTTGAATGTAAAAATAGAAACAAAGGAAGTCAACAACAGGAAGCCAACCACATATTTGTGGCTTCGGTTAGAAGACCTTGTGCTTACAAGGCAACAACTAACGTCGCCACGGAGGCAGCTATAGCTACCAGCGTGACAATCCTACCCACGTTAGTTGTTGCCTTGTAAGCACAAGGTCTTCTAACCGAAGCCACAAATGTGTGATTGGCTTCCTGTTGTTGACTTCCTTTGTTTCTATTTTTACATCCAAGTGTTGTACATCTTCGCACTTGATTTTACCGTACTGATGAGAGCTTAAGCTCGAAACACGTGTCTACGGTTGCAGAACATTTTGAGGGTTATACCCAATAACTTTTCTACTTATATTTTCATATATTGCCCCTCGCTAAATCCATCCTTATTTATATGTTTTAGATATATATTATCCAAATTTATTTATTTATTTATTTATTTTAGAAACAAACAGGCCAAGGCCTAATTATATGTTTCGTATAAAATTTGTTTACAATTTTGAAACATGACAATTAAAATTAAATATAATTGAGAAACGAGGGACTTCCTCGCACCAAATCAGATTCAGAATTACAGGAGATTGGGTTTAGTGACGTGACATGACTATTAATAATAACTTCCAGGATTTTACCAGTTTCCTCAACTCAGATTTAAATTTTGTAGGGTTAACATCAAATATTCCATTTACAAGTTCTTCACAGTGCGCGTTGTATTCGTTACATATTCTGTTAACTGGGCCATTATTGTTTACTCGAAAACATGACGAGGACGGAGTCCTGGAGGTGGTACATGCAGTTTTACTTGCTCAAGCAGATACGGGCTATCTGTCATACTGTTCACCAATTCTGAGATAATCATAATGTTATTTGCAAATCTTCTGTGTTCAAGTTTTTCGATATTGAGTTCTTTTCTCAATGGTCTGTAGGGAACAAACCCAGGGCTCACACCATGTGTTTTATAGTACAAATATTTAATAAATTTATTTTGTATCTACTCAATACTTTGCTTTAAGTTTTGTTGTATAGGATCCCACATAACTGAGGCGTATTCCATTTTACTACGAATCAGTGAAAAGAAAAAATATTTAATTACGCTTGTATCGGTAAACTCGAAGGTGGTACGTTTCAGAAAACCTAATAATTTGCTGGCTTCTCTAGTAATGTTGGAAATGTGACGATTGAATTTAAAATCATCATGGAAAATTATACCAAGATCATGTGCTTCCCACAACCTTTCTAATACTAAGCCCTGCATAGTATATAAATAAAGTTCAGTGTTTCTAATGTTTTTGTTGAAGGAAATTACTTTACATTTCGAAAGATTGAATAGTAGATCCTAGAGGTACACCCGATCATGCTAAGTAGACATGAGATGTCTCTCCTCCATAAGTGACACACTGAGGTCTCAACCGAAGATAGGAAATGAAAAATGAAATCAGACGATTGCTCATTCTATAATAGTTCAGTTTTGCTAGTAAAATGTCATGATTGACTTCATCAAAGGCTTT
Source organism: Chrysolina oricalcia (assembly GCA_944452925.2). NCBI lineage: Eukaryota > Metazoa > Arthropoda > Insecta > Coleoptera > Chrysomelidae > Chrysolina > Chrysolina oricalcia. Next base: position 62,376,771 of record OX101811.2, read on the forward strand.
GGAAAAATCGGTGTAAACACAGTCTATTTGTGAGTTCGAATCCAATTTGTTTCAACCGACTTTTTCTTGCAAAAACCGTGTTGATTCGCTGAAATGACACTTTTGAGACTGCCGTGCAATTTCTCCTGGATAATAAATTCGAATAATTCTGCTGGGCAATTGAGAATTGCTATAGGGCGATAATTATTAATGCATTTTTTGTCTCTTTTTTAATATTGGTGTTATTTTAGTTCTTTTGAATTCATCAGGAAATATTCCTGTTTATAGTGATTTACTGAATATTAAGAGTAGCGGATAAATCAGAGAATCTCTGCAAGCCTTGAAAATGTAACACGGAATATTGTCGGGACCTGACGATCTTTTGGGTTTCAACTTTCTAAGTGATTTTTTTTATTTTCTTTGTTATTTTTTTTCGGTTCTGCATGTACCTGTTTGAACCTATATTGTTTTGTTCCACATAATGTTTTATGTTTGAGGATATGCTAGTGAATAAAAAGAAATATTTTGAGTTCAATTATTCAACTAGCGAAAATGCTACTAACCAAAGAATTTGTTAATTTATTTTGTTATTTTTGTTTTGTTTTTTATGCGCCTGTTTATATGTTATGTATATTTATTTTCGCCAACTTGAGGATATGTGCGAACTTTTTATTGTTTGGTTTGAGATCATGTTATATGTTATTGATATTCATTCTGTATTATATTTATTACCTATGAACATATTTTTTCTGTGTTCCTATTTATAAGTATTATTAAGATACGTATACCTACCATTGCATTTGCTTGTATCAACCTAGTAATCTTTCATGCCTAATTACTTATATTGGATATTTTTTACAAGCTAACAGATTTTCGAACAAGGATTAAACACGACTATTTTGTGAGACAAAAATTTCACTGACTACAGGCGCCGATTAATTTTTAGCCTCAGGCGCCTGCAACCCATAAAACTCCCCTGAACAGGTGTGGTGTCCTACTGCCTCCTGCCCCCTTCTTGACCTTAACCTGGAGAATTTGACAACTACATCCAGGTGGCTTGAGGCAACACTATATAAGAATAATATTTCTTGCCCAGCAGACCATCGACATATTTATACGTCCATGCAGCAGTAGTCTTTTTCTTCACCAAGTGAAAATTTTCATACGATATGGGACAAGTACGCGCTTTATTAGCCACAAGAAAAATTAGATTCCTGAATTACAAAAACAGCATTTCGTACGGATTTTGAAGTTTCTCGATTAAAATCGGAAAGATCTCATGATTTTCCATCATCATGTTGGAATAATTGCACGGTGAGTTGTTTCCTGGTCTCGAAATATATCTCTTAAAATTAACAAAAACAATAACATTTTGGGATTTTTATTAGTTTTAGGCTTTTCGAAAAATATTTTTGATCACAGTTCAAAGGACCATATAACTTTTCATATCCTGGTAAAACTCCAACGTGACGTTTATCTTCGTTTATGTGTTTTTTTCCTTCGGATGCTGGTCCTGTCACCAGCTGCACCTCAGCCTCTTGGGCTTTTTGTGCTTTTCAATTGGTTTCACAGAACCCACACCGTAACTCTAGTCCCCTGTACCAGTCTGTACAGGTTCTTTGCCGGTTGACTGTTGTATTCTTCGGGACTTAGCCTGGGTTTCCCTAATATCGCCTGTCTCTTGCGGTCTAATGCCTCGCATTCTAACAGTACGTGTTTGGCTGTTTCTGTCCCTTCACCACTACCACATTGACTGAAGGAAAGTTCTCCGTTGTACAGCCCCATTTTGTGCAGGTGTTTTCTCAATGGGCTGTGACCAGTGAGAAGGCCCGTTATCGTTCTTCAGTTCTGTGTTTTGACGGTTCTTGAATATCTGTTTTCCCGTGGTGCATGAGAGGGGCTTCGTTCCACCTCTCCCTTTGTTTTCGTTTGATCCAGTCCTGAATGCATCCTCGAATGTCGGATTTAGTAATCCCGAGTGCGGGTTTTGGGCCAATATATGGAGTTGATGAACCGTTTCTGGCTAGTACATCAGCATTTTCATTGCCTTCGATGCCACAGTGTCCTGGAACCCTCATCAAAGTTGTTTTGTTGTGTTTCGAGAGGGCACTGAGTTCTTCTCGGCATTCCCGTACCAGTCTTGATGTCACCTTCGGGTTCATAAGAGCCTTTAGTGATGCCTGGCTGTCTGAGCATATTTTGATCCTTGCATTACGCATTTCCTTCATGTTGATTTCTCTTGCGCATTGCAAGATAGCGTACATCTCTGCCTGGAATACGGAGATGTTTGTTCCTAGTGAGACGCTTATTTGGGAGTTTCTCCCCTCACTGTATATTTCAGTTCCTTCTCTGGTTTTGGATCCGTCCGTATACCAGATCCTCTCTCCAGGTTTGCCCCTGATGTTGTCATCTGACCATTCCCTTCGATCTTGTATGATAACCTCGAAATTGATGAAGAAATATCTAGGAGTCATGTGATCCGATCTATTACCCGATTTTTGTTGCCTTAAGGCGGGTCCAGATCAAGCGCGCCGATCCGCGCCGCGCCGCGCCAAACGTTTGCGAACGTTGCAGGCGCGTTCAATTTGGACGGGTTACCGCGCACAAACGCGCAATAACGTGCACGAACAAGCGTTCGCAAACATTATCCACTTGTTGTCGGTACATCAAAGAAATTTGCTTGTTCGCGCGCGTTTGATTTGGACGTTAGTGTACTTGGTGTGTTTGTCAAGAGCGAATGCAGTTGTAATAAAGTCCATTGCCTTATTTAAACAACTGTCTACCTGTAAAAACTTATTTAAAATGGAAGACGTTAATAATACAGAATGGGACCATGAAAGAATTTTATACTTTATTGATCTATATCACGAGTGTCCAGAGTTGTGGGATCCCCGTGATAAAAATTATCATATGCGCAATAAAAAACAAGATGCTTGGGAAAAAATAGCCGCCAAATTAAAGTGCAATGTGGATGCAGCAAAAGCAAAAATGAATTCCCTGCTATCGTCATTTCGCCGCGAAAGGGGAAAAATAAAAAAAACAACAGGCACGGGCAAAGGTATGTATTGACTAAATTTTATTATTAATGTGTATGTATGTATAATATTCACTGTATTGGTACATGTAGTACATTATTGTACATATGAAGTAATAATGGTGCCATTTTCAGGTCGGAGGGAGATTTATGTGAGCAGCTGGTTTGCATATGAAAGGTTCTTTTTTTTATTGGACAAGAATAAACCTGTGGGACATATCAACACTGAAAATGTGAGTATAATCATAATAGTTATAAAATAGTATGTTACGCAGCTTTCGCTCAAATGCATCAATAAGTAATAATGCCCTTACGCATAATCATTTTGCCATGGTACGCGACCATTGTTCATGAAATAGTCTGCTATTTCTTTGCGTATGGCTTGGGCATCTGTTGAACATTTCCTTGGGACTTTCTTTAAAGACATAAAGGAAGGTCCATCGTCTATGTCGTGTCTCCAACTTCCTCGTATTAATTTACCATCTTCTTCATGATCAAATGTTCCCGGAGGTGTGTATGTTTGGCGAGAGGCTTTACTTTTCCGTAGATAATTATGTAAGTAGATGGTTGACAGTGTAATAAGAGTTGTGTTGGGAGGTTCTAACAACATTGGCTTCCGCAATACTCGAAAGACAACCGAAAGAATCCCAAATGCATTTTCTACAACCCTACGAGCTCTAGAAAGTCGGTAATTAAAAATCCGTTCCATTGAACCCTTTGGGTGAACCCCTGCGTAGGGTTTCATGATATTTTGATGTAAGGCAAATGCCTCGTCGCCCAGAATTACGTAAGGACAAAGTTTTTGGCGACCAGGAAGAGCTTCCGGTTCAGGAACATGTAGTTCGTTCTTAGTAATTTTCTGCCACAATACACTGTTTTTAAATACCCCTCCGTCCGATATCCGTCCCTGACACCCTACATCAGCAAACATAAAATTGTACTCTGCATCCACCAGTGCAAATAATACAATACTAAAGAAGGATTTGTAATTGAAATATTCGCTTCCTGTATTAATAGGAGCTTGAATCATTACATGTTTTCCGTCTATGGCTCCTACACAGTGCGGAAAATTCCAGACGTCTTCAAACATTTTCGCGTGCTTCGCCCAATCTTCTGAACTACTTGGCATCTGTAATTAAAGAAATTATAAAATTAATTTATTTTTATAGACCTCTGTAGAAGAAGAGGACGACAACAGTGATGGGGAAGAAGGGAACGAAGTTAATTCAGAATTAACCACAAATGAAGCGACAGAAGAGCCGAACCCTACACAACACCAAGAACCTGCAGATTCCCAACTACAATCCCAAACTGAAACAAGAGAGAAACGCAAACTGTTTGCTTCACCAAAGAAGGCACCGGCTAAAAAAAAGAAGCCTGCAGAGGATCCGCGAATTGCCTACGCCTTTGATGTCCTTCAAAAGGCCTCAACCGCCGAAAAAGATGAATGTTCAACTTTCGGTGAACATATTGCAAGCAGACTCCGAAAATTTGATGACATGACGCGAGCTACAGCTATGCATCACATAAATAATGTACTGTTCCAAATCGAATTTGATTATTATAGAACTACTGCTGCACGCACACCACAACAACAGCAACAACAAATTGTTATAAATCCTCCACTTCCTTCGCCGTCAACTTCATTTGGTAATCCATCGTCGTCTTCAGCAACTTTTGAAAATAGCTCCCCATATTCACAGTCAATGAGTCCATTGCAACAGTATGTTCAGACCTTTGCTGATTTGTAAATTATATTGAGAAATTATATATATTTATATAAACTAACTAAAATAAGGTTAAATATATAGTTAACTTACCTGTATGTGGTCTTTTAATGCCTCAACTATAGCGTTGCAAACTTCAGGAACTATTGTAGAAATACTTTGCTTTGAGACTTTAAACAAATATGATAAACTAGTAAATGAGTCTCCGGTTGCCAAAAAACGTAGGGTTATCGCTAATCTTTCTTTAACAGGTATACACTCTCTGAAATTGGTGTCCTTTTTTTGTATTTTAGGGCCCAATAACTCAATTAATCTTTGAAAGTCTTCAGAGGACATGCGACAAAAATTTTTGAATTGCCCCGTGTTTTCAATTGACAAATCACACAATAAGTCACTGCCACTGTAATGCTTTCTATTTTTAAAAATTCTTGTCATCCACCATCGGCGATTGTTCTTCTTTTTTTTTAATATGCCACTTATTACAATAAATGCAGCACTCGCTACTTTAATTTTTTGATAATCGGTCATGTTTGATATCTACGAATTAAACAAACACACTAAACTTGGAACCTTTCCGAACATAGCCAAACGTGCGCGCATTTGGTCTATCTAGACAATTCTCCGAACATACACGAATTTTGTTCGCAAACGTTTGGCGCGGCGCGGCGCGGATCGGCGCGCTTGATCTGGACCCGCCTTTAGAAGTCCCATTCTTGCCTGTCCCATAATTGTTATATCAATCGGTGGGAGGTCCAACAGTACTTCCATGGCTAATGTTGGTGTTGTTTTCATAGCTCCCGTTATGCTAAGGCATGCAACTCAGCGGCGGCTATTTTTTGTGTTGTCTTTGTCCACCATACCAAATATGCATATGTGATCATGGGTTTCACCACAATGTTGTATATCCAATACATCATTCCCCCATGTTTTCCAGTGTGCCCGTCTGACTATCATCAACGTCGCCTCGGTTTTCTTCTGTACTTTTGCCAGCTGTTGGTTCCTTGTGTTAAATTTACCTTGGACGTCCATGTAGATTCATTGATGATTTCCGAATTTTCTTGGTTCATACATACATTTTCAATTTATTCAATTGTGTGATACATAGTCACAGTGGTTTTCATTATATTCTGCTCATTTCATGCTACATTTGTTAGTTTCATCACCTCAAGAAGCCCAAAAAAAAATTAATAGCATGAAATCCGCTCTGACAAATTCGTTCCCACTAAACATTGTAAATTACAAAATATTGCAGCAAGTTTGAATGTTTTTTTACATTTGTAATGTATCTTTGCAAACTTAATGAAGGTTTACTGTAAATATGTTTTTTTCAGTTTTCAAATGAAAACTCTCTACAATCTTCGTTCGTAAAACTTACAAAAATGAAATTGCTGCAAATTTCAAATAAATATCTTACTATAACTTCAATATGAGAGTTGGTGGTGAACTTCCACATGCAATTTTTACTGATTCAAGTTCACTGCAATTTTCAGAACAAAATCTTACTGTAACTCTAATATAAGAGTTGGTGGTGAAGTTTCACATGCAACGATTACACTGCGAATGAAATATCCACTAACTCAATGGGTAGTAAGGATCACAATCCTGCTAGATTATTACGGATATTCGACAGAATAAGTTCTGTTTTGTGTTCGTTCGTTCCAGTGTTTATGGCACTAGCTCCACTATACTTCGCCAATATCAGAGACCTTGAGTAAGGGGGCTACGCCACGTGGTTCCTAACCTCACTTTTTTACCTCTTCTACTGGTTTGAAGAACAGCTTGCAACATTTATGAGGATTGTGTGGTAAGTGGGAAAATTGTTATGTAAAAGGATTCATTTGAGTATAGGTATGGCGCATAAACATATGGATCGACATAATCCTAAACATTGAAAGTGCATAAGGCTACATATTTATGATGGCATTAGAAATTGTTGAAAAGTACACATATTTCGCCATACATTTGAAACATTCAAGCAGAAAGCTACATTGTGTGTTATTCTGTTGAGGGTGCTTTCACAATTGGACTCAGATTATAGGTGATGAGATAAACGGAAAAGAAATCTGTAGTTCACAATGAGCTTATGACAAGAGGCATAAGATGTCCGGAGGACTGCTCATTGCTAATATCCTATACAATAGGAAAAGTTGGATCGAAAATCCATCAGAAAACAACTACTTTCCTGGCTAATGCCACGACGAACATTGAATTACATCTGATGAAATTTCCGTGCAGAGTTCCTACAAGGTTATCTCTGCAATTGCTTGGAAATTTCATCAGATGTAATTCAATGTTCGTCGTGGCATTAGCCAGGAAAGTAGTTGTTTTCTGATGGATTTTCGATCCAACTTTTCCTATTGTATAGGATATTAGCAATGAGCAGTCCTCCGGACATCTTATGCCTCTTGATGAGATAAAATAAACAACTCCATTTTTTGGTATTAGTTATGTACTATGCAGTCACAAAAAACTTGAAATGAAACCACAGTCTTGTGAAACCACATTTGAAGGTAGTGTTATTTTTTTTTCATATGAAGTTTCTTCTTCTTCTTATTTTGGCTGAATTTTGGTCCAATTTCGAAGGGGTTTTCCGGGTTTTCTTCAAACTGAAACAGCAAATGCGCCATATAGCTCTTCGAGTCCCGGACTTCAATCAAGATTTTCATTTGATATTATTTTATATTTAAAACGCTTTTGTACTTTTCAATCAATTTTTATATCTATAGGCAAATAAAGTCGCAACTTGACGTTCCCTATAGTACCTACTTTTGGATATGCAAGTTTCATAGGGATATGAAAAAGAAATAATTTTCTTGGATCGAGAACCTTTCATGATACAATCATAATGCATAACGGATTTTTTTATTGAAAATATATCTGGAAGGTGCATTTCCTGAAGTACTAATATATGCCACATGTTGACTACCGGTTCTTGTTCAGAGAAACAAAATGCATAAAAGTACCTTAACCAAAAATATTGTCAAATTTGCACCAGCCCACCAACCTGAAAACTGATGTAAATTGTGAATGACTCCTACTTGCATAACTGATTTCCCACATACCTACCATATTTTTATTGTAAACATTCCTTAAATTCACAATAAAAATAAATCAATATTTTTATAATCGAATAAATGAATATTTTGGAGAATATACAATTCAAGAAATAGATACTACCCAGATACCAAAACTAGGTCACAATCACACTCGACGCGCGTTTTGACCCAAGTTATCATCTTCAGGAGCTAAAAGCTAAGTTTGTTAGCGAAACGCGCGTCGAGTGTGATTGTGACGTAGTTTTGGTGTTTGGGTACTTTCTATTTCTTGGCATATTGCTATAAACTCATTCTCAGCTTTCACAGCAATTCTCAATAAATTCACATAAGATTTTCAGTAATTTTTTGCAGGCTTTCATAGAAGTTGCACGTCTTTATGGGTAAACGATTGCTGGATACAATGGCAGACCCGAGTAAGATAGCCTATAGCGCCCCAATGGGTAGGGGTCTCTGACTGGAGACAAGTAAGTCAAACTGAGTTTGAAAATATGTTATGTCAGACGCTGGCACTGATCTCAAGTTTCGAAAAATGAAACGGGAAATATGTATGCTTTGCAATCGTTCCCACCAGTGAACGCATACCATCACACTCAATGAATCTCATGGACGAATTCATTTATACGTCCATGAGGCACCTAGCCACAAACTTTTTTTTACTTACAACAAATGCTGTACATTAAAGTGATATTCAGTCTCAATGTAACTTGCACTTTGGTTTGTAACGAAATTGACTTTCGACTTTTCCTTGGCTCGCACAAGTTTCGACTTTTGAGAGCTGCCGTTCGTAAGGGGACGACACCTGTTAACGAAAAAAAAAACAATTTTAAACAATTTAAACAATTTTTTTCATAGTATGCAACCGTGATACTTCTTTCCTCACACCATCCCCCGATATTCTTTCATAGGATATTACATCTTCCATTCGAGGTATATGTAAAATGGCTGTTTGGTTGTGAATTCGCAAGAAAATTACGATTTGAGTATTGTTTTGCAAACGTTTTGAGTCAAACGTCTTTCAGTTCTAAAATTCAAATTCGACCCCCACCATTGGGATCTCCTAAACTACAGGAGATACGTCGAAGCTTAAATTGGGGCAAAGTTGCGTATTCTGGTGCTTAACAAAATACTGTTTTGAAACTTGGAAAATTCCGAGTATTTTCGGAAATATCGGGAAAACACTGAAAATCGGAATTTTCGTTTTTATTTTTTTCTATTGTTATTTGACAACATAGCTGAAAACCAAAAGTACATTTTCATTGATACTTTTTTTCAGCTACAAGTTTTCATGTTCAGATTTACTATCCGACGTTTCGTCTTCTGGCATTCATCATCAACTTTTTTTTCTGTTATGGGGGCCATATTGTTTTTTTATACAGAAAAATAGTGATTCTCATTCTGATTTCATTGATGAATAATTTGTTATGATTGGCACTACTGAAACCACAGATATTTTAAAAAAAACAACTTCATCGGAGATGGTCATGACTCCATCGAAAAATTTTGTTTAATAAAGACTAGTTGTCAGAACTCATTAAACATCATAAGTTACTTTCCCGTACAGAAAACGATCCGAGAATATTTTTGCCGGTTTACATTTTAGACAGTTATTGAATTCACGCAAACAATATGTAGAATTCCTTAGTTTTTGACAATGCTGATTGCGATTTCAGAAAAAATAGTATGTGTACCTCGCAGTAAAAGCACATTCCCAGACTTCAATGCTTGTTGGCCTCGGCTTAACGCCTCGGCCAACAATTTATATTATCGTCCGGGACTGTATTGCTTTTACTACTAGATACTCAATATACTATTCTAAGAAGTAGTGTGATTGGATTTGAAACTTTCGTGAATACCAATAGACTGAAGAGCGAAATACCGGGTTTACCTTTGGGAGTTCTCTCAACACTGAGACCTGCTGGAGTTTACTTCATTGTTCTGTCGTCAGTGAGTTTCAGATTGAAATGTCAGGTTTAGTAGTCTACTTAGGGCCAGTCTTTTCAGTTCCAGTTAAACTCCAGATAACTAACTAATAGTTTAGATGGTGAATGATATTCTTTAAATGACGTTTGAAGTCACATTCTAACAATTAGTTAATTCATCTGGAGTTTAACTGGAACTGAAAAGACTGACCCTTACTAGGGGTTTCGGATTCATGCCTGTATCTAAGTTGATTTGTCCGAATGATCTGCTTGTTGTGCAGCGCGTCACTGAGAGACGAAAGCAAAGCAATGAAATTTGAAAAATTTGATTGCTGAATTGGTACTTGCATTTTTTTTCTTCAGAATTTATAAGAATTCGTAATGATTATATACATATGTCTTTCAAATTAACGGAGGCCCTATACAAAAGTTTGGGTCAAATGTTTTTTACTGCTCCTCACGTTTAAAATGAGGGGCAGTGGGCAGTGGTAAATTTATTTATGAGGTTCAAAATACCATGTAGTTTCGTCTCAAGAAATGACTCGGATACAATTGATCTTTACTTTATTTTCCGCTAACTAGGAAATTCGGCGAATGAGAATTACCTTTGAAGTAATGGTCTTCAATAGTTATTTGTTTTACTAGGCATAAAAGCACAAGATTTAATGCCGCGGCTGGTGTTTCATAGCCGAGCGTAGCGTGGCTATGAAACCAGCCAAGGCATTAAATCTGCTATTCTGCCGTGTGAAACATATAATTTTTTCTTCAAATTTGTTGCAATTCCCCGCAAAATCGACTTTTTCATATTTAAATTGCGTTTCATTATCAATATCCAAATAACTAAATTATTTTATCAAAGGTAACTGGGCCCTGCGTTACTATGTTTACCGCTGATGACGTTTGTTGAATATGTTTGTTTACTGTTTACTTTGTCATTGTCAATTTTGAAAAGTTGTCATGTTAGAAATGGATTTACTGCAAAGTGAGGATGAATTGATGCAATAGGGAGTATGCATAATTTTTTTTTATTTGTTCAATTAATTTTCTACTTCGTTACAATATAGTAAAAATATAAATACGGTTGAAAGTCTTGGAATTAATTTTTAAAATAACATATAAAATACCGATTGAATTTGACCTTTTTGAACGCCTCCATTTTCGCGCGATGGGGATGACGTCACATGGCACGGTCAGTGTTGTTCTTCTTCAGTGTCGTTCGTTGAGACGTACTCTGATTGCTCTACTTGCTTGAAATTTATATTTTATAAAAGAGTAAGACAAATGCAGTACAAGTGTTAGAGAGAGAGAGAGAGAGATGAACATATGTGAAAGTGATCTCGATCAACCAGAGCAGTTTTCAATGAACAAGCCTTTCTATTGTTATTGCCATTGACACTATTGACAGTTATTAATTAGGTTAGGGATTTGCAGTTTTAATCGCTATTACGAGAATGGAAAATGCTAAAAAACCGTTTTATAGGTATTGACTAGTACCGGAATGCCAAAACACAAATAAAGTATTTTTTCTGTTCCAAGAGATGCGACAATACGTAAACAATGGTGTGAGGTTATGAGAAGAGGCGAAGTATTTCCAATATCACATTTACATTGTTGTGAAGATCATTTCAATGTGAGTACATTGTATTTCGATGGTTAACATGAAGTGAATTGATCAGAAGAAAGTTTTGTATGCATAAATGTTTTGTATATCAAGCGGGAGATAACTCTGTTTATACCTGCCTCACCTAAGTGACAAAAGGAAAACTATCATTTGATAAACTATTACTACTTATCAGTTCAGGTATTGTCGGATTGTGCTTTGACAAAACCGCTTTTAGTCATTGCTCTTGATAATTTATAATTGTCACTAGACCAAAATCGCACTATGTAATAGAAAACACTAAAAATATATAAATAAAAACAAATTTTCTATGAAAAAGATAAATGTCATTACGTGCCATGTGACGTCATTCTTCGTTTCGCAAATTTGAATTCCGCGCGCTTATTATGCACTTTTTGATTGAAGTTTTATGGAGTTAAATACAAACTAAATGATAAACTAATGATGTAAGTGTAATGTCAAGACAAAAAATTATCGGAGGTAAAAAAATCAAGTAAATTTAAATCACTTGCATATTCCCTATTAAGAGCAAGTTGTACTATAATATAAATAGTGTTTGCAAGGGTTTGGTAGTCCCTAACTTTTTTGGTTCATTTTTCACTTTTAGTAAATAAAAAAATAAGTACATATTGGTAAAGATCTAATCTATGTTCCTGTTTTCTCACTTTTTCAAAATTTGATTTAGTTTTTTCTGAAAAAAATCGCAAAGTCCATGTTTTTTTGATGATTTTCCAATTTTTTTTTTAAGAGAACCAATTTAAATTTCGAAAAAGTAAGAAAACAGGGACATAGATCAGATCTTTACCAACACGTCCAAATTTTTTCATCCACTAATAATGAAAAATAAACCTTAAAAGTTAGGGACTACGAAACCCTTGCACGGCAACATTTTGTATCCGGAGAGTGGCGCCGCTCTCAGAATTCAAAGGAACTGTTCATTTATGAAGTGAGATGAAATACATTCACATTTCAACATGTTTACGAGGGATAGCCGTATGGGTGAAGAATTATAATTTTCATGGAATATTATATTATTATTTCATATCCACAGGTTAGTAAAAAAAAATCTGGAGAGTTACTCAAAATTTAATAAAACTACCTGAATCGAAATTAGTGGCACATTCTCAAGCCGATGACCAGAGGGGGTTTCAATTTAGAACTACCTGATTATCAGGCTTTATCTAATTATTAACTGCAGCCAATAGAAAAGTGTTCAAAGTCATAATGCGGTGGGAGAGAATTCTGTAGTTCTGAATCCATTATTTAGTTTTACTTGTGTTTTTGTGTGCAGTGAAAGTATTACGATTTTGATTTCAACAATGCCGCGTATACGTAAAGGTCCGAAGCAAAGATTATGGATGTCATCTACGAGAGTGTCATCTCGATCCAGAGGTCACCAATTGCATAAGGTGAGTGGAACTGGAATTGTACGTAAAAGATTTTATTATGCAGGGTGAAGTTACAACGCCAATTTCGTTAGCGCTCACTTCTAAATTAATCACATAATTTCGAAAATCGTATACCTATACTGTGACAGTTACGGCAGTTATACCTACTTTTATTTACTTTTTCCACAAAAGTCGATTTACTTAACATGAAAATATTTTGCTCAAGCGAAAATCCAATGAAATTAGTTAAACTGAGGTCATCTGACTGAATACAACAAATCAGAACATCTGTTATACTGATAACAGGCCAAGTGGTCTGTTATCACTCTCACGTTGCTATGGATATATATATTTTGATTTATTTCGAATTTGAAGTTTCAAATATTCAATAACGTCAAAATGTCATTCTCACGATTTGGTCAGTAATACTGACGAGAAGATTAATGAAATTTTCGTATTAAATATATCAAAATATGCTGTTTACAATAACAAATTTGTATGGAAAGCATTCATAGACTTAGGCAATATTGAAAAATATCGCTTAGCAAAAAATTTTCTATGCGTATAACCCTCGGACATTGATTAATATAACAAATTCCTCAAGCTTGTTGCTTATAGGAAACAAGCTTGTTGCTTATAGGAAACAAGCTTTCGGAATTTGCTATAATTATCAATGTCCTTGGGTTATTACTACTGATAATTACTGTGACTATGATCTAGAGTACTACATGTTGATTTTTTTTAAATCGGTCTTCGAATAAGAAAATAAGGAGGTGTGCTGCCCAAAGTTGGACACACTATAATATATTTGTTTCCAATAAATCACACAGGGGTAGATGGTCTCATGATAAAATTAGTAATTTTTCCTTATAGGAAATAGAAAATACTGGTATTTTTTATTCCCTATTCCTTCTATCAAGCTGTGTAGAATATGATATTCTATATAAAACACGAAATGTGGTTGAATACTTTTTTTACCATTAAAATAAATGATTTATTTGGTGTCCAGTTCCTGGTGATACACATACTGATGGCAAATATTTTTAGGTGTCATCCAGCTTGAGTCAAGCTGGGACTTCAAGATTATTAGATATGCCGGAGTCTGGTTCATCACCGGTGGAATATATGGATATTCATGATGTGACTGCTACTATGCCCGTGAATGAAACAGAAGAGAGGAAAGATTTCAGGGATATCGACTACTCAAACGAACAATTTTCGAGCAGTGATTTCGCTGACGTGATTCTTTGCGGTGTAAAACGCCTAAGTGAAATTACTTGTTCTGAACAAGGTCCCACTGTTGAAACGACCTATGAACAAAATTCCAATATCGAAAATGAACTGTGTGAACTGTGGTGAGGGCAGAATGTAAAATTCGGTTAGAGAAAAGGGTGGGCAGTGAAGAGAAACGCTTTGAAGATGAATTGTAACTTATGCATTAACACACCGGAAAGTGTACATTGGGGGCTTTGGGGGGCTATAGGGGGTCTGGGGTTGAAAATGGAGGATTGTGCCCATTGAGACTTTTGATCAGCATACCGAATACTATCTTTCTGCAAAGTTTCAGTGAATTTAGCCGAGAGCCATTTTCCATAAGGATTTTGCGGGGTCCTTTCTTGGGGAGATGAAAACCTATCAAAGCACTATAATCAAAAGCTGCAAAGGAAATTGTGTATGTATATCTTCATTGAACAAATAAATACGTCCACTAAAAATATTGAGAAATGAAGTGTTGAATACGATGAAAGTGAACATTTTTTTGAGCATTCATTTGACCCCTTTCCACCACTCTGGAAACAATGATCCAGAAATTCTAGATCTCACATACAGGCTTCCGCGATAACGAGCATGGCTTTATCGAAGCGTAACGCTGTTCGTCTTGCTGGCGATGTCGTATTGCTGCTTTCATTGCGGTATGAAAAATTAGAAATGTCTCACCTTTTGTGCAATTCTCTACCATGCAATATATTGGACACATTGAACATATCAAATAACTATCTGTATTTTCAGCTCTATACGATAAACTAATGGAGTTTGTCAGATACCTCGCAAATCATTCCAAAAGCTTAATATACGATGTAGACAACAATTGTGCAGAACAATTCAACAGTGTAATCGCAAGGCACTCTGGGGGAAAAAGAGTCAACTATATCATGAAGAGATCTTACCAAACTCGTTGTTATGCGTCTGTGGTTGCCATGAATACCAAAAAAGAATTGTGCACTCTCAAATCGAAGTATGGAAGGTTGAACGACCCCTTCGTTTTGAAATATGAATTACAAAGACAAAAAAAATTGATGCAGGCCGCTGTTTCCAATCGAAAAAATAAACACAAAAAACGACGGGAGCACAGAGGAAATGATCTTTTCTACGGAGAGCATTGCACAAAACCAGATATGGATGATGCTTCTTTTAGCATGGCAGCAAAAGATTTTTTGAAAAATTTGTCAATATCTGTTGAAGAGGCTAAAAAAATTGAGGTGCTTACACGAGATCAGGCTGATCCTGCTCTATGGCATAGTGAAAGGCGAAAACGCGTTACTGCCTCTAAATTTGGAGAGATTTGTAAAAAGAGGGAATCGTCTTCAGTAAAAAATTTGGTTAAATCTATTGTGCATCCGGTACCATTTTTCTCAAAAGCCACTCAATATGGCATAGACAATGAAGTAAGAGCACGAGAAGAGCTAGAACATCACTTGAAAAGGAAAATATCAACATGTGGACTATTCATTGATGAAGAATTCAGTTACATGGCTGCCAGTCCTGATGGAATTTTAGAGGGAGAAAACTCCATTGCGGAAATAAAATGTCCATATGGAGCCAGGACTATGACTGTTGATGAAGGAATAGTTCAAAGAAAAATAACATTTTGGAAAAAGGACAAGACCATCAACGAATGCCATAATTGGTACTTTCAAATCCAGGGTCAATTGCGGATCGCCAAAATGAATTATTGTTTTTTATGTGTGTGGACCCCTCAAGGAATTAAAGTGGAGAAAAATCCTCGAAAGCACGAATTCTGGAGTGAAAAAATGGAAAGAAAAATAACAAAGTTTTATATTGAATACATTTTACCGGAAATTGTAGATAGTAGGACAAATAGAGGCATGGAAGTTCGGGACAGAATAAAAAATGAAAAATGAGTTGTAGGGTCTTCCCTACAATGAAATTTTAAATTTAAATCAATTATAAACTAGAGCAATAAATTGTTACTTTAAAATTTTGTCTTCTGTTTAAAATATTTAATTCTCCGAAGGTTTATGTTACTTCCGGTGAAACCAAACGTGACATTAAACTGAGCCATTTGTCAAAAAATACAGTTTAATGTCACAAGGCCTATTCAGATACATGGGTGCTCACCCAGGGTTCTTCACCCTGCATGATAAATTCCTCCAATATTAACGAAATTAATACTTCTGAACCAAAGCAAATGACTTTTTGAACGTATGTGAACTGTTATGCAGTATACAGGCACAAGGGTCAGAAATATATACTTATAAATTAAACATGCTTCAAAAACCCTGCATGGGCCATTTACAATCATATATTTTTGATTCTTGTGTCTGTAAACTGCAAGACAGTCCACATACGATCCTTTTACTTGCGTTTCTATCAAAAAGTCATTTTCAGAAGTATTAAATTTATTAATATTGGAGAAATTTATCATGCGGGGTCAAAAACCCTGGGTGTGCAACCATGTGTCTGAATAGGCCCTTAAACATACGAAAGCGTCTAAGGGCCACATAGTTTCTTTTTCAATTTTTTCGACTTCAAACACGGAGTTTCCGACTTTAAATCGGAATTTTATTTTCCCGACTTCAAAGTCGTAAATTCTGAGTTTAAAGTCGAAAGTTCCGACTTTGAAGTCGGAATTTTGTTTTTCCGACTCTTAACTCGGAAATTCCGACTTTAAACTCGGCTGCCATTTCGGAACTTTTAGCTGTGCTTTTTTTATGAAAAAGTAGATTTTTATCTCCTATTCGTTGCGATATACCTGGTGGTTCAAAAATTAGTAGAGGGGGAAAGGGCATTGTATATTGTAGTTGGATATAATACAATACCCGTCGTGGTATTAGCCAGGTGAGTAGTAGTTTTCTGACGGGTATTTGCCATAATAAGCCTACGTCGTAGGTGTATATGGAAGTAAAAAGTGAAACATCGGTCGGCAACGACTATCGTTTTATTAGATTGTTTATATGCAGTAACCAAAAATTGCCTTCGTCACACTGAAGAAGATTTACGATGTGTGACTTGAGTGAAAGTATCAAGATAAAACTTCAAAATTCCGACTTTTAAGTCGGAATTTCCTACTTTGATGTCGGAAAAATAAAATTCCGAGTTTAAAGTCGGAAATTTCGTATTTGAAGTTGAAAAATAAAAAAAAAAAACTATGTGACCCTTAGACGCTTTCGTATATAGGTACAGATCCATCAAATTTCATTTCTTTATTTTAAAATCCAGTTATAGGGACGAGCCACCTTCTGCGGACACCCGGTATGTATGCAATTGTTCATACATTTTTAATATTTCAGAAAATTCTCTGATGCTCAAAGTTGTGAATACGCTTTGTTATTAGATTATGTTGCATTTGGTAAACAGATAATCGGAACATGTTTTCAGCTATTTGGAATCCGATATAAATGCTCGATTCGAACGCACTCGTCCATCACCCAGATTCAGTACCTACATTCTTCAAGCTTATGATGATGGCTAGTCGACAGACGCGCGCGTCGGTACCGCCACGCCGCGCCGTACCGAACTTCGAATCCCCCTCGTAATTGTTGAATATTAATGAGCTTCGGTCTAGGGAATGCGTTTACAAGCGATTATCATGTTTCCGTAGTATTTAGACTCCGCCCACCAGTGGCGAATTTTGTACCTCTGCCTCACCCGCTGCCCCACAGGTCTTTCAGTTTGTAAGGTATCACAAAATCTTAACACCACCTGAGATAAGAGACCAGGCGCGAGATGTGGAATTTAACATTTTACCGGAAAAATCAAGAACTGTAAATGAACTCACATACAGCAGATTCATGGAATATAGACAGAAGAAAAATATAGGATCTTTCTCTGAAAATGTGCTGATTGTCTATTTTTCCGATCTTTCAAAGAAATTGAAAGAACTTTTTCTGCCTAGGCAGTAAAAGTGGACTTTTTCTGCCTAGGCATTAAAAGTACAACTTCTAAGCCTGCCAAGTGTCATTAAAATGCCGCTTTTAATTCATTTGGAGAAAAAGGAATTTTGTATCCCTCCACACACTCTAACATATATTTATTGAAGGTTTTTACCTCCCAGGCGACATGATAAACGTTTACTTGTCCAGTATACAGGGTGTTTCTTAATTGCGTGTTCAGGAGCATGTTGCTGACGTCGAAATAAGAATAAAAGTTCCTATAAACACATGTCCGCAAGTTATTCGTGTCAAAGTTTAATTCTTATATTTGTTTTTTGTGAATAAATCCCAAAATATTTGTGATATTCGAGTAAAGTTTGGTATCTGGTATGATTTTTCAATGACAAAATCAAATGTTATGTTAATTGTGAAAAAACTAATTTCTAATTGAATTTATTTTAAATTTAAAAATCATGTCATTCAAAATCACTTGCATCGATTATTTCAAATCTCATTAAATCGAAAACAGTTGTTCGCAGTGACCTCTACCAAGAATTTTTTTTACACAAACTAAATAACAATTATTCCCAGATATCAAACTTATTTTGAAATTAATCACAAAAAATAAAAATAAGAACTCAACTTTGACACTGTGTTTCTTAGAAACGAATAACTTGCGGACATATGTTAATGGGAACTTTTCTTCTTATTTTGACGTCAGCAACATACTCTTGAATTTTCTACACGTACTCAAGAAACACCCTGTATATGGAGCCTTAGAATGTGCCTTTATTTTTGCCGTCAGGTTCTGATCCATTCCTCCTTGTTTTTATCGTGCCTCATGTAACAATTCGTCATTTGCCTTGTTGGTGTTTCACCTGTGTGAATCGTACCCCCTCCTGTTTTTTGTGATCATTTCATAGACTCCGAAAGGGGGAACTGTTACAATGTTCGAACATAGAATGATGTGCCTTGAGGGAGTTTCTTCCTTCATAGTCGATCTCCAACAACGTTTGAGTTCTGACGTCTGGAATTGTCGATGAGTAAAAAAGGTTTGATGTACGTTACAAAATATTCTCCCTGCATCCACTTAATCTTACAGCCTAGGATGCCGAGGACTGACAGCCCTCCATCCAAAATAGTTTGAAGAGCCATTAAAAATGCCCCTTTTTGTTTCCTGTCATCAAAAACACCGTATGAGTTTTTACATTCGGTTTCGGTATTTGCAGTGCCGGAAATTGGTTGGCAAGACAGTTGATTTCGCATATTTTCTAACCAAGGGTAAGATCGGTACTGTCCATATAGTTCTCCGCAGTGGGATACTTTTCAAAAACATGTTCTACAGTATTATCACTTCTATATTCTGCTTGTATTTGAGGTCGAGTCAGACTCGAAACTTACTAAAAAAAAATTTAACTTTGTGATCCTATCAAACCACTAATTTGTAAATTCCAATTTCTTTTGTTATAACAAAAAAAGGTCATGTAAGAAGAGTAACTTACTGTTTTTGTTCTCGAGATTTCGACTGGCACAAGTCAAGGACTGAGCAGTATTTCGACGGCAGTCATACTGCAGTAAATACATAGTAGATCATCACTGTCGAAAAAACAATAATCAGAAATTATTGTTCTGTCTCCTTTTTTATTTCTCTTTGCCTGTGAGTCATGAAGTAGATCATATAAATTCCAGCGATCCAACAACAATGAAATGTCGAAAAAGGGGTAACCTGTTGTTTTTTTACACGAGACTATCGACTGGCATAAGCCAAGGACTGTGCAGGGTGTTGACGGCAGTCAGCGTACGAGATTATAATGCCATAAATGTAGAAATGTATGCCGTCCTATTTATATATATATATATATATATATATATATATATATATATATATATATATATATATATATTATATCTGTCAGACATATGTGCAAAGATCCTTACTTTGAAGGAACAACTTTGCAAGAGCTCTCAGAGACAGACAGCAGGACACCGCCTGATCCAAACAAGGAACCAACTGCAGACCGGTTTCGGGATGAAGTCCCTCATCAGTGCAGTCCAGGTTATCACGGTTGTATACACGCGGGGGCCCGGTGCCCGTCATCTTTCGCCGGGATGAACACTGCAATCGCTTACAGGATCCACGACGGCAACAGATTAGAGAGCGCTCCAGATGGACATTTCGGATGCGAAATGGTATATACCATTTCGCATCCGAAATGTATACAACCGTGATAACCTGGACTGCACTGATGAGGGACTTCATCCCGAAACCGGTCTGCAGTTGGTTCCTTGTTTGGATCAGGCGGTGTCCTGCTGTCTGTCTCTGAGAGCTCTTGCAAAATTGTTCCTTCAAAGTAAGGATCTTTGCACATATGTCTGACAGATATAATTCAATATCTGTCGAGGTATTAGCCAGAGAAGTAGTTGTTTTCTGTCGGACATATGCCATACAATCTATACAAAGGTATAGTGAGTTCCTAAAGGATTGTTTTCGACTGTTCTACAGTCACTGGAACATTTATTGCTCCTTGAAACAAGTATTCAGCATATACCATTTCGCATCCGAAATGTCCTTCTGGAGCGCTCTCTAATCTGTTGCCGTGGTGGATCCTGTAAGCGATTGCAGTATTCATCCCGGCGAACGATGACGGGCACCGGGCCCCCGCGTGTATACAACCGTGATAACCTGGACTGCACTGATGGGGGACTTCATCCCGAAACCGGTCTGCAGTTGGTTCCTTGTTTGGATCAGGCGGTGTCCTGCTGTCTGTCTCTGAGAGCTCTTGCAAAGTTGTTCCTTCAAAGTAAGGATCTTTGCACATATGTCTGACAGATATAATTCAATATCTGTCGAGGTATTAGCCAGAGAAGTAGTTGTTTTCTGTCGGACATATGCCATACAATCTATACAAAGGTATAGTGAGTTCCTAAAGGATTGTTTTCGACTGTTCTAGTCACTGGAACATTTATTGCTCCTTGAAACAAGTATTCAGCATATACCATTTCGCATCCGAAATGTCCTTCTGGAGCGCTCTCTAATCTGTTGCCGTGGTGGATCCTGTAAGCGATTGCAGTATTCATCCCGGCGAACGATGACGGGCACCGGGCCCCCGCGTGTATACAACCGTGATAACCTGGACTGTACTGATGAGGGACTTCATCCCGAAACCGGTCTGCAGTTGGTTCCTTGTTTGGATCAGGCGGTGTCCTGCTGTCTGTCTCTGAGAGCTCTTGCAAAGTTGTTCCTTCAAAGTAAGGATCTTTGCACATATGTCTGACAGATATAATTCAATATCTGTCGAGGTATTAGCCAGAGAAGTAGTTGTTTTCTGTCGGACATATGCCATAGAATCTATACAAAGGTATAGTGAGTTCCTAAAGGATGGTTTTCGACTGTTTTACAGTCACTGGAACATATAATATATATATATATATATATATATATATATATATATATATATATATATATATATATATATATATATATATATATAGGTAGAGTAGATCACCCCTGTCAATAAATAATAATCAGAAATTATTGTTGTGTCTCATTTTCATTTCTCGTTGCAACACATCTTCCAGATAGTCTAAAACTCAACAAAACGTTAATGTGATCTTTACTCACTTGACTTGATACGATTCCAGTTTTTCCTTTAAAAGCCTCAAATTCTGTCTATAAATTCCATATAAATTCCAGCGAATCCAACAACAATGAAATGTCACATAAAAAAGGGTAACCTACTGTTTTTGTTCCCCGAGACTATCGACTGGCACAAGCCAAGGACTGTGCAGGGTGTTGACGGCAGTCAGCGTACGAAATTATAATGCCATAAATGTAGGAATGTATGCCGCCCTATTTGTATCTACATAGTAGATCACCCCTGTCGATAAACAATAATCAGAAATTATTGTTGTGTCTCATTTTCAGTTCTCTTTGCAGCATACCTTCTACGTAGACTAAAACACAAGAAAACATCAGAGTGACTTTTACTCACTTGACTGATACGATTGACGTTTTTCCTCTCAAGTCTTCAATTTTCGTCTAAAACTTCGGTAATTGCTGTTCCTAGATTTTCTTCCCATTTCGTACAATCCGTAGGTAATGTGTAGATTTAATCAGTTCACGCACTTATCGTCTGACAAACCCCGCACGTTCAGCGCAATACAAGAACTATATTGAAGCATATTCGAGCAGCAAGCGGAATGGATGTGGGGAGACCGAGGTGATTCATTCTTTCAACTTGCGCATATTCAGTAAAAGAGGTAATACTACAATGTGATCTATTCGGATGTGATCAGTCGAAGTATAATTATATACAACTTTTCATATAATTTCAAGTAAACTTCCTGGTTACTCCAGTTATACTCATATTAAATTGTCTGTAAACTCGCAAAAGACAAGTTTACTTTTGTAAGTCAACGAAGGGGAAGATGCCATCTCTGAGAAAACTTGCTGGCAGTTAACTGTAAAGTTTACACTCGCAAAACAAATTTTGCAGAAAATTTGCAGCAATTTGATATTGTTTAGTGGGTTGCTAACTTCACGCACATTACAATCGATCACCTAAATTTCTTTTCCAGTACACCAATAATAAACTTGTTTCCCATATGTTACGTAATTCATAGCGGGCACTGTATATACCATTGAATAAATACATTCAGATTCAGATACGTCCCTGCCTCAGGGACCTATATAGTAAAATGAATAAAATTGTAACAGTCGTACAAGAAAAGTTCAATCTGGAGGCGGAGGCTCGGCCGGCGTTGCTTTTACGATTATACGATTAGTCAACTTGAGACTTGAGTCATCACCATTGCCAGTATACTCAGTCAGTTATGGCCGTAAGCACGTGTTTCTTGAGCACGCTACTCATTCTTAATGTATACTTTTCAACTAACGTCGCTTCTGAACAAACGAATGTAACTGAAACTTGTGTCCAGTGGTACGAGAAAGGCGTAGAGTCTTATTTAGAAAATAACTGGAAAAATTGTGTGGTCAATTTCGAAAACTCCCTCGAAAAATATAGGGAATATCGAAAAAAGTTGAAAGATTGCAGGTTGAAGTGCAAAATTCAAGCTGAATCTGCCGAACCATTATATCCAGTGGATATCGATAATTTATTGTTTTATGAAAGGACTATACGACAGACTCTGTGCATTATTGAGTGTGAAAAAGACAGTCCGGAAATTCTGGAAAATTACCTAGTCAACCCTGAAACAGTAAAGTTGTTCGAAGAGCAAAAGCCGTACGAATACTTACACATCTGTTACTTCCAGGTGAATATAAAGTACTTTAAATATTCATTCAAGTCAAAATAATAATACGATAACAATAGACAATTTCTTTACATTTTTATCTAATCAGGAAATATTCAGTAACGCGAAGTTAGCAAGCGAGGCTGGTGCCCAAACCCAGCGCCCACCACCAGTGTGAAACAGAAACGGTTGTAGCGCCAGAAACGAAATATTAGTATATGGGCAAGGGTGTCATATGTTACTCCTTAAAAATCTTTCGAATTTATATAGCAATTATGATTTTCAACATTACTATCATGATAATGATCATGATGAATGATGGTTTACAAACAAAAATGATAAAATTATGATAATGGTGCTTTTAATAAAACATAAGATCATATTTATCAGTGACTCAGACAATCACATATATCATGGGATGAAAAGTGCGTTTCTGGAAATTTGTTTTCCATTGTGTATTCAGAACACCATGATAAAGCAAACCTCTCCCATTTCAGATTTTGTATCTCAATACGCACCCTGGAAACTACCTCCGTAATCAACGAAATCTACAGAATAGCGTTAATTCATCGTTTCTGGAAATTTCTTTCTCACTGTGTATTCAGAACGATCTAAGGGAGCATACCTACCCCATTTCAGATTTTGTATCACAATACTCACCCTGGAAACTTCCCCCGTAATACTAATAATTGAAAATCAGAGTTAGTGTATCGTTTCTGGAAATTTCTTTTTCACTGTGTATTCAGAACGATCTGAGAAAGCATACCTACCCCATTTCAGATTTTGTATCTCAATACTCACCCTGGAAACTACCCCCGTAATACAAAAATTTGAAAATCAGAGTTAGTTCATCGCTTCTGGAAATTTCTTTTTCACCGTGTATTTAGAACGATCTGAGAAAGCATACATTCCCCAGTTCAAATTTTGTATCTCAATACTCACCCCGAGGGGGAAACATCTCGCTAAAATGTGTACGAGATTTAAAGTATTGGAAAGACTAAAAGGCTCAAACTGATGAATGAAAGACTTAAGCCGATGACTGAAAGACTCAAACCCATTACTAAAGCGGAGATTTAATGACTGAAAATTGACTCAAATGACTCAAAATTTCTAGTTGTACGAGATTTAAAGGAGATGTTTCCCCCTAGACTCACCCTGGAAACTACCCCCGTAATACAAAAAATTGAAAATCAGAGAAACGATAAACTGTGTCTGGAAAGGACCCCGCAAACTCCTTATGGAATTTGGGTACCAGTGGATTTTTTTGAATTTTTGGTATGATGTAATCCATGTAATTCTCAACCAGTTACAATTGCGCCAACCCAAAAAAATTAAAAACAGTTTTGCTGCTATGGGGCGTTGAAATCACTCCTTGCGCAGATTAGACTATTTATTTTTGAACCCGGTAACAATATTTTCACTTGTTTCATTGTTGCTAATGTTGCCCAATATTGAGCTGTTTTATAAACAAAATTCTTACCCTCTCCCCTTTTTCCCCCAACTCCTATTACGAAACGCAAAAAATTATTTCTCAAGTGCCTGCAAATGTATCGTCAAATGGTTAAATATGCCTAAATAAGGGAAATAGCAGTTTTTTATGATTATCCCCCCACCACCAAATGGCACAAAACAAAAAAATTCGGTGGATTTTTCTGAATTTTTGATATAATGTAGTTCAAGTTATTTTGAATAGAAATAAATCGGGTTACAAACCCCAAAAATGAATAGTTTTGATGCTAGGGGGCGTCGAAATCATACCTTGCTCAGAATAG
Source organism: Chrysolina oricalcia (assembly GCA_944452925.2). Lineage (NCBI taxonomy): Eukaryota > Metazoa > Arthropoda > Insecta > Coleoptera > Chrysomelidae > Chrysolina > Chrysolina oricalcia. Next base: position 62,401,634 of record OX101811.2, read on the forward strand.
ACTATTCATTATTATGGGCGGAAACAATATCTCTACGTATTTTTGTTTTATTTAATGCCGAACAATTGTGTAAATTTTTATAAATTGAAAATCTAAAACCTTCCCCTTACCCCCAACCCCTATTTCAAAACACGAAAAAAATTTATTCAGGCACCACCTCAAATTAAAATTGTGGATGTCTAATTTTTATTTATTTTCAAGATATTCGCCCAATTAAGTAATTGATATTAAATAAACATGAACTTCGCCCTACTAAGTCAGCGAACTCCACTAATTTTTCTCTGAAGGGTGGGGGAGGGGTGAAACTAAACAACTGTACGATTTCCTCAATTTGAGCTGATCAAAACATTTAATTTGATGAAGCATTTGCAAGTAGTAGGGAATTAATTTTTTTCGTGTTATAAAGTAGTGGTAGGGGGTAACGGGGAGGTTTGAGATTTTCAATTTATGAAAAATTATACAATTGATCAGCATAATCTAAACTAAACCGCCTATAATAATGAATAATCTATTCTGAGCAAGGTATGATTTCAACGCCCCCTAGCATCAAAACTAATCATTTTCGGGGTTTGTCACCCAATTTATTTCTATTCAAAATAACTTGAACTGCATCATATAAAAAATTCAGAAAAATCCACCGAACTTTTTTCGTTTTGTGTCGTTTGGGGGGTGGGGGGATAATCATAAAAAATTGATATTTCCCTTATTTAGGCATATTTAAACATTCGACGATTCATTTAAAGGCACTCGATAAATTTTTTTTGCGTTTCGTAATAGGAGTTGGGGAAAAAAGGGGAGGGGGTAAGAATTTTTTTTATAAAACAGCACAGTATTGTGCAACATTAGCTACAATGAAACAAGTGGAAATATTGTTACCGGTTTCAAAAATAAATAGTCTTTTCTGCGCAAGGGCTGATTTCAACGCCCCCTAGCAGCAAAACTGTTCAATTTTTTGGGTTGACGCAATGGTAACATTGGTTGACAATTACATGGACTACATCATAACAAAAATTTTAAAAAATCCACCTGGACCCAAATTCCATAAGGAGTTTGCGGTGTCCTTTCTTTTTCACTGTGTATTCAGAACGATATGAGGAAGCATACCTACCCCATGTCAGATTTTGTATCTCAATACGCACCATGGAAACTACCCCCGTAATCAACGAAATCTACAGAATAGCGTTAATTCATCGTTTCTGGAAATTTACTTCTCACTATGTATTCAGAACGATCTGAGGAAGCATACCTACCCCATTTCAGATTTTGAATCCCAATACTCACCTTGTAAACTACCCCGTAATACAAAAATTGAAAATCAGAGTTAGTTCATCGTTTCTGGAAATTTCCTTTTCACTGTTTATTCAGAACGACCTGAGACATCATACCTACCCCATTTCAGATTTTGTATCTCCATTCGCACCCTGGAAACTACCCCCCCAATCAACAAAATCTACGGAATAGCGTTAGTTCATCGTTTCCGGAAGTTTCTTTTTCAATCTGTATTCAGAACGAGCTGAGAAAGCATACCTACCCCAGTTCAGATTTTGTATCTAAATACTCACCCTAGGAATTGCCCCCCCCGTAATAGATAAAATCTACAAATCAGAGTTATTTTTCAGTGTATGTTCAGACCGAGCTGATGCAATTTTGGGTAAAAAAATTATTAACAGCATGAGACTTACTGGATGTGGAGCAAAATATTGCTCAAATGACGGTAAAAATAAATTGGAGTCGAAAAAATGGAGAAGGGTGGAACGGGGTGGACTTTTAGGGGTTGAAAGCGATATTTCACTGTTTTTCGAGAACTGCAACGAAAGTTGACATATCGAAAAAAGTTGAATGGCAAAGTTGTTGATAATAAAAAGATTTCTTGGGAATCTCTCGGGAAAATCGGAAAAACTAATTTTTTAGTTATTAATTTTTATAAATCAATTTTTTTCACGAAATTTGATGGAAATATAACTATGTAATAAAAGAGTAGCACTACTGTGGAATTTTTTTCCAGAAAATGCGATAAAATGAAGAAACAGATTTTCAAAAATCAATTTTTTTTAATTTTTGTTCTATACTCATATTTATTTACCTCATTTCAAAATGATTGAAATTAACAGTTGAAACCTTTCAAGAATATTAATTTTATGTTACCTCAATAGGTACAAAGAATGAACAATGACATAAAAAGGATTTGATTCTGATAGAAGGGCGAATGGGGGTGAACTTTTGCGGGGGTAAAAATGGTGTCTCACGATTTGCAGCGAAAATTAACCTCATACAAAAAAAATTTAAAGGAAAGAGTTGTTGGCAATAAGGAGATCTACAACTTTTGTATTCAAGATTTTACCACATAAATAAAATTTTGAAAAATCAGTTTTTCACTCTTTTGACGGTCAATTTGAGGTTATGTCAAAAAGTGTTTGAGTACAAAAGTTTTCGTTTTTTTATTATCCACAAACTTTTTTATAAAACATATTTTGCTAAGAAGTCACGTTTGGCGGCAAATCACAAAAAACCGTTTTCAACCCCTGAAGTGCATCCCAATTTCACCATTTTGAGTGTTTTCGTAATTAAATATTTTTTTCGTCACAGTGGGTATTGAGATACAAAATCTGAAATGGGGTAGGCATGCTTTCTCATCTCGTTCTGGATACACAGTGAAAGAAATTTCCAGAAACGATCAACTAACTCTGCTTTTCAATTTTTATATTACGGGGGTAGTTTCCTGGGTGAGTATTGAGATACAAAATTTGAAATGGGGTAGGCATGCTTTCTCAGCTCGTTCTGAATATACAATGAAAAAGAAATTTCCGGAAACGTAGAACTAACTCTGCTTTTCAAATTTATTAATAACGGGGGTAGTTTCCAGGGTAAGTATTGAGATACAAAATCAGAAATGGGGTAGGCATGGTTTCTCAGCTCGTTCTGAATATACAGTGGAACAGAAATTTCTGGAAACGATAAACTAACTCTTATTTTCCATTTTTTTTATTACGTGGGTAGTTTTCAGGGAGAGTATGAAATGGGGTAGGCACGCTTCAGCTGGTTCTGAATAAACAGAGAAAAAGAAATTTTCAGAAATGATAAACTAACACTGATTTGCAACTTTTTTTTTCACGGGGGTATTTTCCAGGGTGGGTATTGTGATACAAAATCTGAAATGGGGTAGGCATGCTTTCTCAGCTTATTCTGAAAACACAGTGAAAATGAAATTTCCAGAAACGATAAACTAAGTCTGATTTGCAATTTTTTTTATCACGGAGTGGTTTCCAGGGTGGGTATTGAGACACAACATCTGAAATGGGGTAGGCATGCTTTCTCAGCTTATTCTGAATACAATGTGAAAAAGAAATTTCCAGAAACGATCAACTAACTCAGCTTTTCAATTTTTTTATTACGGTGGTAGTTTCCAGGGTGCGTATTGAGATGTATATATACATTGAAAAAGAAATTTCCATAAAAGATAAACTAACTCTGATTTTCATTTTTTTTTTTCATTATGGGGTAGTTTCCAGGGTGCGTATTGAGATACAAAATCTGAAATGGGGTAGGTAAGTATGCTTCATCTGATCGTTCTGAATATACACTGGAAAATGAATTTCCAGAAACGGACTTTTTATCTCATGATATATGTGATTGTCTCAGCCACTGATAAATACGATCTTATGTTTTATTACTAAAAGCACAATAATCATAATATTTTCATATTTGTGTTTGAACCTTCATCTATTATAATCATTATCAGGATAATATTATAGAAAATTCCAATTGCAATATAATTTCGGAAGATTTTGAATGAGTAAAATATGCCACCCTTGCGCATATACTATTATTTCGTTTCTGGCACCACAACCGTTTCTGTTCTCACACTGGTGCGCCCACCCCCACCACTAAGTCCAGTTCACACTAACAAAATGAATAGAACGCTAGCGCCCGTAATTTTATAAAAACTTGATTTATACAATTTTCAAGAATTAAATTAGTGAAAATCAACAATCTACTCGAGAACTACCAACCCTCTTACATTTGTTTTACCAAAATATCGGCACCACACAAAAATATACACCTTTTCTCTAACAATAAATAATGATTTTTTTTTTCAAAACCGGGACGGATTTTGGTTGATCAGAAATCAATTCCCTATTCGAGAACTACCAACCCTGTGAATTCGGTTTCTCCAAAATATCGGCACCATAGAAAAAAATACCACTTCTCTCTAACCAGGACATTTCTTCGGATTTTGGTGAGTCAGAAATCAACACTCTATTTCGAGAACAATACCAACCCTGTGAATTTGGTCCAACAATAAATAGTGATTTTTACCAAGACATTGCTACCGATTTTTGTTATTCAGAAATACGAGTAAACATCCTATTTCAGAACTACCAACCCTGTAAATATGTTTTTTTCAAAATATCGGAGTCATCGAAAGAAATGCCATTTTTCATATAAATCCATGTTATCGTTTATATAGAAATAATAATAATAAATATTTATTCGAACCCAAAATCACAAAAGGATAGGTACATAATAAATGATGAATAGATATCGGGTCCAAGTGTGTAACACACTCGTTTCGAATAAAATGTTGAAAACAATCAAATTCAAATTATAAATCATATAGAAATATAAGAACACCTCATGATATTGTATGATGATATATTAACTACATGAGTTAAAATTTACAGTAGAATCAGATATATGGTTGGATGGAAGAGCAAGCTCGAACCTAGTCTATGACTAGGTGAGAGACTGATAGTATTCATAGTTGTCCTGTTATATATCTGTATATGTACCTACTCCATGTATGTTTACTATCAATAAAATCAATTATTATTATAAAAAAACAGTCAGTCAGTTCAAATCAAAGAATATAGGTACACATAAGATAATACTTGGCTAATCAAGACATTTAAAAATTTCGGTATACGAAGATTTAAGACTAATAATCACATTAACTGTAAATAATGAAAATATTTACTGAGTATTATAGAAATAACTTTACTATTTGTACTGGATTTGTAAATATATTTTTGACAGGTTTTAAACAGTTTTTTTGACAATCAATAATAATCTTTTTTTTACATATATAGAGTCGTCAAGTGAAACATTAAAACATTATAAACAGTGTGTTTTCATAAATGAAATAAATATCATTCCCATTCCTAACATTCTCCCCCCGTTACAATTTGTAAACGTCAAAGAATTGTAAAATTAACAAAATGTAACTGAAAATTGAAGCGATGCGGTTTCTTCACTTGTCTACCGGCTCTGGTTACTGTGACTACTCCATCGTCTGTACTAGACCTCTCTTCTTTCTTCTTTCTTCTCTCGTGTCTTTTATGTGATTTTGTTCACTTGCTGTTGACTTTTTTCAATTTCATATCCTTCTGTTTCTTGATCTGCATACTTCTTTCCACGTCTATAGCTGCTCCTGTTTTCTTCCGAACGTTTTTGCAAATCTTTCGTTTCCTCTGATCCGATTTCCAAAGGATACAGTCTTTGGAATGGACGGATTATTTCACCATTCTTCGTCTTGATCTTGGCTATTCTGGGTTTATTGTCTCTTCCAGGGTATATTTCTATAAATTTTGCTAGAGGCGAGTCTGTTCTCTTCATATTTTCAGCACCCACATAAACTATGTCCCCTACTTTCAAACTACCTTGTCTCCTCCGACCAGTATTGGCAAGTTCTGATAAATACTCTTTCCTAAATCGGCTTCGAAAATCGTCTCTGAGCTTCTGAATATATCTATGACGTTTTATCAAACTCGTTCTGTCTAAGTCATCGAATTCTGACAATTCAGTAGATCGAATGTCTCTAATAAACATAGAAGGGCTTAAAGGCATCAAAAATGTTCTCTTCAGAAAAATACGTCAATGGACGCGTGTTAATGATGGCTTCACATTCGCACAATAATGTGTTGAGTTCTTCATAATTTAAAGATGACTTTCCAAGATTTCTTCTCAATAATTCTTTTATCATTCTCACTATCGATTTGCAAAGGATACAGTCTTTGGAATGGACGGATTATTTCACCATTCTTCGTCTTGATCTTGGCTATTTTGGGTTTATTGTCTCTTCCAGGGTATATTTCTATAAATTTTGCTAGAGGCCAGTCTGTTCTCTTCATATTTTCAGCACCCACATAAACTATGTCCCCTACTTTCAAACTACCTTGTCTCCTCCGACCAGTATTGGCAAGTTCTGATAAATACTCTTTCCTAAATCGGCTTCGAAAATCGTCTCTGAGCTTCTGAATATATCTATGACGTTTTATCAAACTCGTTCTGTCTAAGTCATCGAATTCTGACAATTCAGTAGATCGAATGTCTCTAATAAACATAGAAGGGCTTAAAGGCATCAAAAATGTTCTCTTCAGAAAAATACGTCAATGGACGCGTGTTAATGATGGCTTCACATTCGCACAATAATGTGTTGAGTTCTTCATAATTTAAAGATGACTTTCCAAGATTTCTTCTCAATAATTCTTTTATCATTCTCACTATCGATTTGCAAAGGATACAGTCTTTGGAATGGACGGATTATTTCACCATTCTTCGTCTTGATCTTGGCTATTTTGGGTTTATTGTCTCTTCCAGGGTATATTTCTATAAATTTTGCTAGAGGCCAGTCTGTTCTCTTCATATTTTCAGCACCCACATAAACTATGTCCCCTACTTTCAAACTACCTTGTCTCCTCCGACCAGTATTGGCAAGTTCTGATAAATACTCTTTCCTAAATCGGCTTCGAAAATCGTCTTTGAGCTTCTGAATATATCTATGACGTTTTATCAAACTCGTTCTGTCTAAGTCATCGAATTCTGGCAATTCAGTAGATCGAATGTCTCTAATAAACATAGAAGGGCTTAAAGGCATGAAAATGTTCTCTTCAGTAAAATACGTCAATGGACGCGTGTTAATGATGGCTTCACATTCGCACAATGTGTTGAGTTCTTCATAATTTAAAGATGACTTTCCAAGATTTCTTTCCAAGATTTCTTCTCAATAATTCTTTTATCATTCTCACTATCCTTTCCCAAAATCCTCCCCACCACGCAGCAGTAGGTGGATTGAAATGCCACTTTATCTTCTTCACTGATGAGTAGAAATTTTCTGCCAATCAATTTTATTCATAAGATTGTTTGTAACAACGAAATTTGTTCCATTGTCTGAGTATATGACAGAAATTCTTCCTCTGCGTGCTGTAAATCGTCTCAAACATAAAATGAAGGTTTCAGTGGAAAATGATTCTGCCAGCTCTAGATGAATTGCCCTGTACACAGCGCAAGTAAATAAAACTCTCCAAAATTTTTTACCTTCTTTTAAATATAATGGACCGGCCAAATCCACTCCCACTATTTCGAATGCTGATCCACAATGTATCCTGTCTCTTGGCAATGGGGCAAATGGTGTCTACGAATTTACTGTTGTACCTTTTGCAAATGATACATTTGGAAATAATTTGTTTGACCGTTCTTCTTGCTTTCAAAATCCAATACTTTTAACATAGCTTGAACTACTGCATGTAAGTTTAATCTGTGTTGTTCTTCAATGAATTTGTGAATTATATCATGCTTGTATGGTAGAAGTATTGGATATTTGAAGTTATATGTATCTTCTCCTATAGTTAGTTTGTTAATGATTCTCCATAATCCATTTTTATCTTCTGTAATCTGTAAATATTTGATGAGATTTGGGTTACTTCCAAAGGATTCTAGCTGAATGGACTTCAATAGATGCATTTCAGCTCTCGCAATTTCTTTGAAAGTAAGTTCTCCCCTTATCTTCACAGAAGTCTTCTTAGAATTGCTTGAAAAACGGAAAATCCATCCTATCATCCGGACAATTTTTGAATATTTGGAGAAATAATTTAAATCTTCTGTAGAAATGTTCACTGGGCATAGTATGGTTTGAATTGTCTTCTTCCTCTCTTCATCAATTTCTTGTTGTGAACAAATCACTTCATTCCGTGGCCAATATTCTGGATTAGTGTTCAGCCAGCTTGGACCATTCCACCAACTACTTTCCAATGAATATTTCACAGTGCACCCCCTAGACGCAAGATCTGCTGGGTTCATTTTCCCAGGAACACGATTCCAGTCTTCACTCTTGCTGAAAATTCTTATTTCCTTGACCCTGTTCGCCACAAACGTGCTCCAATTATTATTAAATTTCACCCATGTGAGTGCCACCATGGAATCGCTCCAGAAATATGTTTTTATCTCCCTAAATTCTGATATTTTCCTGACTGTTTGATATAATCCAGCTCCTAAAAGCATTCCTAATAATTCAAGTCTTGGTAGATTCGTGTTTTTTGGTGCTATCCTTGCTTTAGCTAACAACAATCTGACCTCAAATATATGCAAGTTGAATAGGCTTTTTGACTTGCATCACAGAACACATGAATGCTAGTCGTTTCTGAATCCTCCAAATTAATATTTTCACATATCATTCGAGGAATTTTGCATAAACTGAGTAAACTGATTTTTTTTAACCATGCTTCAAACTGATTATTGATATCTTCTGGTAAATTTTGATCCCAATCAATTTTACTTTGCCAAGTTTCTTGTAACAAAATTTTAGGTATAAGTGAAACTGGACAGAGGAATCCTATAGGATCAAATAATTTTTGAGCTATTGATAGAAGGCTTCTTTTTGTCTATGGAAAATCATTTTCTTTTGTCAGAGATCTGATATCACAAAAAAGTGTATCTTCTTCAGAATTCCAAAGTAAACCTAATACAAAGATAAGAAAGGTCAATATTTTCTCTTGAATCTATTGAATTTGTTGGTTCTTCTAATTGAAGAGCACACGGAAAAACCGATGAAAGTCCAATTTTTGCCAAATTTATTTGTACTTCTTAACAATATTTTCACTTTTAAAAATCTGCATCTGTTGGTACTTGAATGAACGGAAATATCGATAAGTCACATAGAAACATGCATTTAAAAATACATATACTCGGTAAAAACAATGAAAGTCCATATGTAAAAAACGCTGTCCTGAAGATTTATTGATTTTGGACATTCATCGTTTTTCCCGTGTGCTCTTCAATTTCAATGCATTGTGAACCCATCCTCTCAAATTGATTTTGGCAGTAGACATTAATAGTGTGCAATCTTCCATAAACTGTTTCAATTCAATTTCATTCCAACACTTGAAACACAATTATCAACGTAGAAGGAATCTTTGAGTTTTTCTGCAGCTCTTTTCAAATGTGCTGGAGCTCTATTCAAATGATATGAAATTGTTGCTGATAGAAGGAAAGGACTAGATTTAACCCCAAACACGACCCTACAATGTCTATAAGTTTTAGTTTTTTGTTTACCATCTGTCGTCTGTTGGTTTACATTCCTTATACCAATGTCCTCTAATGTTTGCAGAAGTAGGTCGTGACTGACAGTGTCGAAAGCTTTCGACAAAGATTGAACCGTTAAGTATTTGAAGACTTGAATGAAATACTCAAGATTTAAAATAGACTCAAGGATTGAAAGTTTCAAATCAAAGACTGGAAGACTTGAGCCTGATGACTGAAAGACTGAGGCGAAGGACTGAAAAGTGACTAAAATTACTCAAAATTTCTAGTTGTCCAAGATTCAATGTAGTTTAAAGTAGTTGTAAAGATTGAAACATAAGACTCAAAGATTGTAATTCATTATTAAAGAATCGAATGAAAAACTTCGAGATTTGAAAAATCAAAGGCCCAAGCCGAAGATTGAAATACTTGAGTTGATGAGTTCATGACTGTGGCGAAAATTTACTCAAATATCCCAAAATTTCTATTTGTATAAGATTTAAAGTAGATGTGCCCCCCTCGTGCGTTTAGGAGATTACAGAATATGTTTGAAGATGGTAATGTCATTATATTAAGTTTTACGAACCATGGTTTACATGAGTTATTCCTCTGTATACCCACAATTGCTCGAATTTCCCTTTTCTGCAGGGTAAACACGTTTTGCTTCTTTACAGGTGTTGGGAGTTTTCCTTTTTCCCCTCTTTGTTGTAAACAAAAATATTATGTTTCGCTTTTGCAACATAGAACAAGTTATTTTAATTTAGATATAAGTAATTGTATCATATCATATCAAAAAACTAGTTCATGCCATTAACCTTGTCAGTAAATATTCTCTCGTTACTTAGTAACTTGACCGAACAATTTAACTTTCTATCCTGAAAGATAAGAAAGGTCAATGACACGAATTTGGGATTATTAAATAGCACATAAGACATATACCACATGGCTATTATAATTAGATGACAAACATCCTTCACTTCCACGATTCCATATCAATTGCCATTGTAATGTCGTAGTTCGAAATGATGTAACGAAACCATCAGTGATAACAATTATGTAGATATTCATTTTCATGTATTTGACAGAGTTGAACTGAGAAATATTGTTATATGGTGTTACTACACTGACCGGCATAAAAAGTGGGACAGCATGAAAAATTGGCATATTTGCGATTTACAGTTTACTCAGTGTATAATAAATATGTAGCATGATCATTTTGGCATTCTGTAGGCGTTTTTGTTGAATTTTTGTTGTTCGTTTGTATGATTAGATAAACTTCAGTATGCCATGATGGTCAGTTACAAGAAGAAATCATCCTGTATTATTGATTCTCAGTTCGCTGATTATAGCAAGTGATGATTATTTATGGAGATACCCTCATTTTCGGGAGATTCTGCTAGAGCTGTTGCCTTGGTTGATGCTGGCTTCAGCATTCGTGAAGTCGCCCGACGATTAGGTTTCTCTCGATCCAGTGTCCACAGAGCAGTTGTGCGATTTCGCGAACGTGGTGAATACCGTAGAAGGCCGGGATCTGGAAGACTTTGAGGTACAACTCCTCGCGATGAGTACTATGCCGTGTTTGCCGTCCTGCGAGATCGACATGTGACTGCGGTGCAAGTAAGAACTGACCGGCAAGACATGAGGCAGGTCAACGTCAGTGAGAGAACTGTTGGAAGAATGTTTGTTAGAGCTAATTTGTCTGCTCGAAGAGCTGAAACAGGCCCTGAACTTCTCCGGAATCATCGTGTCGCCAGAATGGCGTTTTGCCGCGGACACCTCAATTGGAACATGGGCCAGTGGAGCAATGTGCCCCTCTCAGATGAGTTCCGTTTTGCGCTGAAATCTCCAGATGGATGAGACAGAGTGTGGAGACGGCCAGGAGAAAGATACCCGCAATGCAACATTAGCGAGAGGGTGAGCTTTGGTGGTGGGTCTGTAATGGTGTGGACTGGCATTTTTTACGAGTCTCACACAGAACTTGTGTTCTTAGATGGAGGTACTGTGACGGCTATAAGGTACATACATGATATCCTGGAAGAGCATGTTGTGGTATTTGCGGGGTTTATTGGTGGAGATTTCATTCTGATGCACGATAAGGCTCGTCCGCACGTTGCCAGAATTGTTTGAGACTTCCTCAAAAACGTGGATCCCAACGTTTTTGATTGGCCAGCACGCAGTCCTGACATCGAACCCATTGAACACGTATGGGATATGTTAGAAAGATGGATCAGACATCGTCGTAGGCAGTTGTTGACACTGCAGCAATTTCGAGATGCATTACAGGAAAATTGGAATCTCATTACACAAGAGGCAATCCAACATTTGATCGAAGGCATGCATCGCCGACTTGAATGTGTAATAAGAGCTAGGAGAGGAAATAATCGATACTAAATGAAGAACTTTCATGCTATCATAGCCTATTTCTTGCTGATGTCTTGTACCCAAATCATGTTCTGACACTTGCTATCCTAAATATCAAATTTGTCCTTGTCGAATGACAATGTATCAACGCAAAATCAATTGTTAACAACACCATACACGATTTCATATAGTTTCAATCTGCTAAACATATTTTTTTGCAAATTATAACCAATTATGTTGCTGTCCCACTTTTTCTGCCGGTCAGTGTAGATATTTTTTTGATGAGAACAACATAACGAATTACAAAGAAAATTTCACACCTCTACTTTTTAACCAATAAGATGCCTTAATTTTGACTAGTTACCATGGCAACTAATAAAATTTCCTGAAATTTTTTCGTGGCGCCACGATATTTAAGTGGAAATTTTTTGACAGTTGAAAAGGTAAACATATGATCTACAACCATTAAATATTGTAGATATACCTGTGAATAATGCAAAATCTCTATAACAATTAACATTATTATTTATTATTCTCTATAAAGTTTCATTAAACAGAACACATAAATTTGTTTAATTATCATGCATTACCAATTTATATTTCAAAAAACGTAGGATCTACAAACATAGTAAGATTTAAATGTTGCTTGAATTCTAACCCATCCTTACTTCTTAATGGCGAATAGGAAGGTGACGAATTAATTAGATGTCTTTGTTTTAAGACATATATGTAATATTTTGAAACAATTTTGTTCAAATCTCTTTTACGCAAAAGGCTATATTTACTTGACATCTGGAGCAGATTTTCTTGGATTTTCGTAAACAAACCATTCGACTCTAACGCTTCCTGGTCGCAATCTTCCATTAATTTCGTTGAATATATTAATTTTGGATAACATATTTGCACTTGACTCAACTCTTTGCAGGATTTACATAAATTGTAATTTTCAAAGCATTTCATTTTTCTCAAATTGTTTATCGCAAATGCTTGCAAGAAATGTTTTACATAAGAATATCTTTGTTTGCTGGTTTACTAAACAGTAACTCAATGTAATTAACTAATATAAACCTCATATGTCAAAAGCATGGCCGCCTATATCACGGCCACCTACTGCAACAAACGGTGGGCCATAAAATAGCAGAATAATCTTCGTAGTAACAAAAAATCAATAAACCATCAAAACGTAAAGCCAATATAATGAAGAATCAATCATCTATCAGAAAAACATTTTATAAGACTTAAAAAAAGAAAATCGAAATGTGTAGAATTGATTTATAATCTGAATGGAAATTCATCTGATGTGTATTTATGAGAACCAATAAAGCATCATACGCGAAAGCCGTAGAAATAGATTTCATAGATCTGAATTCAGCAAGAATAGAAAGTGATTGAAATGAAAAAACTGAGTAATCGCAAATCTCAATAAACTAAGCTGTGCGCAACAGAAAACCATGAGTCTTGAAAAATAAAGTAGGTAATTGAATTTCATCAAAACATCATCCAATAGTATCCAAAAACGTAATACCAACAAATAATCCGGAAACTAATCGTACCGACTTCGAATCGAATCGGACATAATCACAAAACTCGTCCGTCAACTTGGAACCGCCATCTTGAATTCATCAATTTTGACAAAAGATTCATAATCTCCGAGCCAGAAAAACCCACAGACAAATTTGTGAATCGAATCGGACCACACAAATCTTGTCCGCCATTTTGAAATTAGCAATTTTGACGAAAGATTCATAATCTACGACCCCGAAAACCTGCACATTCCCATTTTGTATCGAATCAGAAACCCAATCACAAATCTCGCATTTTTGTTTTTTCTTTAAAAACATTTATAACACACCTACTACTGGAATTATGAACAGTGAACACCTATCAAATATCAAGTCATTCGGACGTCTGCAAATAAAAATTTTGTTCAACGATTCCATTACATACCTAAATACCGGGTGGCTACGGAAGTATTGCCTACGGAATATCTCAGTTATTGTATGAAGTAGGTTTGTGAAATTTGGAGCGTCGATATAATGACATAAGAGCTATAATTTGAGCATATTGACTTGTCGAAGTTAACTTCCGGTCTGACCGGAAGTAACATCAACTTTCTTATTTTAAATGGAAACCCTATTTTTTTTCTTTTCGCTTTATTCAGCATTCAATTCCTTTTCTCATGACATATCACAAGTTGGTATCTAACCAGAAACTAGATCAGAAAAAATTTATTATTGAAATTCACCGAGTAGGCCGTGGAAGCAAAATGAAAGCCAAAAATTGAAAAGTTGGCTATGGAAACCATACGTCACTTGATAACAGTTGGTACTACTGTGATATTTTATTTTCATTCGTCGGCGTTATAAAAAGCCGCCAAAAAAAATATTAGAAAAATTGGGAAAAAAACAATACTCTGTAGGTCCATAACTTAAATAGGAACATACAACTTTTTCTTGCCTGTACTATTCAGCATAACCATTCCTTTCTAATGATATAATAGAAAATAATTTTTTGAACTGAGATACCGAAAAATCCAATTATTATTCTTCAAATAACAAAACAGATTATCGCCATACGCAAAAATAAAATTAAAAATAATGTGGAATGATAAATTATATCCTGTAGGTTCTAGGTTAAATAGGAACATAAACGTACTTGGTCTGTGCCATCGTCCATAGATATTCTAATATCTACCTATGGACGATGTTTGTACTATTCAGAATAATCATTCCATTGCAATAATCATTCGAACCAAAATATTAACAAGTAGACTGATTAAGATGTATTTTGGAATGAAACAAAAAAGAAATGAGAGCTGTCACGAACGCTGCTATCCATATTATTTTGACGTTCGAAGTAGTGTTTTTGATTCTGTCATTTTAACCCTTCAGTGCACGGGTGAAATTTTAATACATAAAGGAACGGCTCGGGTCTTACAGACCCAGAAGGAAAACTGTATATATTTTTAATTAAAATTTTTTATTATGCATTATAACATTACACATCACCTAAATAAACACTGTACTTCCTATTTTTGACAAAAAACCAATTTTTTTATTTTGGAAAAGAACTACAATAATAATAAATAACAAATATATGTTTTTGGTCCATAAATGTTAAATGCCCTGTAGAAAATAAACGTTTTAAATTTCGTCAGCACACACATGACATACATATCTGGAATGTTCTAAACAAATATATTTTTTACAAATTTTGCATTGAAAACGCGTTTTGCGATCTTTACAGAAGCTACATCGACCTCTTTTATTACCCTCGACAGCTACTGGTTCCGGTACCTGGACACCGCTAATTTTTGCAGCACGGTATCGTATTTCTCTCGTCAAATGCGGAGATGTAACTCTTTCTTTCATGTGCTCCATTACCAATTGAATTCCAAGCTGTTTTAGGAATATCCTTCTCTGTTTTCCTGACGGTGAAGAAGGATCATTACTTCTTTTTATAATAAAAGCGTTAATCGCAGACACGTTCAATAAATTATAAAAAATAACCATCGGCCATCTCTTGGTGTTTCTGGCAACATTATATTTGGCACAAAGTTGATCCACTACATCAACACCACATTTTGTCGTATTATAGAAAGTGATCATTTCCGGTTTATTATCTTCACCAGTGCTTGCATCGATGGAGTCGTCATGGTGCATCGTAGACAGAAGAATAACATGTTTGTTTTTTTTTGGTTTATAGGAAACAATGGTCATATTTTCAGTAAACCCAAACATACTTGACTTCTCTGGTCTTGCAATAGAGATGAATTCTTTTGGTATTTGCCGCTTATTTTTCCGCATAGTACCAACAACTGTCAATTTATGGGTCACCAGTAAATTTTCAGCACATTCCACCGAAGTGAACCAATTGTCCATGGTAATGTTTCGGTTTGATTTCGTAATCGGTTTAACAATTCTTTCAACTACATCATAGGCTGCGTTGCTCACTTTGTACGGACCTTCTGGCTGCTTACCTGCATAAATTTCTAGGTTCAGAGTGTAAAACGTTCGAGCATCGGCTAATGAAAAAACTTTCAACCCATATCGGGCAGGCTTGTTGGGAATGTACATCCTGAAGTTGCAACGACCTCGAAAAGCTAGCAACATTTCATCGATGGTGGAATATTGCCCGATGGAATAACGTTTCTGAAAATTTTTAACAATGGCTTCAAAAACGTATCTAATGGGGGCGAGATTATCTTCTCGTTTACGTTCCTCCCTGGTATGTTTGTTGTCGAATCGTAGGCATCGTATCAAAAATCGAAATCTTCTCAATGCCATTGTAGCGGGAAAAATGTCTATTCCAGTTCCATCAGTTGCCCAGAACTCAAAAATAGATGTTCGGCCGCTATGGTATACTCCGATCAGATAGAGTAGACCAAACAAGGCTTTCAGCTCAGTTATTGTAATTGGTCTTACATCAGAGCTGTCTTGGTAACGGTTGGCAATCGTTTCGATATATATGTTAGTGCACTCTACAATGTTCATGGTTATAGCTGCGTCAAAAAATAAGTCCCAACACTGTTTCTCCGTAGAAGCATTTTTTGCATCGCCAATTACTCCTGGCAGTTTGGATATAATATTGTGCTGCCTAGTTCTCACATTTTTTGGAGGACACATTTTATTCCATTTAAACCCATCTTTGGCTTGATAATATAAGTGAGCCCTTTTACCACGTGAAATGCTCTGCGCAGGATTTTCATTTTCGTCTAACGGAGTAATCTCCTGCTCTGAATCGGTATCGTGATCGCTGTGCTCACATGATCTTTCGTCTGCATCGGAATCCTCAGATTCTTCAATAATGTCTTCCTCGTCTGTAGGCACCTCATCATACAACTTCCGCAGCCAATTGATATTTTTTTCATACGGATCGGACATTTTTCAATCTAAAATGATACTATTTCACTTTTTCACCTTTACGTTTTTTAAAATAAAAACTTACCTGAAGGAACGGGTTGGGTCTATCAGGACGAAACAAGCGATGACACCTAAACAAATTACTGAACACAACTGATGTATATACTGATTGCTATTGTCCGACACGAGGAAAAGGTACCAAGTCGGGTGAAGTCGGCCGAAGTCGCGTTCGCGCGTTCTCGCACCTGGAAAATAGCTTTGGGTCCGTAAGACCCGACCCGTGCACTGAAGGGTTAAAAGGGTTTGAAAATCGAAATCAGTTAGTAGAATATTAAAAAAATGCCCCGTTATTCACGAACCGAACAAATTGACATGACAAATTCTTGTGCCACTGAACGATTGTATTTAGAGCGATATCCAGGGAGGCAGCAACCATCAAGAAGGTATTTCCAGTGGCTTGAAGAAAAATTAAGAACTGAGCCTGATATTCACGAAGACCAAGAAGCATTTGTTATTAATGAGGAAACTGAAATTAATGTATTAGCTTTAGTACAATATGATAGCACAATTTCCTCAAGGCAGATTGGCGCCGAATTAGCTATAAGTAAGGACTCTGCTAGGAAAATTTTGAAAAAACATCGATTGAAATACTTCAAGTATCAGTTGCATCAACATTTGTATGAAAATGACGGTGAAAGGCGCCTGGAATATTGTAATTGGTTTCTTCGACAAAATGCTGAGAATCACCTATTTAACTATTATACGAGGCTTGTTTGGTAAGTCCGTGACTTTTTGAATTTCCCGCGCAGTAACTTTAAATGCAACACTGCTGCTGTCAACCACCATCTTTCAATAGACTACTGTCAAATTTTGAGCAAGCTGCGACATTTGGTTTGTGTTTGACAGCAATTAGAAGCAGACAACCTCGTGAATTTTAACAAAAATGGAAAAAAGTGAATTTCGTGTGTTGATTAAGCATTATTTTTTGCGTAAAAAAACGATAACTGAAACCAAGGAAAGACTTGATAAATACTATGGGAACTCTGCACCATCAATTTCAATGGTTAAGAAGTGGTTTACTGAGTTCCGTTGTGGTCGTACCAGCACAAGTGACGCCGTACGTTCAGGTCGCCCAAAAGAGGTCATCACGCCAGAAATCGTCGATAAAATCCATGGAATGATATTGGACGATCGGAGAATAAAAGTACGTGAGGTAGCTGAGGCTGTAGGCATCTCAACTGAGCGAGTACATCACATTTTACATGAATATTTGGACATGAAGAAGCTATCCGCGAGATGGGTGCCGCGATTGCTCACACTCGACCACAAGCGCAACCGTGTGACCACTTCAAAGGAGTGTTTGGCAAAGTTCAATCGCAATCCGGGCGAGTTTTTACGCCGTTATATAACCGTAGACGAAACATGGATCCATCACAATACCCCAGAGACCAAGGAACAATCAAAACAGTGGGTGTCAACTGGTGAACGTGCACCAAAGAAGGCTAAGGTGCGTCTGTCAGCCAACAAGGTTATGGCCACAGTTTTTTGGGATGCACGCGGTGTCATTCATATAGATTACTTAGAGAAGGGTAGAACGATCAACGGCGAATATTATTCAGAGCTTTTAGACAGATTCGATATTGATTTGAGGCAAAAACGACCACATTTAGCGAAAAAAAAAGTGCTGCTTCATCAAGACAATGCACGAGTGCACACGTGTGTAGTCACTATGGCAAAAATTCATAAATTGGGCTACGAACTACTACCCCATCCAGCATATTCTCCAGATTTAGCCCCTTGCGACTATTTTCTTTTCCCAAACCTGAAGAAATGGCTGGGTGGTAAGAGATTTGGGTCGAATGAAGAGGTTATAACCGAAACAAACGCCTATTTTGAGGGCCTTGAGAAAACCTATTATTTGGAAGGAATAAAAAAACTGGAAAAACGCTGGTCTAAATGTATTGATCTAAAAGGAGATTATGTTGAAAAATAAAACGCTTATTTGCCAATTTTTTTTTCTTTATTCAAATAGTCACGGAGTTACCAAACAGCCCTCGTATCTTGTTTACGGACGAGTCAAGATTTACCAACAATGGATTATTCAACAGGAATAATACAAGGTAGGTACTGTACTTTATTTGGATTATTGTCGATAGTCGAAGTGTAAAGTGCTAAAAGTGTGAACGGTCTTTTGTTCCAGGTACTGGGCGATAGCAAACGAGCACCGGTTTCGACAAGGCGGCTTCCAGGAGAGATTTGGTGTGAATGTTTGGGCAGGAATAGTTGGAACTCATATTGTTGGCCCCATTCTTTTTCAAGGCCAACTAACCGGAGAGACATACTTTAATTTTTTAGCGAATGAAATTTCGGAATTCATTAACAACCTACCAGCGGAAATAACTGAGAGAATGTACTTCCAGCAAGATGGCGCCCCTCCGCATAATTCAAGAATAGCGAAAAATTATCTTCAAAATCGCTTTCAAGAGAAACTTAACAACCCATGGTCCAGTCAGGTGGCCACCAAGGTCACCTGATCTTACTCCGTGCAACTTTTTTCTATGGGGGCATCTTAAAAATAGGGTGTGTATTCCACACAGCCTACAACTCTACATGAGCTAGAAGTAAAAATTCGTAGAGCTTTCCAAGATATCACGCCCCAAATGTTGAGAAACGTTTTACATGAAAATATCACCAGAGTCAATAAATGTATTGACGCTGAGGGAATGCATTTCGAACATTTGTTTTGAATTTATTTTATCTTTAATCCTATCAATTTGAATTTTTTTTTTTTCGATAAATCTGTTTTTTCGCTATTTGAAGAATAATAATTGGATTTTTTGGTATTTCATTTCAAAAAATTACTTTCTATTATATCATTAGAAATGAATGGTTATGCTGAATAGTACAGGCAAGAAAAAGTTGTATGTTCCTATTTAAGTTATGGACCTACAGAGTATTGTTTTTTTCCCAATTTTTCCAATATTTTTTTTGGCGGCTTTTTATAACGCCGACAAATGAAAATAAAATATCACAGTAGTAGCAACTGTTATCAAGTGACGTATGGTTTCCATAGCCAACTTTTCAATTTTTGGCTTTCATTTTGCTTCCACGGCCTACTCGGTGAATTTCAATAATAATTTTTTTCTGATCTAGTTTCTGGTTAGATACCAACTTGTGATATGTCATTAGAAAGGGAATTGAATGCTGAATAAAGCGAAAAGAAAAAAAATAGGGTTTCCATTTAAAATAAGAAAGTTGATGTTACTTCCGGTCAGACCGGAAGTTAACTTCGACATGTCAATATGCTCAAATTCTAGCTCTTATGTCATTATATGGACGCTCCAAATTTCACAAACCTACTTCATACAATAACTGAGATATTCCGTAGGCAATACTTCCGTAGCCACCCGGTATATCATACAGGTCAAATCAGTATGAAATGTGTAATAAGAAAAAGAAGTATCCCATAAAAGTAATTCTGGTCCAATACATTTTTTTTTAAATAATAGAATATACTGTTTACGTCAGCGTTGTATATTTATTTTGTGTTGCATGCATGTCATGTTTTATTTGACATTACCTTTTATCTGATATTTCAGACGTCATTATCTATTTCTTTTTGCGGTATACTTCTTAAAATTCACATTCAAAACATTTCCGAGATAGTTCAAACAGATTTTGCTAAAATATTTTTTCAATTCTTGATACATTATTTGACTGGATTCCATTATATTTATTCATTTGAAATTTTCGTGCTAACTTTCAGATTACCACGAAAACAAACAGGTTTTAATCTAGATTTGTAATTTGGAAGAACGAGCACTGAATTATCTAATTCGGACCTGTATCTATCGAGAATCGCCAAGTTAGAAGTGAGGCGGAGTTTGTATTTATTCCATCGGGAGAACACGCACTGCCATCTGGCGACATACGTTTCTTATTTAGGAGGCTAATGACCATTAAAAGATCGACGAATTTTTAGGTAACAAATGCCGTTTTCAGTAAAGAAAGGTGTAAAACAGATCAACAAATGCTCGGGTAGTGTACACGTTCTGGATTGTATAAGCATGTGCATTTGTTGTTCACCCTAGACGCTTGTTACAGAAAAGAAAGGTGCTGCTTGAAGAATACTCGCAACTCACATTCTCTACAAACTCTTTGGGATGTGTAAATACGACACTCAAAATAAAAACTAATCTTCCCCTACTTTGTTTGGACTCATGGTCCAACTGCATTTTTAATTCTCATGTATCAATGTATAGAAAGCGCGCATATTACTGTAGTCATTCAATATTTATGAACATGAAGTCAAGTTTTAAAATTACGACGGAAACATATTTTTGATATTCACACAAATAAAAACCACAAACTAACATAGTGAGTTGAACGAGAAATGAGTTCATGTATATTAACGGAATGGTACATGACATAAAACTGTTTACATGAACGATATTTTTGCAACCTCAATAGAAAACTTCCCGTCATACGATCCGTGCTGAACGCTGATTTTCTATTTCAGTGTAATCGTTTCCGATGAAAGAAATATAGGCATTCAGGATCGTATCGACTCATTTAGTAGATTCTACAAACACTGAATATCCAGATCACTAGATTTGAAATTATGAATGAATATTTTTTTGTTTCGTATAACTGTACGTTGGTATTTATGATTAATCATTTCTTAATATTTTCACACAGAGAGAAATAAATGTATGATTTTCTAAAAAGTTGACAGCACCAATTTGTTAATTTTTCTTCTATAATATCGTATTAGAGATATTGTGTATAAACGATACACTTCAGTGTTGTATTATTCTGAATAGTTTTATTTAATTTTATCAACCAATATTATGTACTTACCGTATACAATGAGTGAATAAAAACTGTTTTGTTTAAAAAATAAACACAACTTATGTTCTATTGCACCATTGTGCATTATTATTTGTGGTATACACAAAATATACAAAATTGATAGGTATGTTGTGCGACGAATGTCAACGACTTGTGTAATGTTTATGCATAAATTGTAATAAATGGCAACAATTTGTGTACCTAGTTTGTACAAATTTCGTAGGTATTTTAAATATAGGATGCAAAAAATTTCACAAATTTGTGTACTCGGCATACATGAATTGTGTAGGAATATTGTACAAAGCAAGGCCAAATTTTATAGGTACCATTTATAATTTTAAGAAAGGATACACTTGAGGCACATAACATCCAAACGGAATAAGATAAGAATAAGCATCAGTTTCAACCTGCTAGCTTCTTTATATCTTATTCTTTTCACAAATTATAAGCTTCATTATCCAGAAGGTTGAAATAAAATTAAATGTCATTCAAATGTTTATTTCATCAAAAAGAACTAATAAAAATAACTGGACTATAAACTCTAAGTATAAAATAACAGAAACACGTTGAATAATAATAAAGTTTAAAGTAATCTTTGTGTCAAACAATATTCATTCAAGTAGGAAGTACGTGAGATGATGCCCTCATCAAACAGTCACAAATGATGAAAATGAGTAAGTTTGTAGGTTTCATGTAATAACAAAAAATAATAGCAAAACCAACCTTCAAATATTGGTATTAGTTCGCAAATATTCTAAGGGTACGTCCAGAGTGCACGCGAGAAAGCGATATCGCGAGTCGGCTTTTCGCTTACGAAAAACTCGCACTAGCAAGTTTGCTGGCGTGAACGCGAGGTGTGGTCATAGTACAGGCAGGTTGCTCTACCCAGGATTTATCTCAGGAAGCCGGAGCAGGAGTTTACTTGGAAAACGGAGAGAAAAGAGCCTATGTGCTAGGTTCTCTGACAACAGTTTTCCAAGCTGAGGTATATGCCATTCTGGAGGCAACCAGAGTGAAAGAGGTTAGGTTCGGCCAAGAGAGACATGTATATGTCTGCTCGAACAATCAGGCCGCCATCGGAGCTCTGAATGCAACCAGAACCAGATCAAAATCGATTCAGGAGTGCAGAGATGCCCTGCAGAGTCTTACGACTGAACAAGAAATAACGCTGATGTGGGTCCCATGCCATGCTGGGATTGAAGGCAACGAGCAGACGGACCAGCTAGCTAAACAAGGAGCCGGGCAACTCTACTACGGGCCCGAACCCTCACTCGGCATAACAAGGAGACAAGTAACAACGACACTGACTGAGTGGGACTAGGAAAAGAATGGAGAGAGATAGACGGCTGAAGGCAGTCAAAGCAGATGGTATCGAGGCCCGACAGGGCAAGGACGGCCAAGATACTGAAGCTAATCCGCAAAAAACTCCAACTCTTGGTGGAAGTTCTAATCGGCCTCTGCAGCCTCAGGGGGCATCTCTCATCAGATTTGAGGCAGACCCACTATGCGCGGAATGTGGCGAGGAGGACTCCTTCCACTTACTGCGAATGTGGTATTTATGGCAGGCTGAGACAAAACGTCTTCGGAGCTGCCACTATTAAGGAGGAGAAATTGCACTCATCGGAATGGAAGGATATTTCGACTCTCTTGAGAAGTTCGAAGAGGTTCGAGCAGGTATCCGCCATGGGATGAGTGAAGATGCCGGGGTTTGCAAAAAGGACCCACTGGGACCTAGTCGCTGATGCTTGCGTCCTCCACCCAGTATCATTACCATTATCTCAGGAAGATATGTTTTTTTTAAGTCTAGCTGCTGAAAGTAACGTACTTTCAAAACTTCATCCTGAGAGAATTGCAGCTCACGAAATTAGTATTAAGTGCCACACGTGAGGTGAATATAATCACCAGTTCTCCGAGTTAGGAAGTCACCCAAAAAATGTTCAAGAATATTTTAAAACTTTTTATTGCATTTTGAAAAAAAATTAAATTCGCTTGATGAAGAATTGGTGTAACGTTTATCAGAAGAATATCTTTCAAGACGAACGACTTGTGATCACTTCTAAATAATAATTTTTATTTTCTTTTTTAGTCCACGACCCACGTGCTTTACGGATTGGAATAAAAAATTTAACCAATTATACCCAGTAGAGCAGTCAAATTCGTAGTAATTACTCTTATAAACAGGAACCTTCTGGCCGACGCGAGAAATGAATCGGAATCGGAAACCAGAAACAATAATTGATTCCGGTAAGCTGTCGGACTCCGATGCGCGAGAATCTGCGCGAGATAAGCGTTGTCACTTTGACCGCTTCCATTGATTATCAATTGCTTTTTCCCGCACTGACTCCCGGCAAGCGAGAAGCCGACTCGCGATATTGCTTTCTCGCGTGCACTCTAGACGTACCCTAACACTTCCATTTGACACAAAATCACATACTCATGAGCAAATAATAAATAATAGATAAGTACACTTAGCCAGCTTCTCCCTTCGATGAGCATAAAACAATCAAACAATGATGGACTGGACATTTGGAGTATTTGGACATTCAAGATACGATAGGTGCAAATGCTGCGCATGCGTATTTAGTAGGGTGAGACGATGCCTTGGTCAAGTTGTGACAAATTTCACAATTGAAATAGTTTACAATTTGTGCATATCAAATAGAAAGTACACAACGGGTGTAAGATGAGTTCTATGCGTTGTAGATGTTTTCCATATAAGTTGTGTTATAGTACCTAGATGTGCATATTTTTGTGTATTTGTAGGCATTGTGCAAGTGCATGAATAATATACAAATCGACTTGCACAAATATTTATTGAATTTCACAAAACGCGTATGATGAAAGAATGGACAATAGTGTAAAATATTTATACAACTGTGTCTTACACAACGTTGTGCATGAAGCTCCTGCAGACTTTTATCTCTGTGCATCGCCGTTATTTTTAGCATCGGGGTGCGGTTTCACCCCGAAGTGTCAATGAAATGCAGTCGAAAAGGTATTTTTTTGATCCTTTTTCGATTCGATCTCGTTTCTTTTCTAGAGATAACGTTTTTTACTGAGTGAGATCTTGATTTTCCTCGAAATTGAATTATACAGTGCGGCTTTTTTAGCCCCCCCTCCACATTGTTGACTTTTGAACGGTTTGACGTACAAACATGGAACAAAAACTATTTTGAATGGTATCACCCATGCAACTTTTTGAAATAAAATACATTGTGATTGCCCGATAAAGGGGGTGGGGCCTCACCAATTGTATCATAAATAGCTGTATTGATGATTTGAAGTGAAAATAAACTTTCTTTTAGGAAAATGAATTGGAAAATGTTGAAATTAAACTTGTTTATTATTCAAACTATATTTTGTTACAACATCTATGGAAACATAAAACCCATATATGAATCAAAATATCACAGTAGCAATGAAAGAAATTGACTAAACAAAGATATTTTTAACAAGCTGTTATAGTCCAAGATCCCAGGTCCGTCAGACATTACTTATTTTTAAACGAACGAAATGTGTACGATTGAGTAGTGTTAGCACGGGCGTAGCCAGGTTTTAGTATCGGGGGGGGGGGGGTTCAAGATAAGTATGAAATAAAAATTAAAGATGAAAAAAAAAACAGAAGGTTCATTCATTTATTATTGCTAATATCTTAACTTTTCGGGGGGGGGGGGGTTTGAACCCCCAAAACCCTCCCCCTGGCTACGCCCGTGAGTGTTAGTGTACTATGTTCGCATGCCTTCCTGCTATCTTGACCAGATGACCATTCTTCAGATATTAGGGAATCAAGGTACGTAAAAACGCTACTCACCTAGCTGAATTGCCAGTCTACAGATATATTTCTGTAACCCATGGGTTAGTGGACAGAGTAATTAGATACCACCCCGGAGCTTCGAGTTCAAATCTCGTCTCCAACATTTTTTTTTTTAACCCAGCAGACGCATTTCACTAGGGTCAGCAATCTCAGTTGGAAACGGTTTTGACTCTGGGAGGATTTTTGTTCAAAAAGAAATTCAAAAGAAAACAGAATTTTGGTAAATAAAAGATTTTGTTAAGATCTCCTTATAAGTAAAATCCCAGGGCCTTCAAACATAACTTATTTTTGAAAAGATGGAGACTTAGGTTCTGAGTGGTGTCTCATGTACTTTTAATACCTGCGTGCTTGTGGAGTTCGCTCTGTGACACCTGGGCAGGTACCAGGTGAAAAAGGTAACTAAAAATAAGAGTTACTTAACTTGAATTTGTATGGCTGATGTTTATATGTATTTTGTAGAATATCACTCTGAAGTAATTTGTTGAGCTTCAAAGCGTCTGACAAAAGTTCTGGTCTATTGAAAGCGCCTGACACTTTTGAAATTACTTCAGAGTGATATTCTACAAAATACATATAGAAATCAGCCATAGAAATTCAAGTTAAGTTACTCTTATTTTTAGTTACCTTTCTCACCTGGTACCTGCCCAGGAGTCACAGACCGAACTCCACAAGCACGCAGGTATTAAAAGTACATGAGACACCACTCAGAACCATAGTCTTCATCTTTTCAAAAATAAGTTATGTCTGAAGGCCCTGGGATTTTACTTATAAGGAAATCTTAACAAAATCTTTTATTTACCAAAATTATGTTTTCTTTTTAATTTCTTTTTGAACAATAATCCTCCCAGAGTCGAAGCCGTTTCCAACCAAGATGGCTGACCCTAGTGTGATGCGTCTGCTGGGTTTAAAAAAAAAGAAAAAAAAATTGTTGCAGACGAGATTTGAACTCGGAGCTCCGGGGTGGTAGCTAGTTACTCTGTCCACTAACCCACCATGGATTACAGAAATAAATCTGAAGACTGGCAATTCAACTAAGTTAGTAGTGTTTTTGCGTACCTTGATTCCCTAATATCTGAAGAATGGTCATCTGGACAAGCTAGCAGGTAGGCATGCGAACATAGTACATACTAACACTACTCAATCGTACAAATTTCGTTCGTTTAAAAATAAGTAACGTCTGACGGCCCTGGGACCTTGCTCATAATCAATCATTAAATTCTTAAAGAGATTAATTTTATGTAAAAAGTGTCATTACAGCAAAATTACATCAAAAATATATCATAATAAGGTCATAATAAGAAAAATATATTTAGTGAATAACATTGTTCAAATAAGTGTTGCAAAAAAAAAGTTTCACATTGAATGTTGACGGTTTACCTTTTTTTATATAGACTCTTTGTATTTCAGATGAAAGACATACCAAAGGCAGCTTCAGCGGCTTTCACATACTTAGTTTCGAATCCTGATGACAAAGTCATGAAAAGCAATTTGAAACATTATTCAAAAATGAAAGAAGTAGACGTGAACAATATCGTAAATTTCGAAGCCAAGGTAAGTTAAAGTTTATCGACTTGAGGCATGGCGATATTATCTATATCTGAATTATGTGGGAAAACTGTATTTCAGAATATTTATTGAGGATTATGAATTATTTGCAACATTAGACAGGGAGATTAACGACTATAATTACGGAAAATTATACACCAAAAGAAGTGGAAAACGACGTGAAATTTGGACCAAAAATATTCATTTTGTTTGTGTATGAAAGCGTCTAGTCAGAAACGTTATTTTGTTTATGTTCATTCTGTCAAAACTTTTCGGAAAATATTCGAATTTTTTCTCGTTATTCTTTAGTAACTTCACTTCTAGGCGTTTCTCCCTCTTCTGATATGTTGTAAAACTCCTCTGGATCTCTTGGACTCTTGTTATTAATGTTATCATTGATAAAATGAAATAAACTTTCGAACTTTTAAATAACGTGTTCATCTATCCACTGCTGTCACAGAACTCATGTCAATCACAAAACATAAAATGGCAAATAAACAATACCAAGCCACTTAAGGTGGCTCTACAACATAAAGGTGAATTTACAATTATGGTGAGTCTACAACACATAACTATTTCGAGATTATCAGATGTGAGCAACATACCTGCCACTTCCGATTTCGCCTAACCCTGTAGATATTTCTGGAGTTTAATCAAGATCTCGTTAAAGCTATATTCGCACAATTTGGTTATCTGATGATATCGCTTGTAAAACCATGACCGAATCTTCACTATTACCATCAAACATGGGAAAGTCTTTATCAAGAACGTGTCTAGCTAAAACTTTATTTCGCACTTTTGGCAAAGAAATACTTTTTATCTTATCAGATATTATTTAACATAACATTTATATGTCACTCTGAGGTCGCTTTTAGTTCCTTTTGCAATATCGATAGCTGGCGAATCCACGAAACTTTCATTCTCAAGATCAACAGTTCTAACCCTTTCAGCTACGTAAGCCTGTTGTCTCACTTCCTCATTTCTGTCTGATCCTTCATGCGATGATTCACTATTCACTACTTCCGCTTCTTTCGTTTCATGTTCCATTTTCAGAATCAGCATTTCCTTTTCAATCACCTTCTGTTTCATCTGTAAATCTTCTCTTGTCCTTTCTAGCTCCTTTCTCTATCTGAATGTCAAGCCCACTGAAACTTGCGAATTTCCTGATTTTCTAGTGGATCTGGCCGTAGTGATTGTCAAATCGTTTCTGGTTGATATCTGTAGTTTTCTTCCAGTGGTGAATTTATGTTCAGTTTCTATAAAAACTTTAAAAACTTCTCGGTTGGTAGCAGTATGTGAATTCCCTGATTTCCTAAATTTCAAAACGTATATCATTGAAATCTTCATATCTCAAATATGTCGAAGTATATATTTGTTTAATGTAATGTAATGTTCTTTCACAGACATTCTACGTCACTGTCACAATCCGATAACGTTGGAATCGTGGAGGCGTTTGTGCCGTTTGTCGATTGTCACTATTGTCATTAAATGTACGATCTGCCAGACCTGAGTTGCAAATGAATAGTACTTACTTCACATCTTTCAGTCCTTTCATATCCGCACTCAAATAGTTTGGATTGAGAGATAAAAATTCGTGAATCATTATATAGTTTACGGATGGCAAATTTTCACTGCTAGCTTTGAAAATGGCAGCGGTTCCACTGTGGTCAGATTCAGTATCATTAACTTAGGTCAACAAAAAATACTAGAATCTAGTGAAGACATTCTACGTCACAACTTACTTATTCGAGTTTTTTCTATGTTTCAAAAGCTCTAATTTTTTACGACTGAATGTTGGGTTGAATCTTTCAAAAGGTGGGAAGCTAATGCAAAATAGATTCTTAAAATAATATTCAGTTCGACTTTGGAGTTTTAGGAAAATAGCGAATTCGGCGGTTTCGCTGCCGATGTTCTTCCAGGTACAATCATGAAATTGATACTCATGTGCTTTAAGGTACCAAATCCTACTGGCCACATATAATCATCGGGAAGATCGCAAATAGCTTATTTTTCCTTGACTGTTCTCCATCGCTCCATTGCATTTCCGATAAAGACTGTTCAAAAACTTTTCTTTGTTCAGCAACGTACAGAAACATCTGTCAAAACTGATTCATTCAGAATCACATTGAATTTTTTTCAACAATCATAAAAACTAAAGTATAGTGTCATCTGAATAGAGGACTTCGGATAAGGATGCGTCATGTCACCACACAACTTTTGGATTTAAAACTACTGACACGTTTTTCATGTTAGGGTTTCATGTCAGGGTTCCTGGCAGCCTCAGGAACCCCCTACTAGGATTAAAATTGTTCATAGCGGCGAAAAAATTAAGATTTTCCATAATATACAAAACACTAGGGACTTTTGTTTAGGGTTCTTTTCTTTCAGAATGGCGCTAAATTCAAATGTATAGAGCTAGAGCATTGCCACAGATTACATATACCTAAGTAAAATATGTGGCATTGCTATTGAAAGAGGAATTGTGTAATGTAGGGTTGTTTCTTTGTACATTTATACATTTGTTCCACGAAAAAATTCAAATTCATCCATTTTAAACAACTGCTATGATTAATATGTAACATCTATCCTACAAGGCCGTAGCCAGAAAAAAATACGGGAGCGACCGTTGTCTTGAGCTAAGGAGAATATTGCGGACCCAGTTTGATCAATTTTAGTATAGTTTGTATATTCAACACAATTTTGTGATTCACCCTGGAAAGATCACGTTGGATATTCGGTATTTACCATGAATTTTGCAGATTTAATCATAAATAGTTATTTATGCAACAAGTGCAAAAAGTGAATGTTTATTGCACTCGACGTGAAATTGTCCGACGTGGCCGTTAGGCCGAGTTGGACAACACATCGAGTGCAATAAACAATTTTTGCACGAGTTGCGTACAACATTTTCTCTACGTTCATGCAAAAAGCAAATAATGATTTATGGAGGTGCGGCACTAGGTGTAGGAAAATGAAAAGCGCAACTTGAATACTTTATTATTAATATCGATTTGCATTGAAACAGGAACTAATACGTTACGAACAATTTAACTCAATCTTTATTTTTACCCTCAATGTTGAAAGTGAATGAACAATTGGTGCAATTTTCAATATGAATATTTCGTAGTGTAGTACCTATTGCCAATCTCACAGAATATCTGCTAAATATGTAGTAGGTTTAAACGTTTATGTTTGTCATGATGACAGCACGTTGAAGTAGAATGACAGATGAGTGCAATAAAAACTTTATTGCACTAGTGCAATAAAGAACTTCTTTTTCCACTGAATATAGTTCAATAAAGTTTTGCTTTTTGCATGAATGTAGAAAAATAATATTTGACACTGCTCGCAATCATATTTATTCAACAACAAAACAAACAAAATTAAATATATTAATGGGACACATAAAGAGGCATTAGATCCACAAAAGAATAATATTGAGCGTCTAGATTTTTTTTTCTGAACTTCTTTCTCGTTGTCAATGTTTACGTCTTGGTGAATTGACATGAACGCCAATCCATTCAGTTTCTCCTGACCTGTGGAATTTTAAGGCGTTTCAGCGAGGAAAATTAACTCTCAGAATCACATGTTGTCGAGAAACAGGTTCTTTCAGCCATATCATTTTCCATAGGTCTAATTCTCCTTTCAATGAGTCCCATTGCAAAAACTCTTTATACAGTATGACATCGTCTTCTTCAACACTGGACTGTTTCTCACAGCAAACTGATGGAATCAAAATATATAAAAATAATAGAGTACATTTATGCTTCTGGAGTCTTGGGTAGAGTTGATCAATGAAATCATCTAGAAGTAGAATCATAACACTTTTTCTGAAGTATTTTACTGGATCTTAGGTTCCATAGTTTGCCCTGTGACACTGTGGCGACACTCTTAGTGAAATTTTTATTTATTCATTTATGGATTTGAGCAAACCAAGAATACTCTTATAAATGTTGGCGAATTTTGATTTGATACTTTTTCGAATATCATTGATATTATCTATGATCAAATCAGCATGTTGCAAAGCGGCCACCAAATCAAAGAGTGGGGCGACTGGAGAATTTTACAAAGTGGAAGTGTGAATGAAAACAACATGATCAAGCAACTCAGACTCACTACAAATTCACTAGTAATTAAAAAGGAAGTCACTCTTGATGAAGTTTCAAAATCCCTTTCTTCACTTAGTTCTTCAAGAGTTTCGAAGATAGCCTTGAATCTAATCAAACCATCATGATTCTCAACGCAAGTTTCGCACATTGCTGTAAGATTTTGCCGTCACACTTCGGGATAGGTTTTCTTTATATTTTCTTTCAAGTTTTTCGTTCTTTTGGCCGATGCTCTTAAGATATTCCCCACTGATTTTATAATACCGATTGTATTTTGGATTGGCTGAATTTGACAAGAGTGAATCGAAGCTAAACTCAACGAATGCGAGCTGCAATGAACGTATAATGCATATAGCGAGATTGTAGACCTCCTTTGGAATACACTCCACCCGACGGCAACCCAACAGTAATTCGCGAAAATGATAATAATGATTACATAAAAAAATCTTTTTCTCATATTAGACCTATCGGGCCACATTTTGCAAGGAATTATTTCTATATAGCGGGAATCTTCACCCCATTTGGAATGCGTTCCACCCTATGGCAACCCAACAGTAAGATGCGAAATTGATAATTTTGATATCGTGGAGTTCCATCACTTAGATGGTGCCTCCCGGTATATTTCGTAGAATGTTTTTTAATTGGATATACAGAAAGTATGGTAAATAAAAACAGTCAAGCTGGAACCTCGGTGTTGGTCATTTCATGAAACCTAAATTACTACAATAATGAGGATTACTTTTAAACAATTATTTTTCTCAGTGTAGACCCATCGGGGCACATTTTGCAAGGAATTATTTCTATATAGCGGGATTGTAGACCTCTTTACGAATACATTCCATTCTATGGCAACACAACAGTAAGTTGCGAAAATGATAATAATAATAATTCTTTAAAAAATGCTTTTAAGTTTGGCGGATACCTGCTTGGACACCATTATAACAGCCTTTCATCAAAGAAGCCCTTGTCTGATAAGGTATTCACAATCAACCCCTAAACGATTCAGCGTGGAGGGAATTGTATCAGCCAAATAATTTCATAAAGTACTCTGTACTGAGACAAATCTTCACGTAGTATATTATATATGTTATCTATTTGTTCCTGTCGTGATACATCAGTAGTTTCGTCAACTAATTTCGAAAAACATTTGGAAGTATTTGTGAGTACGGTACTACAGTACCCACAAAACTGATACAAGTTCTGTGATGTAACCTCAACGTTAAGTTATTGAATGAAAGGCCGAGAGCATTTTAATCAAAAAGGTACTAAGGTTTGTTTATCCATGAAATTTACCAAGCTTAGAATATTTTCTACATCGATTAATTATTTGGCAACTAGGAAAAGTGAAATACGCATTTTTTTTTAATTCAGGAAAATGATATATTTTTAATAAAAGTCCCTAGGGTTTTGTATTTTATGGAAAATCTTAATATTCCCTTCGTTATGAACAATTTCAATCATGTTACGGGGTTCCTGAGGCTGCCAGGAACCCTGACATGAAGAAAAGTTGCCGAAAAACGCGCCAGTAGTTTTAAAGCCAAAAGTTGTGTGGTGGCATGACTGCATCCTTATCCGAACTCCTCCATTAGGCTGCCTCATCCACATATGGGTTATTTATTTCAGGACTACGTATATCTATACGTACATGGAGCAGATGCTTATGAAAATAAAGATTGGGAAGCTGTGGTTAATAATATGGAGGAGAGTTTAGACGCTTACCTTCAGTCGGAAGATGAATGCAGAGCTCTTTGTGAAGGACCATTCGATCACGGATGGTATCCAGATTTTATACCATCAATCTCTAGTGAGTATTCTATATAACTCAAATCGAGTTATATGATGACTAGAAATTTTCATAAATAAACCCTAAACTTCAAATCATGATTCACAAAGTTTACAATGTGTATCCTCTTCTGCATAGAATTAATAGAATTATACACAAATGAAATCAAAAGAGACTGACTTCGATGCGAAATGTAGGTCAAGCTGGCTAATAGTACGAGATCCGTCTGCAGGATTGGTGCGCTCGGTTTTTTGCTCAAAACCAAATTTTTATGTATATTTATAATTAGAAAAATATATATTTACCAGGTTGCCTATCAAAATTTGGCCGCCAGTATTTTTAATTAAATTATTTTTAATTGATTTTTGGGAAAAAATTTCGTTCAATTGTTTTTTAGATAAAATAACGTCTACATCACGGCAATTCATATGAAGATTCTAAAAAATCACGGTTGCCGTTGCGCACCTGGCCGTACCTCTTCGCAGCCAGGTGTAAACAGGTATGATTTCGATGCACTTATACGTTCATAACGTTTATTTATTAATCATATACCAAAAAAAGCTATTTTTTTTCTATTTATTATCATATATGGTTGCCTAATTAAATCCGCCCGCAAATAAGGGTTGCTGGTTGTTAAAAATATAAATATTTATGGTAGAGTGAAAGAGAGTTAGCGCGAACATCATCCAACCACTATTTTTGATATGTATTTGATATAATTAAATGAAAATATTAAGTTGATCTACATGAATATAAATATATAATCTTCGTTTTTTCTTTACATTTTCAAATATAGACAGCGACATATTTTTTTGTAAAGATATAACGCATAGTCAACAAAGAAAGTTGGTATTTATTTCTCCGCATTATACTGCTTAATGATTTTATTGTTTGTTTGAAATAATGTTGAAAAAGGCCCGAATACCTAATAAATTTTACCTGTCTAAGAAATGTAAAATATTAGGAATTCGTAACCACGTTACCACGTTTTTCCATAAAAATATACATTAATGATCTTTTTTTTAATTTACTGTTTTTATTCAATCATTAATTTTTTCAAAAATTAATCAATTAATTTTTTCAAATTATCAATTTTTTTCAATATGCATTAGTGGAGTTTTTTAATTATTCATTTTTTCAAATTATGCATAGGTTGAGTGGAAGAGCGCGTCCTCTCGGTAACTTATCTTACCTTATCTTGCCTTTTGTCGTCAAACTCCATAACCTCTGAATCTCACAATTGTGTAAAATGTAATACATGTAGTTTGAGGCAATAAAATCAATTATTATTAATATTATTTTTATTATAGGCTAATTTTTTGAGTTATTAATATTAATCAATTAATTTAAAAAACAAAAAAACATTACATTTTTAAATAATTAATTAAAAAAAGGTTTACTAATAGTATTTTGAATTTTTTTAATCAATAACTATTTTTAAAATGTATTAATTAAATTTGTTCAATTGTTAATTTTTTGAAAAAATGCAGTAAATTGTTTTTATAATGATAAAAAATATTTAAAAAAAAACATTTTTAACAAAAAAACAAAGTTAGCACTGTGTCATTAATTTTGTAACTATAACCTATATTATTTTTAAGTTCAATTAAAATTACGGTTTGTGTTTCGCAAAACTCTTCAAATTCTTCTTTACCTTTTTGCTTTAGAACTGTAATTTTTTTAGACTTTAGACACTCTGTAGGATATCCAAAATCTTTAGTAGATTCAATTGTTGATAAAGTGTAATAATATTTTTTTTTACTACGAAACAATAGCATTAACGAGCACTTTTTGAATGATGCATTATTAAAGTCCAGTACTTTGCTTTTTTCGTTACACAGAAAACACGACTTCATCTTTATCAATTTTATTTTACGTTAATTAATTTAATGATTTCTAGATGGACAAATAAAACAACAATGTAAATATAAAACGTTGTGCATTACGTACTCCAAAACAGCGTGGTTTTTATGTTAGAATAAAAATGCCGCAGCTGTTAATATAGGTTGAGAACACTAACATTCGACGCTTGCGCAATGGCTTAAAAGCGTCGCACAGCCGGCAATCGATATCCTCGTCTGACAAATGATGTTACGCGCTAACTCTCTTTCACTCTACCTTAAATCTTTATTATTTTTAACAGCCAGCAACCTTTATTTGAGGGCGGATTTAATTAGGCAACCATATGTGATAATAATTAGAAAAAAATTAGCTTTAATTTGGTATATGATTAATAAATAAACGTTATGAACGTATAAGTGTATCGAAATCATACCTGTTTACACCTGGCTGCGATGAGGTACGGCCAGGTGCGCAACGGCAACCGTGATTTTTTAGAATCTTCATATAAATTGCCGTGATGTAGACGTTATTTTATCTAAAAAACAAGTGAACGAAATTTTTTCCCAAAAATCAATTAAAAATACTGGCGGCCAAATTTTGATAGACAACCTGGTAAATATATATATTCTTCTAATTATAAATATACATAAAAATTTGGTTTTGAGCAAAAAACCGATGAGCGCATTAATCCTGCAGCCGGATCTTAGACTATAACAATAAACACCCCAAATTCCTCTGATGTCCTTTCCTATCACCTAAAGACCCGTCTTATAGCGATCTCTCTAAGGTTTTATCACTCAAACTTGACTTCAGCCAGCACAACAACCCTATTGTTAATCACCATTATTGGAAATTGTTCACTGGCGGATCCTCGCTATCACTATTGGTCTGTGACTGCTGGTTGAGCTATCTACATGCATCTCCAATGGCATTAACTATTCTGCCAATACACTTGACCTTCATCTCAGCACCAGTCATATCCACACAGAAAATAATTTGTGTTATTGGCATATTTTTCTCAGTGTTCCCACTAATAGACCGTCAGATAACGACAGAATTTGCTGACACATTTTCTCGTTTCTGGGATTTTAACCACTGGAAATTATGTTAGTGTTGAGCTCAAAAAATGAAAATTTAGCAATCGGACGTGTGCTAGGCATATAGAAAATTCATTTTCCTTCTGCAGAAAAAAATATTTTTTTTTTATTTTCTCGTTTATGACATTTTAACACATGAGTAGGTATAACAATCTAATAGAAAAAAAAACAACTTACAAAAACACTTACTTAAAGGGTTGAAATAAGGGCGCGATCTTGTAAAAAAATAGTTGGTTGCTGATGCATGTTTTTGCTTATGGCAATCGACAGAATGAAATTTAATTTCGTTAGGAACCCGAAAAAAAAATCCCATAAATCGGTCAGCTGTTGAGGTTTATTACCCGGACGGAAAATTTTGTGCAAATTTTTTTCGTTTTCCTGCAAACTTCCTCGTTTATGACATGTGAATCATATGATTTTGATGATGGATAAACATCATAATGAAATTCCCATAAGCTTTGCATGTACCTCAAGAAAAGCCATAAGTTGTAAAGTTGTAAGAAAATTTGTGGAATTTTTTTATTTTCTCGTTGATGGGAATTGGCATGTAATAACAAAATAGTATTTTAAGACCAGAAGAAAAAAGCCATAAGTCGGAAACATGATATCGATGTTTTATACAGTGTGGCCCATTTAAAATGGAAGCACCCTTATAAAACATACTTTTTTCAACTGTTTGGAATGTTTTTTTTTCATTAGGTAAATAATAAAAAAGTCCACTAGAACACCAAATTTCATGAATGAA
The DNA here is from genome assembly GCA_944452925.2 of Chrysolina oricalcia. Lineage (NCBI taxonomy): Eukaryota > Metazoa > Arthropoda > Insecta > Coleoptera > Chrysomelidae > Chrysolina > Chrysolina oricalcia. The sequence continues at coordinate 62,437,934 of OX101811.2, forward strand.
TCTTCATTTTCAGGGCCAACTATTCTTTTTTTTTTTCGAGGTAAAAAACTGAAAAATTTATTAGCGATTTTTTGAAAAAAAATCTGACTACACCACTGGATTCATGACATTTTCAAATGATTCATTTTAAAATTTTGTTGAAAATCGTCAATCAATAAAGAAGTTATGGGAGAATTGAATATAAAAAATATGCCGTTTAATCAACCCACCATTTCAATTTCTACTCTTATCCCAAATTCGGAAAACACCACTGGATTCAGGGAGTCTCAAGATATCACAGATCAGAATTTCCTCGGAATCTATTAATAAATGATAATAAAAAAATCTTTAAATAAAATAATATTTTCATGAAATTCCATCATCATCCAAATTTTGTTATCCTGTAGTTTTCTTATTTATAAATAAATATTATTGATGAAATTCTGACCAGGGATATTTCCGGACTTCCTGGTGTATTCCAAATTTTGATATGAGTTCTGAAATTGAATTGGTGGGTTGGTTAAACGGCATAATTTTAAAATTTCATTTTCCTGTAACTTTCTCATTCTCAACAAACTTTTAACAAGAACTATTTGAAAATGTCGCGTATCCAGTGGATTGGTCCGATATTTTCTAAAATGATGAATTATTCATTAAATTTGGTGTCCTGATGGACTTTTTGATGTCTACCTATCGACAAAAAATCATTCCAATCGGTTGAAAAATTAAAGTATGATGAGTGCTTCCATTTTAAATGGATCACACTGCATGAATAAATACAATTATTTGAAAATGCTGCTGCGAAAAATTAATAAAGATAAAATTACTCATTCCTTTTTCTATTGGATTTGGCAAATGCATTGCAAACTTCATTCTTAGGCCATATAAAAAAGCCTGGGTCGGAAGTATGATAGTAGGTAATATTAAAAACACATAATTTATTTTTTTGAGAAATACCCACTTTTATATCAAGCGCATCTCCAAACAGAATCAAATGAACTTCAGTGTTTCCCAAGAAACATTTTATTTCATTTCCACGTAGCAATTTCATAAACAAATGTGAGCAAAAATATTTACGAATACAGGGTTATCCGCAACTGCATGCATGCCCAATTTTGAAAGTATAAAATATGACAGTTCCTGAGCGAGAACGTTTGCAAAATGATCTTTTTCACTAGATACCTTGTTTTTTATTGAAAAAAACTGAAATTCCCATAATTTATAATGGTTGATCCATAATTATAGAAACTATTCACAATGGAGTTTAAGTGGACACCCAGTATTTTTGGGTGGAGTTAAGATGTTTGTTTAATTTTTCCAGAATACTTACGAACTCCAAAGAATACAGGGTGATTCAGTCATAAAAAACTGCCAACCTCATAAAAATTCACGAAAACTACCTTATTTGGACTTTAACTCCGTTGAGGTAGGAGTTTTCTTTCGCCACTGTACTTGATATGCAAACACCAATACGGCTGGCGTTTTTATCCACTTTCTATGACCAGATATTTTTTACGTACGAGGGCTGACAATAAAGTAAGGTCTCCAACGCTGCAACTTCGCCGGATCACGCGCTAGGCGAAATCTGGCAACACCGCCGTGTTCCTTGGTTCCCCCACTACCACTTTGCTGCTGGGTGAGGCTTCCCCGACCGCTCAGTCTTGGCTGAGCAGCCGTCAACGATGGAGGTACCACTCGCGTCAGCGTCCAAGTGCGAATTGCGTTCTGTAATACGTTTTTTGAGTGCGAAAAAGGTGACACCTATTGAAATCCATCGTCAACTAGTTGAAGTTTACGGGGAAAAGTGTATGGACATAAAAAACGTGCGTAAGTGGAGCCGCGAGTTCAATTCCGGGCGCACTAATGTTCACGACGAGGAGAGAAGTGGCCGACCGTCGGTCTCGGATGCGATTGTTCAAGCAGTGGAGGCAGAAATGCTCAAAAACCGCCGTGCGACAATTAGGGACTTGGAAGAGAAGCTTGGAGGAGTGTGTAGCAGCGAAACAATCCGTCATATCCTTGTGAACAAGTTGCAGTACCACAAAGTTTCTGCCCGATGGGTGCCGAAACAGCTGACCGAAGACCACATGAAGCGGCGCGTGGAATGTGCGACCAAAGTTGTGGCCCGTTTTGAAGAGGAAGGCGATGATTTTTTGGAAGGGTTTGTTACGGGGGATGAAACGTGGGCTCATCACTACACACCCGAAACAAAGGAGTCGTCCAAACAATGGCGCCATAGCGATTCTCCGAAACCCAAAAAGTTTAAGGCGACACTGTCAGCCGGCAAGGTGATGGCTACGGTGTTTTGGGATCGCCACGGGGTATTGTTGGTGGATTTCATGCCAAGGGGAACCACTATCAATGCAGCAAGGTACTGTGAGACCCTGGAAAAGCTTCGTCGTGCCATAAAAAACAAACGCCCGGGATTGCTGAGCAAAGGAGTGAAATTTCACCACGACAACGCGCGCCCGCACACAGCCAACGTTACCCTTGACCTGCTCAAGACATTTGGCTGGGAAATCATCGATCACCCTCCCTATAGTCCCGACGTGGCCCCCAGTGACTACCACATGTTCCCCGCCCTGAAAAAACATCTCGGAGGGAAGAAGTTTGATAGTGACGCGGAGGTTCAGAAAGAGGTCAACACCTGGCTGCGCGAGGCGGACGGAGAGTGGTATTCTGCCGGCATAGACAAGTTCATCGTGCGGATGCGCAAGGTGTTGGAAAAAAATGGCGATTATGTAGAAAAGTAGCCAAGACCTTGGTCTTTCCAACGGTGTATCGCTTTTTGTAAATAAATGTCATTTTCTATGAAAAAAAAAATTGGAACCTTACTTTATTGTCAGCCCTCGTATATGAAAATAAATAATTTGAAATTCTGACTGAAATCAAGTAAAACACACTCTTGAACAATACAAATCCAATAGTAAAAACACAACAAGAATCCTAACTTGTGGTTCGAAGTTGCCAATGGAAACTGTTTGCGTTCACTTGTTTAATGAACACTGTGGCCAAGATATGATTGACCAGCAGTCGGTTTTTCTTTTTCTTAATCTCAGAATCCTGTCCATCATCTACCCTTTTACAACCTTCTTTGAATGATTGCCTCACAACATCGCCATTAATTTGGGATCCTAAAATAAAGTTTAATTCTGCAAAGATGATTAAATAGTTAACACTAACAATTTACGTACTGACGACGATGCTGCCACAGGAGTAATGTTCGGTTTTTTAGCAAAAATTTCAACCATTTCAGGCAAATATTTTAAGTCAAAGGTAGAGTCACCTGTTGCTTTTGATCTTTGCATTTCATATATAGTTTTTTTAAATGAATAAATTTATTTTGGCATTGTTTGCCACTAAAACTAAAGCTATTTGATGAGAGTGAGTTGGAAATTACTTTCCATACTTCATCGATTCTCGTAGTTTTATCATTGAAGGCACTTTCATAATCTTTATATGAATATATTAGGCACCTTGTACCTGCATCATTCCAAGACACTTTTTCTGTATCTTTTTGAGCGAATTGAACCGAGTTTTCTCCCATACTAGTTTTATCGGGGCATTCCACCTAAGCAATATCTAAAGCAAACAACTCTAAATATTCGTGGGATTTAGGTAGTTCTATTACTGAATCACCTAAAAGATTTTTTGAAGATTATGTACCTACTCCAATACAAAACACTTAATTTCACTCACCTGAATCCTTCAACAGAAATCTATCACCTTCAATCTTGAAAAATTTGTAGAAATCCATTTTACTTCATTACACAAATGCACACTGAACAATTAATTTTAAATTTTACGTTATAGTCCAAGATCCCAGGGCCGTCAGACATTACTTATTTTTAAATGAACGAAATGTGTACGATTGAGTAGTGTTAGTATGTACTAACTATGTTCGCATGCCTACCTGCTAGCTTGTCCAGATGACCATTCTTCAGATATTAGGGAATCAAGGTACGTAAAAACACTACTCACTTAGTTGAATTGCCAGTCTACAGAATTATTTCTATAACCCATGGTGGATCAGTGGACAGAGTATCTAGCTACCACCTCGGAGCTACGAGTTCAAATCTCGCCTGAAACATTTTTTTTCTTTTTTTTTTAAACCCAGCAGACGCATCACACTAAGGTTAGCCATCTCGGTTGGAAACGGCTTCGACTCTGGGAGGATTTTTGTTCAAAAAGAAATTTAAAAGAAAACATAATTTTGGTAAATAAAAGATTTTGTTAAGATTTCCTTATGAGTAAAATCCTAGGGACTTCAGACATAACTTATTTTTTAAAAGATGAAGACTTAGGTTCTGAGTGGTGTCTCATGTACTTTTAATACCTGCGTACTTGTGGAGTTCGCTCTGTGACACCTGGGAGGTACCTAACTTGAATTTGTATGGCTGATTTTTATATATATATTTTGTAGAATATCACTCTTAAGTAATTTCAAAAGTGTCAGACGCTTTCCATAGACCAGAACTTTTGTCAAACGCTTTAAAGCTCCACAAATTACTTCAGAGTGATATTCAACAAATTATATATAAAAATCAGCCACACAAATTTAAGTTGAGTAACTCTTATTTTTAGTTACCTTTCTCACCTGGTACCTGCCCAAGTGTCACAGAGCGAACTCCACAAGCACGAAGGTTTTAAAAGTACATGAGACACCACTCAGATCCTAAGTCTTCAACTTTTCAAAAATAAGTTATGTCTGAAGGCCCTGGGATTTTACTCGTAAGGAAATCTTAACAAAATCTTTTAATTACCAAAATTCTGTTTTCTTTTAAATTGCTTTTTGAACAAAAATCCTCTCAGAGTCGAAGCCGTTTCCAACCGAGATGGCTAACCCTAGTGTAATGTGTCTGCTGGGTTTAATAAAAAAGAAAAAAAAAGTTGCTGACGAGATTTGAACCCGGGAGCTCCGGGGTGGTAGCTAGATATTCTGTCCACTGATCCATCATGGGTTATAGAAATAATTCTGTAGACTGGCAATTCAACTAAGTGAGTAGTGTTTTTACGTACCTTGATTCCCTAATATCTGAGGAATGGTCATCTGGACAAGCTAGCATGTAGGCATGCTACATGATACATACTAACACTACTCAATCGTTCACATTTCGTTCGTTTAAAAATAAGTAACGTCTGACGGCCCTGGAAACTTGCTCTATTACAGTTTTAAGTTTGAAAGAAATAACAAATGTGACAGAATAACTGTCAGAGTACTCTTATACCCTCCTTTTTGGTGGGGTACGGTTGAGTAAGCTCTAGGGTAAACTCGAGAAGTTTTGGAACGTTTGACACGTGTAAAATAATTCGCCAGAGTAAGTTTCGGAACTGTGAGAGAAGACTCTGGGTAAGAGAGTAAGCTTTTGGAACACAACCCTGGAAGATAAAAATTTCCGGACATTTTTTGGGTTGCCATGGCAACTAAACAAAAACCAATTTTTGATTCGCTAAAAAAGCGAAGTGTTAAATTTTCTCAATCAAGAATTTGACTTTCAAGAGTGACACGTGAATACAAAAATTTGCTGAAATTGATGGGTTACAATATTCACTATTGAAAAATATTCAATATTCACGTGGACATACCTGAATAAGGCTGATTATCCGAAAGATTTTAATGGATCTCAAAGCTCAATACCAACGAATCCAGTGGATCTGGCGGAATTCTGTCGATCGTTCTCAAGAAATGTGCTCCCAAACGAATACCAGTTCTTTCAATTTATTCAACTTCTATTATAAATTGTTATCGTGTTGGATATCGTGCCTCGTGGAAAATGCGAAAATACAATTAATCCTAACTTATTAGCAACTAGAGTCCTATCGTATTACTAACGATACCTCCAAAGTCATGAAAAAACCCATCAACACCAGGCAATTTAACCGAGATTGGACCGATGAGTTCAGAATTCTCATGCTACTGTTTCCACTTTGAGACTCGATAACCCTGAAAGAACTTAGCACATGTAAAATCGTAAAGAAATAGAGTTCAGTTTTAATTTCTATCGAAATTAGTTTTACCGATAGTAACAATTTAAACTTAAATTCTCAGGTATCTTAAGACGGTCGAATGTATACACAGGGTGGGTCAGAAATCAGAATAAGACCGACAAATTCCGAATACAGATTCCTCACCTGATTTATAGGTGAAAAGGTTCTATCAAGGTATGTCCTAAAATGCACCCCCTCTGAGATACAGGGTGTCGAGAGTATGAAAAAATTTAGGATATATTTTCGACAGGAAAAAATTTTAAACTTGGTGCTTGGAATTTTATTTTATTTATTTTCGTAAACCAGTAGCGTACTTACGATGTTATGTGACTATATTTTACTTCATATTTTCTTTGGACAAGTGAATGTGCAAATGAGTATTTGACTTCAGTTATGCTCAACCTCAAAATCATAGCATTCCATTTACCTAAAAGTGGAGGTTTCTTAGATGATTGAGAAAAACTGAAGATATGTCATGAGTTGCGACGTAATTTCCTATGTACAATAATGGCATAATGCTAATTTCTTACAACATATCGGAATATTTGTCAACCTCCTGAACATTTCAATATGTTGAGAAAATCAAAAACATATTACGTCTAAGTCAGAATGAGATCAACAACTCCATTTTTTCATCATCATATATTTGATCGACTCGATGTCGTGGATTCAATGGTATGTTACCATAATTTCTTGCATGTAATTTTTTCAACATACCTAACCCCAAATTCATAATACCTACTCTACTCAGATTTGTTGAATTTTATGTTGGAGTATCATTTTTAGAGCCATTTCTTGGTGGAAGTCTACTCTCGTAGAATTCTTTCCGTACAGATACAGGTATATGCGGCCTGTATTGACTGCTTCAGAGTTTGCCAAAAATCTTTGGAATTCCTCACATTGCTCAATTTTTCCCATATAATAGGGTCATTTTCCATCTTTTTCTGTTTAGTTAAAGTTTTGTATTGCTTTTTTATTATTAACATATCTGTCCTGGATTCATTCAAAAAATTATTGCATTTGCAGTGTTTTAATTTACGATTGAGTTCGCTCTTCAGTTGTCTACACTCAGTGTCAAACCAGGGCTTATTTGAATACAATTTAGCGGAATAAGAAGAGTGCATAACTCTGCGCATACCGATCTCATCAGAGTTACTCTATGTATAACTACCTATAATCGAAATTGAATCAATCGGACATTCCGATTGGTTGAAAATCATACGAAAAAAGTGATCATATAATTTTTGTATAAATTACCTGAGCCATTTGTAGCTTTTATTGCTTTACACTAGGTAATTTCTCATATTTCGTCTTTCAGATCACTTCACAGTGTGTCTGAAATGTAAGCAGGGATGCAGAAAAAGATTAGGGTCGTTGAATGGAGAAAAACATGATGATTTATTACCCAGTCATTACCATTATTTGCAGTATGCCTATTTTAAATGTAAGTATGACACACCTAGGTTTATAAAAAAAATTAATATCTACTATCAATGTCTTTGACCTCCTCCAACTATTAGTTGTTATTATTATTATTATTAGTGACGACGTCGTACCAACCTTAATTTTATTGACCAAATTAATAGAACATTTGGTTGTGATTAGGCAGGACTGAGGAAATATGAAGACGTCGGGTCACGTGGGAGAATGTTTTGGCACAAAGTAATTTTGCTGCTTGGGCCAGGTTTCCCTTCCTATCGACTGTTTGTATACTCTCTAGTGTGCGACTGGGTCGTTTGTTCCCCTAGTCATCAAAGTGAGGATCTCTAGAGATCCTTCTTTTCCTGATTTCGCGATTGATCAGTCGTCACGCATTAGAGTCCCGACCATAGAAATATAATAACCACTAGAATGCCAAACCCGCTGTCCGAGATTCAGCTAAAGAGCTAAATGACCCCTCACAGGGAATGATGACCAACCTTTGCACTTGCGCATTATTGCTGTTTCTGGTCACGTCGTTGACAAGTTTCCTTTTTTTTCGTGTTCCAAATGAGGTTCGGAATATCATCTGTGGTTGGGGAAGGTAATTGTGGGAAATCCAGTAAACTTGGCAATACCGCCTTAAAATCCTATCGTGGCGTATCAAGCGAAGAAAGATGACAGTGAGGAGACTAAATTTAGTCTCCTTGAACAGTGTTGTCTTCTGAGTTTTGGCATTGTTAGCTTTTAGCAGTTGTTCAGGGAAACTGTGTGTGAATCGGGATAACACCAATATATTGGCAACGACACAAAGCCAAAAAAAAAAAATATGTGGACTTGAATTTGCATGATATGTCCATTAAAAAAATATGACATTGATGTCAACGACATGTTAATCGAAGATGGAGCATTTTATCTTTAATTCCATTCCTTAATTTTCTTTGAGTACTCTGACTGAAGATGCGGTTACACATATATATCAGGATTTGTTGTTAAATCTATAAGAAAATTTATCAAATGTAGAGTATGTTTGTCTACTTTTGAAGACATTACCGAATCTTCTGCAGATTCAGAAAACTTCAAATTATTGAATAGAAAAAAAGGTGGTCTCATAAGGCCATCACAAACTGTTATAGATATTTGTATTTTCTATGAAAAATTTGTAATGTCTTGTCAATGAAAGCCTTTATTATTATATTTTTTATTATTACATACTTTTTGCATTAATAACTAATTAATTAACCAATCGATTTGTAAAAGTAGAAAACCAACTTCAATGTCTAGAACTTCGAAAATCAAAAATACGACTACATAAAGAAAGTGTTTTCTCACTCTTATAGGCTCAACGGTTTAGGCGTGAAGTCGATGGACACACAAATTGAGTTTTTTTCTGATCACAGACTGAGAAGAATCAATTCCCATCAAAATATCAAATTTGAATTTTTTGACGATCACAATAATTTCTTCCTACTTGGTCGCGAAAAAGCACAAAATAGAAGACCTACAGTCAATATTTCTATATTCAAGAAGTCAATTATTGATTTATTGTATATATCATTAAAGGAAAACTGTGTTATATTGCAAATGCTATTACCGACAACTTATACCAGATTCAGGAAGACCGTCCCTAGCGACATACTTGCGCTCTATTGCGCATACTCATAGGTTGGTGTATCTGCCGTAGGGGGACCACATTATTCTGAACTAATTGGCGTGCTAGGTATTATATTTCTATGGTCCCGATATGGTTCCCCAGACCTTTTGACAAGATCTTGTTCAATCGAGCTCAAGATCGTTCACAAAAATTCTTCTACGCCTTCCTCTTCTCTTTTTGTGTGGCCTTTTTTATACAGAGGATAATGATATCATAATTTTACTTTTCAGTGGACAATTTGGAAGCAGCCTGTCGTGCGGTGGCCAGTTACCTTTTGTTTTATCCTGATGATGCTACAATGTTAGAAAATATGAGATTCTATTCAAAACTACCTAAGGTTCGAGATGACTTCTTCCATCCGCGTGAGGTAATATGAAATGCTTTCAATTTCCAAATAGTAATCTTAATCAAATGTATATCGGTTAAGTGATATGAATAATTCATTCTAAGACTAAATAACCTGCAGTCGTTCATTTCTCCCCAATTTAATAAATGGTAATCAATCGAAATATATTGTACGTACGGTACCATAGATATACCGTCGAATATAGGTTCCGTCAAACCAAAGCGGGACCGCGGAAACGGAACATGGGAACCATGCCCAGGTAGCACATCATATCGGCTGAATCTTGGTTCCATATTGGGCCAATATAGATATATTGTAAATGAAAAATCAATATTGGTCCAATATTGGTCCAATATTGGTAAATATTCAAAAAACAATATTATATTAATAATATTGGTGGAATATTGGTCGAACTAGTTTTGAATGTAGATCATCACAAGAAATATTGGGTCAATATTGGTTGAATAAATTCTACCAATATCGATAATACAATATTGGTTGTATATTGTTTTCCACATCTAGAATAAATATTGCAATACAAATATTCCAGTCATATCGATTATAGGGGAAAAAACTATATTGTATTTCCAAGTTTGTTAGAATATTGGTTGAATATCATTTCCACCATATTTGGCAAATTGTAATAACTCATATTGAGTCAATATTGGTTGATTACTATTCACCAATATCGATAAAACAATATTGTCTTCACATCGTTTTTAACATCTAGAATAAATATCACCATCCCAATATTCCCCTTATATCGATTCTAGGAATAAAAACTATATTGTATCTCCAAGTGTGATTACACATTGGTTGAATATCATTTCGCCAATATTCAACAAATCTTATTAATTAATATTGGGTCAATATTGGTTCAATAATATTTATCGATATCGTTAAAACAATATTATCTTCATATTGTTTTCTACATCTAGATTGAGATAAAATTTGAATATTGTCCGAATATTCAATGAAACATATTGAAATTATATCATGATCAAACCTGGATAAAAATCCGCTAGGTGGCTCTACATATAGAACGTCTTCTAAAACCTACGAAAGTATATTAAATACTTCCCATAACTAGTTTTCAAGACAGCTCTCTCACTGGTTATGGCGATCAAAAGGCAGACTCTGGTGTCACCTTCATCAAGTAAAAGACTTTTAATAATTTACCAAGGTATATTGACATCCACCAATATATCCAAATGATATTGTACCAATATCGATAAATATTGTACCAATATCGATAAATATTTTGAGGCCATTATTGCTTCAAGAATATTTCACCAAAACTATTTCTAAAATATTTAAACAATAATCGACCAATATTGCAAAATGTTCACATTTTACGTCTCGACAATATAACTTTTGGATATTGTGCCAATATTGTCAGAATATTGTATCAGCGATATTGTACCAATATCGCCGAACATTTCGAGGCCAATATTAGTTCAAGAATATTTCGCCAATATTATTCAAGTAATATTGGACCAATATCGCCGAATGTTCACATTTTTTTTCTCGCCAATATTGCATTTCAAATATTTCGCCTATATGTTCACAATATTGTACCAATATTTTACCAATATAGGTGTGCTACTTGGGTGAAAATTGCTAGAAAAGCAGTAAACGTAGGACACCATGTATATTTATCTGCTTGTCTGCATTTCGGAATACGAATCACCACATCGCACAGACGGCTCCCGCATAATATTTTTGGCCAAAAATTACTCAATATGAAATGCCCCAATTGCAAGAGAATGTAGTATCAATTTGAAGCAAACAATCTAGTAGACTTGGAACTGCAAGAAACAAATAACAAAATATTGTTTGACGTGCGTCAACAAAGGTTTGTTTTAATGTTGTGTTTTCGAGATTTCAGAAATAAATAATTTTATTCAATATTTTGATAAAGTTGGACGAGTTTTGTAATTGGTTTATGTTCCCAGTGAATTGAGTTTAGCATGAATTTGAGAGAGGAAGGTGAGTACATTTCAGAAATTTTTTATCAAAAAGAAATTCAGTAAATGACTTATGTACAGTAGGAAATTTATTCTCGACATTAAAAAACTTTAAAAAAGCATTAATTTCGATTTTGTTAGAGTAAAACTTTAACATCTCCATAAACCTCCACTCAGAGTAAGATCTATTTAAAAACTATATACTTCCATGATTACTACTGTGACAAAATAATTTGCGTTCATCTGCGACATTTTGCCATTTTTTCATAAACATGCCGTTATAGAACTGGATACATTCAACACCAATTCTATCAACTGATACGTATACATAAGACTCACTCCATTTTGAATGCCGTTTTTGGATTCGTATTCTGAAGGGTATTCATGACAGAATTCAGATTGATTTGAAATCGAATTGAGAACGCTAGAGATTTTGATATTTGACAGATTTTTCGCTTCGTCTTCGCCTAATTTTGTCGTTTTTCAATGCTGGCAAAACATCGAAAGATAAACAAAGAATTAATTCTGGTTAATCTTTTGTAGTTTATGTTTCACTTCTAATAACTTTCTAACCTCCAAAACGGCCGACAAGTTCTGCACGTGATTTGATACTATCTCAATTCGTTCTCATTACGATCCCAAATTTTGTCGAATCGGACTTAAAAACTTAAGAACTGTGACTCAATCTTGACTTAAAACTCAGTAATATGTATACGTAGTTAATGTTTATGTTAGAAAATTCGTAGAAATCTAAGTACTAGGCTATCCAAGATGCTGTCAAACTAAAATCAAGATGGCCGCCTGAAGGCACACATTGTATTTGATATTGTTTGAACGAGACTGATTATTGTTAATTTTCATCTATTGGAGTGAAATTTTTGTATGAAACTTTGCCGAATAAAAAACATGCCTACAAAGTGTTATGTTGTAAATTGTGGAAGCCGTGGATATCGCGCTTAGTGAAGTTTTTAAAAATTCCTAGCTAGCTACATTTTGATAATGTGGTATATTAAATCAAAGACAAGATATATAGATATTTATTAAGTAGGATACCCTAATATACATAGTTCCATGTTACAAAATAACAAATTAGTAGGTAAAAATATGTAACAAGTGAAAATAAATTACTTTGCGATATCTGATACTCGGTGTGTAAAAAAACGACCAATCCAATGAAGATTTGAAAATAAAAATAGATAAATGTGTAGGCAATCATATATTACAAATAATAGTGTTGAGGAAACAGTCATAACTTCATGCACTGAGAACCAATCCAGGGGTTTTTTGGTACATCGGACAGGCCTATAGGGTCCAATAGAATTTCACAGATATCATTTTCACACTGCAGCACAACTCGGCCATCCTCACCTTTTCACAAAGACACCATCTTTACTCTAAAAAATGTCTTCCTTTTATGAAACTTAGGTAGCACAACTACTTTACGAAAATTGTACGCTTTTGGGAAATCAACTATCCAGAATTATTCATCTGGGAAAATTTACTCATGAACATATATCCTTTGGGTGACCAAATCACAAAATCGCAGTATTTTCATTCAGTTAGTTTCATTTGTAAATGAGTTTGATAATAATAAGCATGGTCACGTTTTAGGGTAATTGCAATTCCACCGCTTATTATAGTTGAGGTTTTTAAATTTGAATACTGCCCCATATCAATATTCCCTTCCATAGCAGCCACAAGACATCGTCGCATCAGGAGAACCATCAATTTATTAAATAATCTATACTTTCAACAAAGGAATATCCATTCGCTGTGAATGCCTCATCTGAAAATTAATTGGAAACATTAATGAACAGTTCATAAATTACGAAAAATCAGTACCTACCTTGGCAACAACAGTATGTTCATCCATTTTTCTTGCTTCACAATCATGGGCAAATCCAGCTTCAAGATATTTATAGCCTGTTAAACTTTTGTAGGCCTTCATTGGCTTTCTTGTTTATGAGTCAACAGCAGATATGTAATAATGTCGAATGCCGTTACTGTTGTGAAAAGATCTAGAGATATGTCCATTTCACAAGGAGTGAAAGTAAAAGGATCCATGCACTTTATCACTCTCCTTTTGTCTCTATAGATCGATGCAGTGTCTTTGTTTACTCGTTCTAATGATAATAAATAAATCACTTTTAGTTAAAACAGCCATAATAACATTTCAAATCACAACTAAACAAAACTATTAGCAGTACAAGCTAGTGCCAAACACAAACACCATTCATGTGTGCCTACAGCCGGCCATTTTTAAAGAGCCGTGGTCACGTGTTCTGGATAGCCTAACTGACGATTCCAAACAGAAAGATTTATTGGATGAGCCTGCTTAGGCCTAGCTGAAACTTCTGTTGGGATAAATGCAAGTTTATGTTGGAAATAGTTAGTGTTGCTATGCAATACTTAGTAATGGCTCTGATCCTGGACACTGTTCTACTTTTTTTAACCGGAACTTATTTGCAAGACCTTTACATTTGTTTTGATGCTTTTTAAAATCATTAAATACTGGAATTTTTCAGGACATCGACAGAGAATATTTTTAATTCTTTGTGTACAAAGGAAGGAAGCTATTCCAGAAAATGCAATGAAGTGTATTTAGAATTTATTGATGCAATTACGACTGCAATAAATGAAGATTTTGCTAAAAATAGTGGCAGATATTTGTTTCCAGCAGAATAAACGGTGGAAAAAATGTGTCCGAAGTAGAAACAGATTTATTAAAAATAACAATGACTGGCTTAATGAGACTATAAAACTTTTTCCACATCCAACATTGGCGTCTCCAATGCCCCATGCCTCAGGAAGGCCTACACAGTCCTTTGTCGTCAGCAGTGATAAATCTAAGAGAAGAAAAACGTCTAGAATCGATACGAATCAAGATCTTCTGAATAGATTCCTTGTATCATCTGACCCTCTTATTTCAAGTCTTAGGAGCCTCTTTTGAATAACGAGGCCAATTCGTAAAATGAATGATGGATGAAAAATTTTGTATTTTCAATAAGTTTTTATTTTGTCTTAATTTGTAGTTCAATATTTGAACATGTTATCAATTTATTTACTAAAAATCGAATAAACGACTTATGAACATTATTTCGTTCAGTTACCATTCTACGCCACTGGCTAATAATCAGAAAATTATGTTTTACGAATGCTAGTAATATAATTGTGATTTAATATTTTTCACTGGAGCAACAAACAGCATATGACTTCATGAAACTATGGCCTTTTTTTTCTGAATATAATTGCAAAAATAACGTACGTCTATGAACTATTAACAGTATCAAATATGTATCTTGAACATGGCTAATTTTTGAGCCGCTATTACAAGAACAGGAATTGGTTATTTCTCAATTAGTTTTGGCCAAAAATTCGTTTCGAGAGCCCACTGTGCATTGGTATGTATGTTTTTCTACGCCCATATCTGTAAACGTCAAAAATTGCACTGTCAACATTCCTTGTAAATAACATATAACAATAACATGCACGTAATGAGATCTCATAACATACACGTGCGTTTTGAGAAGAAAACTTAAACTTCTTGGTTTAATTAAATTACAATCAAATTTTTATTTACGTAAGACTTTATTTGTTAGTCAATTAAAAACATAAAAACTTTTAGCACTAGCGAGATATATTTAGGATTGAAAGAGTGATGCCCCTAAATGTAGACAGCACGTTATGCAATTTCTTTAAAAATAGAAAACGTTTTCTTAAGTAGCATGCTATGAAAATAAATGTCATGTCATTTATATTGTCAATTCCTTGAACACTCCACACTCCACCGAAGATTTTAGAAAAAGCTCAAGCTGCCGCACATAATTTGTTACCGCTAAAATCCAAAGAAAGGTACGAAATTACCTATCAAAAATTTATGGAATGGCGACACAAGCATAACGTTAAAATGTATAGTACGCTACACGAGTTGTAAGCCCATTACGCACTCATAAACTTTTTCATTTCGTGCGTAATGGGTTACTTACAACTCTTGTTACGTAATATACTATTACATATTCTACTATAGAATTTAGTCTCGCATTCATCCCGCGTTGGTTTCGGGAAACCTTAACTGGTTAACACTAAATTGTGAAAGACTTTCGCGGCCATCGTCACTTACATGATGGTTCTTCGGGTTGTAAGGCCGACGTATGTTCTGAGAAGATCTCGACGTTTCGCCAACACGAGTGGTTAGCATTTTCAAGAGTTATTTCACAAGTTTTTGCTTTCTCAAGTCAAGCATTTGACAGCGACTTAAGAAAGCAGAAACTTGTAAAATAACTCTTGAAAATGCTAACCACTCGTGTTGGCGAAACGTCGAGATCTTCTCAGAACATACGTCGGCCTTACAACCCGAAGAACCATCATGTTGGTTAATACTATTTTAGTGATTAACGTTAATGATTTTACCAGTTGTACTGTCAAACTTTCTTTGACATTGAATTAATGAATATTTTCCAACTTAATCTTGAATACTTAGAGAATGGATATAGGTTTGTAATTTAGATTTTTTGTTATCACTTTGCTCACAGGGAAAGAGCATCATTCCAGTCATCACTTGCCAAAAGGATGAAATCCTCTGCAAAGGAATTTTATCGCAGACGATGCCCCCTCAATAAATAAGTTTGACAGAGTACCTACAAGCGTTTTAAGCTGCCTATTTTGTTTCCAATGACAGTTAGAATCGATAAATTAGTGAGTTAATGCATCAAGTTTCAAACCATGAAAGGTATTCACAAAAAGAATTACATCGGAAATGTGGAGTTTGCTTTGAAACAGAGATATATCATACTCACGTCAGATCGTATATTATGTTATACGGAGGAGTATAAGAATATAATAATCAGACCAGTAACATCGAGAATCTAGATGCATCCAAACTCAAAACTTCAGTAGAAATACATGTATTTGCAGTACAAACGTTTTTACTTTCTCTCTGACCTCGCATTTATTACTTTGTTGTGATGTCTTTTTTGTTTGTTTGTAAAATTTCTTTGTATTATTTGTATTCTACAAATTATTTGTGTTTATTTTTACTGTAAACTTTTCTAAGTTTTTTAAACTTATTTTGACATTATCCAATACTGCAAAGTCTATGGAAATAAAGATTTGTATTTGTAAGACATCACAATAGGCATTTCTTTCACGTTTTTTTCAAAGCCTTTTTAAGGACACAACATAACATTTTCAAAGCTTTTCGCCTACATTAAATCACTGTATATAAAACATTTTTAGAGATGTTGCAGAGACACACAAAATGCACTTTTATTTCGTTTTTTTTTTCTCATTGATTGTACAAATTAACATTAGTCAAAACATGCAGAGGACTTTGGGCGATTTAAAAAAATCATCGATAAACTTATTTTAATTGGAACAAAGAACACACATACAAATATTTTCTGTTTATACAAATTGAATATTTAAAAAAAAAAGTTAATATATCACTAACACTCTGGTTAATGTCTGGTTCAACTGAATTTAAACAAACTGGTGGATACTCAGTTTACATAGATAAGGTACATAATGATTTGGATGATGATTTTACAAGTCAGAACCGGTAAATGTTTTTGAAGTTATATATTTTATGAATATCGACACAATTCATTCCTTAATTTGCAGTTCGTAATCAACTTGGTTACTAAATATAATATTTTGTCTTGACCAAACGTTTCACTTCACTCTAAAAAAGACTACTTTTACGAGAAACAAAATGGGGCCAATTGAGTTAAAACTAGACACCATACACTTCGTCAACTCTAACATCACTGAGAGCACATGATACATGATCACATTTGCGATTGCCCGAACGCTAGATATATTCTCTGTAGACGTCTCAAGAGTGAACTAAATTATGCCAAATGAAAACATCCACAAGATAACCTTTTGTGCACATCTCCGATACATTCCTATAGGCATTAAAAAAACGCCACAAGAGAACAAAAACAGAACATTGAATATCCTTTAGGGACCTCTTTGGGAAGTACATATTACCTCTCAAAGAAACATCGGCGTGCATACATTTTTGAAACATCTCAAAACCTCCCAGAGATGTTTGTGCTTGCTGGGAATCGATCATAATGTTTCAGTTGCATATTTCAAACATCATTATTTTCATTGCAGGAGGCTATCAGATACCTACAGAGGCATATTTACGAATCAAGGATCATGAATTTCATAAACAAGGAGTTCAAGGTTAAAGAACCTCCACAAACGACAGAGCAGGTAAAAATATATGTATGTTTTTTTTTATTCGTTGGTATTCTGTGTGATGAGAGCGGATTACTATTTTTATAATTCATCCCGATTTCTGAACTGTTTCCAATTTAACTGTATAGTTTGGTCAGATCCTTCTGAATAGTCAGGAATTCAGGAATTCAAAACTCGGAAACTTCAAATATTGCCAACATTTTTCAATCAGAGAAAATGATTGATACTGAATAAGGAATCGGGCATGAAAATTGATATTGTCACTTTAGTCCATCTCGCAATGTTGAAAAAAGGCATCCCGTGTGCAGGTTAATGATTAAGTATGGGGAGCTATATCAGGGTGTTCAGGGGGAGTATGGAACACAAAAAGCGTTGGTGGCCATCTGAGTTTCGCGTCTGGCGTATTCAAAGTGGGGGAGAGTGGGGTTCGATGAGCTAGCATCTAAATCAAGTGATAACTCGGTGACTATCACATTTATGTGAAAAATTCAAGAGACAAAACTGATAGAAAATACTCGTTTCTATAATATTTGGGTCATGCTCAAATCCGCTACTCAGTGAAGTTCGCGAGATAAAATCGATTTACTAATTATTTCAATATATTAAATTCATTTATTCAATGAAACACATGTAATCATCCATTACTTTATTCTCTGTCAGGTATTCGATCGACCAAAACTGCCTTTAGTCTAGCACGTCCAGCTAGACTGAAGGCTGGGCATGGCAAACAAACAACTTTACGAACCGTATTGGGAGGGAAAGGGGATGTTTGGTAGGGTGAAATCAAAATTGAACGATAACTCAATAAAAATCAAAGGTACGTGAAATAGTCAAATTACCGAAAAGATAGATCATTTATTTTTCTACAATAATTATTACTTGCTTTTTTTCAAGAGACATGAGACAATTTCTGTTTCCGGTTAAACATATTAAACATTTTCATTCGAAGATAAGATTCGTTGATGAAAAAGGGAATCCGAAACTGAACTATCTAGTTTTACCAATCGGAATCTTCAGTTTTGTCATCACTAAAAATGCCTGTCTCATTATAAACATTATTGCAGACTATTTTTCTTCCAGACAATCACACATCTCTGTGCATTTAAGTTGACTTGAAATACGACTGCAGGAACACTTTGTAAGCGAAATAAGTTCTTACGGTCTACATAGACGATCACAAAGTTCTGGTACCAATGTTCCATCTTCAACCCTCCATCCAAATTGTAGTGGTAGGAAAAGACAAGGATGCGGTACGTTACATCGACGCCACTCCATAGCCCTACTTACTGTAGGTAGCAAAGCTGCTCGTGCAACACACCCTGTTTTTGCGTAAAGAAACACCGTCTCAACTCTTTCACTGTATACATTCGATTCTTTTCTGTTGAAAGTAAGTACTCCCTGCATACATACTTTTCAATGCTCTCGTACGTTTCATCTTCGATGAATGAATCACCAAGCGATACCAACGCTCCAAACACATCATCATCTGCATCCAAGAATCTCTCCTAAAAAGATGGTTTTGTTTTGCCTTTGAAAGCCCCACTAATATCTGCACCAGAAATAGCGTGAATTCCCAACAAAGCTGTGTCTCGCTGTGGGCCAAAGGCATTGTACTCCTCACCTGAACATTTCACTCGTTGCTCCCAGAAAGACCATATGGCTGTCTTTTGGTAAATGGGGGTAATTAAGGACAGCCGAAATTAAAACGTCTGTATCTGCTGAAAAACTGTGGAGACTAGGTGCACCTTTCTTTGTCGCGTCAATAGAGTGAAAAATTAGTTTCGTATCTGTTTCCTCGTGAAAGCTTTAAAGATGTGCTATGTATAATCCAGAAGCTTCTGTAGTTTCTCCTGCTTTCAAAGAATTATTGATATAAAAGTATCATACACAACATGTATTTAGCAAAATACTCTATGCACTGAGGATACTTTTTCAAAAAATTGATCAGATGAATCTGAATAGGTTTGAGCTTGAGCTAGAAACTACTTTTTGAGAGTTTGCTGATGCCTTGTGATTCCAAAAATTCCGCCCAATATTTTTAATCTCATGTTCTACTGTTCCAGAGCTTCATCTACCCCTAAGCAACAAAATGCTTATTACTTCTATTGGGATACCTCCTACCACTTTCCAGGTGTGTCTGATGTTTCTAAAGATCCTACTGTGGCATTATGCCATATATTCAAAGAAGAATAGTAACGTAAACCTAGCGCAAATAATAACTTGTTGAAGTCATCCAAGGCTGCAATACGCAGATTCCAGTTTGCATTCCTTGTTGAACGATCGAAAGATAACATGAAGAAAAGCATATCCATTACCATTTTGAATGTAGAGCTCGCTTCACTCACCTCTTTGAATGAACCTTCCAATTTAGTAGGAAGTTCCAAATTCATCAGCCATTTCTTTAATTGAAAGTGATAGAAATAGTAATACTATATAACGGTCCAGGTATTCCTCATTTCGACAGCTATAGTACCACATTCCTGTTTCAAATCAGGGTTTTCTTTTGGATATAACGCATTATCCGGCGAGGGTTCTTTGGCCGATAGCCGACCAAAACGGTTTGTGAAGTTGCTTGTTTGTCATGCTCATTCATGCTTTGTGGGAATATCAAACAAAGAATGAATAAAAGAAAGATTATCTGTGTTCCATTGAATTGTTGAATTTAATATATTGAAATAATTAGTAAATCGATTTCATCTGGCGAACTTCACCAAGTAGCGGATTTGAGCGTGACACTAATATCATAGAAATGGGTATTTTCTATCAGTTTGCTCACTTGACTTTTACACATAAATGGGATAGTTACCGAGTTATCCCCCGATTTAGATGCTAGCACATCGAACCCCACTTTCCCCCACTTTAAAAACGCCAGACGCGACACTCAGATGACCACCAACGCTTTTTGTGTTCCATTCGTCCCCCTGAACACCCTGATATAGCTCCCCATACTTAATCATTTACCTGCACACGGGATTACACAACTGTATGGACAATAGATCTACAAAATGATCAAAAAACAAAATTAAACCTTGAAATGGCAGTGACTCACGACCAGGGCAACAAACTTTTCTTTATTTACATTCTATGGTGTTCTGTAATGATAGATTTGCAAGTTTTGTCAAGAAAACGTGTCGATAGAAAACTTATCTGGTGATTGCGCATGCAACTTTGGCCCTCTTCTATTCCATATTCCCCGTGAAATCACCTAAAAAAAAGAAATTGTGTTTCTTGTTGTTATTTCTGCGAGAATTATTTTCGGCAATTAATTCACTCAAATTCTTTACACTAACCCTATATTCTTGAATATTAAAAGCTTACATGGGCAGATGTTCATCGGATATTCCCAAATCTTCCAGAAGACTATAAATGGATCAAATCATAAAAGTTTCATTAAAATTTCTACAATATCTACGGAGCGATCCATTTGAAAGTGGGGCACCCTTCTAAAATTGTTATTTATCATCCGATTCAAAAGTTCTTCTCTTCAATGGATAGAGCATCAAAAGTTTTAGATCAGTGCCATATAAATTCAAAATTTCAACGCCTTCTTCGAATTTACTTCAAAAATCCAAAAAATGTATTAGCAATTTTTTAATAGATATATGTCTAAGCTACTAGATTTCCAATAATTTCAAATGGGTGTAACCGAATGCGTCCTGTGTATCACATGTGTGAAAAATTCTCATTAGACGCTATCTGAATTGTAAAAAGGACCAGGCAAGTGGGTTTCTAGGCATCGTTAGAATTTTTTGATATTTCAGTATGTTACACCTAAACTATGCATGGTACGCGACCACGATAGGAATTATATTAGTTGATGTAATAGAAAATATAAGGGGGTTTCTAGGCATCGACTGAATATACTGAAATTTAAATATGTTACACCTGTATCCAGGTATATTAGAGGAATAATTGAAGTCTACGCGACCACGGTAGATGTAGCAGGATGAGATAGAAAATATATGGGGGTTTGATATTGATTGAATTTGCTGAAACTTTAGTATGTTACGATGAGAATCACATGTTGATATGAAGGATGTTGAGGATGAAAGACCATTTCTCATAACTTTTTTATAACATAATGTAGATAACGTAAAAATTAATGAAACTGAGCTGTGATCACTACCGAATCGAAGGCTTTATACATGGTACAACAATTGCTAATGTCCGAAAAGTGACATAAAGTCTTCAGGATTTGGCATTTTGGGTAGAGGAACATTGAAAGCGTTTTTCGAAACATTTTATAGATAGCGGGACCTTGTATATTTCTGACTCGGTGATGGAAGAAAAATTATTACTAATTAGATACAAGGGTTTAAATCTAGATACAAATAAAGAGGCCTGGTGGTGGTGGTATAAGTGATGGCGCCACTGAACAAAAATAAAGCCTTTCTGATGCTGTATCTTGCTCAATGGGAGCTTATTTGAACAACCTCATGTGAGCTCTGTCTTAGTTGAACACAACGAAACATCTAAATCAATAAGTTGATACAGTTTGGGAATCATTAACAATCAAACAATGATTGAAAAAGAAACTTTTTATCATTTCCAGTCAAACAGCTTGTATATCAACAACCGCGATTCCTATGGAAGTCGCGTAGAATGCAATCAATACTCGAATATACCTTAGGTGTAACATACTAAAACATGATCAAACACAATTAATTCCTAGAAACTCCCTTATATTTTCTATTACATGCTGTATATCAACTAATGCAATTCCTATCATGGTTGCGTAGCCAGCATTATAATATAGCCTAAATTTCAGCAAATTCTATCGACGCCGCCGTCTAAAAACCCCTCTATCTCCGTGCCTAGACTTTTCCAACCAACAGTTGTTCCTAGTATTGTCAATCTCTGTTTTCTCTGAACACGCTTCAGATACAAATTCATATTAAAAAACTAATCTTTAAAAGAAGAGCTCGAAACTGATATTGCTTCAGCAAGAAGAAGGAGCTTCCAAATAGGATTTAATTTACGGCTATCATCTTTAATGTTTTAAATCCTATTTGGAAGCCCCTTCTCCCAACCGTAATTCCCAGGCCACAGAAAATTTGTCAACAATCAATTACGATTAAGATTAACGAGACAACCCGTAAGACCAGCCCACTCTCAGGTAGCCACCCACCTGTAAATACCAAAGTGCAACAAACATCAGATCAGATCATGAAAGGACTGACCTCCCCGTACAAGCGATATTGGAACTACTGCAGTGCTGCCTACACAACTCATACTTTCAAGAAAAGAACCGTTTCTTCTCCCAAGTTGATGGACTGCCGATGGGATCTTCTCTCTCTCTCCAGTAATCGCCAACATATACACGGAGTGGTTCGAGGAATTGGCTATCAGAGAGGCAAAATACAAACCAAAACTATGGCTAAGATACGTAGACGACACCTTTATCATTTGGAACCATGGAGATGAACACCTTGGGGAATTCTTCGCCAGAATGAATAACATGAGGGATTCAATCAAATTCACAATGGAAAAGGAAACTATTAGTACCCTATCGTTTCTCGATGTGAAAGCTGAAAGAACAGACACTGTAATGCTCACCTCTGTTTACAGGAAGAAGACACACACAGGACAGTACCTCAACTACGGCTCTAATCAGCCAAACTCCACAAAGAGGGGAATCGTAAGAACGTTGGTGGAGAGAGCAATGTCTATTTGCAACAACCAGGAGTCATTGGAGGGCAGGAATTAACCACATCAAAAAGGACCTACGCCGAAACGGATACTACGAGAAACTCATAGGAGAAGTTCGGAAACAACTCGAAAAGACCAAGACAACCGAAGTGAGACCACATAACCCCGTTCTCATTCTTCCCTATATCAGGGGTATCTCCGAGAAGATCAGAAGAATCGGAAATAAATACAACATCAAAAGTTGCTTTCAATCCGGCAGTACCTTACGAAGCTTCCTCACCAAGACGAAACCAGAGAACACAACAGAATCCAGCAAAAACTGTATTTACAAAGTCCCATGTGAATGTGGAGATTCCTATATCGGAGAGACCAAGAGACCATTATCAGTAAGAATAGCCGAACACAAAAAGTAGACTCAACGAGGGGAAACATCAAAATAGGGAATTGCTGACCACGCCTGGACAAAACACCACTGAATTCTTTGGGACAAAGCTAGTGTTCTTCATAGAGAGGAACATTGGTTCAAACGGAAATTTATGGAAACCACCTATATAGAAGCCAATAGTGCCTTCAGTCAACCAAGCGTGGAAATTAAAAACGGATGGAAACCGCTATTGGACCGTTTTGGAGGGAGAAAAAGCGCGAAACCACGCGCGCCACAAGACCGCGCGTAATTACACCGTAATTACACTTTAATTATAGACCTATAAAAGGTCGCGTAGCATCTGATTTTGTCATTATTCACCAGAAGACGATTGCGGATTCAAGCAATTGAAACGTTGTGAAAAATTTGAAAGATCTAGAAATCTTTCAACCATTGAGATGATGGACGTCCGAAATATAAGTAATCAAACATCAGATCGTCCTTTGAGATCAAGGAGTAGGCAGATAGATACCTTGTTACCTCATTAGACCACGACACAAGGAGTAGGCAGATAGAGGCCTCGTGGTCCATCTCTTGAAAATGGCTCCAATGCAGGAGCCGAAACGTCGAGTTATAAACACTCAACGCGGTTCAATCCATGAACTCAGTAATGTACATATATCTGACCGCGGAAACCTTTCCGAACATATCCCAGAAGTCGCGCACCCCATTGTAGGGATCGAAAGAGAAAAATATTCTGAGACGAAAAGTCCCTAGCCATTTTTCAATTAGATGCATAGATAATTAATTATTAATTAATGAAAGTGACCAATCAGGAGCGCGCACCTAGCATCACGTACGTCCGCCGTCCACGGTTGGTCCATCGCCACTCTCGGTCTACTGCGTGAGAAGCCGGCAGCAGCTCTGGCGTCTCACTCTCGCGTCACTTATTGCTTTTCCACTGACTTTTTATTCTTCTGTCGCGCGCTCCTGATTGGTCACTTTCATTGATTAATAATCAATTATCTATGCATCTGATTGAAAAATTGCTAAGGACTTTTCGTCTCAGAATATTTTTCTCTTTCGATCCCTATAATGGGGTGCGCGACTGCTGGGACACCCAGTATAATATATATAATTAGTACTATGTTATTCAATTCACATGTTGTATCATTAATATATTTTTCCATTATTTTATTTTTGTTATGTATATTGAATACAACCTGAACTCATTGTTATGAAACTGAAGTTTTAAGAACAATAAATAATTGATTGATTGATTGATAATCCTTATAATAATATAATTTTTATCATTACATGTCCATGAAATTTCAATTACACCAGTTTGAAATTACCACAAATCCTTTGGCGAAGTAAAATTTTATTTTAAAAAGTTGCCAATGTTTCTTGGAATTTGGCTTTGAAAAAAAATCAAAAAAGGAGGTGTAATGAAGCTATTATTATAGAAATCGTTTAAACAAATGAAAAAGTTACAGAACCTCGCTTTCAAATGGGTCATCTGAAGATTTTTTTTTCTACTAGAACTACAGTCGAATGCTCTTGGAGTGTTCACTCATACTTGGGAATATTCTGTGGATGTGATTTTGTGTGGGTCAGCTTTTTGCGTATAACACCAGCATTGTTTGAATTTATTTGCGATATGTACACTATTTTCAGCTAATTATGGAAAAGGGCCCTCAATTAACATAAATCTTCAACTTGCAGGACCAGTCTTCTGCAGTCGAAACAAACATCACTTCCTGATCTTATCGCTTTTTGCCACTTTTCTACTGTAAATATCGTTATAATTTTCGAAAACTCTAACATCATAACCAGCTCCTATATGAAATATTTAAGATAATTTATAATCGAAAATATTGTTGTTGGATATATTACTGAATAAATTATATTCAATTTATCACTTGGTGTTATTCTTTCCATTTCTATTGTTGAGAATCTGACTGAGCATGCTGATATCAATAAAGCAGAACTTTGTTAAAGATATATCTAAAGTTAGAGAGTAATAAAACAACATATAAAAGGAAAAAGTTGCTTCTTGGAATACAATTCAGTGGTCAGTGACCCACAGTGACCCAACATGTTGAGGAGAGTAAGCCTCTGGCGCTTGATTTACAAGCAACGCCCATCAACCCTTTGCAACCCTTTGACTAATGTGTGAGATACAAGGCTGAAACTTTGTGTGCACTTATTTGGAAATCAGTTCAGTGCTTCTATTTATTGGGAGTGTCAAAACACTGCGAACTATGAGGTATGTTGTGTCCATTTCTGCTGCCCACCCGTTCAGGATGTCGCAACGACTAGAGCAGTTCCTCCAGTTCTATGACTTCATGTTGTGTAGATCTCCCTCTTCGGATTTTGCAAACTAATGCATTCTGATAAAAGTGGATGAAGGTTTTGTCGTCTTCTTTGCAAAATGTGCATTCTTTTTCCTCTACTAATCCGAGTTTCTAAGGTACCCTCTCAACCGGCAGTGCTCTGTTAGAATTCCCGTCAGTTTTCTGAGCATATTTCTACTGTTGCTGGTGAAGTCATTCGATCTATTCTAGTCGCAGTTTCCCAGTAGTATATTGGTCTGTCCCATTCCTTGGGATTCTATCCAGTATTGGGATCTTTTATTATGTACTTCCTTTTCAAGTTTTTTTTGGTTAAATTGTTATTCCCGTCAATCGTTCATCAAGTATTGTGCTGGTACTTATTTCGCGGAAGGGTACAGGTACCAGAAATGGTGTTTCAGACCCGTTCAGATTAATCAAGTAATGGTTAGAATGTCATCACCATCTAAACTATTAGTTAGCTATCTGGTGTTTATCTGGAACTGAAAAGACTGGCCCTAAGTCTGCTATTTCATTAACCTCCACTCCAGTGTTTGTTGGAACCTATGGGAGGGTAACAGTATGGTCCTCACCTAGTTTCTCTAGGCACTCCCAAACCATCTTGGAGTTGATAAAATGGGAGTTCAGAACATTCATGGCTGCTTGGTTGTCTGACATGATGATATTCATCTTGTCTGGAGCATATCCCAGGTTTGGTCAAGGTGGAGTCGAAACTTGCGTTTGGTGGTTCCCTCTCTAGTCATTCTGTATGTTGTCCTATCGCTATACTCTCCACTACAGTATGGTTGGTTGTAAGATAGAGAGGTAGATAGATAGATATATTTATTGACTACGTTACACACTTTTACATGCATTTGTAGCAAGTCTCATTTGTAAGTAAGGTAAATAAAATCACAATAATTGAGACGTCACAATTAAAATTAACAGTAAATGTTGAGACAAATGCTAGCTCGGAAAAGATCAAGACAGTCAAATATTACATTCACAGAGTAGTACAGCTAATAGGCTAACTAAATTTTAAGCGATAACAGTTTATGGGTAAAATAAAATATAATGAAGTGAATGAGGCATCATAATACTGTTTGTGGAGGGGAAAACCATGGTGAGAAAACCGGTGTTTCCAAATATTCTTCCACCGGGTAAAGGCAGTGGCTTAATAAGTACTTCTTAATAGTTAGCTTGAATATGTGTGGCTTGAGGGCTCTCCAATTTTCAGGCATGATATTATAGAGTCTCATGTTCAAAGAGTTCTTTACTGACTTTGACAATCGAAGTCTAGGTATTCTTAAGAGAATTGCAGATCTTGTCGAGTGGCTGTGCAGATCAGATTGAAGCGAGAATTTTTTTAAATTTTCTTGTATTTCTATAGGGGTGCTGAATATGTATAAGCAGGAAAGGGACATTATTCCATCCTTTATGAAGTTTGAACGACAGTATGTTCTCTGTAGTCCACATTTGCTAGAATCCTTACTATCTTTTTTGTTTTCTGAAAATCTTATCTGCTCCAGATGAATTGCCCCATAGTGTTATTCCATAACTAATTTGAGAATGGAAAAGTGAGAAATAAGCGGTCTTCAGAGTGTCGATGCTGGTTACATGTTTCAGTTGGCGGATGATGAAAATTATGCTGGACAGTCTTCTATTAAGTAGGTCAGTGTGATGATGCCAGGACAGTTTACCATCGAGAGTGATGCCTAGTAGTTTAACGGTCTGCTCCTTTTGATATTTTGGGTTTGTAGTTAATATTATTCTTTGTGATTTATTGCCATTGAGTTTGAGATTATTTGAAGCCTACCAGTCCTTTGTTTTTTTTTCAATGATATGGGACTTTTCTATCAACTTGTCGTAGTCAGCGTCTGAGTTTATGAGTGAAGTGTCATCAGCATGCAGTAGGGATTTATTAGGATGTAGAAATTAGCATGAGTCGTTGATGTAGATAATAAAAATTGACGGTCCCAGTATGGAGCCCTGGGGCACACCATATCCAATTGGTAGGAATTCCGACCTTAATTCGTCAAGTGACACACACTGGAATCTGTTACTAAGGTATGATTTCATGAGAGTGGGAGGTATTCCTTTTATTCCATAATACTTCAGTTTTTCTGTAAGGATATCATGTGATACAAAATCGAAAGCCTTGGAGGGGTCACAAAGCGTTAAGGCAGTGTGTTGTCCTCGCTCAAGACCCTCGATTAATTCTCCCACAACTTTAAGTAAAGCCTTAATTGTGGAGCAGTTTTTACGAAAACCAAATTGTGAATAACTCAGAGAATTATTGTTTCCGAAGTACTTGCACAGCCGGTTCTTAAGAATTACTTCAATAATTTTAGAAAATATTGTGACTAAGGATATGGGACGATAATTCTCTGGAGAGGATTTATCCCCAGTCTTGAAAATTGGGATCACTTTAGAAAACTTGAATGTTTTTGGGAAGATATCGGTTGAAAATAATGTATTCTACTAGGAATGTTAGTGGTTCCAAAATAATATCTGACGTTGATTTAAGTATTTCGGTTTTAGATCATACACACCAAAGTTCTTAGAATATTTTAAGATATTTATAGCTTCCTGCACCTCAGGCTTACAGACTGGAAGTAAAAAAAATGAATTGCAAGGTATAAGAAAATTTTTGGGATGAAGTAGATTCTTCTCACTAGCATCTGGCAAGGATGCTATAATAGTTTCTGCCACGTTGGCGAAATAAGTATTAAATTCGTAGTAATTTTGGCACAAATCTGATTTTTTTTACGATTTTCCTCAAAATTATTAATTTTGCAGGTGTCTCTAGATTTATTTTCCGACGCAAGAAGGAATTTATCACAGGGCAAATTTTTTGTCATTCTATCATCGAAAATTTTCATGATCACCCAACGAAATCATGTTTATCTTTGGAGGATGACAATTTACTTGAATATACAGGATATGTACGAGAGAACCGGCCATATATTTCACCAATTTTTCAAATCACTCCGAGAACCATTTTACCTATAAAAAGTGCGGGGTCCTTTCCGAAAAAATTATTCGTTCAGGCCTAGAGACCGTTTCGTATGTGAGGTAACCACCCTGAGTACTGATGTGGGGCGTATTTGCAACCATCTAAATCGTCTGGCTGCCAATATATCTTCTACGTGCATTTTAGATCATATTTCTTCAAAATTTATTCAAAAAATTGATAGTCTGAATACGCTAATAGCATGCTTATTTTTTCATTCTGATGTTTTGTTCGATTACAACCGATAAAGGGTTAAGTACACACAAAGTTACAACCTTGTACCCCACACTTTAATCAAACTAGCTGCCAGCTCTCAGTACATCGTTTTTGATCTCAAGTATGCTCTGTTCACAAATTTTGTACTACGAAAGTAAGCTTTCGTAGCCGATCAGGACGTCTACTCTTTATTTATGCCGTCTGTCAGATATAACATCCCAAGTAACAATTTTATTATTATATTATATATATATTTATTTAGGTTTTAAAAATTCTTTAATGTGTTCAATAAATCGACATCGGATTTAAAGTAACCTTCAGATAAACTAAAAGTTCTTGAAGACCACTTATACTTAAACAAAGAATTTAATGCACTCTTCAAATCAAAATAAAAATGCTATTTGCTCTTGTTGTCCTATTAATCCTATACTGGTTTTATGTTACTCTCAACATTGGCTATTTTAAAACTAATTTGCTATTATTTATAATTAAATAGCAAGTTGGTTTTAAAACAATCCGTTCTGAAAAAAATGCAGTTTTATGAAGTACCCTTGATGTAAATGCATTTAGATGCTTAGATGCCAAATAAAATTTGATGATATTTTTGTAATATTTTTTAAATAAGAGAAAAATACATTAAATTAGTGGCGCTCGAACTATGTTGAATTATTTTTAAGTTAATTCAATTAATTCAATGGTCCGCTATAAATACATTTTAAGAGCAAAGCGTCAGATAATAAGTTTTAATTTATGTATTTGAAGTTACCTTGAAGAACTCTTTAAGAATATAGAATTGAAACTTAATGGTTTTAATACTGTTTTGAAATTCAGTCTTGAAGGCCTTTTTGGGACGGGCATTTTTTAGAGAGAAGCTGCTTTATGATGGTCTCAGAGCTGTCTTGAAGATCACTTGATTTTATATGAAATTCTATTGTGTAGTTTTAAAGCGATCTTGAAGATCCGAATAATTAATGTTACTTGGGATAGATTGCGCGTCTTAAGAAAGTTCACAATGGGCTTGTATTTTTTTTTTTTTTGTAAGTTATGGTTCCCAGGAAAATAGAAATTCTGCTATGTTCAGAGAACATCGTGGGATCCGAGGAAAGTAGATAGGTTCTTCTTGAATGTCTGCAGGCTGTATGCCTCAGGGAGGACCTCCCGAGACATTTCGTTGAAAGAATGAGCCCTAGGGAAAGACGGTCGGCGTGTTTCTATAGTAACAACAAAGGGATGTGAAGAGTGAGATTGGCGGGTCAGTCTTGATGAAACCACCAACCAAAGGTGGAATGATTGATGGTATTTCAGAAGAGCATCATCCATGAAAATATCTCTAAAACAGAGACAGACAACCTTTCTGCGGTGCCCCCGAGAATTGAACGATCTGTAAGAGTAAGCGTCACACATAACCCACGAGACCAATGGCTCTCCAATGGTACTCCAGACCATCAGATAATGACAGATTTTGCTGACTCATTTTCTCTTTTCTGGGATTTTAACCACTGGAAATTATGTCAGTGTTGAGCCAGGCATATAGAAAATTCATTTTCCTTTTGCAGAAAAAAGTTCATTTTTTTTTATTTTCTCGTTTATGGCATTTCAACACATGAATGAATTGGTATAGCAATCTAATAGTGAAACACCAAAGCCATAAGGTTTGCACGTGCTTAAAGGGTTGACGCGAACTTGACAAAAATAGTTGGTTGCTGACGTATTTTCTCGGTAAAATGAAATTTAATATTGTTAGGAACCCGAAAAAAATTTCCCATAAGCCGTTCAGCTGTTGAGGTCAATTTTCCGGAAGGAAAATTTTCCGTCAAACTTTCTCGTGAACGAAATGATTTGTTGTACAAATTTGTTAATGTAAAAGTCTGTTATAAAAAAAGCCAAGTCTAGTTCCTACTTATCATACTATGGGAAACTGGAAAACTTGCAGGAAAATCACAGGAATTTTTGTTCATTTTCTCGTTTATGGGAATTGGCATGTAGGAAGAAAAACTGATTTCAAGACCAGAAAAAAAAAGCCATAAGTCGGAAACAGGATTACGACGTTTTATACAGTGATGTCCTAAAGTAATGGATACATTAATTGTCCACGTTATGTTTTCGAAAAGACACTGTGACATAAAAGATCACCGCATTGGTCCATTGATTCGAATCTGGAAAAAAGTTTGATTTTTTATTTTGACATTAAAGCAATTTATCATTCTGGATCTTTCACTTCTTGAGACTGAACTAGGCCTGAAGGGGATGCCACTGTGAAAAAAAAGCGCTGGAAACTTTGCCTCTAAGGTGGTGTGGAAACGAACAGGTGTTTATTATTTTCTCCAATGTGGTTATTTTCTTTACTGGCATCCGACATCAAAGTTTTACTTTTGAGCCCTAGGAACAGAAAATACCCCACATTGTAGAAAGTTAAAGTATACCTAGATATTGCTTACTGCTTGTAACAATGTTAAATCTCATCAATATAATGTATTTGATACGAAATGTCACGATTTCAACATTATGTAGTCGGACACAAAATTTCTGGATTTAATTCTTGAATAATTTTTTTTCATTGCAGAAAATGTTTCTCTCTTTGACGAACAATTTCTTCATTTGAAATGCGAATTTTATTTTATATATATATGAATGAAAAATATTCATTTTCGTTTATTTCTGACGTTATTCCGAAGATTATAAATAAATTACGAATATTTCACCACTTTTTCCATCTCCAAGAAATGATCTCCGTAATACCATTTCAAAATTCCTTCACTGCTGGTCAATCCTATCTTGGCTACACTGTTTATTAATCAAGTAAACGCAAACAGTTTCCATTGGCAACTTCGAACCATAAGTAAAGATTCTTGTTGTTTTTTACGAGTAGATTTGGATTATTCAGAGTGTATTTTCACTTGAGTTCAGTCAGAATTTCAATTTTCATATTGGCAGCTACATAAAAAAATATCTGGATAAGTGGATAAGTGGATAAAAACTCTCAGCCGTAGGAGTGTTTGCATATCAAGTCAGTGGTGAAAGAAAACTCCTACATCAACGGAGTTAAAGTCCAAAAAGTGTTCAAAAAAAGGTGATAGTCGTGAATTTTCCCTGTATTCCTTGGAGTTTATGATTATATATTCTGGAAAAATTAAACAAACATCTTAACTCAACTCAAAAATACTGGGTGTCCACTTAAACTCCATTGTGAATAGTTTCTTAAATTATGGATCACACAGTATAAATTATGGGCATTTCAGTTTTACTCAATATAAAAACAAGATATCTAGTATCAAGGTATAATTTCGCAACCGGTGCACTTTTTGCTTATCTCAATTTTTATTTGCTTATAGTGCCCTAATGGTTCAGGGTTAGGGCAAAATTGCTTAAATTACCTTTATAACCCCTATGAGTTTGTCACAATAATGCCCGTTTCTATTTTTTCACTCTATAAAAAATTATTTAAATAAAAAAATTATGTGATTTTAATATTACTATTATACTTCTGAGACTTAGGCTTTTTTATATGGCCTAAGAATGAAGTTTGCAATGCATATGCCAAATCCCATAGAAGAAGAAATGAGCAATTTTCTCATTATTAATTTCTCGCAGCAGCATTTTCAAATAATTGTATTTATTTATGCAGTGTTACCCATTTAAAATGGGAGCACTCGTATCAAACTTTGATATTTCAACCGATTGGAATGATTTTTTTTCAATAGGTAGACATTCAAAAAGTCCATCAGGACACCAAATTTACTGATTAATTTTTCATTTTCAGGGGCAACTATTCTCATTTTTTAAAGTAAAAAGTCTAGAATTATTTTTTTAGAAGAAATCTCACAAATGCACTGGATACGCGACATTTTCAAATAGTTCTTGTTAAAAGTTTGTTGAAACTCGTCCATCAATGAGAAAGTTATAGGAAAATGAAATTATAAAAATATGCCTTTTAATCAACCCGCCAATTCAATTTAAGAACTCTTATCAAAATATGGAATACACCAGGAAGTCTTGAAATATCACTGTTCAGAATTTCATCAATATCTATTTATAGATAAGAAAATTACAGAATAACAAAATTTGAAAAATATGTTGATGGAATTTCATGAAAATATCATTTTATTCAATGATTTTTTTAAATTATTATTTATTAAAAGATTTCGATGAAATTCTGATCAGTGATATTTCGAGACTCCGTGAATCCAGTGATGTACTCCGAATTTTGGATAAGAGTAGAAATTGAAATGGTGGAGTACAAGAAGTGTACCCCACTATGAGGAACCTTGACAATAATTACAGAACTTTAACTTATTCAGGTCCCGTTTCAGAAAAAATAGCGTCAATTTTGAAAAAACAAAATTTAAGAGTAGCATTCAGAACAGGTAATACGCTGGGAAGGTTTATTAAAAATAATAATGATAAAACATAAAAATCTAAAAAATCAGGAGTTTATAAATTGAATTGTGGATCTTGTTCCAAAGTATATGTAGGCCAGACTGGTAGACCATTCAAAAGCCGCGTACGTGAACACCGTATGAATTATGTAACTAATAAAACACATTCAACATATGCCAATCATATTTTGGAAGAAGACCATGACTTCAATGAAAACTTTGAAATCCTTCATGTTGAAAATAAGGGTATTAGACTTAATTATTTAGAATTCTTGGAAATTAGTAAATTGAAAAATTCGAATTGTTTACTAAATGATCAATTGGACCTTAATAGTTCCCCTTTGTTGAACCTTTTCAACTAATTAAGTAGTAGATATGTTTTGAGATTTACAGGTACCTACATTGTATTGTCAATTTTATTTTTATCATAGGTAGCTCCTAATTACCCAAATGTTAGGAAGGGTATTTAAGTAATGTTCAACGTAGAATAATTTAATGTATTACATTCGCTTGAGAAAGATACTGTGTATCGAAACGTCGCGTAGACAATAAATCTGTGGAAATTTAATCGTGTTTACCTTAGTGTCATAGTTATGACCTGGTCTATCACCAGTTTCAATATTGTACAAGGTTTACCGGACACCCTGTATATTATATGCTAATTAATTGTTTTCGATTATTTTCCAATATTCTGAGCTTTCCGGTAGTTATATGCATTTTCTGTATGTCAGATTAGGCCGAATACGATGTTTTTACCGTGAATTACCATTACACAAGTCACCGCTCTCTTTCTCTCTCTCTCGCGTACCGACTGTGCGTAAAAGTGTTTCTAAAATTGCTCGTTTGTGAAGTGAAAATTCGGAGATTCAATATTCATTGAAGATCGCCCAAAGAAATACAGTCCACGCTCTTAAATTGTATATGAGGTAGCAACCCCATGAAGACTGGAAAAGAAAGGATTAAACCAGGTAAGCACAGAAAACTTTGCTTTTGTTTGATAACCAGAATCTAAAATGATAACAGATATTACAAGAGCCGAAGAAAAGTTGACCTTCACCTATCTGTTAACTAAATGAAACATATTTTTAATGTTATTTCATAAATAGACGAATACGCCCAAAATGCCTTGCCCATGAAAATGTTGTCATGGCAATCTTTGATTAAATTAATTTTAATAATTTTTTCTTTCTGTACTGCATCCATTTGTTAACCAAATGAGTTTTGTTTTAACCGATAGTTGATAATATAAAGAATGTGCCTAATTAGTATTGCCTACTCATTTCTAATCATGACCATCCGGCTATCAGGTATGAACAGGTAAGTAAGTAAATTTAGGTAACTTATCAGGCTTCAAAGTTTGTTAATGGTAGCAAGCAAAGATGCCAAAGTCAAAATGTCATAAATTTTTCAACTTATCGACAAGGCTTTCAAGTATGAATAAAAATGTAAATTGAAATAGGTATGTATTATATAGACTATAATGGTGATAATCTTCCCGATGTGAACATAACCCAGTAAACACAAATAGATCTCAGAGATGTTAGTGGACCTCACATTCATATTCCACGTCACTCCTGTGAGTCGAGTTGCGACTCGTATCGACATCTCTAGATCTTCTATTTCAGGCCCTTTTGGTCGTTTTCTGCTTCACATTGTGATTCCAAATATGACTCAAAGTTTGGTGAATGTGACGTTTTATTGCACATCTAAATTGGAGTCACATTGAGGTAACATTATGATCATAATGTGAAGTTGAATAAAACATCCACATGCTCTCAATGCGAGGTGCTTTTCGATTCTTTTTGCGTAACACATTCCGATTGATGAAGATATCAAATGAGAAGACTAAGAGAACTCAAATCTCTGTCACATACCAATTGAAGGTGTCACAAGAATTCTCAATTATACTTGAAAGGGAATCTCTTTCTGAGTTTACACTGCACTAGGAACTGCATAGGACTCGCATTCCATACATTGTGTTCATAAAATAACCCACCCATGTTAACTTTTGAACGCCTCGAAATTTGTTTTTGATTCAATAGAAAAAGTATTGAGCCGTGCAGAAGGTAACAGGAAACACCGCAGTGTCATCTTGAAATATTCCCATGAAAACAAATTTTTCAACACATAAATCCTATTCCAGGTTCTTTTAACGACTCTTATAATTTTTGAAAAATTATGACTGAGTTTTGACCACCTATCTCTGTCAGGTTCATAGAAAAAAAAATAGTATGAGGAATATACAAAATATTACTATTAACAAAACTTTAATTATAGCAATAAATGAAAAAATTCTGGGGATAAACTCAAAATTCCAAACAAGAAAAAAACTTGAAGACCCAATAAATGGCAAATTCCGGCATCTATACACAAAGACAACACTTCCTCAGCGGCCATCTTGCCAAATAGTTCATTTCATTTCGCCGGAGCGCCGGTCACTATACGTCACGTCGCCAAACGAGCAAACAAACAATTGTTATTGTAGGAGATTGGAATTTTCTTCTCAGAAATAAATGTTTCTAGGAGGTCAGATAGATGCACAAACTGATATTCCCATAGCCATTTTTATTTGAATTAATGCGAATTACTTGTACGTCTTTGAGACATAAGATCAAACTTCTAATCCACCGACTTTTTGATTCGGTTAAGAATGTGCTCGATACGTCAGAGAAATTCACAAATTGACGTGCACATTCGTCTCACATCAACCGAAATGTGATGAGAATTGTGAACATTAATTTTATTTGGAGTACCTTACCTTGGCGGTGACAGCGACGTATTATTGTGTTTCACTTTCATAACATTTAGTGATATGAATGCGACATTTCAAGGATGTTTGTGTTAACTGGGAAGTGCAGACGAAAGAGAGTACTACCACCATTATGTCCTCCGGGGCGACTTAACAAAAAAGGTGGCGCACTTGCTATTCCAACTGCAGGAAAAACGCGGAAAACCTACAGTAGGTACCACCAAGGAGTCACTCAGGCGAGAATGAGCGCATGTAACTAAATAAGGATAAAAATACAACACTAACGCTCATCATTCAGAACCCATCATTATAGAACTCCTGCAAACTGTATAATACACTCTTTCAGACAACAAACACTGTACGTCCTTTCTAAACCGAAAAAATGATTTAATACTCTTAATGATTGATGGAAGGTGATTTTAATTTAAATAATTTTAATTTAATCACCCTATTTTAAATAATTTTAATTTAGATAGCCATGATGATCAAATCATTTTAGGCGTATTCGTATATTTATGAAACTTCATAAAAAATATGTTTCATCCAGTTAACAGATGGGTGAAAGTCGACTTCTCCCCGGCTCTTCGAATAAAATATCTTTTTCCTTTCAAATGAACCAATTTACCAAGACACTTCAGAAAGGTTGGCCATCTGTCTCTGTTCTATAGATAATTTCATGGATGCTCTTCTAAAATATCATCAATCGTTCCACCGTTAGCGTCACTTTGAAGACACGCCAAACACATATCTGTCCCAAGGCAAAGCTTTGGAAGTTATATACTGCCTCGCATACATCAGTTTGCAGAAATTCAAGAAAAACACCAATTATTATCTACTTTCCCTCGGCTCTCACAATGTTCTTTGCACATTACAGGATTCTACTTTTTGTTTGAAACAGAGCAATACAAAAAACTGGAAATTGACAGTCAGTCAATATATAAGCGTCAAAGGCCACTTTGATAAGCGGTTGTAGAATATTTATTTTTCTACGACGAACACTGGAAACTTCATATGGTAAAAACATTCAACAATTGCTACAATTTGTTAATACAATTGTCGTAGAAAAAACTTTGTATGACACATTTTCATAAAGAGCTTTTTTGTACTCGCGTGTTGTGTTGAACTCGGCTTCGCCTCATTCAACAAACTTCACGCTTATACAAAAAAGTCATACTTTACGAACTTGTGTCATAAATAACTATTTTCTACGACAGTGCGTAAACTAAGCTTTTACGCACTTCTGACAGTGCGTAAACTAATACTTTTTCGCACAGGTGCGTAAAAATTCACCTGTGCCTGAAATCATCAACTGAGCGTAATATTATATTACGTAACAAGAGTTGTTAGTAACCCATTACGCACGAAATGAAAAAGTTTATGCACGAAGACGCGCAGCGGCGAGTGCACAAATTTCATGATTGCGTGATGGGCTTACAACTCGTGTAACGTACTATAACTTTTTCTACGCCCATTCATTTTCTTCCATTAAATAAAAAACATCGCAATTATTTAAACTTTATTATAATAGTTGTTAATAACAATTGAACAATTATTGTAAATCGATTGTGCCTTATTATTTAATGGTGATGACCGGTTATTTGGATTTTAGCGGTAACCAATTATGTGTGGCAGCTTGAGCTTTTTCTAAAATCTTCGGTGGAGTGCTCATAATTTCATCACTTTCACTACTATCAGACGTATTCGTAGATAAAGTTGAGAAAATGTTCGGATACAATTATATTTTGTTCAAGAAATTGACAATATAAATGTCATGACATTCATTTTCATAGCATGCTACTTAAGAAAACGTGTCCTATTTTTGAAGAAATTGCATTACGTGCTGTCTACATTTAGGGGCATCACTCTTTCAAACCTAAATATATCTCGCTAATGCTAAAAGTTTTTATGTTTTTTAATTGACTAAAGGACCACGCACGTTTCTTATGGAAAATGGCTTTCCGTGAATTTGTCCGAATTTTTGGTATGGTGTAGATCAGAATGCACTGATCAAAAGTGTCCATTGCCAAATACTCCAAAAATGGACAGTTTTCGAGATATGGCTCTATCAATGTAATTTTTTATGCATTTTTTGGATTTTGACACATAATCAGTTCACTCTCATACTTAGGAAAAACCGAGTTTCAATGATTTCACTGCAGGAATCGATTGAAAAATAATTCTTTCTTCGTTTCAGATACTGCCATTTGAAGAAATTATTATACACTGCTCGTCACTGACGATGTAACTGGACTATTATGTTCAATTCCTATAGTCCTGTTTTTGTAGAAACAAAAACTTCTGAATTGCTCAAGGTATCACAAAGTCACATATATTCAACACCTTTCGATAGGGGCACTAGAAAAATAATATTCGATACACACTATAGGAACTGAATCTGAGATACCTTTTTTATTAAATAGTTTCCTAGTCGTCAAAGAAATAGTGGTAAATGCAAAATGAGCATATAGAAAATCGTTCATAATGTAGGCTGACGACATAAATACTCGTATCAAATGCAGTTTTTTTTATACCGAGTGTTAAATATCATTAGAAACAAGGGAATTCATACCCAATAATCATTTCTAATCGCTAATCGAACCGTTAAGGCAAACGGATCCGTGAAAATGTCTGAATATTTGATATGATGTGGATTTCGATGCACTGATCAAGTCTCTATTGCTACAGACTACAAAAATGGACAGTTTTCAAGATATGGCCGTATCAATATCTGATTTATTTCATATAATCGCTTAGCTCTTATACCCAACAAAAACCGAACTCTATCGATTTCTGCACAGGAATTGACTGAAAAACAGTTGTATTTCATTTCAGATACATTCATTTGGAGAAATTAGCATACACTGCTCGTCACTGGCGATGTAGCTGGGCTATTATTTTCATCTTTTGTATTTCCGTGTTCGTGTCCGTGTTCGTTCAATTTTGGAGCATACTTCACCGTGTAAACTGTTTTTATTATAAGATTTTATTTATATGTATATTTTATTGAATTTTAGAGCATATACTTCATTCGTTTCTGTATACACTTTTACACTGACCTTTTCATATACAATGTAGTTGTCCAAGAAGAAATAAATAAACCTTTGAACCTTAGAACAGTGCATAAAACATCACTTTACGCACAGTTGATGATTTTATAGACAGTTGATTGATTTACACACTTATGCTAAAAATTATTACTTTACACACTGTGAACAGTGCGTAAAACCTTAGTTTACGCACTGTCGTAAAAAAAGTATTTTTTCTGAAATCGCTAAAGAATGCTTACTTTAGAAGCCAAAATACGCACACAACGAACTTTCCCGGATCGAAAACGGTCCGAGTAAGTAGGTGTTAAACCAAAATAAGTAGTGAATCTCTGACTTTTGTCACGACAATAAACAAACAGTGATTATCAAGGAAACGATTTCATAGGCAATAAGATTGCAATCAAAAATTGTTATGCATTTATATAAAAGTTCCTCAATTTATGATGATGTTGATTGCGATTTCAGAAAAAATAGTATGTGTACCTCGTACATTCGTACATTCCCAGACAACAACACTGTCGTCCGGGAATGTATTGCTTTTACTACTAGATACACAAATGTACTATTAACATTATCGAAATTATTCGTTTTCATTTTGTCTCTCTACTGCAAAATTCTTAGACTTCAAATATCATTGAATATTGAAATAGTCTAGTAGGCCAATCAATAGAGCATTTTTTCCTAACAAAAATACTAGTAGAAAACCGACTGTACCATCACACGGAAGACAGTCCGTAGTTATATTCTGTTATGTTTTCGACTCGCAACTATCACTTATTAATTTGTTATAAACAATTAAATAACAAAAAACTTTTTAAATTGTTTTGACTATAAAATGAAAACTTATAAAGCAATTTGGTTGAAAAGAATTATAGATAACGAACAAAACTGTATTTTTATTTTTTATTACGACCCTGCCATTAGTAACGGAGGAAAACCGGAGAAACCGGAAAATTTTACGATTTTTTAAAAAATTCATAACTCCAATATTTTTCAAGAAATAGGGTTGGCCCTCCTCTTGAAAGTATTGAATGATGTGTACTTTGTGTGTGCACAAAACAGGCTTTGACAGATCATTAGTTTTGGCACAATTGCAATTTGAATTTTTTTTGCACTATCTTGCAGCGTGCCTGGATGCTCTTGTGATAGTCCGATTTCAATTTCTAAATCAGATTTTGAAAGTGGAAGTACAGTACCACAAAACGTATATTTTCATTTTGCGCTAAAATGCTGCCAAATGAGTGAAAAATGTTTGCAAACATGACTGAAAGCGGCCGAGTTGGTGAAAGCGGTCGAGTGGTAGGAGAGAACGAGAGATGAGGGGAAGCGTATTATCACGTAACCCGTTCATTAGAAGAATACCCCTCATCTCTCGGACTCTCCTACTACTCGGCTGCTAACGAGTCCTTGGCCGTTTTCAGTAATGTTTGCATGCAGTTTTCACCAATTTCGCAACATTGTATCGCAAAATGAGAATATACTTTTGGTAGTACTATACTTCTACTTTAATAATCTGTTTGAGAAATTCAAATCGGGCTATCACTAGAGTATCCAGGCACGCTGCAAGATAGTGCAAAAAAAATTTAAATTACAATTGTGCCAAAACTAACGATCCGACAGCGCCTGTTTTGTGCGCACATAAAGTAAACATGATTCAATCCTATTTCTTGAAAAATGACGGAGTTATGAATTTTTCAAAAAATCGCAAAAATTTCTGGTTTTTCCAGTTTTTCTCCGGTACTAATGATCCGACAGGGTTGTGAAACATCTCATTTTATTTTTATTTCGATTGGAGCAACCAGATTGCTCTATCTGTTTTTATTTATTGCAAAATATTTTTAAAAACATGTTTTTTGCCATTTAAATGTTTATATAAATGACAGTTGCGAGTCGAAAACATACCACAATATAACTACGGACTGTCTTTCATGTGATGGCATACTCGGTTTCCTACCAGTATTTTTGTTAAAAACTCACTCATTTTATGCTCTATTGCTTGGTGTATAGTATGTTGAGGATGTGTTGCTGATTTTTGTTCTACTACTTTTTCAGGTCAATATCTATTTACCTTTGTACAATAAATGTATAATAATCTTCGATCAACTAACATTTCCATATCTTTAGGAAAGAAATTTGATGTTTCGTGTTACCATGAATGAAAAGCAACTCCAAGGAACGAATAGATTTGTGTCAGATGGGCTGGCATCGATCAAAGACTGCAGATCTCTTATAGCGATGGCGAAGCAATTCGCGATAATAGGTGATGGTTATGATGGAAAAAAATCACCACACACAGAAATGGAAAAATTAGAAGGAATAACATTGGGCAGAGTTCTATTTTTAACATATTACGGTTTACTTCATCCGAAGTATATCAAAATATATTTAAGGGTTACCGAGGATGCAATGAAACATGTCCAAGAATATTTTCAGATTAAAGAAAACTTGTACTTTTCTTATTCGCAGCTTGTATGTAGAACAGCTCTATCAGGTAAGTTTTGTCAATTGACAGTTATGGATAGATTTCATTTGACAACGTTACATTATAATATATTAGGACTACCAATATAGTCAAAATCGGCCTCAACGTGCGGGTGTGAGACTTAATCACCGACTGACTTTCTAGTTTTATCTTTTTCCATTGTGTTAAATCATAGAAATATATAGGGTGAGTCAACAAGATTCCCGTGGTCGATTGATCCGTTGTGAATCACTATTTCGATTTCTTATATTTTTTTGCCAAACGGACCATTTAAGACTATCTTCCAAAATTATTCTTATTCATGCAGGGTGCATCATTGAAGCGTAGCTGACCAAAGTTGGTCTTTTTCAAATGAAACACCCAGTATATTTTCATATATTCCGATCCGCTGTTTCATTGGCTACTCAACGATTTTTTCAATTTTGGATTCCGTTGCGACGTGGCCGAGTTATCTAAAAAATATATATTTTGCAGACTTCTTTTTGAAAAATCTCCTATTTCACGTTTCGAAATATTCAGTTGAGATAACTCGGGAATCGATAGTCGAAATGGTGAAGTTAATTGTGAATATGGTGAATATTGTATAAATTATACAGGATGTTCGGTACAACAATACAAACTTGGCCATTTTCAAACATCAATAATTTGATTTTTTCAAATGGAACACCCTGTATATTATCATTCATATCAACTCCTTTTTAATGACTCTTCAATTTTCATTCTTGTTATCATGTGCCTAAAACAACCCGTTTCCGAGATATTCGACATCCTAAAGATGGGGGTCTTTCCACAGAAAATATTGACAATATTCGTATTTTGTATCATATTTGGAATTAAACTTCATAAATTATATTAACTAAATAATAAAACAAATTATCATATCAGAAGAAAGAAAACAACAATAATTAATGCAGCAAATGTTCAATGTGCTTGCCATTTTCACTAATACACAGTCCCAATCTATTCTGGAAACTATTCTCCACACGTTCCAGCATGTCTTCTGAAATTTCCCTGAAAACAGTCCGAATTCTTGCTTTCATATTTCCAGGAGTTGTAGGCGGAGTTTGATAAACAACCCATTTAATGTATCCCCATAGAAAGAAATCCATTTCCATTTTTGTGAGGTCCGATGACCTGGGAGGCCACTGAACTGGCCCTCCTCTACCTATCCATGTTCCACGAAATGTATTTGGCAACAGCGCTTGATTCGGCTATTGTGGATACAACGCAATGTGGGCATAACGAAATGTGGGCGAAACGAAATGTGGGTGCAACGAAATGTGGGTGCAACGAAATGTGGGTGCAACGAAATGTGGGTGTAATGAGATGTGGCACAACGCAACGCACCCAAATAATGAACCATTGTTTGATATAATCTTTTGAAATATCTACTGAAAACCGTACTCCAAATACATACCTATTAATAAATATTCTTTCAGAATCATCAGAAATTAGAACCGATTTTAGCCACAAGATTCACGCTGACAACTGCAATATTTTGAAGAACGGCACCTGTATAAAATCTAACCCTGCTTTCACCTGGAGAAGTCATAGTGCAATTTTATATTTGAACGATGACTTTGAAGGAGGAGAGTTTATATTTTCCTCTGATGAAACTGGATCTAACATACAGGTAATATTTGAATATCTTCATACCGAGTGTAACAGGATCATGGTACATCCCCCGTATCTTCGTTAGTTTTGAAGGTAATGGATTGAAATTTGGAATATCCCATATACTTAATAAGCGGCACTTTTTGACCTACAAATGATTTTTTTTTC
Organism: Chrysolina oricalcia; assembly: GCA_944452925.2. NCBI lineage: Eukaryota > Metazoa > Arthropoda > Insecta > Coleoptera > Chrysomelidae > Chrysolina > Chrysolina oricalcia. The sequence goes on from OX101811.2 coordinate 62,481,505, forward strand.
ACTTCCGTTTTCGCCGGAAGTGATACCAACTTTCGATTTTTAAATAGAACACCCTGTATATTATTACATTTCTAAAATTTGCATAATTTTCTGAATCCAATGATACCACATAAGTGACTTAAGTGATTAAGTGATTTAAGTGTGCCATGATGGTTCCGATTTATTCGAATTGACCCGTCTAATACTAGAAAAATCGAAATCCCGCCAAAAATACTAAATTGCGTTTTTTATGAGCAAATAAAGTTCATCGTAATCGTTTTTGGGGTAAAACTCAATTTTTTCAAATGGAACCATATTGGTATCGTGGTATCATTTATTAGTACTATTAATAAGGAATTTATCCATACCTGGTAATAAAATGTGCGATCAATACAATCAAAATAACAGCTAAAAGAAAATAAGAAAATTCAATTATTTTGTTCTACTTTAATACTAAGAAGTTACTAAGGTGGCTTTGAAATACAAAAAATTAACACAAAACATTACAAAAATTGTTCGAAATGCTGTCCATTAACGTCAATGCACTTCTGAACTCGCTTAGCTGTTTCTTGAAGAACGTTTGCTGATTGCTGGGCCGTTATACTATTAATTGCGCGTCTTACTCGCAACTCGAGGTCTTCGCGGGTTGTAACGGCGGTTGCATAGAAAATGTTTTTTAAATGGCCCCAAACAAAGAAATCAAGAGGTGTCAAATCAGGTGACCTTGGAGGCTATCGCACAGGACCATTCGTCGAAATTACGTTTTCTTCGAATGCCTGTTCAAGGTAATCACTTACTGTTCTTGAATTATGGGGAGGAGCTCCATCTTGTTGGAAATACATTCCCTGTCGTAAATGGACAGGTTCAGTTAAACTGTCCTCAATTTCATTTTGCAGAAATGCCAAGTATCTAGCTTCATTCAAGGGTCCTTCAAATATTATTGGACCAATAATTTTACGACCGAGTATTCCAAGCCAAACATTGAAACCGAACCGCACTTGAAAGTTACCCTCCCGCAATAAATTTTGATTTTCTTGTGACCAATACCTTGTATTTTGTCGGTTAAATAATCCCATATTTGTAAACCTAGACTCGCCCGAAAATTGAATCCTTCCCAAAAAAGCATTGTTTGGCTGCACATTATTCTGCAAGATCCAATTGCAATATTCCATCCTACGTTCATAATCATTTTCGTACAGGTGCTGGTACAATTGATATTTGAAAGATTTATAATTATGTTTGTGCCTGATTCGGCTTACCGTTTGGTGACTAATTTCCAATTCAAACCCAATTTGCCTTGTAGAAACAGTCTTATCAACTTCTATTCGAGCTGAAACATTAATTTCCGTTCCTTCGTCAATGATAACATTTTCCTCGGGATCATGGTTAGGCTCTCTTCGGAATTGATTTTCAAGACGATTAAAATGATTTCTCGCTGGATATCGGTCGGTATAAAGGTTTCAAGCCGCAACGGCATTTTTCCTACATTCTCCATAAATAATTAACATGTCCACTTTTTCATCCCTTGTATAAATGTGCGGCATTTTGAACAAAAATAACAACAAATGTAAAGACTTTTCCAATAGGTATAGGTACAATAAAAACACCGATTAACAAATTAACAAATATTTATTTGACAATCTGAAGAAATAATTTCATTGTTTTCAAAGCCACCTTAGTAACTTCTTAGTATTAAAGTAGAACAAAATAATTGTATTTTCTTTTAGCTGTAATTTTGATTGTATTGATCGCACATTTTGTTACCAGGTATGGATGAATTCCTTATAATAGTACTAATAAATGCTACCACGGTACCAATATGGTTCCATTTGAAAAAATTGATTTTTACCCCAAAAACGATTACGATGAACTTTATTTGCTCATAAAATACGCAATTTAGTATTTTTGACGGCATTTCGATTTTTCTAGTATTAGACGGGTCAATTGGAATAAATCGGAACCATCATGGCACACTTAAATGGAAAACTAAAAATTAAATTATAAAAAAATTTCGACGTTTGAAATGTCACTTATGTGGTTTCATTGGATTCAGAAAATTATGCAGATTTCAGAAATGTAATAATATACATACATTTAAAAATCGAAAAAAAAAATCATTTATAGCTTAAAAAGTGCCGCTTTTTATGTATATGGGATATCCCAAATTTCAATCTATTACCTTTAAAACTAACGGGGGTGTATCATGATCCAGTTACACCCGGTATACCTCACCTATATAAGGACCTTATATCTATACCTTATATACCCTAATATTAAATGAATGTTTTCTAATGGATATTATACTGTATTTTATTTTCATATTTGTCTAGATTTCAGTTATAGGACAGTTTTGTTGAAACGTGTCCCGGATGATTTTGTTGAAAGGTCGGGTATTTGAAACGCGTCTCGGATGGTTTTGTTGAAACGTGTCCGGGTTGGTTTCGCTGAAACGTTTCATGAAACTTCACCGGGGTATAGGACATTTACATTCTTTGGGACGTTTATGAAATTCCAGAGAGCTTTTAGGCGGAGAAGTTTCAGATATCCATAAATCATTTCTGACACGTTTCTGATACTGAAGTATGTTCAGTGGGTTGCTTACTGCATGTATATCAATCAATCAATCAAATATGCTTTATTGTCTAAAATGATTAAATTTTGCCGACAAAGTCAAAATAGAAGTCCACACAACAATATTTATACCTGCTGTAAAAAATAAATTTTCGAATAAATAAAATAATAATATAAAAGACGAAATACATTTACGTAATGACGTGGTGACCAACAATATATAGGTATTACATTTATAAAAAAACAAGAAAAATATACCACAGTTCACTTCTCATGGAATGACTAGAACCTATATAAGCAAAGTATTCCTCTAAGGTATAAAAACATTCCCCTTTGAGAAGTTTTTTAACGTTATTTTTGAAGTGCTTCATATCATTTATACTTGTAATTTCCGTGGGTAAATGATTGTACACCTGCTTACTTCTGTAAATCAGAGATTCCCTTGTCAAGGATGAAGTAGGAATTGGGGTAGCAAGTTTTTTTCCTGTCCTGTCTATAAGGCAAATAAAGTTGATAATGTTTTGCTGTTTTATTATACCGCCAAAGCTCAGGTGAAGCTGATACTGATATCTACCCAAATACCTTTATTTTCTCTTCAATTCAATATTTCTGAAACTCACTAAAACATGCACATGAAGTTAAACTGCATCTTGTAGGTTAGGTTAGGTGTTTGAACGTGCGTTGGCCTGTATCGGGCCCTCCACTGCGGCCAATGGCCCATTGTGGCTCACCCTATATTTCTCCCAGTATATCCAATCTCCTAACGAAATTGAGGAATGCATTGGGAGAACAATTTGCCAGGTTTTCTGGCCTTATTGTCGTATTGCCAAATATTTAAAATCTGTTTTTGGCCGCTGCAGGGCATGTACACAGAATGTGTTTAGCCGTTTCATCATCCTCCATGCATTCTATCACTAGAGCATCAAACCGGATTAACACGTCAATGACTTTGCCTCTTTGAACGTACTTGCCGACCATAGGAGGAGATATTTTCTATTACTTGGGTATAACTTTGCGTATTGCTTGCTGTATAGAAATTTGCGAATATAATGTGTCTTGTTCTTATAATGGTTAGAATTGAAGGATTGCGCGTGTATGGGTACGGAACGTTACTCGTAACTTATTGACAAGTTATCTGTCACACCGAAAACAAGTAGTTCAAAAAAATAGAGTAAGAAAACATCAAACTCAAATCAAACTCTTATATGCACATCAAACTCGTGGCCAGACTCTGTCAAGTCTCCGGTCTGACCAATATGATTAGACCAGCGCGGTCATTTGGTTGACTTGACGACCTAATTAGAACTGTATGTATGTGACCAATATTTTCAATCATCTGATCGGTCCGACTCATCGTCATACTTCATACTGAACGCGCGTGCCTTGTCCGACCGGTGACTTGACACAGCCTCAATCATCATAATCCTCCGAATCAGACGAATCACCCATATTTATGATTACTGGATGGCTGGATGGCAAAAGGAAATATTCACGTTCTTTTGAAATCACATGTAAAATGCATTCTGCCTTTATATTCCTCTCCTAAGATTCTCCTAACATTTTCTACTACTTCTCCGCTTAGATTTGGACATTGATTGGATTTTCTCAATTTGTTTTTTTTTAAATGCCCACACCAATTCAATGGGGTTGAAAACACAATAATACGGAGGTAACCTCAGAAGTGTATGACCAGAATGTTTACAAAGTTCATCAATAATATATTCTTTTTAAAAATTTTCATTTTCAATTATACGTAGTATTACCTCCTTCGTGACTTTTTGGGAAATTTTCAATTTTTTATAAACCATAAATTCCAAAATGTTTTTTTGTTGCTTTCGTCGGTATTTTTATCTTTTGACGCGAGTGGAATGACGAATTATCCATTACAATAACAGAAGTTGGTGGTATATTTGTGAAATTGTGCCAACACTGATGATCCGACAGCGCCTGTGTTGTGCACACATAAAGTACATATGATTTAATGCTTTCATGAGAAGGGCCAACCCTGCTTCTTAAAAAATGGTAGAGTTGTGAATTTTCACTTATTATATCACAAGAGCTTAAATTATTTCCAGGAATAATTTAAGCTTGCGTGGTATTCGGTAAGAAAATTTCACACCAGAATTTGGAAAAAAGTTATTAATCCAATCTGACATTTTAAATTAATTTCACTGTTTGTCAAGTCACCAAATGCTAAAACAGATGGGTATTAGATCAGTCTATCGCCCTTTCATAATTTTAGGTTACTAAAGGTGGTAGAAATGTATTTTTTGTTAAAGTAATCCATAACACTTCTAATGTAAAAAATATAATATTAACATGGTTTGTTGCAGTAGGTGGCCGTGATATAGGCGGCCATGCTTTTGACAGATGAGGTTTATATTGATAAATTACATTGAGTTACTGTATAGTAAACCAGCAAAGATATTCTTATGTAAAACATTTCTTGTAAGCATTTGAGTTAAACAATTTGAGAAAAATGAAATGCTTTGAAAAGTACAATTTATGTAAATACTGCAAAGAGTTGAGTCAAGTGCAATTATGTCATCCAAAATTAATATATTCAGCGAATTTAATGGAAGATTGCGACCAGGAAGCGTTAGAGTCGAATGGTTTGTTTACGAAAATCTAAGAAAGTCTACTGCAGATGTCAAGTAAATAATGGCCTTTTACGTAAAAGAGATTTGAACAAAATTGTTTCAAAATATTACATACCGGGTGGCTACGGAAGTATTGCCTACGGAATGTCTCAGTTATTGTATGAAGTAGGTTTGTGAAATTTGGAGCGTCGATATAATGACATAAGAGCTAGAATTTGAGCATATTGACATGTCGAAGTTAACTTCCGGTCTGACCGGAAGTAACATCAACTTTCTTATTTTGAATGGAAACCCCATTTTTTTTTCTTTTCGCTTTATTCAGCATTTAATTCCCTTTCTAATGACATATCACAAGTTGGTATCTAACCAGAAACTAGATCAGAAAAAAATTATCATTGAAATTCACCGAGTAGGCCGTGGAAGCAAAATGAAAGCCAAAAATTGAAAAGTTGGCTATGGAAACCATACGTCACTTGATAAAAGTTGCTACTTCTGTGATATTTTATTTTCATTCGTCGGCGTTATAAAAAGCCGCCAAAAAAAATATTGGAAAAATTGGGAAAAAAACAATACTCTGTAGGTCCATAACTTAAATAGGAACACACAACTTTTTCTTGCCTGTACTATTCAGCATAATCATTCCTTTCTAATGATATAATAGAAAGTAATTTTTTGAAATGAAATACCAAAAAATCCAATTATTATTCTTCAAATAACGAAAAAACAGATTTATCGAAAAAAAAAATTCAAATTGATAGGATTAAAGATAAAATAAATTCAAAACAAATGTTTGAAATGCATTCCCTCAGCGTCAATACATTTATTGACTCTGGTGATATTTTCATGTAAAACGTTTCTCAACATTTGGGGCGTGATATCTTGGAAAGCTCTACGAATTTTTACTTCTAGCTCATGTAGAGTTGTAGGCTGTGTGGAATACACCCTATTTTTAAGATGCCCCCATAGAAAAAAGTCGCACGGAGTAAGATCACGTGACCTTGGTGGCCACCTGACTGGACCATGGGTTGTTATAAGTCTCTCTTGAAAGCGATTTTGAAGATAATTTCTCGCTATTCTTGAATTATGCGGAGGGGCGCCATCTTGCTGGAAGTACATTCTCTCAGTTATTTCCGCTGATAGGTTGTTAATGAATTCCGAAATTTCATTCGTTAAAAAATTAAAGTATCTCTCTCCGGTTAGTTGGCCTTGAAAAAGAATGGGGCCAACAATATGAGTTCCAACTATTCCTGCCCAAACATTCACACCAAATCTCTCCTGGAAGCCGCCTTGTCGAAACCGGTGCTCGTTTGCTATCGCCCAGTACCTGGAACAAAAGACCGTTCACACTTTTAGCACTTTACACTTCGACTATCGACAATAATCCAAATAAAGTACAGTACCTACCTTGTATTATTCCTGTTAAATAATCCATTGTTGGTAAATCTTGACTCGTCCGTAAACAAGATATAATAGTTAAATAGCTGATTCTCAGCATTTTGTCAAAGGAACCAATTACAATATTCCAAGCGCCTTTCACCGTCATTTTCATACAAATGTTGATGCAACTGATACTTGAAGGATTTCAATCGATGTTTTTTCAAAATTTTCCTAGCAGAGTCCTTACTTATAGCTAATTCGGCGCCAATCTGCCTTGAGGAAATGTTGCTATCATATTGTACTAAAGCTAATACATTAATTTCAGTTTCCTCATTAATAACAAATGCTTCTTGGTCTTCGTGAACATCAGGCTCAGTTCTTCATTTTTCTTCAAGCCACTGGAAATACCTTCTTAACGGTTGCTGCCTCCCTGGATATCGCTCTAAATACAATCGTTCAGCGGCATAAGAATTTTTTAAACATTCATCATAAATGAGAAGCATGTCAATTTGTTCGGTTCGTGAATAACGGGGCATTTTTTTAATATTCCACTAACTGATTTCGATTTCCAAACCCTTTTAAAATGGCAGAATCAAAAACACTACTTCGAACGTCAAAATAATATGGATAGCAGCGTTCGTGACAGCTCTCATTTCTTTTTTGTTTCATTCCAAAATACATCTTAATCAGCCTACTTGTTAATATTTTGGTTCGAATGATTATTGCAATGGAATGATTATTCTGAATAGCACAAACATCGTCCATAGGTAGATATTAGAATATCTATGGACGATGGCACAGACCAAGTACGTTTATGTTCCTATTTAACCTAGAACCTACAGGATATAATTTATCATTCCACATTATTTTTAATTTTATTTTTGCGTATGGCGATAATCTGTTTTGTTATTTGAAGAATAATAATTGGATTTTTCGTTATCTCAGTTCAAAACATTATTTTCTATTATATCATTAGAAAGGAATGGTTATGCTGAATAGTACAGGCAAGAAAAAGTTGTGTGTTCCTATTTAAGTTATGGACCTACAGAGTATTGTTTTTTTCCCAATTTTTCCAATATTTTTTTTGGCGGCTTTTTATAACGCCGACGAATGAAAATAAAATATCACAGTAGTAGCAACTTTTATCAAGTGACGTATGGTTTCCATAGCCAACTTTTCAATTTTTGGCTTTCATTTTGCTTCCACGGCCTACTCGGTGAATTTCAATGATAATTTTTTTCTGATCTAGTTTCTGGTTAGATACCAACTTGTGATATGTCATTAGAAAGGGAATTAAATGCTGAATAAAGCGAAAAGAAAAAAAAATGGGGTTTCCATTCAAAATAAGAAAGTTGATGTTACTTCCGGTCAGACCGGAAGTTAACTTCGACATGTCAATATGCTCAAATTCTAGCTCTTATGTCATTATATCGACGCTCCAAATTTCACAAACCTACTTCATACAATAACTGAGATATTCCGTAGGCAATACTTCCGTAGCCACCCGGTATACGTCTTAAAAAACAGACATCTAATCAATTCGTCACCTTCCTATTCACCATTAAGAAGAGAGAATGGGTTAGAATTCAAGCAACACTTAAATCTTACTATGTTTGTAGATCCTACGTTTTTTGAAATAAAAATTGTTAATGCATAATAATTAAACAAATTTGTGTTTTCTGTTTAATGAAACTTTATAGCGAATAATAAATAATGTTAATTCTTATAGAAATTCAAAATTAAGGCATCTTATTGGTTAAAAAGTAGAGGTGTGAAATTTTCACTAGTAATACCACTAGAGGTTAAAATATTTACGGAAATTTTTTCGAGCTCATGAATATTTTGAAAATTTCCCAAGTCACAGACGAGGGAAATTTTCTAAAAATATTCATGAGCGATAAAAAATGTCCGGATATTAATTTGACTTCGCGTGGTGTCCGGTAAGAAAATTCCATACCGAATTGTGGTGGAAAATCTAATATTTTTAAAATTTATTTTTCGATTCATTCTCAAATTATTTTCTTCATCAAGTCACCAGCGAAACATAAAATGTGTGGTCGACGTGATTGTTGAGTTGCCATGGTAACTAAGTGAGACCCTACCTCGAAATTATTTCACTTTTGAAGCTGTCAAGTGGCACGACGTAAAAAAATGTTTCGCTTCGGTCAAGGAAGTAAAGATAATATCCGTCAGGAGATTGAGCAGTTGACTCCCGCAAATACCAGGAAATCGAAGTCAAGCGTATGGAGGCAGTTTATAAACTTTTGCGCAGAAAAATCGTATAATTTCGATAAAGCGGATATACCAGTAGAAGAACTAGCGCTTATTCTTGAAGACTATGGGTTGGTTCAACATGCGAAAAAAGAACCCCGAACACTACAAGGAGAGTCTTCAAAGTTTTATGGAATTCCACAGCCAATCAGTTGCAGTAATATTTTTTTGAAAAGTATAATCGCAAGTTGAATCCATTCTCTGACATACGCAAGAGCTGCAAAAAATGCCAAGCGCCGGAAGCTACAAATGGATCCAACGAAGAGAAAGGAAAGTTCATCTGCACTATCAGCAGACGAGCTGAGAAAATTTATTGAACTTTGGGACGAATACAGTCCGGAAGGACTGCAGAAAAAGTTTTTCCACGTTGCTGGTTATGAATTGGCCTCGAGAGGAAATGAAGGAGCGGCAGCACAACTCGAATATTTTGTGGAGGAAATTGACAATAGAGGGTAACCAACAGGCCGCATTGAGTACAACCTGGTTTTTTCCAAGACCACCCAAGGCGGTTCAAAGAAAATGGCTGACAGTAAGTGGCTAGTACCGAATACACTCAACGAAGAAATATGCCCAGTGAGACTGTTCAAAAAATGAACAAGCAAGCGAGGCTCCATCAAAACGAAGCGTTTATTTTTGACGCCAAATCCAAACTGAAAGAATCCCAGTTCCAAAGGCTGGTACAAGAACACTCCAGTTGGACAGAATACAATGTATTCCTGGTTCAAATCCGCTGCATCATTGATTGGAATTGATCTCAAAATGATTAAAGTAACAAATCATTCTGCAAGGGCCACTGCTGTTTCAACTTTAGTCAAAACGGGAATTGGAGAACAGCAATTGATTAAAATAAGCGGTCATGGTAGCAGCCACTCAATAAAACTGTATCTGCAAATAGACTCGGGCCATCATCAGGAATTAATTGACGCAATGAGGTCTGCTTCAACTTCGACAAAGACGATTCGAGGATCTCTGAATCAAGAACAAGCAGCTACTTCCAATCAACCTGCCATAGTTTATAATAATTGCGTTTTCCATATAAAACATAGTAAAAATAATATAAATAATTAGATTTATTATCACTTGTAACCATTCATATAAAATAAAAAACTTACTATTTTTTCAACTGATGGAAACCTAGCTAGCCAAATATAACAAATTTACATTGCGTCGAAGTTTTCGATACAATCCTCTAGGTATGGGTTACAAGCCTGCGATAATTCTGAAATTTTTTCATATTGTAGTTGCATGAAAATGGCAACTTAAAGTGTAACATAATATATTCTTCTATTTTATATCAATTTTGGATTACTACAAGTGGTATTAATTTGAAAAGAATATTAGTTTTATAGATACATACCTACAGGAACAGATTACATAATAATATTCAGTTTATATATATATATATATATAAATAAATAAGGATTGATTTAGCGAGGGGCAATATATGAAAATATGAGTAAAAAAGTTATTGGGTATAACCCTCAAAATGTTGTGTGAAGACACGTGTTTCGAGCTTAAGCTCTCATCAGTACGGTAAAATCAAGTGCAAAGATGTACAACACTTGGATGTAAAAATAGAAACAAAGGAAGTCAACAACAGGAAGCCAACCACACATTTGTGGCTTCGGTTAGAAGACCTTGAGCTTTCAAGGCAACAACTAACGTCGCCACGGAGGCAGATATAGCTACCAGCGTGACAATCCTACCCAGGAGAATACAAATCAAGATGAATTTATCGAGGGGCAATATATAAAAATATAATTAGAAAAGTTATTGGGTATAGCCCTCAAATTGTTGTGCAACCGTAGACACGTGTTTCGAGCTTAAGCTCTCATCAGTACGGTAAAATCAAGTGCGAAGATGTACAACACTTGGATGTAAAAATAGAAACAAAGGAAGTCAACAACAGGAAGCCAACCACACATTTGTTGTTATAGCTGCCTCCGTGGCGACGTTAGTTGTTGCCTTGTGAGTACAAGGTCTTCTAACCGATGCCACAAATGTGTGGTTAGCTTCCTGTTGTTGACTTCCTTTGTTTCTATTTTTACATCCAAGTGTGGTACATCTTCGCACTTGATTTTACCGTACTGATGAGAGCTTAAGTTCGAAACACGTGTCTACGGTTGCACAACATTCTGAGGGTCATACCCAATAACTTTTCTACTTATATATAATAAATATATAATATAATAAATACTAATCATGGTATTTTATTTTTTTCTTATAAACTTTTTAAGCTGCAAGTTTACAAATTAAATGTTGGTTCGAATCCAATATCTACGATTCATTCGAGATAAATAATCTTTTGCATCATTCCAGGGTACTGTGAAGCCGACGTGTGGAAGAATGATAGCATTCTCTTCAGGAGCTGAAAATCTACACGGAGTAAAAGCGGTACGAAAGGGTTCACGTTGTGCTCTTGGCATATGGTTCACACACGACCCTTTGTTCAAGGAAAATGACCGACCCTTGGCTCGGCGTGTGGTGGAAAATGATTTAAATTTCCATACGGATTCTTCTAATATTTATTTTTAAGAATTTCTTTTCTGAACAAATTTTATGAAGTGCTGTTCTATTTTATAGTAAGAGAGTCGCTGTTTCTGAAACGCGATGACCCACATACGTCTTCCGTTTGGTCAGGTGAAAGTCCATCCCTTGAATTCCCCAAATGACAAATATTTTTAAAATCGGGCAGGGCCAACTCCAGTATGAAGAAAAAATGTCTTCCGTTAGAAACCGTTGGTACATGACACTAAGGGGGTCGATTATCTACAAAGATATGATAATAATGTTTATTTGAAAGAACAAAGTGTACAAAAACTTGTTGTTGAATAAACTGAGAAAACCACAAGCCTAGGGCTGTACGTGGTATATTAACAGTATGCTTATAGAACTATTATAGCGGTGTTCATATCAACAGGATAAAATAATTTTTTCCGCAAACGTCAAAAAAAGTAGACATTATTAACGTCAATTCATGATGTTGAAGTATGATTTCACAGACGCCACTTTTTTGTACGGCCGTGAGGGGACAAAAAAGTACTTTTTTGTACGCTGACGGCCGTACAAAAAAGTAGAATTTTTAACAGGGAAAATAATTATTAGTTGAACTTTTAAACTTTATTAACGATAATATACAACAAACGAAATTTTGATGCTCAAGTACTTAACAAAAATGCACAGTCCAATTGTTGCTTTAAATCACTTACAATATTTCTGACATTATAAAATATTATTGAACTGTCAAATTTGTTTTTGACTTGGCAATCACAAAACCAGTAACCACGGAAATGTAGTGCGCAGTTTTATAATTATTATTCTCTGAATTTATCAACTTCGTTGCAATCGTTTTGAATTTTTATTTAAATAGTAATTAGTTCTATAGTCTGGATGCCGTTTGCGGAAAAAATAGCATGTTTCATTCGGAGCAAAAGCACTTTTTGTGGCTCATCTGAAATTGTCGGCCTCACTAACGTTCGGCCATCAAACATTCAGACTCGCCACAAAAAGTTATACTTTTACTCTTAATAAAACAATATACTATTTACAAATAAACAAGAGAAGAACAAGAGATAAAATAGACAAAAAAAGACTTTTACAAAATATTGTCTGTTGTGTGGATAACTTAAAAATTTATACATAAACATATACAGAAAATGAACAATAAAATAAATATATATTAGTAGGTATATACAAATAAAATTACCTACCCAAATTTATAGATTTATAAATTTATAGATTTATAGAATTTATAGCTATGTGGGATTGTCATCAACCATTTTTTAACATTGGTCTTGAAAAGATTTGCCGAATTAATTTTTCTTATTTCCACTGGAAATTATTGAATAATTTGGGGCTTAGATATGTAAAACATTTCTGTACAATTGTTTTTTCGGCTCTGATTTTATACCTAGTAAGATGACAATGTTCGATGGGTATCCAGTTTTTCTTGTCCTTATATTGTTTAATGTCTAGTGTTTTGGCATATAGCTGATGCAAATTGAAAATTCCAGTTTTATCATAAAGCTTTTGTGTTGGATAAGTTTTTGGTCCCTTTTTGTATTTTTTGTAAGTTATTTATCAGTGTATTCGATGAGGCACCCCAAGCAATTATACCGTACGTGAGGTGTGATTCTACTAGACTAGAGACTGTTAAAGAATTTTCAAGTATTTAAAGATGAGAATGTTAGATAAGTGTCTGAATTTGAAAATCAGATGTCGAAGTTTCTTTATGACAAAATTTATCTGTGTATCCCATTTCAACTGAGAATCTATATAAATTCCTAAATGTTTAATAACATGTCCCGACTTTACTATCACCTGTTCATTGTTTGCACTATTGAATTGTAATTCACTGAATGGAGGCATATTTGCTTCTGTTAGAAGTGAATGAATGTATATAGTTTTTTTAAATTTATCGTGAGTAGTTTGTTGTTGAAATAGTTAACAATATGTCTGAAATGTTCCTCTACGATATCTTTGAGTTGTAACCAGCTCGGTCCTTGGTAAAAAATTGCAGTATCATCCGCGAAGCTTATTATGGTCCCTTTGATTTCTGGTTCGAAAAGATCATCGATATAAAGGTTGAAGAGTAATGGGCTCAGCACGGTTCCTTGTGGTACTCCAATTTTTACTGATTTTGTATCACTCAGGACATTGTTGATATTCACGCATTGTTTCCTATTGTTCGGGTAGCTCTCGAAAAGTTTATACGACGTTCCTCTAAATCCTCTGTTTCCAGGACTGTGAGAAGTTGAATATACTGTGTCGAATGCTTTTGCCAAATCAACAAAGATACATAGTGATGGTTGTTTTTTATCAATAGAGTTGTTAATCATGCCTGCTAATTCGGCAATTGCATCCGACGTGGATCGATTTTCTCGAAAACCTATTGGTTTTCCGAAAGTAGTTTATAATTTTTGACATAACTCAGTACTCTTTTCTGTAGTACTTTTTCGAATATCTTTGCAATCGTGGATAATTGGGATATTGGTCTGTAGTTCTTCACATCTAGTTACTGTTTTTGAAAAGTGGGGTTATTACTACTAATTTGAAAGCATCTGGAAATATACCTTCAGTAAGGGACTTGTTCACGAGATGGCATAATATTGGACAGAAAGGACCCCGCACTTTTTATAGGTAAAATGGTTCTAGGTGAAATTGTCTGAATTTTTAGTATATTGTAGTATTTGATGTACTGATTGAACATGCAGAATCGCAAACTTCGTTGATGGATAGATATTGAAATATAGGGCGTTCAAGTTAAAAATCAGTAATTTTTATTTAATTATTTTCTCAGTTTTTTCGTCCTTATCATCAACGTACTTTTATATCACTAAATATCATTCAGATGGTGTAGATTATATTATTATGTACAGAGTGAATAATAAAAACATTTTAGTAATGTCTGAAAATTCGAAGTAATAATGAAATATTGATAACATTATTTTGGCATGCAATATACTATTCTTATTCCATCATTAATGACAATTCATACATTTCCTACAGGGTGATTTGAAAAATTGGCGAAATATATGGCTGGTTCTTTCGTACATATCCTGTATATTCAAGTGAATTATCATCCTCCGAAGATAGCTTATACCGTATAAAGACGATTTTGTTGGGATATATAGGCTGATCATGAAAATTTTCGTTGATAAAAATGACAAAATATCAACGTTTCAGAAATCACCCTGTAATTGACGATTAACTCGGTGAAATTCCTTCATTATTATTTAATATATTCATCATTCTCTCCAAGCATTAGGAATTTTATCTGGCTAATGCATGAGTTGTAAGTTGTAACTGATGTGTCGTATATTCAGTTGTTCCTAAATGGTAGATGGAATTGGATGGACCGTCATTGGTCATCACCCTGCATGTAATGTTACATTTATTTTGATCTCCACTTCCTCACGTTTCACTATTTGTGAAAAATCTTGGCCACTAGTAGAATGTACGCGTGAACAAGTTTCTTCAGCTCGTCATGCAAATGGTAGTAAGTTTCTCAATTAAAACTTTAAAACCAGTCATGGTAGGAAACTCAATTTTTGGGGCAGTGTTGAGGAGAAAATGATGAATATATTAAATAATAATAAAGGAATTTCACCGAGTTATTCGTGAAATAATCAATAATAACCAATATTGATAAAATAAATGAACTACAACAAAAGAATGGATTTAGATGAGAGTGCCTGCACATTAATTTTCGTACTTTTCAACCAATTCCCGATTAAATTCGATACGTTTATTCTACCATTTTATACCTAATGCTAACTAATCATAAGATTCGATCAAAATTCGATCATTGGTTTGGGGTGACATTTGTGCAATCCTGTCTTATTCTTTCACGCAGTTTCTTTTTGCTGGTTGACAGTTATTCCGAATATCTATCTTCGTTTCAGTCAAACATGTTTAGGATGCCACATTTCGAAAATATTATTTTTATTAGAAGGCTTTGAAACTTAAGTTGCTATAGAGATGACAAGCCATTAGAATAAAAGACGAAAAGAATTTGTTAGTATTAAAAGTGAAGTTTATAACTCCTCAAGTACCTACACTAATAAAGAAGTATACAGTGGCGGATTTACCAGCAGGCTGAGTAGGCTGGAGCCTAGGGCGGCAAATTTTAAGGGGCGGCAAATTTAGTTCATAAATTTATTATTTCGGTTTACAAATAAAAAAAAAAAATTATTATACACACACATAATACGAATTTCGAAAATTGGAGAGAAATTGAAATATTTAACAAAAATCGAAATATTCTCATATACAGTGCTAATTAATAAATATTTCAACATCTCTGCATGAACAATTCCTAAACGCTTTACTAATTATACATTAATGATTATGAACTTTTAGAATATCGCGATTCGATATTATAATCGAAATTTAGTAATTTTTACATATATTCTTCACTGATAACTGCTATAATTTTCTCTCCTTGTACCTAATAATTATGAGATCTGCTTACCCAATTCAATCGATATAATATCGATGGTCTAATAAAAATACTGACTAAAATTGTCTAATTTTTATTAAATAAAAAACTAGTTCAATATCTTATAGAGATCATATTAATCAAATAACTGATAGTTAAACGACTGTGACTTGACAATAAAAAAATTCCCTCCACAAAATATGAAGTGAGACAATTTGCTCATTAGAAAATTGATACATTTTATCAGTTAATTATTTTATTTGCAGTAAGAAAAAGTTTGGAAAATCCAAATGAGCAGGCCTTAAGCGCTCATGTCGTACACGAATTATTTAAATTAAATGTTTACATCAGTATATTTGATAACTTTTTCGCAAAGCCAACTTTTTCAGAAAATGCCAATCGGAATGAATTAATTATAATAAGATAAAACAATACTCAGCTGCAATTTTTTATTCAACGGCTTCTCTCCAGTTAAACAAGTATATTAAAAAAAAATTGAAGTGTCAGAGCAGAGAAGAGCAGAGAAGAGTCAGAGCTAATGAACAAGATTTCGTACGACGATATAATAAATGATTTTGCGAATTCAAAGTCTCGCAAAAAAGTATTGTAATGCTTTTATAATTTAACTTAAATCATAATGCTAACAAATAATAAAGAAAAGATATATTTATTGTATTGTTTTTAAACTGTGAGTGTAATAATAAATGTTAATCAACGTTCGCCAAATGTATGTTTTTTACGTAAGCTTAATTCATATTTTGTAAGTATTGTATAGTTTTAAGACATACCTTACCTTACTTTAAAAGTGGTATACGATTGAGATATTTTTTCCTTAAAATAATGTTTTTTGATAATTCTTTGCTGTAAAAATAATCAAGGATCTAACACGGTACCATAGTTCTCAATAATAATAACTATATGGGAAAAGTTGATGTAACGAGGATGATGGAGCACAAATTATAAAGTTGGAATTTTATTGATAGAAAATTGATATGATTGTGGACTAAGATATCAAAATTTAGAGGCGGCAAAAATTGAATAGCCTACGGGCGGCAAATCTATAAATCCGCCACTGGAAGTATAGCAGATAATTTGACTCTGCAGAAGAAAATTGAAATAGTAAAACTTCGTGGTAACAACGATAGATCCGAAAGGAAAGTATGTAGAATATTCAATAACATGCATCCGGAGCGTAAAAATATTAGCAGAGCTACAGTTGGACGAGTAATAGTATATTACGTAAAAAGTGTTGTAAAAAGCATATTACGCACGAAGGGAAAAATTACGCACTCGCCGCTTCGCGGCTTCGTGCGTAATTCCATGATTGCGTAATTGCTTTACAACACGCTACGTACTATACCTTACCTATGGCCAAAAAAGTCTGGACATATGACAGAGTATTTCATTTTTTCAAATGGGATACTCTGTATTTTATTGCATCTTTAGATTTTTTTCATAATTTTATTTCGAAAAATTTCACAAAATTATCAAAAGAACGTTGAATTTTGGTTTTTGTATTTGGAATTTTAATAATGAAGGATTTTTCTGTGTCCTCAACATCTTCAACTTCAAAATTCAAGGTACTGGACGGAAGAAAATCCACATTGGATAATAAATTGCAGAAGACAATACTCCCAAAAAATAAATGTTTGATGCGGAATATTACATACCAGAATAATTGGCCTCTTTTTTTTGAAAACAATTTGAATGATCCAATTTTTTTTAAATTTTTTTATAAACGAGTTTTCCAACGCTATGGATGAACTTCCACTAGCAGAAGAGGCCCGTCTTCTATTTCAATTAAATGGCATACACAATGGCAGGATTGTTAGAGATTGGTTGGAAGAAAATTTTCCTAATCGGTGGATAGGGCGAAGTAGTCCACTGATCGAGTTTCCCCCCAGATCCCCGGACTTGACTCCACTTGATTTTTTTATAGGGCTCCGTTAAGGAAAAAGTATACAAAATTCGCCCAACAAGCAAAGAGGAACTGCGTGAAAGAATAAGAATAAGAATCAATTAATGAATGTTTTGGTTAACATTTGAAAACGATATGATAAATAGGTATATCGAATTGAATGGAGATTTGGTGGAACAGTCCAAAATTTAATGTCACTGGCACTGTCATGTCAATATACATTCTTTTGTAGTGGTTCATTTATGTTATTAATACTGGTAATTATATTATTTGATGTAAAGATGTGCATTTCTATTCTTTGACAACAAACTGCAGTGTGCTAATAGAGATAACTATATCGCACATAAAGTTATTTTCTGAAGGAGTATTTTAAACCATATTATTTAAAAAAGATGTTATTTAATATAAAACTATTTGAATTATTTTGATAGTGATTGGAATATTTTATTTATTCTATGATTCTGTTAAAAAAAATTGTCTTGAAATTTTAGGCACAATCTTTTGAAAGCATCACAAATCCAGTAGCGTCGTCAAATTTCATTTAAAAAAATCGCTAGTATGTTTTTTGGATTTTTGACCTTGAAAAAAATCGATGTAGGCCTTGAAAGGACCCCGCACATATCTTATGGGAAATGGCCTTCCGTGAATTTGGCTAATTTTTTTGTATTTTGTAGTTCTTGATGAGCTGATCAAAAGTGTCCATAGCCACAAAGCTCAAAAATGGACAGTTTTCGAGTTATGGATATTTGAAAATGGATTTTTCCATTTTTTGTAGTATTTGCTCATCAATCCGATAGCTCTTATTTCTTGATGGAATGGCATTTGAATGTTCGGCGCCCACAATCCTACTGATCTTTCTCAGTTATGTTAGGCACCGCCTTCAAACAATTTTCATACACTGCTTCACACTGGTTATGAAATGAGGTACTATTTCCAAGATCTTCCCTACATCTTTTTATGCTACAAGATAGCGCCAGTATAATTTAAATTGTCAAAAAACGACATATATTGTGTATCTTGTGAATAGAGACCATAATAACTCATACTGAATATATCTAATGTCCAATAATATCGAGCATGTTATCCAAAATGTTCATAACGAGGCTCAGTGAGCTAGGAAAAAATGGTCAAATCATAATATGTAGTGTGTTCACAGAGACAACAAATGTGATCAGTATCGATGTCATTTACATGAGATAATGTGATTTATTTCTCACAAATCTCGATAATTTGACAATGGTGTGCCAAGACATTTTCCTCAGGGTGGCTCGAAATGGACGATAGCACACAGCCAAACGAATCCCTGAAAATGTCTGTATCTTTGATACCTTGTAGTACTTTCTAGGTATAATAGGGAAGTTCAGGTGTTGAAAGCAATTAATTATATGTGAATGACATCGATAGTGATCAGAATTATTATCTCTGACGATATATGATTATGACTTTTCCGTTTTTCCCCATTAAAGCCCTCTGAGCCTTGTTATGAAAATTGTGGAAAACGTATTTGATATTATTGGACATCAGATATATCTAAAATCAGTAATTCCAGAGAATACCCAACACATCTTGTTTTTTGAAAATATTCTGGCGTTATCTTGTAGCATGAAAAGTAGGATAGAAGAAATTGGAATAAGTACCTCTTTTCATGTCCAGTGTGGAGCAGTGTATGAAAATTATTGATGGCAGTGCCAAATGTAACTGAGAAAAACCATTCCTCAGTCGTGTTCTGGGCGCTAAACATTTAAATTATATCCCAACAAGAAATGAGAGCTTCACGATTGATGGCCAAATACCACAAAAAATTTAAAAAAATCCATTTTGAAATCTCCATATCTCGAAAACTGTCAATTTTAGAGGAATGTGGCCATAATCACTTTTGATCAGCTCATCAAGAACTACAACATACCAAAAATTCAGGCAAATTCACGGAAAGCCATTTCCCATAAGAAATGTGCGGGGTCCTTTATTTTTTTATTTCGAATTTATGGCACTCCACTAGAACTGGTGATGATCCATCTATTGAAAAAAAACTTCTGAATCGGATAATAAATAACAGTTTTAGAGAGGTGGCCCGCTTTCAAATGGGTCACTCTGAATATAAATCGTCGAAAAAAATCGATAGACATTTCTCCTTCGTACTGGAGTCGGCCTACCCGATTTCAAAAATATTTGGAATTTGAGGTTTTCGAGGGATGGACTTTCATCTCACCAAACAGAAGACGTATATCTCCTCTTCGCGGTTTTAGATTCGCGGCTCTCTAACTATTAATTAATCTAAAGGCCAGTTGTATAGGTCCAGTTAAACTGAGGATGGATTTGTGACTAATGTTTTAGATTGTGAATAACATTCATTAAATGAGAGATTGCATTCCAACCATCAATAAAAAAGTCGATTAGGAATTCAAACCGAACCTATACAACCGGCCCTAAGAATAAGAAGACACTTTTGTGATCAGGTTGTGTGTATTTGGTACCTTCAAAATATCTTTAGTTCAGCCGCTGTGATGTTAAGGTATTCTGATTCCCAAATGTCAAAAGTTTTATGTAGTATGTAGTTTTGTTTTTTGTTATTGATGTCTTAAGTTCAGGTAGACCATATCGATATACCGGACATTCACAAAAAAAATTAAATCGACCAACGAAATTTGTGGTTTTGTCTCACTCCGGTACACCGTATGGTGAATGCTTTGTATCTAGGCCCCGTAAAATGTTATGTTTTATTTATAGTCGATATTATTTAAGAAATTTTATTCAAAATGTTTTCAACCAATGGATGTAGGTCGTAAAGATCGTATTTTGTCTCATCTCCGGTAAGTCAGAAAACATCAGGAAATGAATCAAATGGTTTTAATTTTCATCACTATGATAATTTGAAATACAAATTTTTATACACGAAGATCATAATATATAGTGGTTCTGCAGGTTTGCAAAACTCAACGGCATGTTAAGATACGAGGGCTGTTTGGTAACTCCGTGACTATTTGAATAAAGAAAAAAAAAATTGGCGAATAAGCGTTTTATTTTTCAACATAATCTCCTTTTAGATCAATACATTTAGTCCAGCGTTTTTCCAGTTTTTTTATTCCTTCCAAATAATAGGTTTTCTCAAGGCCCTCAAAATAGGCGTTTGTTTCGGTTATAACCTCTTCATTCGACCCAAATCTCTTACCACCCAGCCATTTCTTCAGGTTTGGGAAAAGAAAATAGTCGCAAGGGGCTAAATCTGGAGAATATGCTGGATGGGGTAGTAGTTCGTAGCCCAATTTATGAATTTTTGCCATAGTGACTACACACGTGTGCACTCGTGCATTGTCTTGATGAAGCAGCACTTTTTTTTTCGCTAAACGTGGTCGTTTTTGCCTCAAATCAATATCGAATCTGTCTAAAAGCTCTGAATAATATTCGCCGTTGATCGTTCTACCCTTCTCTAAGTAATCTATATGAATGACACCGCGTGCATCCCAAAAAACTGTGGCCATAACCTTGTTGGCTGACAGACGCACCTTAGCCTTCTTTGGTGCACGTTCACCAGTTGACACCCACTGTTTTGATTGTTCCTTGGTCTCTGGGGTATTGTGATGGATCCATGTTTCGTCTACGGTTATATAACGGCGTTAAAACTCGCCCGGATTGCGATTGAACTTTGCCAAACACTCCTTTGAAGTGGTCACACGGTTGCGCTTGTGGTCGAGTGTGAGCAATCGCGGCACCCATCTCGCGGATAGCTTCTTCATGTCCAAATATTCATGTAAAATGTGATGTACTCGCTCAGTTGAGATGCCTACAGCCTCAGCTACCTCACGTACTTTTATTCTCCGATCGTCCAATATCATTCCATGGATTTTATCGACGATTTCTGGCGTGATGACCTCTTTTGGGCGACCTGAACGTACGGCGTCACTTGTGCTGGTACGACCACAACGGAACTCAGTAAACCACTTCTTAACCATTGAAATTGATGGTGCAGAGTTCCCATAGTATTTATCAAGTCTCTTCTTGGTTTCAGTTATGGTTTTTTTACGCAAAAAATAATGCTTAATCAACACACGAAATTCACTATTTTCCATTTTTGTTAAAATTCACGAGGTTGTCTGCTTCTAATTGCTGTCAAACACAAACCAAATGTCGCAGCTTGCTCAAAATTTGACAGTAGTCTATTGAAAGATGGTGGTTGACAGCAGC
Source organism: Chrysolina oricalcia (assembly GCA_944452925.2). Lineage (NCBI taxonomy): Eukaryota > Metazoa > Arthropoda > Insecta > Coleoptera > Chrysomelidae > Chrysolina > Chrysolina oricalcia. The sequence continues at coordinate 62,503,343 of OX101811.2, forward strand.
AGTGTTGCATTTAAAGTTACTGCGCGGGAAATTTAAAAAGTCACGGACTTACCAAACAAGCCTCGTATGCAATAGCAGCGAAAAAATTATAGGCATAAGGGTTGCACGTGGCTAAAAAATGATGGCGAAAAACTTGTGATTTTTTTTAGACGATTTTCTCGTTACTGCCAATTGAACTAATGGAAGTTTTCTTCATTAATGCCCCATAAAAAAAGTGGCATAAGGTTTGGGGGTGTCGAAGTGAGGATAAGTGCCGGAATTGAATATTTGATATGAAGGCAATGCTGCACCGCTCAAATTTTTCATCATTTTAGTCAGAATTTTCATATCTTTCACTGGTCTCAAAGGCATAAACGAGAAAATCGTCACCTGAAATCTGTCACCATCTGCCAGTCTATGTGTGGGACCAGAAAAGAGGAAACTTTCATATACAAAATGTTCATACAAATTGGGGGGGAAGACATGTCAATGAAATGAACGCACCATATATTCTGACCTGACTTCTACTGGCAAATCCTGCAGGCCGACTCTTTCTATCAACTGAAGGTGGCTGATCAATATAGTGTCAACACTTCCCTACATATATTGTGTATTAAGCATCTTGGAGCCGCTATTTTGAATTTATTTATTCCGACATAAATTGCACCATGATCACACAACTCTTCCGCCATCTTGTCTTTATGCGATGTGGCCGATGTGTCAAAAAATTTATAATCTTCGAACCCAAAACCCCCCACATACCAATTCAGAATCAAATCTGATAATGGTCACAAAACTCGTCCACCATATAGGAGCAGCCATTTTTTTCTTTAACAAACACTTCATAATGCATTATCACCGGAATTATGAACATCTGCCAAATTTCAAGTTGATCGGACAACTAGAAGTAGGTCAAATTTAACTTGCAAGATTTGATTTCAAACAGACAGACATCGGGGCAAATTAAATAAAATGAATGCTTGTAATGACAAAGGACCAATTTGGCAATTCTGGAACTCAGATCGAGGATGGTTATGAACATCTACCCAGCACCTCAACATCGAAGAAGTTAGAGTAGAATTTTTCTGGACTTTCATTGTCTAAAAAATAAAAATATTAATTATTTGCATTTTTTTAGACACGACGTTTCGGCAGTTAACATCTACAGCGACAAGATATCTAAGATATTACTCATATAGCAATCGATGTCATTAGCATGCTAATAATTTACCTGTCATAAGGTAATTATTTTCTGACATGCGGGACCTCTCAAGTCATCAATTTTAATGGATGGGATAAATTGCCTGCTACGAGATAACTCTGCGTACACCTGACCAATCTTGATTGCTTATGATGATTAATGGCCCGTTATTTTGATATATTAATTTTATTTGATTTCATTTCAACTGATCTAGTTGACTAATAAGGGGTTTCCACAGATTCCGATCTCTGGTTGACTGAACACATCATTATTCAGAATGTATGCTGACTCTTTAAATTCTCTTTTATAACAATGCTCTTCTTCATGGATAACTTCGGCTTTAGATCATTTGATGTAACAATGCTGAAACTATAACAAAATATCAACACCTTAAGGTATTTTCACTTATAATTACACGAGAGCTTTTTTTGTCGAAGTAAACTTGACATGTATTAATGATAATTTTGTTGCCTGGCAATTTAACGAAAAAAACTGCCCCTGAAAAAATTTCGAGTTCGTAGGACCAGTAATTTTTTCTGGCATTTTTTTGGGTTGAATTGCCCAATGGCAACAAAATTCGAATTATAGATGTCAAGTTTACCTACTTCGACAAAAAAAGCTAGATTGTAATTCGGTAAGACAATTTAATGAATATGTGAATCAATAAATTAAAAAATAAGATGTAAATTAGTTTATTTAATTTAACGGAAAAGTAGAATTGTTAAAAACACAATTATTAAAAAAGCTTGATTTTCAGAACTTTCTTGTCTTTTGTTAATAGTTTGCTGCATGATAGTATTTTGAGCGGTGGTAGTATAACTGTTTCCTGGACGGTAGTACGAATGTAACCAATGATTTTTTTATGATGTTCTTCATCTAACTGAAGGTGCGGTTTTAATGACGATTGGTTGCTATGTCCCGTAATTTTCACAAGTTTTGTTTACCTATACCACTCATTACGGCGGCAGCCCGATTAGAATGGTTCGTACTTTTCACCCGCTTGACATAAGTCCAATATTTTTCGGCGAGGATTTGGTCCATTCAGATATTCCATTTATCGCAATAGGAGAATTCTTATACCATCCTTTCGAATTTGTTTTTTGCCAGAAAAGATTTGGAGTTAAAAAAAAATGTTCACATGTGATATGGTTTCCCCGTCTTCCCATAATTTGTTTAAACAATTTTACTGGACATACACAATCTTCTTTAGTGTTTGCTACCCAAGGAGACTAAACATTATTTAACAGGAGAGTCTACTCCCCCTAAGACAATGGGGACACTAATAGAAAGAGAACATTTGTGACGAAATGTGACGTAGTTGGACATGTCATGGCCGCCGTTCTCTATAGACAGTGACGGACTAGCTCTTGGTATATGAGAGTTACTGCTGGCAGTTTTGTTGCTTGGTTCGAGTTCGACTCTGTACTCATGTCCAAGTACGTCACTACGTCGATGCTACAAGATTCTGATTGGCTAGAGCTTATTAAACCCTCCTGTTAGTTTAGTCTCTTTGTTTGCTTCCAACCATTTACTGTCGGCCAACTTCTGATTTCCACCTTGTGCTGTCTTCGATCATTTCACTTATGCTAAAATAGCGTGTTATGATTGGTTTAAATTTTTGTGTTGACAAATGAAAACATCATGTTTTCGATTTTGTAGTTCGGCTCTTGATTGGCTATACTGGATATGTATATGATGTGTTTTCGATTTTGTAGTTCGATTCCTGATTGGTTATTATCAAAACACAAACTTACCACTAGCAAGCTGCCATAATGACACAACACCAAACTTTGACCAAAACTAAATAAGCACTCACTATTAATTCATATCAACTTCACAATTTTCGACAAATTTTGCATACTCGTTGATTAATCAAATCACTAAATCAAAATGTTATCAAAACATAACCTCGAGCGAGAAGCAGCAGTAGACTAGACATGCAATGACGAAACTACGAATGACGCGCTCTGTCATTGGTAACTGAAATAGAGGGATGTTTGAAATATCAAGTAAATGTTTTGTTAGTTGCATAATTTCAGAACTAAATGCGGGATTAATGTTCCTAGTTAAATTGAATAGTAAATGGTTTCCATTTTATTCATGAAATAATCTTAACAAATACAACTCGTGTTATCGGCGATTATCGTTAATTCCTTCTCGGTTTCGAATCAAATTGTTGCTTTAGGCAACTCACCTTCCTTTTTTCTGGGATTGCTTGTAAAATTTTGCGTTTTGTGTCGAGTGCATTTCTCGTTTTCTTAAACTGTATGTCCGTGAACGTATTAAAAATTCTTTTATATTCTTTGAAGTACTTATCTTGTAACATTTTTGCTGAAGTGGTCCCAATCGTTTTGACTGCACTCTCTTTATATAGTCTTCTCCATTGTTCTTCTTCATGTTGAATGCCCAGTCACATAAGTTTCTGCAATGAGTTCATATTTTTTTGCAAACAAAGCATCGCAAATTGTCGCCAAATTGACGTAGTTGAATTCACAGTATTGCGAGGCACATTTTATTATTGATGGCTTCTTCAATTTCTCCACTCGAAGACTGTCCAAATCGCGACATTTCCACAAATTAGATACTTTTCTGACAACGCAAGTTTGAGAAAAATTGACATAAGTCATCAACAATTTGTTTACAATGCTGGTAGTCATGCTTTCAAAAGTTAGGTTCCGTTTTGTCGCTGGAAAAGTTATGGCAAACTTTTTTTGCTGTCATAATGACAAAACACCGCGACATATGGCATTTTTAGTGCATGAATTAAATTAATATCAATCAACATGGAATTTTTTGTGAAACCAACTCTATGAGACTAGAAGTTGGCTAGAAAATTTGGGCTTTCATAAATAGCTAACCGATCAAAATTAAAAAGCTTTAGAGGAGACTATTCCCCATTTACATCTTGTACTGGTACAATGCCAGTAGATTTTTGGATACACATGTGAAAGTAGTAGAGCAAAATTCGAAAACACTGGGATAATTGTCGGTATATGTTTGTATTCGTAAACCTGCAGAACCGAAACTGTGTAAACTGTAATAAGTTATGGAAAGTTATAGAACATATATCAATCTGTCTACTTTTGATGCTTGCAATGTTTACCTACACTGCACTGTTTGCATTTCATCCATGGTAACGAATGCTCCAAAGTTCCAAACTTTATTGTATCTTCGTATATATATTACTTCTTCTTTCAATGATGTTTAATGGGAATCTGGCTGCAAGTTCAAATTTGATTTTTTACTGATACTAGTCAACGTTACTATTATTAATACATGGTACCTAATAATATAATATTAAAGGTTGTGCGTTTCAAGTATTTCACTAACTTCGTTTTTTTGTAATTTGTTAAATATAAATATTTACAAAATTTGTTTTTTTGTCTTCTCCTGTTGTTTTATAGTTCTCAGAATATAGGCACCACCAGGATCTAGGATGCTGTCATGGGGGGGAGGGCTTGATTGACAATAGGAAATATCAAAAATACAAAAATGTTACATTTTCAGAGTAACATGATACAAAAAAAATAATAACAGGTTACAAAATATTTTTTGTATTCATTATAAAACATAATTTCTAAACACATCATAAGTATCCTAAGAAATAAATAATTATTAATTTAACGATAAATATAACGTATTTTATTGGTTTAGTCCCAATTTGGCATTTCCAAACGACGAGGCTTTTTTTTACAAAGGGTAGTTATTATTTCATTAATGCATGAGTTTATATTAGCTAATGCTAACCCATTCAGCCTTTCCTCACCCATTGTACTTCGAAGGTAAGTTTTGAGCCTCCTTAAAACGGAAAAACTCCGCGGTAGCTGTTGTTACCGGTAATAAAAAAATGTTAACATTGTCTTTACCGTTAACCAGCTGTCGTCCCCTTACGAATGGAAGCCTTCAGAAGTCGAAACTTGTGCGAGCCAAGGATTAACGAGGTCTTACCTTTTTACGTGCGATTCCTAGCACTTTTTTGGGGAATCAGAAAAATGTCTGCAGTCGCCATGGTTTGAACCATCGCCGACTGGCAGCCAAAGTGATTGAAACAATGTCGCTTTAACCACTTGGTTACCTGGCTACAATGAATATATGAAGCAACGTTCTTAAATTTGGAAAAAATAAATGATGACATTCTTTCAGAGCATCCAGAGCAGTTTTTGGAATTGCTTAATTGTTGGCCCTGCCACTACTGCCTCCAAATTTTAAGCTCAGAACTTAATTCCATAACCGATCCGGGCATATCTATTTCGTATACTGCAGATGCTTCAAGTATTTGTGCATCTTCATATTTGTGAAGATATACTGGAATTGCATATGCCATCAAAACGGGATTCAATTTGAGCAATAATATGATCCATAAATGGTATATAAATAGGTTGATTCTGTAATATTATTCTGTACTTGATGATCGGATATTGCTTTTCTCGGTTTTCCGTTTACATATTCGAAGTATTGAAATGGTTTTCTCAACTTTTTTCAAGAAGGACCAATATTTTTCACAATTTTTATGGATTTTTTCGATTTTATTTTCTCGAGTTTTCGCAACTTCTTTCGAGGCGATGGAAGATTCGAGCCCTCCCCCCTTCTGACAAAACGTCGGAAATTTTACCGAATTCCTACGCGTTATCTATCTAGCCTTAGGGGGTGGGCAGGGGTGTAAAATTATTCACATAATTCACAATGATTTCGTTGTTGACTCATCCTGTACATTCTTATCAACGTACTTTTCACAGGACATTTTATAACCTTTCTTTGGCGAGCTTTATTTAAATTTCAGTGTTTACCACAGACCTCATGAGGTTTACCAAACAATCATTTTCATTTATGTAGCCTATAGATTTGTTGGAAATATCTGGAAATTTTTCAAACAACTCTTTTATATTGTGATATATACAGGGTGAACTATGACCAATTGTTTTTATTCACTCCAATTGCTGACAACTACACCTTTTCCAATTTTAGTTCGAAAACGGTCAATTGTATTTCCAAATAGTCATTTGAATTTCAAAAAGTATCAATTGTATTTCAAATTAGTCAATTTAACTTCAAAAAGCATCAGATGTATTTCAAAATTATCAATTCAATTTCAAAATGCGTCAATTGTATTTCAAATTAGTCATTTGGATTTCAAAAAGCATCAATTGTATTTGAAAATTATCAATTCAATTTCAAAAACTAACACTTCAAATTCCAAAATAGTCATTTGTATTTCAAAAAATATCAAATGTATTTCATAATGCATCATTTGAATTTCAAAACTGAAAAAGCACGGGCAGATGTTAGATGGGTGTTAGTTGATATTTTCATTCACCCTGTGTTATCGAAACGCTTATGGTTCCTGTCATTTTGACTTCATTTATTGATACCTGTAATTATTTAATTCGAGACTTCGAGAGAATGAATTTGAAAGACAATTGTGCTATCTGCCGAATCTCAATGTTGAGAGGTAACGTGCTGAAAGTTCTTCCTTGCAATCACTTTTTTCACGTAACTTGTTCAGAAGTAATTATCAACACAGCGGATGCAAGATGCCCTTTATGTAGGGTCGTCCTGGAGGGTAACGAACCATATGCTAGAAAGATTCACAAGAAGCACTTAGATCCAGATAGGAAGAGAATTGTTGCTTGTGCAAATAAAGGTGAGGATTGGGTCAGATTGGCATCAACATTAAATATTAATTTCCACACGGCCTACGAATGGATCAAATCAGGTCGGGACCACATGTTCCAAAAAGGAGGAAAGAAACCAAGGATTCTTTCGGAACAGCAGGTAGACAGAATCATTGAATGGGTCGAAGAAGATTGTTCGCAGACATTAAAAAGTTTGAGAGAAAAAGTGTCAGGAGAGTTCAATGTGAGAATCTGCCTTTCCACTTTGGGTAACTACTTAGAGGGTAGACTTTTCACTTTGAAACAAGTACAGAAGCAGCCTGTTACAATGAATAGCAATGAGAATAAAATGTTGAGGGCACATTATGTTCGTACTCTCAATGACTATATCCAACAGGGCAAACAAATAGTATGGATTGATGAAACAAACTTCAATTTATTTTGTCGTCGTTGTAGAGGTCGCTCTCGGGTTGGTAATAGAGCAGTACAATTGCTTCCAGCCGCAAGGGGGCCAAATATTCATTTAATTGGAGGCATCTCGGCAGCAGGCGTCGTTGCAATGCACCGCCGTCGTGGCTCTTTTAATGCAGGTGCTGCTAATGAGTGGATTCTACAACTCATGCAACAATGGGAGAACGGGGGAAATCAACTTGTTGATTTAGTGATAGTTTGCGATAATGCTCCATGTCATGCTAGGTTGGCAACGGCCTTAAATGGCACTGCAGTTACTCTCTTGAAATTAGCACCGTACTCTCCAATGTTAAACCCGATAGAGACAATTTGGTCCAAGATAAAAACCTTTGTGAAGAATACCATGAGAATTCCAGATGTAGCTGCTCCTGGAGTAATAGAACAAAGATTGGTTTACTTGGAAAATATTGTAGACGAAGCCAAAAATACGATTGCAGGAGGTGATTGCGCTCGTGCGGTACAACACTCGTCGACGTTTCACGGACCGGCTTTAGCGTTGGAAGATATGCCTGTTGGACAATAACTTATATAAGCATATATAACATATTACATTGTTGATGACTGATTTTGATCCCCCACTTGGTCAAGTCAGTTAGAGCTCGACGAATTTGATAATTTACTCCGTAACACGACGGAATATATTACAAATAATTATTTCAATAATGATTCATGGCTCAAAGCAACGCTTCCTGTAAACCTTGGCGGACTAGGGTTACGTTCGGCTTCTTCCTTAGCTTTACCAGCTTTTTTGTCGTCAGTCAATAGTGTTTCTGTTCTTATCGATGCCATCCTTCCTTCTATATTTCTGAATATCAAAGACGATTTTTATGCTGAAGGTGAATCACTTTGGCATGCCGCAACTAATATTGATCCTTCTACAGATAAAAAGAATATACAAAAGATATGGGACCGACCTCTTCTGAACGTTATTACTGATAAACTTCTGAAATCTACAAGTGTATACGATAAGGCTCTTCTGAAAGCAGTAATGATCAAGGAGTCGGGTGCTTGGCTGAATGCTTTACCTGTTGCATCTCTTGGAACGCTATTAGACGATGAATCTTTCTGAATAGCAGTAGGTCTTAGGATGGGTTCATCTATTTGTGTGCCTCATACTTGTGTTTGTGGTGGTGTAGTTGATGAGAAAGGTGTGCACGGTTTAAGTTGCAGGAGAAGTGCAGGGCGTGCACCTCGTCATTTCCAGGAGAACGACATATTGAAGCGTGCCATGGTGTCAGCGGAGGTTCCTGCAATTTTGGAACCCTTAGGTACAAGTCTAGATGATGGTAAAAGACCAGATGGTATATCTCTCATACCCTGGAAATACGGTAAACCTGTGGTATGGGATTTCACTTGTGTTGACACGGTCGCGGCTTCCCATCTAGCCGAAAGTTCGAAGTCTGCTGGAACTGCAGCTTTGTCTGGCGAAAAATTTAAACGAAAAAAATAACAAAATCTTGGTAACAATTATTTGTTTCATCCAGTAGCGGTTGAAACTTTTGGTGTTTATGGTCCGAAATCTCTTTGTTCATGAACTTGGAGGAAGGAGATTGGGTCACTTTTTTTATAGAAAGAATTAGTATTGCTATTCAACGTGGTAATGCTGCTTCGGTTCTTGGAACTATTCCTCCATCTCATAATTTTCATGAGATCATGCATTGCCCTCATTTCAATACGGAACTAAAATCTATTCGAGAAAAGCCGAGAGCAGTATATCGTCATCAGTCTCCTATCAAGGTTAATTCGCAAGTGATTGATCCACCTTCTTCTTTTTCAGTGCGGTCAATGGACATGAGTCATTCCTGCACCTCATATATGAATTGCATTCCTCGAGGTTCTGGATCCCTCTACGAAACCCTTCTTCACTTGGACGGATTGATTGTAGCTTACGAAATGGATGCGATGCAGAGTCTGGCCAGCTTCCCTACGAATCAGTGGAGAGTTGTCCTGAGGATCTTGTTAATAAGATTAGATTAGATAATTTGGGAAACACTTGCTACATGAATAGCATTTTACAAGTATTATTCATGACGAAGAATTTCAAGAACGAGATTTTAACAATGAACGAGAACGTTTCCTACTTATTCACCAATCTCAAATCCCTGTTTATGCAATTGCAGTTTCGTAAGAATTTATCATCTTTTCCACCAATCGATTTCCTGGAGTCTTTGAAGTCTACTAGATACTCGTTAGGACAACAAGAGGATTGTTCCGAATTCTTGGAATTCTTATTGAATACTCTTCGTGAGCAGGAAAATGACAAAATCAGTAGTCTCGACCGTTCTGGATCAAGTGGTTCCGTACAGCTTATCTCGTCTTGTGTTTCTAGATCTTTCGCTGGAAAAATCCTCGCTAGTTTATGTTGTGGTACATGTTTGAGAGACAGTAAAAACGTATGTGACTTTCTGGAGCTTCAACTAGCATTTCCTGATATGTCTGATAGCCAGTCCGTGCGGAGCTTGCTGTTTCATCATATGAAAATAGAACTTTTAACTGGTGATGATCAACTGTATTGCCCAATATGCACCAAATTGACTGATAATTATAAGACAACGAGTATAACTGAGGCACCAGTCAATCTGATAATAACACTGATGCTCTTCAAACATGACTCAACCTCTGGCGGAGGCACCAAACTTATACGAAGATTGAAAATAGATGAACACCTCAATCTAGCAGACCACAATTATAATCTTCATGCAGTCATTGTTCACTGTGGTTCCGGCGTTGAATGTGGCCATTATTACGCATTGGCGAAAGATGGAACGGACTGGTTTAAGTTTGACGATAGTTTTGTTTCTAAATGCTCTGACGAAATCTTGGGTTTATTGGAGCCTCTGGAGACACCCTATATTTTATTTTATGAGAGAGAGGACATTGGCAGATCAAGATCTTCAGATGATGTGGTGCTGCAGGTTTTTCCGGGTTTTCCTGCAGCTGAAAAAGCAAATGCGCCACTGGAATCAATCAAGTCGCCCCGGAGCGCCAATTAATTTTTGTTGCTTTATATTTTTATATTTATTTTTATACTATACCCCCTGCATAAACAAAATATTGCGTTACAATAGCAACGAACAATAACTTATTAGAAGTGTCAGTGTAAAGTTTGACGTCAAAAAAGTAAACCAGAGTTACGCAATAAATTAAAAGAAAAAATATGTCCACCAAAATTGTGAAAATCGAAAAGTTGGAGTATCGAGCCATCATCAAGTACATGTATTTAAAAGGGTTAAGAGGTAAGCAGATTTACGAAGATATGTTTGGGGCGTGGCCCAGTGGTTAGAGCGTCCGACTTTGAGTCGAAAGGTCCGGAGTTCGAGCCCCAGTTGCGGCTGGGATTTTTTTATTTAATTTGACCGATTAAATTATTCAATTCTCGTGGCTGGACTGGGGTGAGTCCTGCACGATCACTGTTGCGTTCCAATTAACAGTGCTGCTCCTAAGGTGGCGCATGGAGTTAGTAACAAGGCCTATCCAGAACTCGTGGCTAATGACCATAGCAGTCGATGCCAGAACACCAAAAGAAAAAATACCCTTGGTGATCAATGTCCTTCGTATGCGACCATGAAAAATTGGACTGCAAGCTTCAAAAGAGGTAAATTTTCCATTGAAGATGATGCGACCGATCGGGAAGGCCAGTTTCTGTGTCAGTCCCCGAAAATATCGATGCAGATCGTGACATGATTTTAACAGACCGTCGAATTGGGCTAAAACGGATATCTGAAGCACTGAATATTTCATACGAACGCGTTCATCATATAGTTCACGTCAATTTGGCTATGAGAAAAATTGCTGCGAAATGGATCCCCAACTGTTTTAATGTTGACCAAAAGTGTGCAAGGGTAGTAGCATCGCGTTCGATCTGTGCTCGATTTGAAAACGATGTAGACTTCTTGAACCAAATTGTTACTATGGATGAGACTTGGGTACATTTCTATGATCCAGAAACAAAGCAACAATCGATGGAATGGCGACACTCCGGTTCTCCAAGACCTAAGAAGTTTCGTGTCCAAAAATCTGCTGGTAAAGTTCTTGCTTCAGTTTTTTGGGATTGCCATGGAGTAATCATGATTGATTTTTTGGATAAGGGTAGAACAATAACTGGAGATTACTATTCAACATTACTGACCACTCTACGGGAAAAAATTAAAGAGAAAAGACGCGGAAAGCTATCCAAAGGTGTTTTGTTTTTGCAGGACAACGCCCCTGCACACAAATCTCATGTTCTGATGCAAAAAATTCGTGATTTAGGATTTGAATTACTGGAACACCCCCCTTATTCACCAGATTTGGCTCCGTCCGACTATCATCTCTTTCCTCAACTGAAAAAAAGTTTAAAAAGGTCGTAAATTTTCTTCCAACGAGGAGGTAATAAAAGCTGTGGAGGTCTGGTTTGCAGAGCAAGAAGAAACATTTTTTTTGAAAGTTCTAGAGACGTTGCAGTTTCGCTGTAATAAATGTTACCAATTAAGAGGAGAATATGTTGAGTAATAAAATATTTCAACATTGAAATTTTGTTTGGTTCTATAGTAGGCTAAGAATTTTTCAATATATCCTCGAATATCATATGTGGAAAATTTTAGAGCAATTTGTGATGCTTTATCAATTATTTTTGTTCGCCAGCCATCGAAGATGCGCTAGTGAATCAAACACCTATGTCACCTATGTTTTGACTCTGCTTACGATTTCTTGAAGTTCTATTTCTGTGTTTTCTGTGGTTCCATGCACATTACACCTGTGAACGTGGTCTGTCATTTTTATTTCATTAATCAATCAGTGGAATGGGAAAACAATGTGACCTCCATTTGATTAGAAATCAATCATTTCTATTGTGAAATTTAAGCGATTCAGTTTGGAGGACACGTTCATTAAGTATATAGGAGACAGAAATCGGCCTATAGTGGAAGACGAAAAGGTATTCAAAGCAAGACATGTTATTTTGTGTCTGTTAAACATGTAGAGAAACTCCAAGAAGAATAAACTCTTAGGAGTTTATTCTTCTTGGAGAAACTCAAGATATTTTGGCTGGTTCTATAAACTTCTACTTTAACATCAAAGCCTCATGATGTGCCTGCTACACACAGACATGTATTTGGAAATTTTCAAAATGTTCTGCCACAACTTGCACAATTTTGAATCTTTTGAGAAGCTGCGAGTATTGATCATAGAAATATAATTATATTACTATGGTATTCATACATTTGTATCTCTATACTGTTTACACTTATACTTGCACTTGCTGCTCATTATACTAATCTTGAGAAGTATTTTGATACACTAAACTTCAGCAAACTGTTTTAGAAACCAAGTAAACGTCAATTATTCTTTACCCAAATTACATGTACTCTAATGGCGACTAAGTGTGTTTTCCCCATTCCGGAAGTGTATATTTTTGACACTAGGTGTCGTTAGAGAAACTATCGAGCACAATTTTGTTGCTAAGTTTAGTACATTTGAACTTGGCTCAGGACAAATCTGGTTGTCAGTTGTCACCATTGTCAGAAGTCAATCTCACGGTTGTCAGATGTCAATTGTGGTGTTGACGGTGTTGGTGTTGTAGTGTGTGAAATGTATATGCTATCAGGTTTATGCTGTAGCAGTACTTATTCATAAATTTATTCATTCATTTCTGTTATTGGTCTGCTGTTTCTTGATACAGCTAGAGTTGAATATTCAGATTTAATATTGTAGACGTATTATTTTATAGTTTGCATTTACTAAAATGGCAGACTTCATACATCAAGAAGCTGAAGAAAGTAGCGAGGTAATTACCAATAGTTTAGGAGGAGCAGTTCAATTTCAAACTGCGAGGAATATGTTCCAGTATTTTTACGGAAAAAATTATTTTTTTTCCAAAAATCTCGAAGCAGCTACATGTGGTTAACATGCCGACCTGAAGTTAGGATATTGCTTAGTGATACTTATTTACGTACTGAACGCGAGTCCCAAATCCAATGGGAGCATTTTTTTGAAATTTTTGTATTAGCTCTATTTCTATGATGTTTAGGACAACACACGACACAAGTGAATATTAGGTCATTCAACACATCTGCTTTTCAATATTTAAAATAATTTTAAATTTCATCTTTAAATGCTTATTTTTTTGCTCAAATTTGGCTTTAAAAACCTCGAAATGATAAATAAGGGGATGTTTCATTGAAATTTGTCTAGTTACCTACTGTTTACTCACTAGAATGTGTTCACCGTATATGTTAATTTCAAAAATCAACAAGAGTGAAAGTATAGTCAATTTTGTAAAAACTAAACTGTAGCATTTTTCTAATTGGTTCTAATTGGTGAATTTCTAGGAGGAAGATTTGGATCCCCGTGATCGAAAGAAAGCAAAAAAGGCCAAAGCTGTTGATAGCTCTGATGAGGAAGATGAAGGTAAAAAAAGACAATTTTGTTTATTTCATATATTTTAAAATCTATTTTAATTTATTAGATGATGATGAACGTTTACGTGAAGAACTAAAAGATCTGATTGATGATAATCCTATTGAAGAAAGTGACGCAGAATCTGATGCATCAGGTAAATTCAATAATAATAAACGACAATTTTCTATAACAAATTTTTATTTAAGGGGGTCAGAAACGAAAGAAATCGGATGAAGAGGATTTAGACGACCGTTTGGAAGATGAAGATTATGACTTGCTTGAAGAGAATTTGGGAGTCAAAGTTGAAAGACGAGTTAGTTTTTAGGAACATTGAAAAGATTCTCTACAGTCTCTAATAAATTTTATTTTAGAAATTTAAACGTTTACGTCGTTTTGAAGATGATGAAAGTGAAGGAGAAGAAGAGCAAAATACTGAACAAGATCGAGATCAAATTGCTATGGATATATTTTCAGAAGATGTAAGTTATTTTTTTCATCCGAATATTTTTTCTTAATACCGAGACAATTTAATATGCCCACTACTGGCTGTACTATAACAGTAATTGGTTATGTGAAAATTTGTGATAGTAGAATTATATGCTGTGGAAACTTCACCCTAAAAAAAATATTTATCAAACATCATAGAAATACAATGTTTAGAAGGTAAAGTTGAATTACTATTGAAAATTTTAGAGGAAAGGATGAGATAAAAAAATTTTCATTATGAAGTCTTTACTCCAGAGGTAGTTGCAACTGATTGCAAGTCGCGGCTTCAGCTCATGAAAATTGTGTCTAATACTAAGCTTATGTTTCACTTGGCTGGGACACAGGTAGCTTTAATATTTTCTGGCCTACCTTGGCTCTGATGAGAGGCAATAACAAGTGGTCACCCCACCCAATCAAAGCATAAGCTCTGCCTATAGATTGCAAAAAGCATTTGCAGTCATGTCCCTGAGGAACATTTCATGATAATAGGAAGTTTATCTGACTTCTTACCGAAAATGAAAGTGGTGTGTTATTTACGTAGTTTTATCACCTGAACACGAATCCAAAGGAATTTCGTGGAGGCCTCAAATACTTTTCGAGTTATGGCCGTTTGAATATAAAAAATTAAACGTTTTCAAAAACGATTTTTTCTGTAAAAAATCGCACAAAATGCCTCCATCTTGTCGTCATTTTTTTCTGGTGCAAATCTCATATTTCACCATTACAAGCATCAAACCCAAACGTTTTACACAAAAAATCGACCTTCTTTTACTATTAAACCTAACCTAGTTTTCCCATGGTTCATAGTAATTTTCATTCTTGTGGTAAGTTGGTCATTTGGAATTTACGCCTTCATTTTTATGTTCAATTGTTTAATCTGCACCATTGATAAAACTATTTAATTTTATTGAAAATTAATCTGTTGTTTAACAAATTGCAGAATTTGTTGAATTTCAACATTTTCTATATTTTTCTTTCACAACACATGTAGTACAGAATGGCGCGAATAAAACAATTGATCAAATAAATGAATTCGATTAGTGAATAGACATCCTCGCATATCACAACCAACTTACCATGAGCATGAAAATAACTAACAACTAGATTCCGAATTCTAGTTAAGGAAGTTCGATTTTTTTTTGTGTAAAACCTTTAGTTTTGGTGTGTGAGGAATACGGATAGAATAGCATTTGGAAACAGTGTTGACAAAAAGAATTTTTTTTATTGAAAAATTCGAATTTGAAAATGATTTGAACCATGTAGTTTCTTTCCTGAACCTATTCTGATTGCCATACTGAAATATGATAATTGCAGAATCCTTAATAAAGAAGTTCAGGATTATTGCTGAACTGAAACCGGCCCTGGGCCTCTATTCTTGACGGCGATAGAATAGAACACTCCCTGGGGAGCGTTCCCCGATTTGCTTCTACTGCTGACTGAAAACCGGTATTCTTGAACTCGAGTGAGGAAGAGAAATCATAGGAAACCAAACAACAGTGTTGCCTATAATCTTGTCCAATCAAAATTTAAGAAATTTTGGCAGACTGATAGAACCGGTAACGTCAAACTTTCATGCACAAAGTTCTAAGATTTTCATTTCAAGTTCTTGTGTATTTCTATTGCCGCAACACATTGAGGAAGAAAGTACAAGAAAAAAATTGAAAAGAAATCCAATGACAGCGAAACAGAGAGAGCTGATGGTCGAATTCATTTCATCAAGAAGAGAAATGTATACAAGAAACATCTCCTCATACCTTTGTTTGCACAGACTTAGCTGATCTTCGTCTTGGTTCTTCTATGTAAGGAGTTACCATTTCAATGATTTGACACATATTTTCAATAAACTTATCATCCGATAACGTGTTGAAACGATTTCTCTTCGGTAGCACTTTCCTGACTATATTTAAATCATCCTCAGCGTCATTTAGATCTTCCATTACCTGTTCCCACAGTTATATTTGATTCAAATCTACGATGACGAGCGTCAAGGGCAATATTTTGATCCAAAAATATCCAATTTATAGATTAAATATTCGAATATGATAACATTCCTCAACCACTCCCTAGGAAAATATCAAGAGAACGATTTCATTCGATTGAGGGATCAAGGTTCTATCAGTATTCAATAGAACGGTAGTCAAAAATACGGTTTTTGTGATTTCAGTAGAACCACGCCCATTTTCTCTCACTTGTTCTATTCTACTGCCGTCAAGAATAGGGCCACTGGACTCTTGGAAAAATTATTTAGACCATGTGTTTTTTTCCTCAACCCATTCTGATTGACATACTAAAATACGGAATTGGCAAAGTCGATAATAAAGATTTTATAAAATATTTCTTAAGCCATACCGATCCTGGAAAATAGACGAGGAAAGTGATGACGTCACAAATGTCATTCTTGTCAAAAACTGATTCCAAACAAACTTCTGTCGAATTTAAATCAGCTTGTCCGAAATTGTTTCCGTTGTTGTTCAACTTCTTTTGCCTGAGAAAACAAAATCCAAACAACCAAACACAAACTAATAAGCAAAGCAACAAGTCATCAACTGAGAATGTCACCTAAAAGTCTTTGTTGGAATCAGTTTTTGACAAGAATGACATTTGTGACGACACACTTTCCTCGTCTATTATTACCAGCACTATAATCCCGGAATAAGACTATTTTAGCTCATGTTCTGTTTTCCAATACTTGACTGAAAAAAAAATGATAATATTGCTGCACTTTATTTATTTGTTCACAGGCAAGTCATTTTAAGAAAAAAATATGTTGATTACATTGTGTAAGCAAATAAAATACGGAGTACAGTGGTAATATGACAGCTTTACATCTTTTAGAATAAACATTTATTTACAATTTGTTTGTTGAAGATGAGCCTTAAAACTACTCAATGATGTACCAAGTAATGGGAGCTCGTTGAGGGAATTTGCCAATCTGAGTGTACATGAGATGTAGTTATTGAAAGTATAGTTGAACTTGTGGAGTATGTGGAATGTTTGAACTTGTCTAGAATGAAGGTACCAAGAAATTAATTTCCAAAAGGAGATTGGGGCAATCGGATCTGTCATTTATAATATTGAAGAGTAGAATAAGATCTCTATGTTTTCTGCGGACCACAAGAGTGAGGATGTTTACATTGTATTCCAGTAGTGCATATTGGCGAAAACGCGCAAAGGATGCTACACCTACAGTCCAAAATATATACTTCGAGTATGGGGAAAAAAAACCAAGTCGCCATTAGAGTACATGTGATTTGAGTAGCAAATAATTAACATTTTCTTGGTTTTCAAAACAGTTTGCTGAAGTTTAATGTACCAAAATACTTCTTAAGATTCGAATAATGAGCAGCAAGTGCAAGAGGTATTACTGGTTCCCGCAGTACACTTATAAAGATACAAATGTATCAATATACATCTTCCTAAAAGATCCAAAATTGTGCAAGGTATGGCAGAACATTTTGAAAATTGAAAAACCCATTACCAAATACATATCTGTGTGTAGCAGGCACTTCGTAGAAACAGATTATAAAGGTAATTTCACAAGATTTCATACCATTATACTGTATCTTGGCAATTTCTGTCATTTCAAGGAAACTTCTTGATGTTCAATATTGGCTATAATTTTAATGATCTTTAAATTTCAATTGACTTCATGAGGCTCCGATGTTGAAGCAGAAGTTTCTAAAACCAGCCCAAATATCTCGAATTTCTCCACATGTTTAACTTGACACAAAATAATACGTCCGCTTTCAATGCATGTTCGCGTTTCTCTATCGGCCGATTTCTATCGCCAATATATTTGGATATGTCCTCTAAATTGATCTCTCAAAAAGTACCATCCTTCAAAATTTACCTTTATCGCTTAAAATTCAAAAAAAGATATGATTTATTTATCATTAAATCAAATGGGGGTTCACATTGTTTTCCCCATTCCATTGACATCGGAAAAATATCCCCGAATTCACAGTGAAGACCTGACTTGAAAGCAACGTACCATAAGTTATTTTGAAACCTATCAATTTTCGTTACATAGGTTGTGTAGTGTGAGGACCAGACTGTTGAACAGTAATCAAGATAAGTTCGTACTAAGGAGCAATAGAGAGCTTTTATTGCAGTTATATTATTGAAATCACAAGTTGTTCTCTTCATGAAGCCTAACATTAAGATAAATAGCTACATAACTACTGGAGTACTGAGCCATCCAAGCCATAGAGATTAAGTTTATGGATTAGGAGTTCGTGATTCACCCTGTTGAAAGCCTTAGAGAAATCATTGTAAATAGAGTCAATCTGCTGGCCCTTCTCTAGGGCTTCGGACAGAAAATCAACTTATGTAATCAGACCCACCTCTGTAGATCTGTCGGAACGAAATCCAAATTTTTTGATGTAATGCTGGAACAGTCAAAAGTGAGAAATTCAGTTATGATATTTTCGAATACTTTAGAGTTATTCTTAACGGAAGTTTATCAAAGAGAATATAATTAAAGTAGCACTGTCTTGAAAGAAGTTTACATTGTGATCGTAGCTGACTGATTTCTTCATAACTTTGAGGTGTCCTTGTGCTTTTGTACATCATTTGAGACATCTTCTTCTCATTGATAAAGTATATAGCTGTAAAGAGAATCGAATACTCTTTTCAACGATGTGTAATTTGACCCCCCATGTCATTTGAAATTTTTAAATGTATGTGCCCCCCGCGCCCCTTGTCGGTCAATCGCAATGTCTTCGATTTCAAAAAGTAATATCGGTGATACCATTCAAAATGGTTTTTGCTTCACGTTTTTACGTCGAATCGTTCAAAAGTTACCAGGGGGGGGGGCTAAAAAAAGCCGTAATGGATAAATTTTTTTAGTCAATTAAGAAATATAAATTCAATATTAATAATGTTTCTCTCTCCAAAATCCATGCCCGCTAATTTGCTTGTATTGAGCAATAAAATAATTCAATTTCAATAATTCTTCTTCGTTATGAAACTTTCCTTCAAACACAAATCATCATATATCTGAGATTATCAGCAGATTTTATGAAGGTATATTTTTATCTGTTTTGCTCAACCAAAGGAAAGAGATGATCCATCAAGGAAGGTAATAAAAGTTTTTAATATTTAACCAAGCATACTTTTTTGTTTGTAATAAAAATCAAATGTATATTTCATATCATGTTGTATACATTTGTTTGTCATTGTATCATAAATTAGTTTTAGAATTCATTTTTGCAAGGAATCATGTGGTGCACTCTATTACTTCAAAATAAAAATACGTTTTTTTTTTCTTAAAAGGATGATGAACGAAGATCAGAACGCAGTCATAGAGCTGCACCAGAGCCTGAAACCTTTGGTGACGAAGAAGAAGAAGGAGAATACTCTGACGCTGACGATTTTATTGTGGATGACGATGGCAGGCCTATAGCAGAAAAGAAAAAGAAGAAAAAGCCAATTTTCAGTGATGCAGCTCTTCAAGAAGCACAAGAAACGTTTGGGGTAGACTTTGATTATGACGAGTTTTCCAAATATGACCAAGATGATTATGAGGAATCTGAGGAAGATGAAGAAGATGAATACGAGGAAGACGAAGATGGAGAAAAAAGGTAATGCAGCATTGTTTTGTAATCGAAAGTAAAATTACGATTATTATTATTATTGAACAATTTTTTGATCCAAAGATGCAAAGATAACAAGCTGGCCTGTTATTGTCACAATATTTTATTTTTCCTGTTTTTTGTTTATTTATTTAAAAAAAAAATTATCTACGGGAAAACCCCATTACATTTCAATACTTTTAAAATGCGTTGACACATACAACATACTCGACCTATACTAAACCTAAATTGGAGATCTAATATGTGACAATTAAAATCTAAAAGTGTACAAATTAACGACTGAAATAGAATGAATAAAAGATATAATAATGTACAACTAGTGCACATATTATACCTAATAACATTTTCACAGAACTTTTTAATTTCATAATAATTGATCCATCAAAAACAATCCAAATTTTATTCATTAATTATCTTCAATGATCTATCATCATAATTTGTCAAAAGAAATGGTATATAGAATGTATCGGAGATTCTGAGAAGGCCATTACGAACGTTTAAATTATCCTATAGTACTTCTGTCGAAAATCATGTCCACCTAGAGACTATTCAGATAAAAATAAATATGAATTTATATTTGAATATGACTATAAACAATACTAAAGATTTCATCTGGCAACACTGCTGTTTTTGGGGTTAGATACTTGAGTAAATATTCATTAAAATAACTGATGGCTCCTCTGTCGGAATAGTTTGTCAAGTCGGATCAAACGGCGACCTTAAGGATTTCCGTAGATGAAAAGTATAATAGCATACCTTGCAGGAGGCACATTCTACTTTTCATGTAATATATATAGTATAGTAAAACTTGGGGTGCTTTTTAGTTCCAAAATGTTCATTGTACGTAGGTGGTCTCCAATTGGAGTTGGACGGATGTCGAGCTGTTTTTAGAGAGCACTTGCAAAAAAATTGCTAGTAGAAACTTTACTGGTAGTCTGACGAATGTGAATCTGCGGCAGTCGTAGGTGCCGACAACAATTCCCGTTACAGGATATAGTTTGAAAAAAACTTGATATAGAAAATAAATACTTTATAGACATGTCGGTTTCCTAAACCTACATACAAATTATAAAATATAAATAATGGTTATTGCATGGTCAATACATACTATATAGTAGCTAAAATTACACAAAGAATACAAAACAAGTTAAACACAATAAAAGTGCTGTTGAGCAAAGAATTCAGTGATAATAATGTATACATGATTATGTTGTCTCTTCTATTCATGATCAGTTGTGAAAACTCCTGATTGTTATATATACAGTTAGAAGATGAAAGAATTTTTTAGTATTGATTTAAACTTTTTCATAGTTAAGTTGCGGAATTGAGATGGCAAGATATTGTAAAGATCAGTGTCAATTTTTGATGTTCTCCTAAGCCTTCTGTATGGAGCAATTATTCTGTCCTTATTTCTAGATTTCGTGAATTGTACAGGATAGGATGTTGAAGTTTATAAAATATGATCAGGACATAATATATGGTCATTATCCCAAGTGCCTGGAATTGAGGTCTGCAGCTAGAATCCCAACTTGATTCAAGTATGCATCTGATAGCTGACTCTTGTAGAATGAGTACTTTTGATATATGTACAGTTGCGGCCAATAAAAAATGGGATAACTCTTATAGCAGATTTTTGTTTATTTCTAGCTACTTGAATTTGTGTTATGAATATGTCACATGGCAACATTGAATATTTGACATCTATCAAACAATTCCAAATTAGGAGTAATCATGCCGCATATACATGCAGTGACGAAAGGTGGAATAATCGCAAAAATAGACAACTGTCCCTTTTTTTTTGGCCGCAACCGTACTTGTGCAGCACGACTCCAGGATAATATGCCATACTGGAGGTGTGTTTGAAATAGGGAATAATACGTGGTTATTGCTGCATTCAGGTTTACAAGTTGCCTAACTCGTTTTATTGCGAAACAGTCTTACTGTCATTCAACAGAAGATCGTTGCTGGTAAACCACGTTTGTGCTAGGTGCATTATATCATTATGAGCTATCTTTAGATCTTCACTTGCCTCCATACTAATTGTTAATGTGGCATCGTCATCAAATAGGACGGACCAATTACTATGTGCCGCTATATTACATGGTAAGTCATTGATATATAGGAGAAACAGTAGAAGTCCCAGGATAGATATTAGGGGTTGTTCACACCACTGTTTGAAGGTTAAAGTGACGGTGCTGCAGGTAGGATAGCAAAATGTCCTCTCCGAAACTAAAATCTACCTGCCCGAGCGTTTTTTCACATATACGATACATGTACCCAAAACCCCATGTCAAGTTTTCGATGGGCCATCCTGTATACAAGATTTTTGGACCAACTAGATTGAATAGAATGCAAGTAAAAATATCAAAATACAAATTGATGTGACAGTTACTCAAACATTATTTATTCAACATAAAAAACAATCATCATAGAAACATGAAAAACATTCACTAACAGATATTTTGATTTCCAACACTTCCTCTCAGAATAAGTGGTATTTTTCTTCTTCCTTTAAGCTAACAGATTCCGCAAAGTTTCAAAATGCACACGTGTCAAAGGTTTTGTCATGATATCAGCGATCTGTTTCTGTCCTTCACATGTTCAATATTGATAGCTCCTTCCTGGTATTTTTCACGAACAAAGTGATATCTCATCTCTATGTGCTTTGAACGTTTGTGAAATTCCTGGTTCTTCACAAGTTTGATTGTTAACTCGCAGTGTGGGAATATATTGGCTTCGTCGAGTAATATCATCCAGCAAACATTTCACCCAAATGATTTCTTTGGTACCTTCACTTGCGGCGAGATATTCCGCTTCGGTAGTCGAGAGAACAACACTTTTTTGTTTCTGACTGGCCCAAGTAATTGCTGCCGACGAGTACTTACAGACTATGCCTGTTCTTGAGCGTCTTGTTTTCAAGTCACCTCCAAAGTCCGCATCAGAGTATGCTTCCAGTTCTTCGAATTCGAGGTCTGCTCTGTACAACAATCCATATTCAATGGATCCTTTCAAGTATTTAAAAATTCGCTTGACAGCTTGCCAATTTTCAACTGATGTCTTTTCTAAATGCTCCGCTACTTTACTCACTGCATAGAATATGTCTGGACGTGTTGCCATCATCAGGTGTATCACTTCATCGCCTGCTGACGTTTCTTCATTGATTTCGCTCGTCCCTCCGCATGGAGTTGCGACTGCATTACATTCTGACATACCAAATTTCTCTAGGAGCTTTCTTGTATAGGCACGCTGACTGAGAAATAGTGAACCATTTTGCAATCTCGTTATTTCAATACCAAGATAGAAGTCCAAATGCCCGACTGTTACTTTGAATTCGCTTTTTAAATTTTTGACAAATATCAAAACATCAGAATTATCAGTTGCTGCTATCAAACCATCATCCATGTACAAGGCAACTATAATTTTCTTATGAATTGTGGAGTGAACGAACAAACAAGGATCAGCTCCACTACATTTCATACCTTGGTTTTGCATGAAATCGAAAAATATTTTGCTCCAACATCTTGGTGCCTGTTTCAGTCCATATAAGCTGCGTTTAAGTTTACACACACGTCCTGTTCCATCATTATATCCATCAGGTTGTTTCATATAAACTTCCTCTTGCAGCTCACCGTATAAAAAGGTTTTGTTGACATCGAACTGCGACAGGTGCAAATTTTCCGATGCTGCTACACTCAAGACTGTGCGAATTGTATCGAATCGTGCCACTGGACTGAAGGTCTCCTCGTAGTCGATACCCTGTTTCTGAGTATAACCTTTAACTACCAATCTGGCTTTGAAACTCTCAAGAGTTCCATCAGCTTTAGTTTTCACACGAAAAACCCGATTATTTATCACCTTTTTGCACTTAGGTAGGTCTAACAAATGCCAGGTGTCATTTTCGGCTAACCTCCATAGCACGCCTCCACTGCTCCGCCTCTTCAGATTCCATTGCAGACTTGAAGGAATCGGGTACTTTAAACTCTGCAAGCAGAACATAATCGTTAAGATATGGTATTTTCGATCTACGTTGGTTTCTGCTGGACTCCCCATCATATTGCTCTTCGGTGCCATTCTCTGGATCAGCAATTATAGTTTCGTTCACATCGGAGGAAACTGTCTCGACGTTATCGCTTGTATCACAATTGACAACTTCACAACTGTTGTCATTGTTGACAGTACAACTCGATTCAATGTTTAATTCGGAAAATTCTGATTTGATACCATTCTCACTGTCGAGTAAAACCATCTTCTGAATTCTATTTTCAGTTTTGAAGATAACGTCGCGACTAAGGATGATTTGGTTTTTCTTCGGATACCAAATTCGATACCCATCCTTTTCTCCGCAGTATCCAACGAATTTTCTTTCGACACCCTTTCTATCCAGTTTCCTTCGATTTGGTTTGGGAACATGCACAAAACAGATGGTACCGAAAACGCAAAAATGTTCAATATTTGCAGTACAGTTCAAATGGTGTTTTGTCCACCACTGAAGTTAGACCCCGTTCTATTGATGACTTGAACTGCTGTATTGACTGCCTCTGCCCATAGTTTCAGTGGTAAGTCTTTTGCGTGGATCATTGAACGTGCGCTTTCGACTAATGTGCGATTTTCTCGTTCCGCAGCACCATTCTGTTCCGGAGAGTTCGGCATAGTTTTACGGAAATTGATGCCTTTCGATTGAAGGAAACTGCACACTGCACTATTGTCGAATTCTTTACCACCATCGCTTATCAATTCTTTGATGGTATGTCCAGCAGTTTTAGTTTCATTTACGAAAGTTTTCACACAATCTGCGACTTCACATTTCGATTTCAAGAAGAAAACACGACGAAACTTTGAGTAATCGTCTTTGAAACACAGAAAGTACATCGCATTACCATTCGTTTTTCCTGCATTGGTCCACAGACATCAGCATTAATGACTTCTGCTACAGTTGTTGGTCGGTATTTCCTGATTCCGAAACTTGCTCTATGCTGTTTTCCATGACTGCAACCCTCACAGAATTCTTCTTTGACACTGACATTGATACCGTGTTTTCGTAGAACTTTCTTCACGTGGCTTTTATTTTGGTGACAAAATCTCTCATGCCACAACTGCACAGTATCAACTTATGATGCAACTAATATTTCTGCAGCCTTTTCAGGAACTGGTACTCTCATATTTAATGCATAAAGTCCTCTTTCGGACCTCTTTCCTGTCATTAGTATGATTCCGTGTTTTGTAAAAATACATCCAGTTCAATCGGCTTTGAAGTTGAAACCCTTTTCAATATTTTGGTCTATAGACTACATTTATCTCACAACTTTGGATCCGCTCAAAATGGGTTTGACTCGACTGGATCCGATACACCTAATCGATATATACAGTGTTCGGATTGGATTGAATCACTCAAGTCAATTCCATAAAATATAGGATTGGACCCAACCGATCGCCTTGAAGAGAAGTGAAATTACGAGATAAACGAGTTTGGAATTGACGAATGACAGGTAAAAGTAGCCAAATTCAGATTAGTGTTTATATTGACAATTGTCTTCCTCAAAATGGAGAGCAAAATAATAATTAAGAAAAGAAACGTATGGTCCAAAGAAGAGAGCAGTTTTTTCATTCAGCTGATTAAGGAAAAACATATTTTGAGACTCATGGGTGGGAAAAGGATTAGGGTTCAAATGAAAACCACAGATCCACGGAACAACGATTCGTGATTTAATTCGCAGAACACAAGAAATTTAAGGTTACGAAATTCGACATTTTACTGTGAAGTTAGCTTTTTTTAATCGGATTGAAGAATATGATTCTTGGATCCACTTGAATATTGCGATATAAACTGAAGGGTGGTGTCACTCGACTCAATGCTATTGAATTTGAAGCGGATAGAGATCGTCCAGATAAACGTAGTCATTGAAAAAAGATTTCGACCAACTTCAGGAACATACCACACATCAGTCAGATGGTTACGTCTAAGATGTCTAGAAACCATGGTGTGTGCACTTATAGCTGAAAAAAATGTGAGATCAAATTGAAGACACC
This sequence comes from Chrysolina oricalcia, assembly GCA_944452925.2. Taxonomy (NCBI): domain Eukaryota; kingdom Metazoa; phylum Arthropoda; class Insecta; order Coleoptera; family Chrysomelidae; genus Chrysolina; species Chrysolina oricalcia. The sequence continues at coordinate 62,529,091 of OX101811.2, forward strand.
TGCCAACTTGATTCTGCTACATTTTTGACAATAACGTTCTAGTTCCGAATTTACCGCCAGAGGGCTGACTCCGTTATGTTTATGCACAGGGTGCTTATATTTTCGTGCCTTTTTTTCATCCATGACCGGGTGGCATGACCAATTGACGATAGACCTCAGCGACCGCCTGACCGGTGACTGTTCGGAATGACTTCGGATTCGATGTTCCATTGACGGATGTGTTTGTTTTGTGACTGATGAGGTGTATATATATATATATATATATATATATATATAATTATTTCATCCATACAATGAATTAATTTAACAAAGTTATTTACTTAATTTCAAAAGTATAATATCAAAAAAAAAGTTCTTGAAATTGAATATCAGTTCATTAATAGGCAAAAACTTTATCGTTTTCAAAAATAACTTATTTCAAGTAACATTGTTATTTCAATAAATTTTAACATTTCATGTGATTCGAGGAGTTTCTCCTCTTCATTGGCCATGAGCAAACTGAAAATTCAAAATAAGTAAATCAATTAACTGTAGAGACAATGTAAGATGCCAAGACATTCATTTTGAATTGGGTGAAAGCAATAACTAGCTTCACAGTTTTTTTTTCAATATACTGAAATCTTTGTGTTGATTGATCAGCCACTTTTACAAAAAAAATGTAAACCGAAACGAAAACAGCTATAATTGGTTTTGATAAGGCTGAGATACAATTGAAATTTAGTTTTAAGCATTAAGTTTTATGATTTCAGATTTCCTTTTAACGAGAAACGTATTATTCTGGTCATGCCACACAGTCTTATTGGTAAAATTGAAGATAAATTTTTCAATTCTTTTTGTGTCCTGTTTTATTTTTAAAAGTAATATCCTAAATTGCAAAATCTTCAAGCTTAATACATAAATCTTCTATTGTGTTTCAGCCTATATGTAGCTAAAATACAATATTTCATATTCTGCAATCATAAGTAATTTTTTTTTGAAAAACATTTTTTATGTATTATAAAAAAAGATACTTTTCTCTTGATACCTTCATGTTTGAAAGAAGGTATTCAAAGTTTGGATAATGCATTTTGGGTTTGAACGAGATTTTTTCTATTTGTATCCAAATATGTCACTGTATACAATGAATTATCACTAGGAATTGATAAAGAAATTATCGGTTTCAAAATCAATGAAACTATTCCAGTGTCTAGTTATCAGATTTGTTTTTGCACATCAATATGGAATGTCAAAGAAAACTTCTTGTTCAATTTGCTTATTCATGAGGTTGAGCTTACAAGATTGGAGTAAAAGAAACACCATTTGATAATTCAGTGTTGCAAAGTTACTGAATCTGTTAGAAATTTGAATTCAGATAGCCATATGGACGGTACTGTACCTTTCAATAGCTTCCTTGAACCAATATATTCTCTTCGGCAGAACACAGCTGTCCAGAAACTGGAAGGTGTTTTCCAATGGCATCAATCCATGTTTGGAGTCAATCATTCTGGAAATATGGATGTCCTAGCATAATATAAGGCAATATGTATGTGAGCTCCACTTTTACTCATAGCTCAAGTGCACACTAGCTACATATCTCATCGCTCTTCAAGTAAAGCAGAACAATACACTTTTTTCTTATGAATTTTATTTCATTCGTTTTAAAGTGTATTCTGATTAAAACTTGTCATCCTAATTATCTCCAATAGTGTTGTTTTGGAAAAATTACCCACTAAACCTTAACTTGAAATTATGAAATGAGAAAGAAGGTCGAGAAAGACCTCAAGTTTGAATACAGAATTGAAAGACATACCATCACACTGATGAGAGGCAAGATCATCACAACTATTCTACCAGATGGTCACCTCTTCCTGGTCGAGCAGGGGCTCTGATGTTTGATTACAAGAAGCACTTATAATAGTGTCTTGAAAAACATTTCACAGGCAGAATTGATTCAATACACTGTGTAACATTAGTCATGGAAGTAGCTGTTTTCTATCGAATATTTGCCTCATATGCTACATAGTAGGAATAGTGGAGTGAAGAATACGTAATTCTAATTTGTTGAAATTATAACCGATAGTACATATTTGATACTAGCAGCACATGAAAGTTTTTGGACATTTCATCAATGGGCCCTTGGTGGTCGCCTGGCACAAAGTTGATTCCCAGCTTGGTCACCAGTCTCTCTTGCATGTCATCACACGTTGAAAGGTAAGGGATGCGTCTTCCCTAGCTAGCACAAGTATATTGAAGACTTCTGTTGCGCATTGGGGTGCAACAGGTTGACAGAGTCCTATGAGAGAAGGTGATAATAGTCATCTAATCTTCCTAGTTATGTATTTTGTAATGGTGCTATGAAAACAACCCAGAATATTTCCTTGGTATTTACAGTCTCTGCTTAATTTTTTAATGAATTTCACCTTACCATGCGACTACCAATCTGATATTCTTCAGAAAGATTTATTAATAAAAATATGCTTTTGGTTTGGGATATAGGGATTTTCTTCCTTTAGCTCTCCACACAAAATACACATTCGTGTCATTTTCACTAGGCACTAATATAAAGTAAATTCTCCAAGGAAAACCCGTAACTAAAATATTTAACACTGCACACAAAACTAAAGGAAACAATAACACAAAAGAACAGGAAAACAAATTTTAACGGAAAACAGGATAAATAAGACGAACACAATACACCATAAAAAATATGAAAAGATAATAAATCACGACCAAATCAGAAAGTCAGAATCAGACTCAATCACCTCACTGACTTAACATGTCGGTGGATTCAATCTCAATACATAATACCAAAATAATAAAAATAATGTCAAATGTATGACAACATTAACGCTTCTTGAAGGTAACCAATAAGAAAACAGAATAAAAATAAAAGTCGTGAACGCAAAACGCCGTTATGTGTAAGTCGCTTAACAGTTTCTGTCAGCGATTTAAGCGCTGCGCAGCGGTTATTATGGAACTAGCTCGTAATCCAACAGGTGGTGCCGTCCGAAAAAATCACAAAATCGAATCGTTAGAATCACCAGATTATTTAGACATTAGTCATCTTAGTTACGTCGCCACTACCATTTAAGCACATTTCCACATTGATTGTTCCAAAACCGTATGCATAAATTATGTCTCTGTTGCCCACTTGTACTGATTTTGGTGTAACGAACGCCTCGTAAGTGAAGAAATATTGTTTATTACTAGTCATATGAGCTGATGCACCGGAATCTGCTAACCACAAATCCTCTTCGATGCCATTTTTTAATGAACAAATGAAAGCATCACCAGAAGTTTTTTCTCTCTTTTGGAAACTTGAAGGTGAAGTAGATTGAACATCAGTTCGCTTTATTGGACAATATTTCGCAAAATGGCCAAATTTATGACATTTGAAACATTTCTTCTCTTGCTTTGTAGAATTTTTGAAGCCGCGCTTGGCAAGAAGAGCAACAGACTAATTTTGCTTCGTTGGTAATCGCATTTCAATCAACCGAAGACGTTCCATCAATTTGTCGACTGTGCGATCTTCAACTGGAACTGATTCCCACCCACTCTTGAATTCAAAATATTCAGGAGGCAAAGTTGACATGATGCGGCTCATTAGGAGTAGATCAGGCAATTCAGTTCCTCTGAGTCTTTTCATTTCATCATTCAGCTCACGAAAGTTTCGCTGCAATTTTCCAATGTGAGTGGCGATATCTTCCTGTGGTGTCTTTTCTATGGTGAAAAACTGCTTCATCAATTTATCTACACACTGGCCAGAACTTTGCTCGTAGATTGACGTTAATTTGTCGCATGTCGCTTTTGTTGTAACCTCAACATTTGCATCGTTGAGACTACTCACCAGAATAAATTGGGCCAATGCGTCGCCCTTTTCGAAAGCTTTAGAAGAAGCTTCGAATACTACTTTATCTGCAGCTGAACCCTTCTGGTAAACTGGGTGCAGTTTTCTGACCACTAACTATTTCATGCACATCATTATGACGAAGAAGCAAACCAATTTGCCTTTTCCACCTCGTCCAATTTGTAGCGCCGCACGTTGGGGCAGGTGTCCAATAAACCTGGCATTAAATCAAAAATTAAAAGTGCATATTTCCTTACCGCCATCTATCGAAACGATAGTGCACTACTGTGTGCAACAAATAAGCACAGTGCGACCCATTCCTGGTCCCCGCCGCGTTTCCCAGAGCTTTTATGTGTGGCAAGTTTTTGGCAGAGGCGAGACGATAGCGAATTTTTTATGCAATTGTTGTAGATTTGCATCGTCACTGTGTCAATAGATTGCAATTGTTATGAGTATGTACGTTATGAACTTCAAGTTCAGGTATGTAGAGATAATTTGAGAACTTTGGGGAATTAAAAACTTACAAACAATAATATTAAATTCGTGTTATAAAGTATATGGTAAAATCCTAAGGTTTTTATCGTATGCTCCGAATCAAGAAAGTTTTCAGTTATGTTCCAAGGTCATCCAAACTTTGATTTATGAAGTGTTACAAAGCTTGTCTATTGCTCAATTTAGAATCAAGTGAATTTGTTGCCCATATTCTGCCTTTTTTCAGAAAAATAAGTTTCAGAGGGCGAGGTATGCGCCAATTTCAATGGTACAACATGCCATTAACTATGAAGAGAAACATTCTCAATTGAAAATTGAACCAATATATGACTCCTCTGGAAATGGAAAAAAATTACGATAACATTGAAGTAACTTTTTTGCAATATCTAACAGAAAACAACTACTTCCCCGGCTAAAGCCACGCTGGACATTGAACTACATCTGATAGATAATGAGAAAGACCCTATATAACTTGAGAGATCAAATCTGAAAGTGAAAATTTGCATTTTCATTCAGATAGTTGATTATTTATTGAATGTCCAGTTTCCATTGGAGATTCTTATCTAAAAATGAGATGAGGGAGAATGTTATTCATCAGAAGTATCACTCACAGAAAATAGCTCATTTCATTGATGCGTGAATTGCATCTCTTTCGCTAGGCCTCCAATACAATTTGGTCGACAAAAATCTATTTCACTCTTCTAAGATCATCAGGGAGGTCGGAAGAATTGGAAAACATACTCTTCAGAAGCAATTTCACACTGTAATGAGGGATTGTTGGACAAATACCCCATACACGATTCAGAAATAAAATCAGCCGCATTGCTTCCTATCGGGCAATCAAGCGAAGAGGCGCAAGATAAAGATTTTAAAAGGTATCGGGAACATAATTCTAGAAAGTGCAGTAGAGTCAAGGCAAACGAAGGTGTTTTTAATTTGTTCTTGGTTAGTAGCGACCTATTCATAACAAGAGCAAAATAAAAAGGAAAAAACTTCACCGTTTCTCCACAGAAGTGTTAAAATCTCCAACAATACAAACTAATGCTAGGACAAATGATATGAATAAGGAATCAGAGGACTTGGAGTCATCAGAGCATTTCAGTGATTCAGATTTATCCGAGTAATGAATAAAAATCATCACCCAGAAGAGACTAACTGTGTTATGATGAGGTGTGATCAAGTAATTTCAATTCTGATAATAAATATTTGTAAGATCAACAATGACTTTCATTTATACAAAATAATATATAAAGAAACTTATAACTGTGATTGGAAACTAAACAAATGCTTAAATATTTAATGCCAGTTTTATTGGTACCCTGCCCCAGTGTGCGCCGTCGAGTTTTTCGGCTTGGGTTTTGAAGTCCATTTTACTATTTCAAATTATCTCTTTGGTAAAATTCCGTTAACCGGGCGCTACAAGCTACAAAAAAAATGTTTTTGTGACTTACGTAGTTCGACCTCCTGAACAAAAAATCCAAATGAAAATTTTGGCGGTCTCAAGTAATTTCGGAGATACGGGCCTTTTTTTGAATGAAAATTGGCATTTTCTGGTACACGTTTCTTCTTCGAAAAACACACTCAAATGACTCCTTATTTTCACCAGCACAATATACACACCCTAATTCACCAGTTTTACACTTTTTTTTTCATTGAAAACAGTTTTTTATCAACAAATTGTAGCTTTTTCTAGCAAATACAAAATCAACAAATTCATGCTGTTTTGTTTACTGAATATCTGTCATTTTTGTTGCCAGGTTGGTAACAATGGAATTGACGGAAAGGTGATTCTAATTTTGCGACATTGCCAATGTGATTCCAGAAATATTCAATTCACGTATCACATAGAATATTTTAGTGAATGAGTATGAAAAATGAGTTGATATAACCACAACATTTTCCCATCAACACTCTGATTCCCCTTTCTAAACAATGGTACTCATACTGTTTCTAAATGACTAGCAAAATTCAAAAGAACGAGACAGATCACGGAAATGTGCGAAAACAAAAATGAATATACATGCGCACAAAAAAATTGAGAACACTTTTCACATAAAATAACCTACTTTAATGACTATAAATCAACCCGACAGACCCGATCTTTTGCAAACCTAACCGAGCTTACCCGACTATACGATACGGATAGGTTGCGTCTTTTCTATCTGTTTGCGCATGCGCATATACCAAAAATGAATGTTTGTGATCCGACACGTTTTTTTAGGTAATTATTTGTTCGCAAAAAATGCTTGCTACATGCTCTGTTTATTTAAAAATATCTTTTGTGCATTCAAAATATTAATACCAAGATTTTTTTCCAATCCAGTTATCTGACAACGAAATGGCTTCTTTCATAACAAAGTAGCCAGTATCAATGTCTTTTACTGACTCAACAACAACAATGAGTCTTAATAACTTTATAAGAGTACAATGCGACGTTGTCAGATTCCCTAAAACTCCTGCATACTGAATACTCATGAATATGAAATGTTTGTAGTGAATAGTTTTTGGAAGTATTGGCTCCCTAGAGACTGGCAATTTTTTCATCAATAATAATAATAGTTCCTAATAAACACTCGAAGAGTGAACCATTCTTAGTGAAGATATTCAGCAAGAAATATGCAAGCAAAGCGATCACGCGCATTCCTATTACTACTTTTGTAACTTATGTAACTTATCTCTTACTTCTTGATGAAGATATCCGCGAGCGAACGCGCGCATTCCCATCACTACTTCATCGATTTCTGACGACTTTGAGTAGAAATTTTCATCCCTTATTCGTTAGTGAACAAGACCAGAAAAACGCGAGCGAAGCGAGCGCGCTCGCCCATCACTACTTTGTCGATTTCAGTCATCTTTGAGTAGAAATTTTCATACCCTATTCGTTAGTGAACAAGACCAGAAATACGCTGGCGAAGCGAGCGCGCACTCTCCCATCACTATACTTTGTCGATTTCTGACAACTTTGAGTAGAAATTTTCATCCCTTATTTGTCAGTACACAAGACCAGAAATACGCTAGCGAAGCGAGCACGCGCATTCTCTTCAAAGTTGACTGAAATCGACAAAGTAGTGATGGGAATGCGCGCGCTCGCTCGCGGATATCTTCATCAAGAAGTAAGAGATAAGTTATTTCTGGTCTTGTTCGCTAACGAATAAGGTATGAAAATTTCTACTCAAAGTTGACTGAAATCGACAAAGTAGTGATGGGAATGCGCGCGCTCTCCCGACATTTTGTAAATCCGCGCGCGCGGATTTGCGAAATGTCGGGCGAGCGCGCTCGCTTCGCTCGCGTATTTCTGGTCTTGTTCACTAACGAATAAGGTATGAAAATTTCTACTGAAAGTTGACTGAAATCGACAAAGTAGTGATGGGAATGCGCGCGCTCGCTTCGCTCGCGTTTTTCTGGTCTTGTTCACTAACGAATAAGGGATGAAAATTTCTACTCAAAGTCGTCAGAAATCGATGAAGTAGTGATGGGAATGCGCGCGTTCGCTTCGCTCGCGTCTTTCTCGCAGATATCTTCACCAACAAGTAAGAAATAAGTTACAAAAGTAGTAATAGGAATGCGCGTGCTCGCTTTGCTTGCATATTTCTTGCTGAATATCTTCACTAAGAATGGTTCACTCTTAGAGTGTTTAATAGGAACTATTATTATTATTATTGATGAAAAAATTGTCAGTCTCTAGAGCGCCAATACTTCCGAAAACTATTCACTACAAACATTTCATATTCATGGTTATTCAGTATGCAGGAGTTTTAGAGAATCTGACAACGTCGCATTGTACTCTTATAAAGTTATTAAGACTCGTTGTTGAGTCAGTAAAAGACATTGATACTGGCTACTTTGTTATGAAAGAAGCCATTTCGTTGTCATATAACTGGATTGGAAAAAAATAATCTTGGTATTGATATTTTGAATGCACAAAAGATATTTTTAAATAGACAGAGCATGTAGCAGGCATTTTTTGCTTACAAATAATTACCTAAGTAAACGTAACGGATCACAAACATTCATTTTTGGTATATGCGCATGCGCAAACAGATAGAAAAGACTCAACCTATCCGTATCGGTTAGGTTTGCATAAGATCGGGTCTGTCGGGTTGATTTATAGTCATTAAAGTAGGTTATTTTATGTGAAAAGTGTTCTTAATTTTTTTGTGCGCATGTATATTCATATTTGTTTGCGCACATTTCCGTGATCTGTCTCGTTCTTTTGAATTTTGCTAGTCATTTAGAAACAGTATGAGTACCATTGTTTCCAATGTGCAGTCAGAGTGTTGATGGGAAAATGTTGTGGTTATATCAACTCATTTTTCATACTCATTCACTAAAATATTCTATGTGATACGTGAATTGAATATTTCTGGAATCACATTGGCAATGTCGCAAAATTAGAATCGCCTTTCTGTCAATTCCATTGTTACCAACCTGACAACAGAAATGACAGATATTCAGTAAACAAATCAGTATGAATTTGTTGATTTTGTATTTGCTAGAAAAAGCTACAATTTGTTGATAAAAAACTGTTTTCAATGAAAAAAAAAGTGTAAAACTGGTGAATTAGGGTGTGTATATTGTGCTGGAGAAAATAAGGAGTCATTTGAGTGTGTTTTTCGAAGAAGAAACGTGTACCAGAAAATGCCAATTTTCATTCTAAAAGAGGCACGTATCTCCGAAATTACTTGAGATCGCCAAAAATTTCATTTGGATTTTTTGTTCAGGAGGTCAAACTACGTAAGTCCCAAAAAAATTTTTTTTTTGTAGCTTGTTGCGCCCTGTTAATTTTACCCACTCTTTTCAATTATAGACGTCCTGGTCCAATAACCTTTTGGACCAAGTAGATTGAATAGAATGCAAGTAAAAATATCAAAATACAAATTGATGTGACAGTTAAGGTCGATTCATAAACTTTCCGTTCCGTTTGCTATTACCGTTGTCGTCTGCGTTCGCCGTTCCGTTGCCAGTTCAGTATATTGAAATGCATAATAGTATAGGTATATTAGGAGATGTTGAGCTAAAACCTCAAATTAAATTGGGCCCTTTTGAATTTTTAGATTCTAGGAGGTTTTGGGGTACCGAATAAGTCTAGCAACTCTTCATAAAAGTACGGGCACGGATTTTCGAAATTTTGGGACTTGAAACTCAAAAATATTTTGAATCGCGAATAACTCGAAAACTATGAGGAATTTGAAATAAAATGGCCGGAATAAAAAATGTAAAGCACAAAATTCTCTACAAAAAAGTATCCTAGGTATTTTTTCCTAACCTCAAAATTTTCACCTTAAAACGGGTTTAAATACTCAATAATAGTTTGAATCGCGAATAACTCGAAAACTACGAGGAATTCGAAAAAAAGACCCGAAGCACAAAATTCTCTACAAATTGGTCCCTAAAAATTTTTCCTAACCTCAAAATTTTCATCGTAGAATGGGTTCATGTACTCAAAAACACTTTGAATTGCGGATAACTCGAAAACTATGAGGATTTCAAAACAAAATGCCGGCACAAAAAATTTAGAGCTCAAAATTCAGTACAAGAGAGGTTTCTCTTTTGTCCTAACCTAGGAAAATATTTTGATTCAATTAGATTTATGATCCACAATTTTTGCACTGGTCCCAGTGAACAATCCAATTTTTTTATGTGAAAAACACCGTGAAGACTACAGAAAGCAGTACGCACTTGACAAATGTTTACTACACAAAACACGTCGTCTGCACCACAGAACTCATAATTATATCTTATGATATAAATATGAGTTCTGTGGTCTGCACACGTGCGTGGTTATCGGTGATAATTGCTGTGGTTGCCGAATTCTTCGCGGGAAATAGACGAAAAGAAAGCTTTCGTATTCTTCAACCAAGTAATTGAATACAATGTAACGACCCGCAATCGATTCTTTGTAACGTGTTTTCACAAATACAACATGAATTTTTCGAAGAAACTTACTCTTGGATAATTAAGGAAATATTTACGGAAAAATGGGACATTTTGACCTTTCTATGCATTTTCAAAATCTTCATAATGAGGATACATCATACTAAGAATGTTTTTATATGAACTTGAAGCTGAGATTCTACGCTTCAAAATGAATACCCTCATCTTTGGATAAGAGAAACTATTAAAAAGTCTGTGAATATTGAAATAATAATCAATCGAGAACGAAGATCGTGTTCATGATCGCGTTTTTTGAAAATTAGTTCATTTGAAACCAAGAAGTAACTCATGTATGTTATATACATGAAAATATTGATAATAATACGAACGACAAATCTCTCGTTGGATTTGCTTGTTTATATTGCGAGTGATGGAATATATTCATTGAAACTTCAAGTGCTTGTGTGGCCAATATACCTCTTCATCTCGCAAGATTTTCGAAAATTTCCTAAGTCGAAAATTATGCTACCTTACCGGAGTACAAAATAGAGAACTTACCCATCATTATGCATTTTGATTCTTTGAAAACGGAGTAGTTTTCAACGAGTTAGAGCAATTTTAATTTGCGCTTGGGATGTAAATTTGCTTGAATTCGCAATGGCGGGAATTCGCAATGGCGGGAATTCGCGTGCGGGTGCTCCGGCTTTCGGCTTTGAGAGAAAATTACTCAGAAATAGTAGCTCCAACGAAAAAATGACTGGAGAAAATTTTGTGCTTTACATTTTTGTCACGGCAGTTTTTTTCGAATTCCTCATGGTTTTCGAGTTATTCACTTTCGAAAATCCGTGCCCGTACTTTTATGAAAAGTTGCTAGACTTATTCGGTACCCCAAAACTTCCCAGAATCTAGAAAATCAAAAGGGCCCAATTTTTTTTTGGGTCTTATCCTATTTAAGCCTGTATTATAAGATCATTCATAAACTCATGCGAGCGATAGACGGCATCGGTCAACGGAGTTTATGAATGATCTTACACATTTCAATATACTGAACTGGCAACGGAACGGCGAACGCAGACGGTAACGGCAAACGGAACGGAAAGTTTATGAATCGACCTTTACTCAAAAATTATTTATTCAACATTAAAAAACAATCATCATAGAAACATGAAAAACATTCACTAACAGATGTTTTGATTTCCAACAAAGATATTATAATAACTCTTACGTTTCTAAACTTTCGTCAATAAGACCTTTTTTTTACTATAAAGTAAATTTCTCCTCTTTCTCTCTCTCTGTCATTATTGAAACATGTAAATGTTTCCAATTATCGTTATTATTTACTTCTAATTTCAATGTTCAGGAGGAGACCAAAGAAAGCGGCCAGAAAGAAGCCTACTAAGAAGTCAATTTTCGAAGTTTATGAACCGAGTGAACTCAAAAGAGGCTTTTTCACTGACTTGGACAATGAAATCCGGAATACTGATATTCCAGAAAGAATGCAACTTCGTGATGTCCCTGTTACGTCTGTTCCCGATGACTCCACCGAACTGGACGATGAGGCAGAGTGGATATATAAACAGGCATTTTGTAAACCACCAGTATCCAATGTGGATGCTCATTTATCACTTGAGGCGAGGGAGAAGATGAAGAAAGGTCCTCAAACTATCGGCAAGATCAGGAAAGCACTGGACTTCATCAGAAACCAACAGCTGGAAGTACCATTCATTGCTTTCTATAGAAAAGAGTATGTACAGCCTGAGCTGAATATAAATGATTTATGGAAAGTTTACAAGTTTGATGCTAAGGTGAGTTCATGATTTTTTTTTGTTGAGGGAATGAACCATCACTTCTATCTAATTTTTATAGTGGTGTCAGTTGAAATCTCGTAAGGAAAATCTCATTCAACTCTTTGAGAAGATGCGATCGTATCAGCTAGATCTACTGATGAAAGATCCTGATGCCCCCATACCTGATAACGTTAGAGTTATGAAAGACATTGATTTAGAGCGATTGAAAAATGTTCAGACTCCAGAAGAATTGAATGACGTTCACAATCATTTTATTCTTTATTATGCTGCTGACTTACCTGCGATGCATGCAGCGTGGAGAGTTAAGGAAAAGGAAAGAAAAAAACAGGCGAAGAGGGATGCAAGGTAACTTGAAATTATTAGAATTATTTTAATTTTCCTAAAGTTAATGTGTGGTATTTTATATATTATGTTTGTCATATTTTAGATTAAAACTGATAGCTGAGAGCGAAGAAGGAGCAGAAATTCCTGAGGAAGTGGAAGAAATTGATGATGATGAACCTGAACCAGAAATTCTGAAATATGCTAATAGATCTGGCAGTTACTCTCTCTGTTCTAGGGCAGGTTTGGGTAAGTTAAAAATATGTCAATTGTCAATGCGATGGGTAGAGCTCGACTAGACAAACAATTAATACTGGAACAATTTTTCACAAAAATGATCTGAAAACCGGGAAAAGATGAGAAAGATGAGAAAACCGAAGAAAAAAAATTTACAATTTGGAAAATACGAAATATCTCAGAAACGGTTGATATTTTCCCAATTTACCAACAAATACTTTTTGACTGCCTTTTCTTTAAAATCACTAGTCCGGAAAATATCGAAATTGCACAAATTTTAGCATACATATTTTCAAAATCATTTGAGTTGGCTTATATAAAAATGGTAAAAAAACGATTTAAATAATTTTAGGCATATATCCGTACTTCCAATCTTTTCAAAAATATTAGAAAAAATAGTTAATTGTAGGCTCTACAAGTATTTGGAAGAAAAAAGTATTCTATTTGATCACTAATATGGATTTCGTAGATAGAGATACAGAAAGAGCAACACAAGATGTAATATCCTTCATTCAAGAAAAAGTTGATAGTGGTAAAAAATGTGCCATATTATCTCTAGATTTATTTAAAGCTATTGACACTGTTGACCATGACATTTTATTGAAAAAATTGGATATAGTTGGTATTAGAGGGCATGTTCATATTTGGTTTAAAAACTTTTTAACCAATAGAAAACAGTATGTGTGTATTGGAGAAAATAAAAGTCAGTATAAGAATGTGAATTATGGAGTACCACAGGGATCTGTATTAGGACCAGTACTATTCCTAATTTATATCAATTCTATTTTTTATAAACTGAAAGGTGCCCTTAAATTATTTGCAGATGATACAACAATAATTTATTTTGGACCTGAGCTAAAATTCATTGAAAGTGACATCAAGTACGATATTTCCAGGATTCTGTCATGGTTACAGTGTCATAAATTAACATTAAATTTTTCTAAATCCTCATACTTGTTTATATCAACAAAAATAATGAGAAACACCTTTCCACCTATAAAATTTGAAAATAATCACATAATATACAAAAATTGTATAAAATTTTTGGGTCTTTACATTGATGAAACTCTTAGTTGGCAAAAGCATATAGAAATTGTTCGAAAAAAAATATCTCCCATTATCAGTATTCTTTATAAAATTAGAGGGTACTTAGAAAGAAAAATTTTAATGAATATTTACTTTAGTTTCATAGATAGATAGATAGATATTTATTGATCTCTTCGAATCATATACATGACATGAGATAAGTCATACAGAAGTGGTTTAAAATAAATAAAAGATAAAAAAATACAATGTAGTATGACACAATTCCGAACAAAACATTACGAATATATACACAAACATTAATATTAATATATAGTTAAGGACATAATGACGTATAAAATAACGTGCACAAGATTACAAACATTGGTTTATAAATTCATCCACAAGATTGCATTGGTTTATAAATTCATCCAGGGAATAAAAACAATTGTCGATCAGAAATGATTTCAGAATAGATTTGAATTTGATTATATTTGTCATATCTTTCATTTCGTCTGGTAGCATGTTATAGAAGTACCCTCTGCATACAGTGGATATTTTTTTATTTTCATTCGATTGAATTTGGAAAGGTGGACATCGTTTTTTGCTTGAGTGTTATATCCATGGATATCACTGTTCTTTTGAAACCTATGTTTGTTCTGGTCAGTATAACTTAGGAGCTTGTAAAGGTAAATACCTGTAAAAGTTAGCAGCTTATTCCCCCTGAAGGTATCCCTACATGACTCCCTATAGTCCAAGTTGAATATTAGGCGAATGAATCGCTTTTGCAAGATAAATATCCTCGTGATTTCTGTCGATCTACCCCACACAATTATATTGCAGCTGATTGCGGAGTAAACTAAAGCATAGTATAAGTTAACTAGTTAACTTAGGTAAAAATTAGACTTTAGGCTATTGAAGGCAAAATACAATTTATTCAGTTTTTTACACAAACAGTCTATTTGTTTGTTGAAGTTCAGTGAGTCCAATTCCATTCCAAGGAATTTGGTGCTTTTAGATGTACAAATTACAATATTATTGCTTGTAGTTATCGATATATTATTTTCTTCCTTTAGCGGTGCGGTAAATTGGACGATTACAGTTTTATTTTCGTTAATGATAAGATGATTTCGTTGACACCAATGTGCGAAGTTGCTCATGACTGTTTGTGTTTTGTTATTTAGATCATCTAGACTATCAGCTGAGACAATAATTGTGGTGTCATCTGCATAGATGAATACTCGTCCATGGTTGATATATGTGGGTAAATCGTTTACATATAGCAAAAATAATAGTGGGCCTAACACCCCACCTTGGGGAGTCCCAATGGGGGTAGTAAATTCGTTAGATAACTCATCCTCGATCCGAACTCTAAGCCTTCTGCCGGACATATAAGATTCAATCCACGACTGGATTGGTCTTCTGATGCCCATAGCTTCTAATTTTATTGTTAGGTATTTGGGATTAATTGTATCAAAAGCGCGAGTAAGATCAAAGAAGATTCCTACTAAATATTTGTTCTGGTCTATATTTTCATGGTTGTATTGTGTTAGTTCCGTTGATGCAGTCTCTATTGAGAAGTTGGGTCGGAAACCATGTTGTGACGACGTTATTATATTATTTTTATTTAGGTAGTTGACTAATTGGTTATACACGGCTATCTCAATTATTTTAGAGAAACAGCTCAATATACATATCATCCTGTAGTTTTCAACAAATTGCGGATCGCCCTTTTTAAACACCGGAATGGTTTTAGCGATTTTTAGTTGGCTTGGGAAGATTCCTTGGGTGACGGATGTGTTAATGATCTGGGATAATTGGTTGGAGATTTTATCTACACATTCTCTCAGTACGATTGCTGGTATTTCATCAATTCCTGACGAGTATTTCTTTTTAAGTGTTAGTATTATGTGTTTTACGTCGATTTCATCAACTGGCATAAAGAACATTGAGTTTGGGCCTCGTATTTCATTTTTAGTACACTTGTCTTCGGGAAAATTAAGACTGTATATTGTTTCACTAACAGAGTTTGCAAAAAACTCCCCAAAGTGGTTTGCAATGTCAGTTTTACCATTTATTGCTGTCCCTTTATCAACTAAGATGATTTCCTTCCTACAGTTCTTCCTTTCCATTTTTACATTTACTAACTGCCAAAGAGATTTTGCTTTATTGTTTGAATTATTGATTATATTGCAGTAGTGTTGTTTTTTTTCCTCAGAAATTTTTGCATCTAAAGATTTTTTAATTTTTTTATAATTTTCTGTTATGATCGGATTGTTTATCTTATTTTTAAGCCAGTTAAGATCCTTGAGCTGTCTGAGTTCAGAGTGTAGTTCTTTAGAGGTATTTTATCGGACCCTTTGGCTTTTTGGACTATATATTGTTTTGGGAATGATATGTCAAAACACCATTGAAAGTTTGCCATACAATTATTGAAAACAGCGTTGACATCTTTTCCTTGAGGATTGTCAAGGCATGTCTCCATATATTCTAGATTACAATATTTAGTATCTATATGGGGATCTGCCAAAGATTCTGTATTCTGTATTAAAACCACTTAAAAATCTGCAAAACAAATCAATCAAATGCATATATAAATTGCCTCATTTAGAACCTACTGAAAATTTATATAGACCATAAAATTTATTGAATTTGGATTCACTTCATAAATTGGGGGTGTGTTCATTTATTCATCTTAGTAGAATAAAAAAGAAATATACCAGTTTAAATTTTCATGATAACATTGCAATTCATAATTATGGAACAAGGAATGTTCATGAACTGCAGACCAATAGAATCAGGACTGAAATTGGAAAAAAAATATAATGCATAATGGTATACTTATTTATAATAAACTACCAAGCACATTGAGAAATATTAAATGTTCTTCAAAATTTAAGTATAAATTAAAACAATATTATAAGAAATTAATATGATTTGACAATTTATTATATATATTTGTGTATATAAGTGAAAATAGAGTATTTTTCGTTTTAATTCCGAGAGTTCTAACCTTTGACAGCTGTTTCGTGCTAACTCACTGATCAGAAAGGATTTATGGAGCTCTCGAAATCAAAACGAATCCACTCAAGAATTAATACCCTGAAGGCAAGACAGATATAACAGAAAGTTACTTATGACATCTACAGTCACTAGTTGAAACTTAATTTGACACGAACCATGGAATCCAAAGTTAGATGTTTATCTACTCATTGACAGGCAGCCAACAATTCGTTGTTCTGACCAACCCAAGGTTCAATCAAGTTTCTCGTACGTTAAGAGGAACACAAGCAGAATCTAAGTGAAAATAGAGTATTTTTCGTTTTAATTCCGAGAGTTCTAACCTTTGACAGCTGTTTCGTGCCAACGCACTCATCAGAAAGGATTTATGGAGCTCTCGAAATCAAAACGAATCCACTCAAGAATTAATTCCATGGTTCGTGTCAAATTAAGTTTCAACTAGTGACTGTAGATGTCATAAGTAACTTTCTATATATATATATATATATATATATATATATATATATATATATATATATATATATATATATATATATATATATATATATATATATATATATATATATATATATATATATATATATATATATATGCATATTTTTTGTTAAAAAAATTTAATTTTGATGTTTCCCTAATATAAGCAGCATATGTTTCTTGGGAATAATAAAGTTATTATTATTATACTAATGAAACAAATGGAAATCGTAAAATTGCTTCGGGTACGTTCTTACAAGCCACACAGATATTTCCAAACCGTTTTTCTCCAACTCCATAAAAGTGAAAAAAATTTAAAGACGTCAAAAACTCGAAATCGAAACAAGATACCAAATAACTTAAATGGTCTGTTTTGATGTCAGTAGTCCGGGAAATATTTAAAAAAAATACGAAAAATTATCGACGTGAAAAATTTTTCACATTTTTTCGGAAAACTCGAAAAAACGAAATAACGCTCTCTATTGTTTGTTACGAACACGAAAAAATGGAAATTGCCCATTTTTATTCTCTACTATAAACATATTTCTTTCTTGGGGTAATACAGTTTATTGATTGACTTTATTTCAGAAGGGAAGTAGTGGTTATTACATACTAGGAAAAATCACTATATAAACTATCGATTGATTGATACTCATGATGGCGTACCTAATATGACCATTTACTCAACAATGATAATAATGAAATTTTCAATTTCATTCTTAGTACCAATACCAAACTTACAAATGCTTAATTTGTGAGTGATCACTACAATGACTTAATTTTTAGATCCCCTAGCGAGGAAATTTGGTTTGAGCCCTGAACATTTTGCTGAAAACTTGCGAGATAACTATCAGAGACATGAAGTTGACCAGGAGCATGTGGAACCAATCGAGGCTGCGAAAGAATTTATATCTCCGTAAGTATGACACATTTTTTAGAATATTGTTTTTGAACCAATTCACTGTTTTTGTAGGAAATTTCCAACAGTCGATGAAGTGATTCAAGCTGCTAAATACATGGTCGCTCTTCAGATTGCTAGAGAACCTTTAGTTCGGAAGTGCGTGAGGGAGGTATTTTATGAAAGAGCAAAAATGAATGTGGTTCCCACCAAGAAAGGTCAAAAAGTTATTGACGAGTCTCATAACTGTTATAGGTACATGAATTGATTACAAGAAATTAGTTACGATTTGTAATGAATAATTTCACCTGTTTCAGTATGAAATATGTCAAGAATAAGCCCGTCAGAGACTTGACTGGTGATCAGTTTCTTAAACTGTGCCTTGCAGAGGAAGAACTACTCCTAACCATTACCATAAACGGAACAATTGAGGGCAATACTACTTCATCTTACATTGATGAAGTGAAGCAACTTTATATCAAGGTATGAATTCATAGACGTTGCAACAATTTAGTATTGAATAAATATTGCGCTATACAGGGTTATTCACGTTATTCGACACGAAGCATTATGGCTAAATCATTTGATTTTTTGAAAGTTTTTCTTTACGATTTATAGGGACCTATTGGCCCTACATTTTAAAAATATTTTCATGTTGTACAGGATGTGCCAAAAACACGAAACATATCAAAGTTGTTATTTTTTAAATGGAATACCCTGTATATTATTTCATTTTCGGATTTTACGATCGAAATAAAGGTAAGTTTCATTAAGGTTTAATTCACCTAAACCTTATGGTTTTTGAAATATCTCTTATTTTGTGAAAATGCAGCATCAGCTTTAATGCTTAAATTCTCAACCAGTGTTTTCTTGTTTTCAACCAAATTAATGCTAGATGCTACTAACAGAATAACTATCATATAGCAGTTGTGAAATATTTACTAACTTATACAAGGTGTGTAAAAATTAAGGCAAAATAATCACAATCTTTGAACGGTAATAACTTGTTTAATTTAAATGGAACGCCCTGTATTTTATGTCAAGAGCAGATGTCAAATTTAATTGTCTATCAAATACTAGTAAACATTCATAAAGCTAACTCTTCTCGTTTTCAAGTAAAACGCTTATTTCCATTTTGCAAACTGATTTTGAGAAATTTATTATTCATCATTATGGCGTTTTGACAAATCAGAATTGATTTTGATTGAAATAAACACCGAGATTAAATAACAAATGAGTTTATTTTTCAATATTTTAAATAATAGGTAGGTACTAGTTTAAATTATGAAGAAATAATGGTGGATATAAAACAAGAAATATTTCATATCAAGTGTTCAAAATAGCGACCATCAGACTCTAAACAAAAACGTATCCTCTTTCTAAAACCTTCAGCAACATTTGCTAACATATGAGGGCTAACATTCAGAAAAGCTTCTCTGATACGCTGTTTCATATTGTTGGGTGTTGTTGGAGGTGTATTATAAACGATTCCTTTAATGTATCCCCACAAGAAGAAATTAGGTGACGTCAGGTCGGGTGACCTTAGGAGCCAATTTTGGAATCCTTTCCTTCCAATCCATCGATTTCGGAAATGAACATTTAAATATTCACGAACCTGACGATGGAAATGTGTGGAAGCTCCATCCATTTGAAGCCTCATCGTTATTAAGTCCAAGGGGATGTCTTGTACTAGGACCGGAAAATGATTTGTTAAAAATTCTAAAAACAACATTCCATTTAAATGTTCTTCGAAAAAATAAGGACCAATTAAATATTGACCCATTATTCCACCCCACACATTCACTGACCATGTGTGTTGATTATGTTTAATTCTAAATTGATGTGGATTGGAATCAGCATAATAGTGGAAGTTAACAGTCCCATTGTTGAAAAGGTGCACTTTTCACTAAATAGAACAGAATTGAAAAAGTTTTCATCATCTGCAACTTTATCTAATGCCCACATACAAAATTAAACTCGTTTCCCATAATCGTTTTTGGAAAGCTCTTGGTGAAGCTGGATTTTATAAGGATGGTAACTATATTTTTTCAGAATTCTTGATACGCTTACTTGACTAATGCCAATATTTTCCGCCATTAGGTTTTAACTTGTATGGGGATTTTCAATTACAGAGGCAATCACCGCGAATTCATTTTCTTCGTTTTCTGTTACAGGTTTCTTTTTAATGGGTTTTTCATACTGAACACTCCTAGTTCGTCTAAATAGTGTCAACAATCTTTCGAATGCTGTTTTATTTGGATGATTTCTGTTGGGAAATCTTTCAGCGTAAATTCGTGATGCTAGAAAACAGTTTTGAAGACATTCTCCAAGTATAAAAATCATGTCGATTCTTTCTTCTTTTGGATAAACTACCATTTTTATAACAAAATGATGATAACAAGATCACAAACTACCGCTATCACTAACAGGATGATTTGGATTTGAACACTTATAAATAACTGACAACCATAAGTAAATAATAATGCAACTTGTCAAAACGCCATAGGCGACTTGATGAATAATAAATTTCTCAAAAACAGTTTGCAAAATGGAAATATGCGTTTTACTTGAAAACGTGAAGAGTTAGCTATAGGAATGTATACTAGTATTTGATAGACAATTAAATTTGACATCTGCTCTTGACATAAAATACAGGGCGTTCCATTTAAATTAAACAAGTTATTACCGTTCAAAGATTGTGATTATTTTACCTTAATTTTTACACACCTTGTATAAGTTAGTAAATATTTCACAACTGCTATATGAAAGTTATTCTGTTAGTAGCATCTAGCATTAATTTGGTTGAAAACAAGAAAACACTGGTTGAGAATTTAAGCATTAAAGCTGATGCTGCATTTTCACAAAATAAGAGATATTTCAAAAACCATAAGGTTTAGGTGAATTAAACCTTAATGAAACTTACCTTTATTTCGATCGTAAAATCCGAAAATGAAATAATATACTGGGTATTCCATTTAAAAAATAACAACTTTGATATGTTTCGTGTTTTTGGCACACCCTGTACAACATGAAAATATTTTTAAAATGTAGGGCCAATAGGTCCCTATAAATCGTAAAGAAAAAACTTTCAAAAAATCAAATGCTTTAGCCATAATGTTTCGTGTCGAATAACGTGAATAACCCTGTATATTGTAATAATTTTAATATAATTGTGATAAATAATTTTTCGAGTACTGGCGAGAATATAGCAAACATAATAAAGTCATATACGAAATTATATCTTAAATATAATGATTCCACATTTCCTTTATTTCTAACTGATGAAAATGAAGTTATTGAAATAATCCACATCTTACAAAACAAGTCCTGATTCTCAAGGTTTTTCGACTAAAGACATTTGAATTGAAAAATATTGTGACTAAACAGAATTAATCAATAAATAATTCACATGGGTATTTTCCCACTTGAATTTCAACAGGCTTCAGTATAAGCTATTCACAGAAGTGGAGATGCTGAAAATCCAGTATCTTTTATATTTATAGACCAAGTCTTATTAAGCATCTTTTCTAAAATGTTTTAAAAAATTCTCTCAAAACGCATTGTTGATTTTATAAACAAAAAATATGGCTTTGATATTAATCAGTTTGGTTTCCAAGAAAATAGTGGCACACAGGCGGTAGTACTACAAGTAGTGCAAGCAATTCAAAAAGGACCTGATACAGGAAACTATGTGGTAGCTGTATTTCATTGACCTTAAATAGGTATTTGATACAGTTGATCACCTAAAACTTTTGGAAAACTAAGAGTCAATGTAAATCAGGGGCACTGTGAAAATCTTTTGGAATCCCATCTTAGAAAATGGACAATTATTACCAACTGTAACAATTCTGAGTCTAGTAGACTACTAATAAACAAGAGAGTTCCACACGGATCTGTTTTGAGTATATATCTTCAAAATATCCCCGGATACTAGCGATTGAATTCCGCCCTATCAAACTGTAGACATATATTGATTTATTTTCCCATTATGAAAAATGCAGTATGAATAAAGACATATTATTATTATTTTATACGCTGACGATACAGTACTTTTATATGAAAACCAAAACTCATTCTAGCAAAGAAAAACTCTCTCATCCTAGTAAACATGATTAATAAAGAGTTGAAAAAAAAAATCAAAAATGGCTTTATTGTAATCTTTATTGATGAATAGTAAGTATCTTGGTATTTGAGCCATTGGGAAAATAAAATGGGACAAAAATATTGAGGCCTTAACAGAAAAAAGACCTGAAATCATGGATGCTTTGAGTCCAAAACTTATATTATTCTATATTCTTACATACTCGTCGCATTACCTATTTGAAAACATTTGGGAATCTTGTCCCAAAAATAATTTTAATAAAATATCTGCATTATGTAGAAACTATTTGAAAGCACTTCTCCCAATTGATATACCAACTAATAAGCTATGCATAAATAGGATAAAATGAATACCTCAAAGATTTCAGTCATTATTATAAATGAATTTGTCACTCAATTAATAAATTGAATCTCGAATTAACTCATCACTCCGCAATCACATTATACCTTTCATGAAAAACCTGTACTGATGATCGGTAAAATTTAATGTTGTCACGTTTAAGTTGTCAGCGACTATGGCATACTTTTCTGGTTGCCGCTGATACTAAAAGCAGACATAATCAAGCGTTCCGTTTCAACTAACTTTGACGTTGGTGGGTTGAATCGGAACGAATTGCTTGTGTGGTGCATGCCGTTTCCCGCAGATTTTGACATTTACCATTTTATCAGTTAACCAAATTCTTATGTTACGGAAACAAATCTGTTAATCTAGTAAATAAATTAAAATGGGTAGAACGAAAGTGTTAATAGCAAGAGTAGGAAGCGAGCTTTGTGAAACTGAGAGTCTCAGATTCTGACACAAGTGATAGTTATGAGGATAATATCGTCTGCCCCAGGCCAAAACCACGAATATGCTAATTCCAGGGTTCTGACTTCAACATGTAAAATACTAATTTTCTACCAAAATGTTCATTGCCAAACCCACGAAAGTGCTATCAGGTTGTCTACTGTGAACGAGAGTGAATTCGCCAATGTGAAAACTTACCTAGGTTTTCAAAGCAAGAAGTGCGAATATTCTTGAAACTCTCCTCATTCGAAATGACAAATTGCACATTCGTGGTTTTGGCATGAGACCGACGATATGATGTTGAATGAATTGACGATTTTTTCTTCCATTGTACGGTAAATCAGGTAAATGTGATAATGCACGATACTCGACACTTCATCAAATATCAAATTTAAACTTTTAATTCGGTTTCTGACGTTTCTGTTTGAACGTGACTTTTGAGTTTGACAGATCTAATTTGGATCGCATTGATCGCTGCTAGACGAACGGGCAGTAGCTCATGCACTTTCGATGTCTCAAGACCAAAGAGGGGAATATAAAAGTGGGCGTGTCAAAGCGCTCCCAATGTAGGAAACGGAACGGTCATATGCGCATTATGTGCTCAATGCATGAAACGGAACACGCCTTAAATAATTTCAGAGTTCCAATTTGTTCATTGTTTTTTCCATGAACCTATAATATCGTATAAATACAGATGGACTCAGCATTGCCATACCTACAACACGGATTGTTTTGAAGTCGCTCTGTTTGTTGGCGCGCGTGTTGCGGGGAAGAGAGAAGGTAGCGATAGACTATGACCTTCCCACAACCGACAGGAGCGCACGCATTTGATAAAAATAGGGTTCAATCACAAGAAAAAAATGCTGAATTTGAAATAATGATGAAAATATCAACGAAAGTGATAGAATATACAATCCGATGGTACTTCGTGAGATAGAAAAACTCGTATGACATACCTCAAATCAAATCAAAATATGCTTTATTGTCGGAAAAAATAATTTTTGTTGACAATGTAACCAAGAATAAAGTGTATATAGAGTCACAATCGAGTTAGTAATCAATCGTAGTCATAAAACATGTAAATAAAACGTATATAACATAAAAACATATTATAAACAGTCACAATTTAAAATAATTAAGTTATACAAAAAACGAAGTAACATGAAGTAACATGAAAATAAATGAGCTTTATCTTTAATAAATTGTCAAATAATCTTAAAATAAATAAATTTAGTCATAGAAGTAGACAAGTAATAAACATAATTACACTCTTACCAGTAGTTACTCGTATAGCTTATGTAAATTTGTCATTGAAGTTCTCTTGCAAATTATAATAGGGCCTATCTGCTAAAAATGTGTTAACTATTTTCCTGAAGTTTTTTGTATTCCTGTTAACCATCTTGATATGTTGAGGCAAGTGATTATACATCTTGACTCCATTATAATAGATGGAATCTCTAATTAGGTTTGTTGTGGGAAGTGGTAATTTTAACCCATTATTACGTGTGTCGTATGGATTGGTGGGAGCTTGAAACATGGATATATTTTTGTTTATGAGGCATACTGATTCCAGAATAAACAATGATATTACTGATGTTACTGATGTCATGCAATACTTCATTGACTGAGATAGTATCGATCCTTAGAAAATTAAGTTCACAAAATAAAAAAAATTGACTTTTAACACTTTCGTTTTCAATGAATGAAAAGCTGAAGACAGTCGACTGAAAAAAAAATTGAAAAGTATTTACTAAAAAATGGTAATTTACATATTCAATTAATACATGGGTTGAACTTGGATTTACTTGAAATCTGATATGGAAAAAACAATTCAACGTAACGATTGTGGACCCTCAGCCAATTGTAATGGTACCATTTTTGTTTTGCGGAAATGCCCTGTTGCCAAGTTGCCCTCTTCGGATTACTGGAAATCTGATATTAAACATCTCGATTATAGACCCTTAACCTATTTCAATGGTACTATTTTTGTTTTGCGGAAATTCGCCGTTGTCAAGTTTTGGCCACTTGAAATTACTGGAAATCTGATTTGGAAAAAACAATTGAATGTCTCGATTATGGATCCTCACTCTATTCTATGCGCCGTTGCCAAGTTTTGGTCTCTTCAGATAACTGGAAATCTGATATGAGGATAGTTCTTAGTGGATATCATACTATTCAATAAGATGAATTGCGCTATGAAATTTGAACCTTGCAGAAAAGCGCCAATGTTGCCAAGTTGTGGGCGCTGGAAATCATTAAAAAAGATTTAAGGAAATTTTGCTCAAAGAATATCATTATAAATTTTCATCTCTATTAATTTTTATGAAAATACTTATGGATATCTGATGACGCATGGCCCAAAAGACCATTTTTATATCATTTAGGTTATCTCATTGTAAGTTCAAATGATGTATGTTAGAAATTCTTGAAATAACTAAATGATGCGAAACAACTTTGTAATTCTCAAGTTCTGGATTCTCAGTCACAAATTATCATACTATTTACAGCTCACGGGCTATAAATGTTCAGTAGTTTGACAACTTCATTTCCATGGAAACAAAAGTTACAGCGTGTCTCTTTCTGCTGGTAGTTTATGAAATGCGAGCGCAGCGAGCATCTGCTGTGATTTCACCTTTTCAATACTAATCAGTGATCGAATTACCAGCAACTTTGATAGCTAGGTTAGTTTGGTTAGGTTAGCTTGTGTCCCTATTTTAGAAATTTGGTCCATGGCCGACAACGTGGGCAGTCAGAAAAATGAGACACGCCGAAGGCGTGTCTCTTTCCTCTGGTAATTTATAAGAGTACATTTCATCAAAACAAAAATGGTGCCTTTAGAATCGACTGGAAATCTTTATTAATACTCTATATTGAAAATTTCTATAAAGCTTCTCTGAATGATTCCCGCATCTATAACTTGGCAACAGGGCATTTCTGCAAAGTCAAATGTTATAGCAGGAACCACCTGATTGAATAGAATAATGTCCACTTCGATTCATCTTCATAACAGATTTCCAGTAATCCGAAGTGACCAACTTAGCAACGAAACATTTCCGCAAAACAAAAATGGTACTGTTAGAATCGCCTGATAGCACAAAATGCTAACGTTCAATTATTTTTTCCATATCAGATTTCCAGTTATCCCAATTGATCAAAACTTGGCAACGGCGCATTTCCGCGAAACAAAAATAGTACCATTAGAATAGGTTGAGGGTCTATAATCGAGACGTTCAACTGTTTTTTCGTATCAGATTTCCAGTAATCCGAAGAGATCAACTTGGCAATAGAGCATTTCCGTAAAACAAAAAGGGTACCATTACAATTGGCTGAGGGTCCACAATCGCGACGTTTTTTTTCACAGCAGATTCCCACTAAACCAAATTTTTACCGACTTTGGAACACATTCAGTTGAACATTTCATCCCCAACTTTTTCAACAAAGCCGCTTTTTCTGTGACATCAGCTGGAAATCTAAAAATAAATCCAAATTTTGATAGACATTTCTTGGACTTTTTGGCAATTTTTTTTTAAATGCATTATCCAAAGACCTAATAAAGTAGTAAATGTTTCGGAAGTGTCTATTTCATTATCTCCACATATAAAGGTTTGAATACACGTATTAATTTAATTTTGTTCGACGAAAACAGATTGATATCCACTGTAACGTATATGGTACTTACGAATGGAATCTGATATTCGGGTTCGAACACATGGATTGTTTGTTAACCCAACAAGATTGCACTAAGTAGGTATATGAGTCTCTGTCCATTATAATGCCACTATATAACACAAATGAGATTGAAAAACACTATTTCAACAATAATCTCACAAAAAAGCAATGACAGAATATATCAGAACTGTCATAAAGGTTACTTTGTGGAAAACATAAACATTGATATTCAACAGCGTTGACAAACGATGAGACACAACAAACTCTAGTAATGATTTTTTTCGATAGTTTGGATTTTGAAACTTGTTATACAGGTTAAGTTGCATGGACATGTCACCTTCACCCTCCTTCATTCTTCAATTGTTATCGGATTGAATACGTATAGTGATACAATTTTGACTATGATAAACTGATAGACTTAGGACTTATGAGATGTGACAACTCCCAACTCCATATCACGACTACAGATTGTGATCATTTACGACTTCAGACCAGGATGTAAACAGCTGGGTCCAGTACAATACTTTATAGGTCCATGTTTTTTCAGGATGAGTTCAGCAAGAATGTTCAGGACTGGAATGCTCTGAGAATGGAATGTGTGGAAAGAGCACTAACAAAAAGTGTCCTGCCGGATTTGATCTCAGAGTTGAAAAGGGTGTTATTGGCTGAAGCAAAGGAATGCGTACTGAAGGCTTGTTGTCGAAAATTATATAATTGGATAAAGGTAAGAGCATTCAGAGCAGGCATCTGTATTCAAGTACTTAAATTCAGTGAATAAACAAATATTTCCAGATTGCTCCTTATGCAGTAACATTTACTGAAGAAGATGAAGATGACTGGGATACCTCTAAAGGAGTTAGGGTGATGGGTCTTGCTTATGTTCCTGATTATGAAAAGTCTGCATTCGCTTGTATATCAGCACCAGATGGGGAAATAACCGACTACTTGAGGCTTCCTCATGTGTTGAAAAGGAAAAATAGTTTCCGACAAGAAGAAAAACTGTTGAAGGTAAATTATTCAAGTAATTTTTGCTCTTCACAGTTATGGACCATTAGATTTATTCATTAATGAGTGAACAAATATTATAGGAGTCAGATTTGCAAGCTATGAAGAACTTCATTTACACCAAGAAACCTCATGTTATTGCCATCGGAGGAGAATCTAGAGAAGCGCTGATGATCGCCGAGGATCTCAAATCAGTTGTGAACGAATTGGTTGAATCAGATCAATTCCCTCTGATAAAAGTGGAAATCCTAGATAATGAATTGGCAAAGGTGTATGCCAATTCAAAAAAAGGTCTATCAGATTATAGAGATTATCCAGAACTTCTGAGACAGGCAATATCGATTGCCAGGAAAATGCAAGATCCTCTTGTTGAGTACTCCCAACTTTGTAATGGAGATGAGGAGATTTTAAGCTTGCGGTTCCACCCATTACAGGTTTGTTTTTTTTTTAAATATATCCTTAACTTTTACATAAAAGTTCGATGAAGAATAATAACAGCTGTCTGCTTGCATTGTGAATATTTCTCAACCATTTTATTCATCCCAAGAAACATTTTTTTTATACAATTGTCAAATCATGATATACCAGTATGAAATCACTGATCATTATCCGATATTTCTTCAGTATAATTTGTACATTCCAAACAGAAATTATGATAAAAGTTTTTATAAAGACATAATTGAGAACAAAACACTACATGAGAAGTGAAAATGAAAATTTGAGCGAATTGTATCAACTGAACAATTCCGATAACTTGGTAGGATATATTTGATGAAAACATTATTCAAATAATTACTGGTGAATGTATTAAGAAAGTCAGGATAAAAAATAAAGTTAGAAAAAGAAAAGAGTGCATGACTTCATCATTACTAATATCTGTAGGAAGAAAAAATGCATTGTATAAACAACTGAAACTAGTGAAACTAGACTATAATGCTTATAAAAACTGACTAACCTGCGTTAAGAAGCTAAAAGACAGTATTATCAAAAACCGGTAACAGGTAGTAGTGATTCACTTGGAAATTTATGGCAATGTATAAAAAATATCTGTCATGAACATAAGACTTTTATGAAATACAATATATGAAATGGAGTTACAATTCAATAACAGTCAATAAACAGATTATTTCAGACTGACTCCAATTATTACTCGGGAGTAGCGGAAAAAATAAATAAACAAATTATTCGTTCTAAATAAAACCCATATTTGACCACCTAGATTGAATTAGAACAAATAATAAAATCGTTGAAATTATTTCAGAACCATTTGCTCATCTGATGAGTTTCATCATGAATTTAGGTCAAATTCCAAAATCTTTCGTGGGCATTATAAAACTAATTTGGTGATAAATTGGTCTGACTAATAATATACGTCAACATCTTGATAATCAAAATTCAACTATGGCTATTTTTATGGATCTAGCTAAGGCTTTCGATACGGTTGGCCATAAAAGACTAATAACGAAATTAGCGAATATTATATTTCGCGGAAAAGTTTATTATCCTCTCAAAAATTAATTTGAAAATATAACTTAATATGTCGAAATTGGTGGAGCCATACGTGAACAAAAAATATTTCAATTTGGTGAGCCACAGGAGACAGCTTTGGGGCCACTGCTATTTACTATCTATCTCAAGGACCTTTTTTTATAACAATACTGAAGGTGAAATTCATAGTTTCGCAGATGATACAGTTATATAATATGGAGAAAAAATTGGAATTAATTACAGACTAGACCACATTATACTCGTATTTTAAAAAGATTCAAAATTGGTTTGATTATAACCTACTCAAAATAAACTTTAATAAAACGAAATATATGCCATTTACATTTTATAATAATATCCTCCCAGGCTTAGAGCCACTAATACTTGATAATTATACTAGAATAGAAGAAACAGGTAGTATCAAGTACTTATGGGCCGTGGTGATCGGCTGGTAGTGCGTTCGCCTCGCATGCGTGGGGTCGTGGGTTCGATCCACCGATTCACCGGTCTCGTGCATGTCTTCCCTAGCTCACACATGTCTCACGAAGACTTAGGGGTGCAATCGGTTGACGGAATTAACAATTTTAACAATAACAAAAAATTATTAACTTAGGGATTATGCTTGACAGACATCTAAAATTGAACAAACATTCTTATTGAGGAGATTATTATCAAAATTTCATTAATACAGTCTCAATTGAATTATGGGATGCTGGCTTGGGGAGGAGTCATGAAATACCTCCTTAGAAATCTTGAGGTTCTTCAGAAATGGTTTTCAAAAATCATATATTGTAGGAGTTATTTATATTCAAGTGAAAAACGGTACAAAGAATCAAAGAAAATGGACAGAATACAATTATTTGGATACAACAATGATTTATATCTATAAACATAAACTTCAAAAATATTTATAATACAAAAAATAAAAAAAAAATTCACCTTGGAAAATAAAGTTGAGAAAACCAGGACTCAGAAAAATTTCAAATAATTATTGCCATTTTAGTATGATTTGATTCCAAATTATATCAAGTCGATCAAGTCATTATTCTCTTTCAAAAAATAATTGAAAAAATGGTTTCAAGAGTCTTGTCTAAATTTATTTCATGATATTTTTCACTTCAATTAACTCCGGTTATTTTTTATTATAATTTTTTTTTTATTTTAAAATTTTTCAAAACATACCTATCTGTAATTCTTACCTGTAATTTTCTCGAAACAAGTT
This sequence comes from Chrysolina oricalcia, assembly GCA_944452925.2. Lineage (NCBI taxonomy): Eukaryota > Metazoa > Arthropoda > Insecta > Coleoptera > Chrysomelidae > Chrysolina > Chrysolina oricalcia. The sequence continues at coordinate 62,559,337 of OX101811.2, forward strand.
TTAAACTTCGCAGGTATAATTAAACCGTTGACTCACCTTTTCGTACAAATTGATGTAGGGTAAAGTGGGGTAAGTGTAATCAGAAAAACGATAGTTACACTTCAAATTACGATATAAAGATACCCAAAAGAGATAAATTTTTTATTTTTTACAGAGGTACTACCTATCTAATATCGGACGCCCTAGCAAAAGGGGAGGGGCCGAAACAACGTTCACTGGACCAGAACCGGTAATCGGTTTAGCATATAGCACTGCCAAGAATGTCATAACAGCTTGGCCAGACAATAAAATACTCGAGTACTGGCGTAGTCTACTGGGGGCCTAGCCCATTCCAAAGCATTTATTGCTTGTACAAGGAAAAAACAGGATTCTGACAAACTGCTAGAACTCATTAGAGCGCATCTCAGAGTTATAGTAGGTTTGCTTACTGGCCACTGCAAACTCAAACATCACATGCATAAAATCGAACTTTCACAAGATGCAGAGTGCCGGCTATGCATGGAGGATGATGAAATGGCTAAACACATTCTCTGTACATGCCCTGCAGCGGCTAGAACCAGATTCTCAATATTTGGCGGTACGGCAGTAAGGCCCATAGAAATATAATACTAGACTAGAACGCCAAACTCTCCTTCCGAGATTCAGTTAAATGACCCCTAATAGGGAACGTTGACAAACTATCGCACTTGCGCATTATTGCTTTGTCTGGTCACGTCGTTGCCAAGTTGTCTTTTATTTTTTCGTGTTCCATATGAAGTTCGGAATATCGTCAGTGGTTAGGGCAGGTAATTGTGGGAAGTCCAGTAAACTTGGCAACACTGCCTTAAAATGCTATCGTGACGTATCAAGCGAAGAAAGATATCAGTGTCGGCTTCCGAGATTTGGGCGTTGGCTTTGTTACTTGTTAGGTTTGAGCATTTAGCGGTTTTTGATACCTAGGTAGTTTGTTTTCGTTGCCATTTGTGTTGTTTTCTGAGTTTTCCCTTGTTGTTTCTGACGTTCCTGTAGTTTGGTTGCGAAGTTTTACTTCCGAAGTGCTTGGACAAATAATAGAGACAAAATGAAGTGCATGGTTCTCTGTTGTGAAAATAAAGGAAAAGTTCTGTTATAAATATTTGTATTTTCCTTGAGAGAAAAATCCGGCAAGTTCTTGCAATTACTGATAATTTTATGCCAAATGAAACAAATTTTTTGGAAACCTTCATTCACCAAACTTCCTCAATATTATTTCAGCTCAATAAAAAACCACATTTTCGATATATCTCCCTATGAGGTGAGTCACAAGATGAAAATAATAAAAGCAATAACAAGAATTTACATCAGAATTAGATTTTTCAATATTGCGCTGTCGCAAACTGAGAAAATTAGAGGTGAACTGAAGAGGAAAACACTCACAAAATTAATTCTATTTTCTCACCAATAGATTTTGAAACAAAATGCAATTTACGTTTGATAGAAATATATAGAATATAAGTAAAATGTATTTATTGATAATTATTATTCCTCCAATCCTACCATTTCTCCTTATTTAAAACAAAGTGAAACAAATATCCTGTAACATTTGACAATTTGAATTTTTGACTTTTCATATTTATTTCTCTCAACATTCGATAATCTACTTCTGGTTACCAAAAATGCCATATGAATTTAATGCGAATCAACAACATTTACAATGATAAATGAGAACCTCTGACCGAATGCAAAAATGTAGTATTTTACCAGAGTAACTATATTTAGCAGATTTTTACCCAATTTTATATCCAATCAATAACATTTCTGTTCTTCAACAAAAATGGTTGAAGAGTGATAACAAGAGTCAACAAGTAGAACTCATGTAAAAAATTGTAATGTCTTGTCAATAAAAGCCTTCATTATTATTATTATTATTACATACTTTTTCGCATTAATAACTAATTAATACATTTGTAGAAGTAGATTCTTTCATCACATAATGTGATTCAAAATCACCACTTACATTGGGTTCTTAATTGATTCAACTCACATCATTATTCATAACAAAAGCATTTGTAATCTCTTGAACACAAAGGCCTCAATACCCAAATTACTCAAATATTCATAAAAATCACCTGATTCAGAATTTCGAAAATCAAAAATATATGCCTACCTCAAGAAAGTGTTCCTCACTCTGATTTGGATTTCGAGTATAATGGGCTCAATGGTTTAGGCGTGAGGCCGATGGACACACAAATTTAGTTTTTTTCTGATTTAGTTTTTTTCTGAGTGGAATAGAATCAATTCTTATCAAATTTGAATTTTTTGACAATCACAATAATTTCTCCCTACTTGGTCGCGAGGAAGCACAAAATAGAAAACCTACACTCAATATTTATAGGATTTTAAAAAGTCATTTATTGGTTTTCTGTATATATCATTAAAGGAAAACTCTATTTTATTGCAAATGCTTTCAACGAAAACTTATACCAGATTCAGGAATAGGAAGTCAAAAATCCCAAGACCGTCCCTGGCGGCACTTGCGCTCTATTGCGCAAACTCATGGATTGGTATATCTGCCGTAGAGGGACCACGTTATTCTGAACTAATTGGCGTCCTAGTCTAGTATTATATTTCTATGGTAAGGCCAGAAAACCTGGTGAATTGTTCTACTCAATTTCGTTAAGAGATTGGATATACTGGGAGAAATATAACCATCTCATTAAAAAAAATTACCCAATAGCTCAATTTATAAGCTTTTTTGTGGAATGAGTCAATTCTCATCTTTGTCCTAGTAACGTTTTTTTGAAATATATGAACTTAATAACAGTACAGTGTAGTTGTTTCTTTTACTTTACATTATATGTAGCGAGGAGTAATGGTCAATTTGTTCAGGCCAATGAAAAATCGAATGTTACAATGTTTAGTCGGATTTTTTCAGAAACATAATCTGGGGCAAACATAGACTGGGGGAAATGCAATCAGTGATTATATTTACCCCAGTCTCTGTGATTACACTTACCCCATATAAAACTTTTAGTGGTGTTAATGTAATTAACACTATTTTGTTTTTTGTCGTCATTTAAATCGAAATCTGACAGCAGAATCGGATTTCTTATTGAAAATAATCTAAGGCAGCAAAATTTTAAAATCTCATTGAATTATTTGTATTAGCAATATAAAATTAAAAATTACAATCGATACTCTCATAACTAGTGAAAATACAGGTGATCTATAAAATAACTATAATTTTTAACTATAGGACTCTGGGAAGGATGACAAACATCATTTAAAGGCAAAAAGAAGTACACTTTCAAATTGTATACAGAAAAAAATCAAAAACAATAACACAAAAGTTAGAGAGTGCCTGATTACACTTACCCCATGATTACATTTGCCCTATGATTACATTTATCCCACTTCACTCTAATGGTTTTTTATTGCATTTTGAATAAACTTCATTATTATGGCAGTATTTTCCCAGCTGCAAATCCTTACAGTCCCCTCCCTCTATATAATGCACATCACAATGAATATTAAACAACAAGAAGTTGCTATGTTGCCAAACAGTTCTATTCACGACTATAACACCAGAACCCGGGAATATCTTCATCAACCATACTCGAGATTGACTATTGGTCAAAACAGTCATATTTATCAAGGTATCAAATGTTTCAACCGGTTCATGGGCCTCCTTAGTGCATCTTACAATTTAAAAAATCCCAATTGCTTTAAGAAAACTCTTTGTAGATACCTAGAGAATAAGGCATTTTACACAGTAGAAGAATTTTTATTGCAAAACTAAAAGATCTCAAGATAATCTTGATATTACCATCCATCTGTCATTGTCTTTCCTCTGAATATTTTATACTATATAATTTGATATTTTTTATACTATATGTTTTTGTATGCCTACTTTGTTATTATGTTCTATATACTCTGTATGTTTCTCTTGTATGTAATTTTAAGTGTATGACTAGTCCAATAAGTTTTATACAATATGTGTACCCTATACATTTTTGTATTTACTTCAGTGATGAATAAATTTGATTTGATTTGATTTGAATGAAGTTAACCCTTTAGATCCGAGCGCCGTATGTATACGCATTGCCGTTTCGCGCCGAGCGCCTTATATTTTCGTCGTATATACACGCGGCACTATTTCTTGCGTATACCGGGGTTGTCATTAAAAAGCATACTGCTTATCCAAATTAATTCCAAATTGACTTTTTGGTTTATTTGCATCAAGCAGACGATTGCGAAAATTATACTGTACTTAATTATATATTATTGCAAATAAACTTATTATTATTATTATTTCATTTGATAAATTACCGAACCTCATTATTTCATGTGAATTTCAAGGATGAACTAACCAAAGAAGAACTACTGGAAGCTGTATGTTTGGAGTTTGTCAATCGAACAAATGAAGTAGGTGTGGACATCAACCTCGCTGTTCAACAAGCACACAAATGTAATCTGGTTCAGTTTATTTGTGGTCTGGGTCCACGTAAAGGCCAAGCTTTATTGAGGGTGTTGAAGCAGACCAACCAGAGGCTGGAAAATAGAACACAGCTTGTTACTTCGTGTCACATGGGCCCCAAGGTATTCATAAACTGTTCAGGGTTTATTAAGATAGATACCAGCAGTTTAGGAGACAGGTAAACATTATTTTCAGATTTTTTTATCAATCTCTATTTTTATAAATGTAAGAGACTGTCATAAATATTCTTCTAGTACTGAAGCTTATGTGGAAATATTAGATGGTTCTCGTGTCCATCCAGAAACTTATGAATGGGCAAGAAAAATGGCTGTGGATGCCTTAGAATATGATGATGATGAAGGAGCAAACCCTGCTGGAGCATTGGAAGAAATTCTTGAAGCTCCTGAGAGGTTGAAAGATTTGGATCTTGATGCCTTTGCGGAGGAATTGGAGAGACAAGGGTATGGTATGTAGATTCACATGTCTCTGTTCTTTGATTTTTTATAATTTTGAATTATTCAGGTAATAAGAGTATCACCCTATATGATATCAGAGCTGAGTTGAACTCCAGATACAAAGATTTGAGACAGCCTTTCCGGTCCGCCAATCCTGAAGAGATATTTGATATACTTACCAAAGAGACTCCTGAAACATTCTATATTGGAAAACTGCTCACAGCTACTGTTATTGGTAAGTCTTCAAGTGATATTTTCTTTTCATCAAATCAACGTATGCTTTGTTTCTGACACTGTAGCTTATACATTATTGAATTTAGGATGAAAAATATTTATGATGAACTGTATTTATTGAAACAGGATATTATTTAAAAAAATAATGTTGATGCTGGATGGTCGCGAACAAACGTCGAATAGTAAAACTGATACCAACGCGAAAAAGCGTATGAAAAGTTGCTGTGAAAGAACAGTTTCTTATTTTGTTTCAGCTCAACAATAACACCAGAAAATAAAATTATTTATTTATTTTTGAAAATACACCTTCCAAACAGAACAAGTTCTGGTATAACGAAAATGATGAGAGCTCAAGCTCGAAACACGTGTCTACGATTGCACAACAATTTGAGGGCTATACCCAATACATTTTTTATTTATATTTTTAAAATAATAAATTATACTGAATTTAAATATATGTTTCAGGAATTCCAAAATGAATAAAAAATAACAAATTTTGTTGTCTAGAAAATATTTATTGACTTTGATATTTTTATATCGTCTGAAAGTTTGTTGTCTCTATTTTGGTATTTTTCAATTACTAACTTTTTTTTAAGTTATTTGTCAGTTTGTATGCAAATTTTGCTCTTTCAAACGTTAGTTTATCCAATGAAAAATTTTAGTATCTTTTCCGTTTTTTTTAAATTACCTTCATTGTTTTATTTATTAACCAACAAATTAAAACGATTTGCTTTTTACTTCAAGTTGACCATATTGTTATTAAATATCTAATATGATTTGGAAAATTTAGAAAATCGATTTTTTTTATTGCTGCTATTAGAGGAATAATGGATATCCTAAACAACAACAATAAACAACAATCTAACATTAGCGTAAATATTTGTGTTCTTCAACTCCATTTAACAATTTATTGTTTGTTTTTTCTTTTAATTTTATTAGGTCTATATTTTTTTCTGAATTAATAGTTAGATTCAATTCATCTATCCATTTTGTAATAATTGAATACCTTTTTCAATATTACTTTCTAAAATTTTATATAATAAAGTACAGAATGATCTGCAAAAGAAAGATGTTTACTATTCAATTTTATTCTGCTAATCTACATAGATCAAATAGTAAATAGGGGCCAGTATTGAACCTTGGGGAACTACAATTTTCAAAATCATTTTCGAAAAGTTTATAAGAATGACCTCTCACTCCTAAATTATTCAATATTTCTAGTAATATTGTATCTTATGCTTTTTTTATATCTAAAAAATGGCAACGGCATATTTAATTTCATCTAAAGTTTAAAAAATATCATTAATGAAATTAGTTCTACTGAATGGATATTTGAATTTGGCATGAAAGGGTGTTGATCAAAACCAGAATTGAAAAAATCACTTCAGAAATACTAATTCTTAAGTAAAATTATTTCCGAACCATTGACTCATTTGATGAATTTCATCATGAATTTATTCCAAAATCGTTTAAAGTGGGCATTATTAAACGGATATATAAATATGGTGATACATTGGAAGCTAAAATTTACAGGCCTATTTCACCTATTCGAAGTTGAGCTAAAATTTTTGAGAAAATTTTGAAATATAGAATGCAAACTTTTTTTGGAAAAAGTCATCTGATTTCAGAAAACAATTCAGATTTAGAAAAATCGTTTCGACCCGGGATGCTATCTGTCATCTGGATTGAATTACTGCATAAGACCACATTATATTTTCAAAAAAAATTAAAAATTGGTTTGTTATTTTATACTTTGAACGAAACGAAATATATGCCATTAACATTTTGTAATAATACCCTCTCAGAGTCAGGGCCACTAATACTTGATAATAATACTAGAATATAAGTATAATCAAACCGTTTATTCACCTTTTTATACAAATTGACACAACGCTTTTTTATTGAATTTTGAATAAACTTTATTATTATTTATTATTATTATTATCACAAAATATGTAGGTCGTGCATCTCCCTTGCTCGTACAAGCTCTGTTTTAAGGGATTTTCTCAAAAAATCTGAGAGATTCGTGAAAACAAATAAAAAACAAATATTAACCACATTGTATTTTGAATTATTTTGAACAAATGTCTTCAATTTTGATTATCATAATTATTTATTGACCACATTGTCTATGTGTTTATTTATGTAAATTGAGATTAAAGTTTTTTTTATACCTTCTATGAACATGATAATAATAAAGTGTATTCAAACTTCAATAAAAAAGCATTACATCAATTTGTGTAAAAAGATGAATAAACGGTTTAAAACTTGTTGCGAGATTATTACAGGTAAGAATCACATATAGGTATATGTTTTTTAAATTTTTAAATTTGAACAAAATGATAATGAAAAATAAACTACCGAGAAATTTATTTCATGAAATCTTTCACTTCAAACATATACCTATATGTAATTCTTACCTGTAATTTAAACATTGCGGGTATAATTAAACCGTTTATTCACCTTTTTATACATCAATTTGTATGTTTGTAATGTTTTTTTTTATTGAATTTTGAATAAACTTTATTATTATTATTATATAATAAGAGATAAAAAATACTTAAATCTTAAAATTAACATAAACCAACATTCAGAGAATGTGGTCAAAAAATAATAAGAAAATAATTGTGATAATCAAAAGTGAAGACATTTGATCAAAATACTTCAAAATATAATGAGGTTAATATTTGTTTTTTTTTGTTTGTTTCCACGAATCTCCCAGGTTTTTTTAAGAAAACCCCTTTAAACAGAGCTTGTACGAGCAAGAGATATGCGGGACCTACAGCTTACGTAATAATAATAGTAAAGTTTATTCAAAATTCAATAAAAAAGCGTTGTATCAATTTGTATAAAAAGATGAATAAACGGTTCAATTATACTTGGTACTATCTGTTTCTTCTGTTATTTTCCTAAAGTTTCTGAAGTTTTAAACTTTGCGGGTATAATTAAACCGTTTATTCAACTTTTTACACCAATTGGTGTAATGCTTTTTTATTGAATTTTCAATAAACTTTATTATTATCATTAATGGAGCTTTCAACATTGAATAAAAATCACATTATTTTTCAGGTATTGCTAGAAGGAAACCCAAACCAGATCAACTTGATCAAGCAAATCCTGTTCGTAACGATGAAACCGGTCTCTGGCAATGTCCTTTCTGTTTGAAAAACGATTTTCCGGAGCTGTCTGATGTATGGAACCATTTCGATGCAGGATCTTGTTTAGGTCAAGCAACTGGTATTAAATTGAGACTCGATAATGGCATATTAGGTTAGATATTTCTTTTTTCGCAAATGATAATTTTCATAGAAAATATGCCTTAATTTTAGGTTATATTTATATCAAAAATATTAGCGACAAACCAGTTTCAAACCCCGAAGAAAGAGTTGGCGTTGGACAACTCATTCATTGCAGAATACAAAAAATTGATGTTGAGCGGTTTAGTGTAGATTGTACATCAAAGTCCAGTGATCTTTTGGATAAAAACCATGAATGGAGGTGGGTATTCAATAACTGATGGCATATGATGATTATCCAACCATTCTTTCAAATAAGGACTAAGGAGTGGATAATCATAATTATAATGATAATAAAAATAACTTTATTAACATATGCGCTTATATTAGGGAAATATCAAAAAGAAAATCGTAAATAGGTAAACAAAAACAACTAATAATATAACAAATTGTAAAATCAGAATTCTAAAATATTGTTTCAATTTATACAAGAATTTTAAAGAGCATTTCATATTTTTCAATGTGCTTGGTAGTTTATTATAAATGAGTATACCATCTTGCATTATACCTTTTCTACCAATTTCAGTCCTGATTCTATCAGTCTGCAGTTCAAGGATATTTCTTGTTCCGTGATTATGAATTGGAATGTTGTCATGAAAATATAAACTGGTATATTCCTTTTCAACTCTGCTAAGATGAATAAATGAACAAACTCCCATTTTATAAAGTAAATCCTAGTACAGTAAATTTTTTGGTCCATATAAATTTTCAGTAGGTTTTAGATGAGGTAATTTATATACATTTGAGGCTAGTTCTGAAGTTTTTTAGGTGGTTTTAATACAGACGCTTTGGCAGATCCCCATATAATAATAATAATAATCTTTATTGACCCCAAGAAACATAAATGTTTATAATAGGGACCTAAATCTATAACTAATACAATAAACAACAAAATTTCAAGTTGAAAATGTTTTCATCAGTTTTTTTTTCAAGTATCATTGTAATAAGTACTTCTTTAAATGAAATTTGAAACTAAACATTGCAATTTGGAATATATGAAACTGAATTTTTTTATCGAACTACACTGGTTAAATAAATGGAATAATTCAACCCAAGCACAAGTTTACTTTTGTGGGAAATTCTTCATTTCATAAATACTCATCCTTCAATTAAGTCTACAATTAACGACTTTTTCTAAAATTTTGGAAAATATTGGAAGTATGGATACAGGCCTAAAATTATTTAAATCTTTTTCTTTACCATTTTAAATATGGGTGACGAATAAAAACAATATAAAATCAAGGACCCAATTTGGTTTCCAATGTAACAAATCCACCTCTGATGCCACATTCGAACTTCTCGAGCATATTTACCTAAAGCTTAATGACAATGAAGCCGCGGCAGTGGTATTCTGCGTCTTATCAGAGGCTTTTGACTGTGTGAATCACAGAGTACCACTGAGAAAGTTAGAAAGATATGGCTTCCGTGATGTGTCTCTGAAATGGTTCGAGCCTTATCTCTCTAAACGTAGACAGGTGGTCTACTCTAACGGTCTAACCTCTCAAGAGTCTTTGGTGGATTGTGGAGTACCACAGGGCTCTGTCTTAGGCCCCATATTATTCCTGCTGTATGTGAATGATCTCACACTACTGGATATTGCGTGTGGATTCACCCTATTTGCAGATTATACCACCATTCTATGGCATAACAAAGACACTCATCAATTGAATGCAATAGTAGAATACGACAGTCTCAAAGTTAAGAAGTGGTGCCACTCCAATCTGTTGTCCTTCAATGTAAATAAAACCCACATTCTCACCTTAAAATGTTTGCTAAACCCGATTACAATAGGTGATAAACGTATACACCAATCCTTCTTGGTTAAATTTCTGGGGGATATATTGATAAACTAGCTAAAGGCTGTTATGCACTTAGAGTCATATCGAAAGAACTCATATTTTGCATTTATAGAGTCCCACCTGAAATATGGGATCTGCTAGTGGGAGAACTCCGACAAAGCATCACTTAAGACGGTAGTTATGCTCCAAAAAAGAGCTGTTCGGTATGTTTGCAGGGCTGGCTTCAGAGATTCATGTCGGCCCATTCAAAACACACAGAATAATGACCTTTACCTCCATATTTATACTTGAGACTGTGTGTTTGATGTTTAAAAAACATAAGTTAAACAATAAATACATAAGAAATTCTCGTTTTCGGACAGGATAGACCTGTAATATTGATCCCCCTAAGTAAGTCCAACACTACTCAAGTTAGGAATTCACTGATTTATAACTCAAAGAAAGTTTTCAATCATCTACCTCAGAACATCAAAAATCTAAATTCAGAAATAAAAATCAGGAAAAGTGTCAAAGAATTACTGTTGGATAATAGTCCAAGAAACGAGGAAGCGGTCCAATGTTATGTGCAAAAATTAATATCTGGAAAATAAAAATATGAACGTATAGGAAATTAAAATTCAGGATGAGTTTCTATTTCATGCGACTCGATCTTGATTATCGAACATAACCTAAAAAAATAGCAAAGTTGCGAAAAGCGGTTTTTTGTTGATAATTAAAAAACTACAGCTTCGATCAAAAAAAAGGTAAATTGTAGGTATCAAAAATCATCAATTGAATGATCTATAAATTTCCGATATCATTGATACTTATCGAGTTATATCGGAAAAACCGTAAAAAATCGGGTTTTCTATAACTCGTTTATTGTAAGGTATTGAAAATTGTTACTTACAGTTTTGTGTAGACTATGGCAAGCCAAAAAAGTTTCTTTCAAAAAAATTTATGCATATTGATTATTTTTTAAAATATATGAAGTTTTCTCAGATGCTCTCTCAATATGGCTATCATTGGTCGGGGAATGATGCTTCAGTAACGATTCAGGACTTAATTATCGAATAAGTATATTGATTTTATTTATTTTAAGTGTCAAAAAAATTACTTAAAAAAATTGCACAACTTTTTTACATGTTTTTTCTAAATAAATTTCTTAATTTTGTTTTTATAGAAATGACTTTCATGAAAATAGATTTCTAGCATGACTTCACGCATTAAAAAAAAATTGAATTCCTACGATCACTAGGAGCCAAGATAATTTTTTTATTTCAAAAAAATTTGGAAGGCGCAATAATCATCGTACAGCAGTCACCTTCATGGATACCTATATTTTCGATAAAAAAATACTAGGATATGTCTAGTTCATTTGCAGTATTATTAATTGATGAATAATAAATGAATCGTTACTGTAGCACCATTCCCCGAGCAAGAGTAGCCATATTGAGAGAACATTTTTTTTGAGAAAACATATATTTTGAAAAATAATCAATATTTATCAATTTTTCAAAGAAAGACTTTTTTAATACCTACAATTTCCTAATTTGACTTTTTTCGATCGGAGCTGTAGTTTTTTAGTTACCAACAAAAAACTACTTTTCGCAACTTTGACAATTTTTTAGGTTATATTCGGTAATCACGATCGAGTCGCATGAAATAGAAACTCATGCTGAATTTCAATTTCCTTATCGGATATTAATTTTTGCACGCACTTTTCCCTATTGCTTGGACTATAAGGCATACTACACTTTGGACGAGTTTTACAATGATACGCTTTAAGTATAAAACTCTATGTGATGACTTTGTGATCTCTTAAGTGTATCCTAGATTTGTATATTAGGTATTTCAGCGCATATAGACGTATGTTTTTACTTTTTTGTGATGTATTTGTTTATACACATTGATTTTATCTCATTTCATTCTCCTCGACTAACTTTTATATTTTCACTTGTATATGTGCACTTTTATATTGTTTCAATGATTATTTATGACACTTTGTCAATAAGAATTTATGCTTGGACAATAAAGTATATATTGATTGATATTGATACTAGAGCAATTTTCATTTGATCTGGTACTATAGTCATTGTTTATATAGAAGTAAGATAGTTAGCCAACCTTATGGGATTTATATTGGATTCAAATGGATGCGACATGTAGATGGCGATAGTGAGCTCGCATCCAAGTCATGTCGTAACTTCAGTGATCTGGCCTCCAAGTCATGTCGTAACTTGATTAAAACAATGGAAAAGCATTAAAATCAGGGTTTTTTGAAGAAACCTGCATTAAAATGACGTCAAATATTCATGTTTGTAACTAATCACGCTAGATGACACTCGCGTTTGGGTCCAATACCTTTTCCACAGGCATTGACTAACTATGTTCTATATCAACTCAAATAATTTTCAATATATGAATTTCAAAATTGGTGCAATTTCTGATTTGACAATTATTACCATTTTAACACCAATATCGTAAAATCCGCAAGCTTTCCTAGGGTTCAGTTCTTCAATTATTCTCAAAATTTTGTCTTCACTTGGAGGTGCTAGAAATATCCATGGTGCCGTCGTTTTTTCTTGGAAGTCTTGAGTTAATAAAGGAATTTTAGATGCTAGCCTTCTCTAACAGTTATAAAATATTCGTTGAATTCTTCACAAAGGAGGGTATGCTCTTCTGGGCCCCATGATCCCAGTAATAAGATTTTGCTCATTTATAGATTTATAAAAAAGAATAATTTTCCCAAAATTTCAACTTTCAAATCATTCCGGAACATCTTCAAATAAGTTCTTTTACAGCAGAGTTTGTGAAGTGGCAACACAGCTTATGTTCGGTGCCTCGATTTTCATGTAATAAATAGGTACTCGTTGAATCGATGAAGTATAGTTTATCCAATCTCAGTTGAATATGACTTCATTCAGCTCAATATATAGGGTTAGTTCAAAATAGCACATGGTGTAATAACGATTGAAGGATGAAAATGGAAAATTAAATAAATATTATTGCCTATATAAAGAAAACAGTAGACCAGATTGAGTATATTTTACGTGTAACCGTTCGAAGCGTGGAAAGCAATCAGTAATGCGCTGACCGCCTGTTGCATAAATTACCGTAAATAACATCTTAATATTTGTATTGCTGTCCGGCAGCCTCTTGATATTTATGAAAAGAAGAACAGTAGCGTACTTAATGAACGATCAAACAGAACTCAATATTTTCTCTCTACTTAATTTATTAGACTAGGTATAAATGTAATTAATTATTGACAAACAGTATTTGTTATCATAGAGTTATCCGAAAACAGGTATAAAACTGTTCCCACATTAATTAACATTTTGGGAATATAAAAGAAGGACATTATAATAATAGTATAACTCAGTATACTTCTGCTTGAAGAATCTCTCGTATTTGCAAAACATATGTCGCGGTTTTTTAAACTAAAAGTGTGAAAATCAACATTAAAGTTTTAGTATAAACGTTTGTGTATTTAGTGTTGCAACATGGCATTTTGGCGACCGTTCGAAGAACGTGAGGAACAAAACTCACAACCTGATGAACAATTCGAAGAACGTGAGGAACGAGACTCACAACCGGATGAACAATGGGAATTTAAAAACAAAGATCTTCATGTTCAGACCCAAAGACTTGTTCTAAATATATATAAAAATATTAAAAAGGAAATGAACGACAAATGTGACAATGATATTTTCGGAAGGATATCTCATCTCACCAGTTTGGGGCATTCAACTATTTACAAAGTGGTTAAACAAGGGGATATTGTAGATCATTATCGTAAAAGAAACGAATAGATCAGAAATTAAACAGAGTTGATGAGGCCACAAAAGATTTTTTTCGAAGGCAAGTTTATGATTTCTATAAACGAAATGAAGTGCCTACCTTGGAATCAATCAAAAACAAATTATCTGATTATCCTGAGTATACATATAAGTCGCAGGAAACACTACGCCAAATTCTTTTAGACTGTGGTTTCAAACACAAAAAGCTAAATCAGAAGATTACTTGCGACAAATAAAAGAACATCGGTAATCGACATATAATATATCTTGACGATACTTGGTTCGATAGTCATGATGTGATTCGGTATGGATGGGTAGATAACTCCCAAAACTGTTGTCTCCAAGCACCATGTTCCAGAGAAAAACTTATAATTATTGTACACGCGGGTAGTGAAGATGGTTTTGGACCGAACGCGTTGCTGTTGTCAGCAAAACAAATAAAAAAATGTTCAGCAGATTATCATGAGGTTATGACTGCAACTTTATTCGAAAAATGGTTCTGTAAACAATTATTACCAAATATACCACCAACTTCTGTTATTATAATGGATAGTGCGTCATATTACTCGCGTCAAAAGATAAAAATACCGACGAAAGCAACAAATAAAGGAGACATTTTGGAATTTAAGGCTTATAAAAAATTGAATATTCCCCAAAAAGCCACGACGGAGTTATTACTACGTATAATAAAAAATGAAAATTTTGAAAAAGAATGTATTATTATTATTGATGAAATTTGTAAAAATTCTGGTCATACGCTTCTGAGGTTACCTCCGTATTATTGTTTTCAGTAGTAATACCACAAGTGATTGAATTTTCGCGATAAGTCTGTCGATTCATTTCTGAACGAAACAGAAAATCCAATCAATGTCCAAATTTAAGCGGAGAAGTAGTAGAAAAAGTTAGAATAATCTTAGGACAGGAATATAAAGATCTTTGGACAGAATGCATTTTACATGTGATTTCAAAAGAACGTGAATATTTCCTTTTGCCATCCATTCAACCAGTAATCATAAACATGGGTAATTCGTCTGATTCGGAGGATTATGAGGATTGAGTCTTGCCACGAATTTGATGTGTATATAAGATAGCCGTACCAGAAAATAAATTATCAATGTTTCCTGATGTTTGCTTATTCTATTTTTTTGAACGACTTGTTTTCGGAGTGTCAGATAACTTGTCAATAAGTTACGAGCAACGTCCCGTACCCATACACGCGCAATCCTTCAAAATTCTATTCATTATAAGAACAAGACACATTATATTCGCAAATTTCTATACAGCAAGCAATACGCAAAGTTATACCCAAGTAAGAGAAAATATCTCTGCCTATGGTCGGCAAGTACGTTCAAAGAGGCCAAGTCATTGAAGTGTTAATCCGGTTTTACAGCTCATTCAACTGAGATTGGATAAACTATACAATTAGTCATTAAAATAACTAAGAAGCAATGTTGCCACTTTGCATTTGTTGACAATAATTGATAAGAACTTATTAAATAAGATAACTTATTCTAGAATAAAAAAATTACAAAATGTACTACCACATTACTCATTTCTAAGCATTCAAAAGAATTGAATTTTTTTTTTCAAGAACCTCTCATATTTCAAAATCATCCTCCTTTCTTCTGGGTTTTTAATTTTTTTATAATAGATTTGGATGGACTGTCTTTAATATCTAACGTAAAACTTTAATCTACTTTGAAGATACACACTGTCAACCAGATAAGCACTTCATGACATATTAGTCTAAGAGCTGAAGGACCAAAACTGCAAGAGTTTTATAAAAGCTGATATTTTGTTATTGGGTCATGAATAGGTTGAATATCAATAGCCTGCCGTCAGTCAGCCAGTTTTTGGAACAACTGGCGTGGGGGTGGTTCCAAACTTGTAAAAAAAACACGTATGTCGCAACTGTTTTATAAAATCTGAAAATTTGTCTGTGGATAGCTAGGCAACCAACAAACTGTGTGGACATAGTCAGTCAGAACAATATTGGAACACTACGCGTCAGCGGCCCGGTAAACCCGTCAAAAAACATGGGTTCGTGAAAGAGTTTTATAAAATATGAAAATTAGTCTGTGGATAGCAAGACAACTAACAAACTGTGTGGACATAGTCAGTCAGCACAATATTGGAACACGACGCGTCAGCGGTCCGGTAAACCCGTCAAAAAAAATGGGTTTGTGAAAGAGTTTTATAAAATCTGAAAATTAGTCTGTGGATAGCAAGACAACTAACAAACTGTGTGGACATAGTCAGTCAGTACAATATTGGAACACGACGCGTCAGCGGTCTGGTAAACCCGTCAAAAAAAATGGGTTCGTGAAAGAGTTTTATAAAATCTGAAAATTAGTCTGTGGATAGATAGCAAGACAACTAACAAACTGTGTGGACATAGTCAGTCAGCACAATATTGGAACACGACGCGTCAGCGGTCCGGTAAACCCGTCAAAAAAAATGGGTTCGTGAAAGAGTTTTATAAAATCTGAAAATTAGTCTGTGGATAGCAAGACAACTAACAAACTGTGTGGATATAGTCAGTCAGCACAATATTGGAACACGACGCGTCAGCGGTCCGGTAAACCCGTCAAAAAAAATGGGTTCGTGAAAGAGTTTTATAAAATCTGAAAATTTCCGTGTAAGTAGTTCATATTACCTAAAATAAGACTAACATAATCAGTCAAAAGTTTCATGGAACAAACGCCGCCAGCAGGCAATAGAAAGGCGACTGATTTATATAGCGCGCTCGTTCTCAAAATGGTTTTATATTCAGAAATATGCAAAATTCAATATTCAGTCTGCCATATTCTGTAGATTATTATATTCCAGTGGTGCCATGAGCTTTGTCTCGAGTGAATGCATCATTGATTTTTTTTTGTGCATTTTAATGTAAGCTTGTCTTCTTTTTTTTTAATATTCTACATTCAAACAAGTTTGATGAGGTTGTATTGTATGAATTTGGGAACCAAAATGAGAGAATAGAGAATGGCGAGTTCAACATGACGACGTTGAATGTAAAACATTCATTACTGAAAATTAGGCTTGTAAAAATACCCAAGGTAGACTATAAAATATGTGAAATCTGTGTTTAAAAAACATTTGTAAATGTAATTTTGATGGCGTATCCAATCAAGAATGTGTAGTTTCATATTCGTGGCAAGTCTCTACGCCTTCCACTATGTATAATCTTAAAATCATTGCATAATTTTAATTAGTATATCCGCTGTATTTTTGAGTATTCAAATGTGACAATTTTCTATTACTTTGCACATCTATGAAACACCCAATGTACTATTATTATTCTAAACAATAGGTATAGTTTTTATTTTATTTGCGATTTTACAGTGTGACCCATTTAAGATGGAAGCACCCTTATAAAACTTGCATTTTTCAACCGATTGGAATGATTTTTTTTTCGTTAGGTAGATACTCAAAAAGTCTACTGGGACACCAAATGTCATTTCCATATTCAGGGCCAACTATTCTTATATTTCAAGGTCAAAAATCTAAAAAAATTACTAGCGATTTTTTTTTTTAAATTTGACTACACCACTGGATTCGCGACATTTTCAAATGGTTCAATCTAAATTACGTTGGAATGCGTCAATTAATAAAAAAGTTATAGGGGAATGAAATTTGAAAAATATGCCGTTTAATCAACTCACCACTTCTATCTCAAAACTTTTATCAGAACTTTGACTACACTACTGGATTCAAGAGGTTTCGAAATCTCACTGACCAGAATTTCATCGAAATCTGTTGACAAATAGAACAAATAAAAAATTATGAGTTAAAATTACATCTTCTTGAAATTCCATCTACATATGTTTCGAATTTTATTATCTTATAATTTCCTTATTTATGATCTCTGACCAGTGATATTTCGAGACTTCCTGAATACAGTGGTGTATTCCCAATTTTGCTGAAAGGTCTGAAATTGAATTGGTGGGTTGATTAAACGGCATATATTTCAAATTTCATTCACCTATATCTTTTTTATTGATTGACGCATTCCAACGAAATTTACATATGAACCATTTGAAAGGGTCGCGAATCCATTGGTGTAGTCAGATTTTTTTAAAAAAATCGCTAGTAGTTTTTTTAGATTTTTGACCTTGAAAAATAAGAATAATTGGCCCTGAAAACGGAAATTTATTCACGAAATTTGGTGTCCCAGTAGATTTTTCGAATGTCTACCTAACAAAAAAAATCATTCCAATCGGTTGAAAAATGCAAGTTTTATAAGGGTGCTTCCATCTTAAATGGGCCACACTGTATAATCGCAAATAAAATAAAAACTATACCTATTGTTTAGAATAATAATAGTACATTGGGTGTTTGATAGATGTGCAAAGTAATAGAAAATTGTCACATTTGAATACTCAAAAATACAGCGGATATACTAATTAAAATTATGCAATGATTTTAAGATTTTACATAGTGGAAGGCGTAGAGACTTGCCACGAATATGAAACTACACATTCTTGATTGGATACGCCATCAAAATTACATTTACAAATGTTTTTTAAACACAGATTTCACATATTTTATAGTCTACCTTGGGTATTTTTACAAGCCTAATTTTCAGTAATGAATGTTTTACATTCAACGTCGTCATGTTGAACTCGCCATTCTCTATTCTCTCATTTTGGTTCCCAAATTCATACAATACAACCTCATCAAACTTGTTTGAATGTAGAATATTAAAAAAAAGAAGACAAGCTTACATTAAAATGCACAAAAAAAAATCAATGATGCATTCACTCGAGACAAAGCTCATGGCACCACTGGAATATAATAATCTACAGAATATGGCAGACTGAATATTGAATTTTGCATATTTCTGAATATAAAACCATTTTGAGAACGAGCGCGCTATATAAATCAGTCGCCTTTCTATTGCCTGCTGACGGCGTTTGTTCCATGAAACTTTTGACTGATTATGTTAGTCTTATTTTAGGTAATATGAACTACTTACACGGAAATTTTCAGATTTTATAAAACTCTTTCACGAACCCATTTTTTTTGACGGGTTTACCGGACCGCTGACGCGTCGTGTTCCAATATTGTGCTGACTGACTATATCCACACAGTTTGTTTGTTGTCTTGCTATCCACAGACTAATTTTCAGATTTTATAAAACTCTTTCACGAACCCATTTTTTTTGACGGGTTTACCGGACCGCTGACGCGTCGTGTTCCAATATTGTGCTGACTGACTATGTCCACACAGTTTGTTAGTTGTCTTGCTATCCACAGACTAATTTTCAGATTTTATAAAACTCTTTCACGAACCCATTTTTTTTGACGGGTTTACCGGACCGCTGACGCGTCGTGTTCCAATATTGTGCTGACTGACTATGTCCACACAGTTTGTTAGTTGTCTTGCTATCCACAGACTAATTTTCAGATTTTATAAAACTCTTTCACGAACCCATTTTTTTTGACGGGTTTACCGGACCGCTGACGCGTCGTGTTCCAATATTGTGCTGACTGACTATATCCACACAGTTTGTTTGTTGTCTTGCTATCCACAGACTAATTTTCAGATTTTATAAAACTCTTTCACGAACCCATTTTTTTTGACGGGTTTACCGGACCGCTGACGCGTCGTGTTCCAATATTGTGCTGACTGACTATGTCCACACAGTTTGTTAGTTGTCTTGCTATCCACAGACTAATTTTCATATTTTATAAAACTCTTTCACGAACCCATTTTTTTTGACGGGTTTACCGGACCGCTGACGCGTAGTGTTCCAATATTGTTCTGACTGACTATGTCCACACAGTTTGTTGGTTGCCTAGCTATCCACAGACAAATTTTCAGATTTTATAAAACAGTTGCGACATACGTGTTTTTTTTACAAGTTTGGAACCACCTCCACGCCAGTTGTTCCAAAAACTGGCTGACTGACGGCAGGCTATTGATATTCAACCTATTCATGACCCAATAACAAAATATCAGCTTTTATAAAACTCTTGCAGTTTTGGTCCCTCAGCTCTCAGTCTAATACATTTCTTTGACTTTGTAGGCCTCCACGAGATCCATATTATGATACGGAGCTAGAAGACAAAGATAATCGTTCGGAAGCCGAGAAGAAGAAAGACAAACAACGTAAAATGTACATCAAGAGAGTAATTGTTCATCCTGCTTTCCACAACATATCATATGCTGAGGCGGAAAAATGCATGGTGAACATGGATCAAGGGGAGGTTATTGTAAGACCTTCCAGTAAAGGTTCTGATCATCTAACAATCACGTGGAAGGTGGCTAATGGAATTTATCAGCACATTGATGTAAAAGAGGAAGGAAAAGCTAATGCATTTTCATTAGGTCAGTATTATTGATCTTATCCGAAATTTTTTGTTATAAAATGGTTTTTTCAGGAAAATCTTTATTGATTGGCAACGAAGAATTTGAAGACCTGGATGAAATAATAGCTAGACACGTAACTCCAATGGCATCACATGCTAGGGACTTACTCTCTTTCAGGTATTACAAAGACTTTGAGGGTGGCCACAGAGATAAAGCCGAAGAGTTTTTGAAAGAAGAAAAAAAGAAAAATGTTTCCAAAATTCATTATGTTATTAGTGCTGCAAAGGTAAGTTACAAATGCATTTTTTGGGATTATGTAATGTCATTTATTTGAAAACTGGATTAAAATTTATTAATATTCATTAAAATATTAATAAAAAATTAATTAAGATAGAAATAGAAATTTCGCAGTTTTGATCAAAACTAAGCATTTTCTGCCTAGGCATTAAAAGTACAACTTTTAAGCCTGTCGAGTGTCACTAAAAAGCCGCTTTTAATACCCTTTTGGATTTTGATTGTTAAATATAATGATCAATGAACAAGCAAAATTAGCGCTATCCCGTGGAACATAATAATAATAATAATCCTTTGTTTTTTTGGTAAATACATGCATAAACACCTATAGAATTTGTCAGAAACTAGTTGATTATTGTTGATTGCATAAAGAAATCACGTATTTTAATGAAAGTTTAGCGTAAGCCAAGCATACCAAACAATACTTCATCGAATAAAAATCAGACGGAAACCGATCGGCATACGCGTCGCGTTGTTGCCCTCAAATATGTTCAGAAATAGGGCATTGTTGAATCTAAATGTGTTTATGCATGTCCATGAGAAAATAAAGCATTATTATTATTGTTGTCATGTTCCACACGATAGCGCTAATTGTATTTATAACTACCAAAACCCTAAAGTGCATACGTTATGAAATTGTTACACATTTTGGCAGTGAGCTGACGGACTATTATTAGCAATAAAATGATGAAATCTAATTTTTTATCAACCAGAAATTCGGGAATTCACAATTTCCATACAAGACAACATAAGGTGCTCCATCTAGATCCATCTAGATTCTGCAAACTCTGTAATTGTCATGGAAAACATCTGGCATACTATCTATCAAATCGCACTTCAAAGTACACTATCCAGTCTGTGATAAAGCCAGGTGCAAATGATGAAGAATTAATCTCCACAGTAATGAAGGAGTCTTGCAACTACTCCCCAGATGATGTTATTATTTTATGGCCAAATAATATAAATCAGTACATGCTGAAACAATTATTGGATTGTACTAAACACAAACAAACGATAATATTATCTAAACCCTACAGCTTCCAGGAAAAATATTACAATCAAATCGTCTATGAAAAAAATATCTCCAATGCAAAATATTTACATATGCTCCAACCACACAACTGTAATTTTCTAGAGGTCAACAACTATTTGAGAAAAAACTGCTACAATAGTCTGACTCGAATAAACAAACTTACATTAGCCGCATCAATCATAAACATACTGAATTACACTGATTCGAGTAGTAAAATGGCACATATTGCACCAAAAGTATTCAATAAAAATTCACCGTTGTCACTTGAGAAAAAATCCGAGAAGGATATCAATAGCAGTTTGCTGAGTTTATGATCTCTCAATTATGGGCTAACGCAATCAACTAATAATGGTAATTTTTTATACCCAAGACTGTCGCAACTACAGATAGAGACATGAAGAAGCTACACCATCCACTTAGTAGTAGTTTGAGTATTTCGGTTATCCATCAGAACATTCAGTCCATTAGCAATAAAATTTTAGCATTACAAATATTTCTTGACGAAAACAATCCTGATTTTATACTATTCAGTGAACATTGGCAATCTGAGGAACAGTTGGAATCTATAAAATTTGTAAATTATAAACTTAGCTCTGCATTTTGTCGCCCTGTATACAAACATGGTGGTGTTGCCATTTTTTCTAAATCAGATTTTCAAACAAAGATTGTACATAGTATACAAAATGTATCTTGTATACATGTCTTTGAATGTTGCGCTATTGAAGTCTATAACTTTATTGTTTTATGTATCTAACGTCCACCTCAATGCGATAGCAATTTGTTTTTCACGAAATTTGATGAGGCTCTCAATATTATAGCGAATCTCAATAAAAGGATTATAATAGGTGGAGACTTCAACATTGGCATGTTGAATGAATATAGTCTAAAATTTACATTTTCTGACCTTATAATGTCATATGGTTTGGAACTAATAATAAATGAACCAACTAGAGTAACTCCAAAATCCTCAACTCTCATAGACAATATCATTGTCAACCATAATGCCGATGTGGAGGACTTCAAAGTGATCAAATCAAATTTGTCGGATCACTTTGCCCAGTTTGCATCTCTCAGTACATCTATTCAATTAGAAAGCTCAATATGTACCAGGAGAGCTATAAATGATAATAATATTGACACATTTCGTTTTTACTTATCACGGGAAGACTGTTCTGATGTATTGATTGAAGGTAACTGTGAGAAAGCTTTTGAAATGTTCATGCAAACTATACATTTTCACTTTGAAAATTCTCTTCCTTGGAAGAAGCAAATACCAAGAGTCAATAAAAATTATCAATGTGCTATTACGCCAGAACTTGTAAGGTTAAAAGAAGAAGTCTCTCTATATGCAGATTTAAGTAGACAATATTCAGGATACAGACCAAGGTTCAGAGAGGTCAATCAACGATACCAAAACAAATTGTCCGAAAATAAAAAAAAGATACTTTGACCAGAAAGTATCAGAGTCGAATAATAGAGGCAAAACTATCTGGGACATAGTTAACATCACCACGGGTTGGAAAAGTAAGTCAAATCAGCGCATTGTAAATGGAAATAAAATTGGGATTGAAAACTGTGCCGACGAGTTCAACAATTTTTTCACTTCTGGTCATTTTACCTCTGCAAATGATATCACGCAATCAATTGACTACGATTTCATAGATAGCAGTATACAAACCAGCAATGTGTCTCTGTTCTTTGGTCCAGCTCAATCTTATGATTTTTTCCATCAAAATTGAAACAAGCCAGTGTTATACCGTTACATAAAAAAGGCAATACGGAACAAATCACCAATTACAGGGCCATAACCTTATGCTCAAGCTTTGGGAAAGTAATTGAGACTCTCGTGAATAAAATGCTTTTGAAATTCCTGATGGAAAATAAAAGGCTTTCAGATTGCCAGCATGGTTTTTTAAAGAATAAGAGTACCGACACAGCACTGTGTGAGTTTGTTGATGAGATTACTAAGGCTTTAGACAAGAAAAAAGTTGCGTTAGGATTGTTTAATTTCTCCAAGGCCTTTGATTGCGTGAATCATGAAGTTCTCCTACACAAATTGCAGAGATATGGCATTAGGGGCCTTGCGCTTCAGTGGTTTGATTCTTATCTTGGAAATAGATACCAACTGGTCAAATGCAATGGTTTTGTCTCTGATTCGATTCCAGTTAGGGTTGGAGTACCACAAGGATCCATATTGGGGCCCACTCTGTTTCTCATTTATATCAATGATTTACTAGAACAGATGAGTCATGCTACTACTCGACTCGTAGCTTATGCTGACGATACTAATTTTCTTTTTGTGTCCGATAACATCGGTGATGTTATAACCCAAGCAGATCAAGTGTATCAGAATGTGAGTGAATGGGTTGAGAAAAATTGTCTGTGTCTCAATAATGAAAAATCAGTATTGATTACTTTTAGAACTGGCCATTCTCAGGTTGTAACTCCCAATACTATTGCTCTGAACAACGCTGATATTTGTTGCTCTGACACAACAAAACTTTTAGGTCTCACCCTCCACTGTAACTTGAAATGGGACACACATATCAATAATTTGGCTTCGAAACTTGCTAAAACCTGCTATGCACTCTGTATATCATCCCAACAATGTAGCAAGAATATTGTCAAACATTTATATTTTGGATGTTTCCACTCAAACCTGAAGTATGGTATAATGCACTGGGGGAACTACACGGATGCTCATAGAATTTTCATGTTACAAAAAAGGGCAGTCCGTATCGTGTCAAAAATCGGACCACTAGAATCATGCAGAGAACACTTCAAGAGCCTCTCAATTCTTACAATGAAATCGATTTATATCTATGATGTTGTTTGCTTTGTTTTCAAAAATAAATCATATTTTGAATCTGAAATAGTAGAACATACCTATGAAACTCGTATGAAAAACAGATTGCTTCCATCGAAACATTCTTCCAGCCTATATCAAAGGGGTATCTTTTATAATGGTTGCAAACTATTTAATACCCTTCCTAAATATATACAGAACTCGAGAAATATTCACTTGTTCAAGAGGGACATGAAACAGTTATTATTAAAAAAAACCTACTATTCGCTGAAAGAATTTTATGGTGATTTCTGATCATTCCTATCTGTTTTTGAATCTCTGTTTTTATTTATACATTTATATGTCGTGTTCTTTTTTCTTTTTTTGCCAAATTGGTTAGTCTTTTGGAATTATCCACCTTCTGACATTGTCGCATTAGTGTATTGTATAGTCATGTTACTGTATTATATTCTTTCGTGACTGTTAATAAATGAAATGAACAGATTCACTCATGAAGCTGATTCAAAATTCAATGAAATACCCGAAGATGTGAAAAATTGTAGAAATATCACTGAATTTAAAAAATTAAAAACATTTTCTCCAAAAAAGAAATTGACATTAAATGAAATCTTTCTGTTTTGATGTTTCTTTGTAATTCTAAAAGTTTCATTTAAAGAATGAATATGTTTCATGCCTGTTTGATACTGTTCATGCTATTCTATCATAGAAATCGTAATAATCGACTAAATATACCTTTTCATAATTTTAAAATTGTTTCTTCAAAAAAACTGTACAATTTGGTAACAATATTTATTAAGGAATGGGTATACATTGATTTAATACTTGTAGCATTGAATTAAGAATAAGCGTTTCAATTATTATTTCTGTTTCAGAATATTCCTGGAAAATTTTTACTCTCCTATCTTCCGAAGAACAAGGTTAGACATGAATATGTAACAGTTACTCCTGAAGGATTCAGATTCAGACAGCAAATGTTCGACTCTGTCAATTCTGTATTAAAGTGGTTTAAAGAACACTTTAGAGAGCCGCCTCCCGGAGGAGTCACTCCCGGTACCCCTAGGTTGTCTTCTGGGCGTACTCCATATGGCAGTGGTACTCCTTCATTCAGTACGTATCCTTACACTTCAAATAAAATTATTTATACTTTCATCACATTCACTTTCAATATTCTCGAGCAGGTTCGAAAAATATTAATTTTCAATTTTTCATATGTAGATATGAATACAGAAGCTATCCAAAGAGTTGCCCAAAATCTTCCAAGCCACATGATGCAGACATTGTCAGCTGTAGCGAGTCAAACTCCACATTATCCACATACGC
This sequence comes from Chrysolina oricalcia, assembly GCA_944452925.2. NCBI lineage: Eukaryota > Metazoa > Arthropoda > Insecta > Coleoptera > Chrysomelidae > Chrysolina > Chrysolina oricalcia. The sequence continues at coordinate 62,585,106 of OX101811.2, forward strand.
CGGGTGGAGCTTATGGTGCTGCTAACTATATAAATACGGTAATTATTAATTTTTTCCAAGTAGCTATTAGTTACGAGATATTTGATAATAATAATGGTTTGTTACACTGAGAGTACCTAACAGAGTAGAGTAGTTTAAGTGACTATGGATTTTACATAACAATTGTCTGATAATTATAAGTACACAGGGAAAAGAGATTTAAACAAATGTATTTGAAATTAGGTATATATTGAACTCGCTAAAATAATTTCAAGTAACATATGCAGTTTTTCTTGATCTCCAAAGAATTTTTGAAACTGCTGAAAGGGTTAGATTGATCCAAAAATTAAGATGCGTTGGTGTTGAGGGAAGTGCAATGAATTGGTGTATCAATTATTTGGATAACAGAAAACTAACAGTTTATGATATATTATCTGAGAAAATTGATAATGGTTATGGGGTTCCGCAGGGTAGTGTTCTCGGCCCACTCTGATATGCTTTTTCTCCCCAGATCAGGATCTTTTGATACAACAATAAATTATGAAGTAGACAGATTACAAGAATGGTACTGTGGGAATTTACTGAAAATTTTCTTACACATAACTTGGAAGTCAAGTAAGGACAGGATTGAGTTGATAAAAAAAATTCTTGTAATAGTTGATTATGGTCTAAATTTTAAAAAAACATGCAAACAATAAAAAAAATCAATATTTTTTAAAATTAACTATCTTTACAGATGTTCAAAATAGCTCAACCAATGTTCAGTGACACCTTTCTGAACAGTTTTTGTCTCGTGTTTGTAGGTCAAATCGTTCAAAAGTTAACAGTGGGGGGCTATAAAAAGCTATAAAAATCCGCACGGTATAGTATAGTACCACAGCCACTAAAAGAAATTAAGTACAAAAAACATTATTAAATGAAATGTATATATATAACAGATAACTTTTCAATTCCTTCCATAATAATAATAATAATGTTGTTGCCTGATGTTGTCCTCCTCGGCCACCAAAGTAGTACGATTTTCCCAAACCATTCTGTTAAAATGTTGGTTCTGATTCGAATTTGAAGATAAAACCGGCTTGCCGTAATATGGCAGCAATCTTAGCCGCACGAATGCAGAATGCCGTCATGCTTAAATTAAAAATGATTAAGTATGATATTTCCAGGATCCTCTCATGGTTACAAAGTCATAAATTACTTTTTCTAATGCTCAAACTTATTCATATCGACAAAAATAATGAGAAATACCTTTCCACTTATAGAATTTGAAAATAATCATATAATATACAAAAATTGTATAACATTTTTGGAACTTTATATTGATGATATCCACAGCTGGCAAAACCATATAGAAATGATCCGAAAAAAAAATATCACCCATAATCAGCATTCTTTACAAAATTAGAGGGTACTAAGAAAGGAAATGAATCTTTACGTGAGTATATCCAATGGTTGCCATGAATTGTTTATTTTTCAGGTCGGAGATAGCTAGGTTCAGGAAATATAAATGACGACAAGTAAAGGTTTCTCACTCTTCAAAAAGTTTCTGTGTTGAATATGTATTTGTTTTGTTATATATAATTTTCAACAGCCATTTTCGGGTCACTTCAATAATCAAGCTACTCGTTATTCCTCCCCACTAGTTATTGCATAGTTTATATGCATTTGGAGTTAAGACTAAACTAAAGTATAATATTTTCAACTGGCTCAGAGCAATTTTTTTTATAATTATTTTAAAGTTTATTCAAAATTCAATAGAAAAGGATTACATCAATTTGTATAAAAAAAAGGTGAATAAACGGTTAAAAACTTGTTGGGAGAAATTTCAGGTAAGAATTACATGTAGGTATGTCTTGTAAACTTTTAAAATTCAACAAAATCATAATAAACATCAACTACCTGACTTAATTGAAATGAATGATATCATGAAATAAATTTTGATGAGGCTCTTGAATCCGATTGTTTTTTTAATGAGAATAATGACTAAATCGATTTTATATGATATGGAATTAAATCATAGTAAAATGGCAATAAATATTTGAAATTTTTCCTTGGTTTTTCAACTTTATTTTTCACTGTGACACTATTTTTATTTCTCGTATTATAAATATGATTATTCATGTTTATATTTGTTTTATGTATGTAGATATAAATCATTATGTTGTATTCAAATAATTGTCTTATATCCATTTTCTTTGTTTTTTTGTACAGTTTTTTACTTGAATAAATTATTTCTACTATATTAATATATCATATGATTTTCAAAAACCATTTCTGAAGTAAATCAATATTTCTGAGGTGGGATTTTATGACTCCTCCGCAAACCAGAATTCCGTAATTCAATTGAGACTGTATTAATGAAAAATAAAGAATGTCGAGAGTGAGAATGATTTTACTTACGAATATTAGTATTTCTGAAGTGATTTTATTAATACCTGGAGATTTTTTCAATTTCAACGATTTTATTATTTGTTCTATTTCAGTTGGGTTTGTGTCTTCTATATAAAATGTTCAGTGTTCTGGATGGTTTAAATAAATATAGATGTTTTTTTAGACCGAACAATTTTTCTATTAATTTTTTTTGCTACTCCTGAGTAATAATTGATGAGATGATCTGAACTAATCTTTTTATTGTCTGTTATTGAATAATCACTCAGTTTCATAGATTTTATTTCTTCAACGGTTTTATGTTCATTACTGTTATTTTATATATTTCCATAAATTTCCAAGTGAATCACTACTATCTGTTATCTGTTTTTGATAATACTGTCTTTTAGCTTCTTTAATATCGCAGGTTAGTCTGTTTTTATAAGTTTTATAATCTAGTTTTACTAGTGCATTATCGGGATTCTCTTTCAGTTGTTTATGCAATGCATTTTTTCTTTCTACAGATATTAGTAATGCTGAAGTCATCCACTCTTTTCTTTTTCTCAATTTATTTTTTATCCTGTCTGTCTTAGTACATTCACCAGTAATTATTTGAATTCTTTTTATCAAATATTCTGCCATGAATTGTTCATTTTATAAAATTCGCTCCAATTTTCATTTTCTAATTCCTCATGTAGTGTCTTGTACTCAATTATGTCTTTATTAAAAAAATTGTCATAATTTCTGTTTGGAAGGTACAAATTATACTGAAGAAATGTCGGATAATGATCAGTGATTTTTATAATGATATATTTTGGATTTGATTACATTTTTATTTTGATTACTCTTTACGAAAATATGATCTATGCAAGATTTTATTTTGTTTTTTAATCAAGTATATCACTTTAATGAAACGAAAGAAACACTCTCTTGTCTTATTTCCGCTAATTTTTTATATTTTCACGACCGGTTTCGGGTTTTATCTCATTATCAAGTATAAAAACTAACTAATACAATTGAACTCTTAAACCTAGTTATATAGGGAGTTTACAGGTAAACTGGATGGAGAGGTAATTAAATGAACAGGGGTGAAACAATATAAATTCAATACTGGAGGTTATGGAAATTACCTGGAATGTCAAAATTATAAATTCGAAAGTGGAGACCTACATAAATCGAGTTCAGTAAGGTTATTCTGGACTTTCATTGTCTAAAAAAGAACAAAGAAAATTCAATTATCTGCAATTTCACGACGTTTCAACTGTTAAAATCTACAGTCGTTATCAAGTGTATGAATCGACAATCTCAAGGTTACTTCTTATATATGATATGGATAATTTTGTGTCTTAGCCTAGGGGTAATTTGCCGGTGTTTAGGTAAGCTTATTAATTACAGTGCCGGGCCCCTCCGGTACAGCATTGTTAATTCTTATCGCAATTTCAATTCGCTATTTTCCTAAAACTCCAAAATCGAAATGAATGTTATTTTTTGAAACCATTTTGCATTAGCTCCCTACCTTGTGAAAGATTCAACTCAACATTCAGTTATAAAAAAATTAGAGCCTTTGAAACATAGGAAAGATTAGAATATGTATGCTCTTGTGACGTAGAATGTCTTCACTAGATTCTAGTATTTTTTGTTGACCTAAGTTGGTGGTACTGATATGAATCTGACAACAATGGAACCGCTGACATTTGCTGACATTGTTTATGTTGTTCTTGTCGTGAAATTGTTATTGGAAGATCACTTTTACAACTTGTGAAAATGGAGAAAAACTTTTTTAAAACTAGCAGTGGAAATTTGTCACCCGTAAATTATATAATGATTCACGCATTTTTATCTCGCAATCCAAACTATTCGGGAGTGGAGATGAAAGGTATGAAAACGTTGAAGAAAGTTCTGTTTATTCGGAATTCATTCTGATGGCATGAATATCCTTTAAAGGGCTGCTTGATCAGGCTATGATGTTGTGGTTTATATGCAGCTGAAAAGGTAGGGTTCTATTTGTATCAAGTGCCGAATAGTTCCTGAGCACAAAGTACGAAGTACAAAAACTATGGTGTCCCACTGTAGTTTTCGTTGTATTTTTCATACCCAATAAAGAACCTCATTATTATTATTATTAAGCAAACCATACTTTGCTGTAGCTACTATTGACGACATTAATGATGAAATAAAAAATTGTGACTTGAATGTTGTGTAGCATCCCAAGGTAAGTTTCGGATTATTTCCGTTTTCGAGCATACAACATACTTAGATTTTGGTAATTTTTGCTACCACTTTTTCATACTAGTTGCTCCGTCGAACCGATAAAAAGAGTCCCATATCGGTGAACGGTTATTCAAGAATCTATAGTAAATATAATATCAGCAGCCATCAACAGTAAGAGCTCTGACAGATCGTACATTAAATGACATTAGTGACTTGACAATAGTCAATCGACAAATGCCTCCACGATTCCCACGTTGTCGGATTGTGTCAGTGACGTAGCATGTCTGTGAGAGAACACTTCTGAAATCCGAATTTTCATAACTAAATACAGGCGAAAAACGATATGTGAAAATTAAACAAATATATATTTCGATACATTTGAGATATGAAGATCTCACACACACACACACATTTTGAAATTTAGGAAATCAGCGAATTGATCCATGCCACTTAGTAAATTCTGAGTTATCCATTTCTTGTGGGTTTTATCCTTATTTTTTATTTTAATTTCAGTTGTATTTTTATTTATATAATGTTGCAGTTTATCAATGAATATTTCAGCCATCAAGTCTATGTCGTTTTGCTCGTAGATATCTTCCCTCGTTTCGTTATTCAACTTTAAATTTAATTTGTGGTAATCAATATACCGTTTGGATGACATTTTCTGTTTTTCATTTTATTCCTATATCCCATATCTATCATTAAAGCAATAGGGCGATGGTCACTTATTTGTTCATGAAAAATGAAAGATTTCATGTTATCATGAAAACGGATATCAGTTTTAACAAAAATATGGTCGAGGCATGCGTGACTATTTGGTCGAGTTACATCATTGATATAGGAGATGAATTCAAAGTACTCCAGATTATTTTTATATTCTTCACTATAATCATAGTTTGATAGTAAATCAATATTAATGTCACAAGTTAATATGTGAATGTCACTAGGATCAATATTTAGTATGTACTGGTAGAAGTATTCATTGATGTTAGTGTAATCTTTTGATAATTTATTTTTATTTTCAGTTCTAAAACCTTCATTTCTCCCAAAGCAATATTTTTTGCTCGTAATCGAGTTCATTTTTTATGAATATAACTACACCATCATTTTTATTAAAGCATGATTCATTATAAAGCGTTTTGTATCCTTCCAGCCCAAATAGATCTGCATCGGTGATTTTGAAAGTTTCCGTCATGACAATAATGTCAAAATATCTTTGAAGTTGACTCAAATAAATCTTTAATTCATCTATGTTTTTTGAGATACTTCGTATATTAGTGTGGGAAGTTTTAAAATCACCGAGTCCATCTTTCATATATTTATTAAAGTCCATAACCTTCCTAATATTTTGTGCCATTACTGGTTCATTCTGGTACCCTTCAATTAATGGGTCCATTTTGGTTGAAAGAACGTATACGCGGTTTGGTTTCTAATGGTTGGTATGCCTTAATTTTTGAGGTTGTTTCTTTCTTATTTTCTTCAAATACCTCTGTTAGCGGTCCCTGAAGAACTGGTTGTAGTGTTGTCGATTAAACCTAGTTATTTGATATCTGGTTCATAACTATTTCAACAATTATTATACTTCATTCTGACATTGTACTATAAAATTGAAAATTATTATTATTTGTTTATATAATTTTTTCATTATCTTTAGGAATAAAGAATATATGATCATGGTATAAACTACTAATTCATTGAATTTATTACAGCCTTACACTCCAAGCGGGCAGACGCCTTACATGACTCCATACCAAACCCCTCACACACAGCAAACACCACGATACGGCCAACAAACTCCATCTCAAATACCGAACGCGGCACCGCACATCAACGGGACCTTCCTGCATCCCGGCTCGGTGACACCTTCCCAGCGTACGCCCAGCTACAGGAACTTGCCCATGCAATCGCCCATGATTCCTCAAAGTCCCGTGCCCAGTCCGGGCTCTCAGAGCTCTTTCAGCAGCAGTCACAGCCATCAAAACCGAGGGAATTACGGAGAGAGTATCAGGTTTCAGCCTCCCGAGTCCCCCCGGAGTTTCGGCAGCAATAGTAGAGTTCCTTATCCCGATAATAACCGGTATGGGTCCGCAGAGTCGGAATCGATGGATTGGCAAAAGGCGGCAGAAGCTTGGGCTGCAAGGTCCAGATGTAAGTTGAAATTCAATAAGTAAATTAAAAGTTGAGCCAAACATGATTCCTCTGGAAATGGAAAAAACCTACAATAAAGACCTTATTTAACTTGAAAGAAAAAATCCGATTATAAATGCAATTTTTCACTTTGAACTGTGGAAAATAATGATACTTTATTGATCTCAAGAATAGTATATTAAAGTATATGTGGATAAAAAGGTCTTTCAAACGCGCGATTTTTCGAGCACGACGGCGCAGCCTAATAGAGCAAAATCCCAGGGCCGTCAGACGTTACTTATTTTTAAACGAACGAAATGTGTAGTGTTAGTATGTACTATGTTCGCATGCCTACCTGCTAGCTTGAGCAGATGACCATTCTTCAGATATTAGGGAATCAAGGTACGTAAAAACACTACTCACTCAGTTGAATTGCCAGTCTACAGATATTTTTCTGTAACCCATGGTGGGTTCGTGTACAGAGTATCTAGCTACCACCCCGGAGCTCCGAGTTCAAATCTCGTCTCCAAATATTTTTTTTAACCCATCAGACGTATCACACTAGGGTCAGCCATCTCGGTTGGAAACGGCTTCGACTCGTGGGGGATTTTTGTTCAAAAAGAAATTTAAAAGAAAAAAGAATTTTGGTAGATAAAAGATTTTGTTAAGATTTCCTTATAAGTAAAATCCCAGGGCCTTCAGACATAACTTATTTTTGAAAAGACTTAGGTTCTGAGTGTTGTCTCATGTACTTTTAATACCTGCGTGCTTGTGGAGTTCGCTCTGTGACACCTGGGCAGGTACCAGGTGAGAAAGGTAACTAAAAATAAGAGTTACTTAACTTAAATTTGTGTGGCTAATTTTTATGTATATTTTGTAGAATATCACTCTGAAGTAATTTGTGGAGCTTTAAAGCGCCTGACAAAAGTTCTGGTCTATGGAAAGCGTCTGACACTTTTGAAATAACTTCAGGAGTGATATTCTACAAAATACATATAAAAATCAGCCATACAAATTAAAGTTAAGTAACTCTTATTTTTAGTTACCTTTCTCACCTCGTACCTGCCCAGGTGTCACAGAGCGAACTCCACAAGCACGCAGGTATTAAAAGTACATGAGACACCACTCAGAACCTAAGTTTTCATTTTTTCAAAAATTAGTTATGTCTGAAGGCCCTGGGATTTTAATTATAAGGAAATCTTAACGAAATCTTTTATTTACCATAATTCTGTTTCCTTTTAAATTTCTTTTTGAACAAAAATCCTCCCAGAGTCGAAGCCGTTTCCAACCGAGATAGCTGACCCTAGTGTGATGAGTCAGCTGGGCTAAAAAAAAATTGTTGGAGACGAGATTTGAACTCGGAGCTCCGGGGTGGTAGCTAGTGACTCTGTCCACGAACCCACCATGGGTTACAGAAAAATATCTGTAGATTGGCAATTCAACTGAGTATTTTTACGTACCTTGTTTCCCTAATCATACACATTTCGTTCGTTTAAAAATAAGTAACGTCTGACGGCCCTGGGACCACCAAAGATTAATTTTTGACACTGTAGTGCCTGAAAACGAATTCTTATATTGATTCATTGAATGGTGAAGCAGAATCACGGTTAATATGGCAAAAATCTAAGGATGCGCATAAAAAATTAAATTACAGGTTCATCAAAAGGATGGAAAAGCAAAAGGTAACAGATATAAATGAACGAGTTGTTTATTTGACATTACAAGTTATGGCTGTCAGATCAATAACCAAAAGTTATCATTTAGACTTAACGTTTTTCCGGCGAGTTGTTGATGTCATGGTAACTTTAAAAAACGCGCGTTTTTGAAAGTTCGATTTGAACACGCTGAGGTGTGCTTTAAATAGATAAAATGCGGTACCAATAAAAAAAAACATTTATTTTCTGTTTATAGAGGGATATATACAATTATACACTGAAAAATATCAATACCTATGAAACACACATTAAAGAAGAAATTAACAAGTGAGTGCTCGCATCGTCTAGATCTAGGAAGTTAAAGGGCTCGAAGATTGAAGGGATTGAAAGTTGAAGGGCTTGAAAGTTGAAGGGCTTGAAAGTTGAAGGGCCTAGAAGTTGTAGGGATTTTCTGAATCTTACGACTTCAATGCGTTTGAAACCGTTTTAAACTATAATGAGACACCAATAATATGAATACACGACTTTGAGAGTAATTCTTGTGATGGTTATCTCTCATTTCACATTGATTCCGTTTAAAACTATATTTGATGGTCATCAATCTCATATCAATAAGATCTGAGTCATCAATAATATGAAAACACGACTTTGAGAGGAATTCGTGGGATGGTTATCTCTTATTTCACATTGAACCCGTTCAAAACTATATTTGATGGTCATCAATAATCTGAATACACGACTTTAAGAGGTGAACTATTTTCCGGACTATTGATATTACGGAAAACATTTATTTACATTTGTTGAAAAGACCGTGATTTGAACTATAATTGATGGCCATCAATAATTGGATACACGACTGATTACGGCACTTGAAGTATTCGAGTTTCAGAAAAAGTTTCAAATTACATTTTTGCGATAACTCGTTTCGTTTTCGAGATTTTGGTGTTTAAAAACAAAAAAACAAAAATGTTTCTACCCAATCTCATTTTTTTTACCAGATGTGAAAAAAGTTAGTGAGAACTTTTTGTAGATCTGTTTGAGGACAATGGAACAGTTCCTATGAATTATTTCGATATCTTCAAAAAAAAACGATATTTTTTATAATAATAATAATAATAACTTTATTATTCCCAAGAAACATAGGCTGCTTATACTAGAGAAATATTGAATGAAAAATAGTAAATTAAAAAAAAAGTAATAGTATAATAAATTGTCAAATCGGATTAATTTTTTTAAATATTGTTTCAATTTATACTTGAATTTTAAGGAACATTTCATGTTTTTCAATGTGCTTGGTAGTTTATTATAAATGAGTATACCATTATGCCTTATTATACCTTTTCTTCCAATTTCAGTCCTGAGTTAAAGCCAATCCTGCTCAATTGCATGCCTGGGTTTTGTATAGCGGAATCGAGTGTGCGTGTGTCAATATTATGTCTTGTTGATAGAATGCAAATAATATGACGCTTCCTTTTTAAGTTTAAAAACTACACTGTATTTGATGAGAAAACGTTCATAAATTGCAACAGAAAAGCATAATATACGTTCCTGAATCTATAAATAGAGTTTATGAATCAATTTTTCAAGATCCACCCAAATATATCTTCAAAAAGCGGTAAAGCTGAATTTGGTATCCTCCGTTTCAAACTTGACAAGTTAAATGTACATTGTCCTGCAAGAGCTGAGTTCTCCTGTAAGGTATTTATACAAATACCATTTTGTGTCATCGACACTGCTTGTTGATTTCCTTCCTGTCTTGTGGACAGGTGGTCCTTTTTGCTGATGTTAACCAGATTAAATGTTTATTAAAAGTTATGATGTGCGACTTGGCTGTCAATTTCTCAAATTTCTGGTACTCGATTTGAATCACGCAGGATCATCTACAGTCCAATTATATCGAAGCACAAACCAACCACTACCGGAAAGGATTGTTAGGTCAACACCTGTAACAAATCATTTCATATTTCTTTTTTATTCTGCTAAGATGAACAAATGAACATACTCCCAATTTATAAAGAGAATACAAATTTAATACATTTTTTGGTCTATATAAATTTACAGTAGGTTCTAGATGAGGTAATTTGTGTATACATTTGATTGATTTGTTCTGAAGTTTTTTAAGTGGTTTGAATACAGAAGCTTTAGCAGATCCCCATATAGAAACTAAATACTGCAATCTGGAATATATGAAACTGAAATAAATATCAAAATTTTTCTTTCTAAGTACCCTCTAATTTTGTAAAGAATGCCAATTATGGGTGATATTTTCTTACGGATCATTTCTATGTGTTTTTGCCAACTGATGATTTCATCAGTATAAAGACACAGAAATGTTATACAATTTTTGTATATTATATGATTATTTTCAAATTCTATAGGAAAAGTATTTCTCATTATTTTTGTCGATATGAATATGTATGAGGATTTAGAAAAAGTATGTCTACATTTAAATTTTTTTTTTTCAAGAAATGAAAATATTCCATTCGAACTTTTTGGTAATCAGTTCGAGGACACAAAAATTGTTGGAATCCATTTCTTCATATCTTTCAATTTTTTATTTTATCAAATTTTTTTTTTCAACATAATATGTAAAAATTTCATTGAAACTTTTTGTAGATCTTTTTGATAAATTTTTCGATATCTCGCTTAGTTTCCGAGATTTTTGTGTTTAAAAATATAAAAACGGAAAAACCTCTAATTTTTTTTTTTCAAAATATGGAATAATTTCATGAAAACTTCTTGTAAATCTTCTCGAGTACAATAAAACTGCTTGACAGCGAATTAAGAAATCAGAAACTTGAAAATATCTCTTGAAAATGCTAACCACTCGTCTTGGCGAAACGTCGAGATCTTCTATAAACATACGTCGGCCTTACAACCCGAAGAACCACCATGTAAATTAAACAATAGTTTATGAGCTAGTAGCCAATGAGATAGGATTTGAAGATCCTGTTCAATATTAGACAGAATTTCGAATTCATTCTTTGCAAAATATACAATAGTTGTATCATCAGCAAAAAGTTTAATTCGACCTTTCAATTTGAGTCCTGATATCGAGTTTATATGTATATTAAAAAAAGGATCGGAACAAGTATAGATCCCTGTGGCACCCCACATTTTATATTTTAATTGAACTAAGTGTATTTTTGATATATACTAGTTGTTTTCTGTCAGCCAAATAATTTTTGAACCAATTGGAAATTTTTCCCGTGATCCCAATATCATATAATATTCTTAAAAGAATGTTGTGGTTAACCATATCGAAGGCTTTCCGCAAATCTAGTGATAATAACGTGCATTTTTTTGTCGAATCTAATTCCAGTTTTATTCTTGAAATCATGATTTTCGAAAACCATATTGTTCTGCATACAAAAATTTTGATTTTTTTTAGATATTCTCTTAACCTTCTATCCATTATCTTTTCAATGATTTTTGAAAATATTGGCAGAATTGAAATTGGACGGTAATTTCCCAAGTAATATTTTTTCACATTAAAATATTGGTTTGGCTTTAGCAGTTTTTAATTCATCTGGGAATATACCTTTGTCAAAGGATGTATCAATCAATTTGTTTAATAATGGTACTATTTCATCTTTGACTGCTTTGATAATTTTAACATTTATTCCATCTATTCCTGCTGCTTTCTTGTTGTCTAGCTCGTCAATTATTTCATGAATTTCCTGATACTGGAGATTTTTTCAATTGCAATGATTTTATTATTTGGTCTGTTTCATTCGGGTTTGTGTCTTCTAGATAAAATGTTTTGAGTGTTCTAGGTGGATTAGATTTGGATGTTTTTTTAGACTGAATAATGTTTTCATTAATTTTCTTCCGCTACTCCTGAGTAGTAATTGATGATATGGTCAGAAATAATCTCTTTATTGTCTGTCATTGTATTATCACTCAATTTCATGTAACGTTTTTTGAGGCAATAAAGTTGATTGACCGTTGATGTTTTTGATTCCAGCAACACCAAGAAGTGACGGGCGAAACACTCCAAGATCTATGGGCCAAAGGACTTCAAGGTATAGTGATAATATTGCCAATGATCTAGAGCGATCCAGGATGAAGAATGTGGGCAAGAGCCCGAGATCAGGGAGATCCACCCCTCGCACCAACACTTCCCCTCACTCCATGTCATTAGGTGATGCTACACCATTATACGATGAAAGTATCTAAAATACGTTATATTGTATAGTGGCATGTGATATTAGGCTCACTTTAGAGATCACAGTAATGAAACGTTAGAACGCGGTTGTGAACGTTGAATTACTTGATATCCTTTGCGCAGGGTGTACTGAAAGTAATAGGACTCCTTTTCGATGTAATATTCGGAATTAGCATTTTATTTAATAAGATGAATTTGTTACGAATTGGGTATGAACTTGCGAATGCCAGGACGATATGTAACTTATATGTACATTCGACTCGTTTTTAACCTTAGAAAATAAAAATATACAAGCATTTTCCTATACATTTTATTGGAATTTAGATTATGTTATCTACACTGTCACTCCTCATCAAATCAATATCTTTATTTACGACTAATATATAATATACGCATTATAGATGTGACATTTACAATATAAAGTCATTCATTATTCCCGCGCGGGGAATGAATAATCGTATTTGAAACGAAATGTCTATGAAAACACCCATGACAATTCTTTGACGCAAACTGTTAGTGTTAATAACTAATTGTGAAATGCGTGTTTATTTGTGATTCAATGACGGAGAGTGTAGGAAATGTGATGGAAAGTGATATGGAAGAAGAATTTTCCCATTAGAATTTTATTGACTAATAAATTTGTTCATTAAAAATCTCAAATTAATAAATTATATGTAAATAAAGTAGAGTATACTACTCGGAATGATGGATATTATTTTCTCGGAATAATAGCTATCATTATTTAATCGTGGTATAATCTACTATTATACATTTTTACATAGGAGGCTGCCGCTGAAAGTTTTTAGAATTAAGGGTCTTCATCCCTGAAAAAAGGGGAGTCAGAAATGATTTTTTTTCTGAGTGGTGAAGGGTTGTATGAAAAAATCTGTGAGTTTTAAATGAATGAAAAGGATATTTTCCTCAATTTTTGGGCATTTTCGTTCAATTCCACCATCAAAACTAACGAATATTTTGGAGTTGTTTCATTTCAGTATCGAAGTCTATCATTCACTTAGTTAAACGACTTTCTTATTTTTCTCCTAGGTATTTAATTTTTTTTGTGAAAATTTTTACAAAAATGTTTGTTTTCGCCAAATGGGTTTCCTTGCTTTATTCCATTTGAAATGAGAAATCTCCAGCTTCATCAAAGTCAACTAATGAAGGTTTGGTTCAGCCTCCGACCAATGAAAACTAATTATTACTTACAATTCTGGATTCAGAAATAGAACTGAATTTCTTTTAAATGACACGCCCTTTAGGTTGCTCCTCCCACACGACTGGTGAGGAAAAGAGAGAGTATCATATAGCCAGTATGGACCTTTCCTGCAAAAAATTACATTCAAATCGAGAAAATAGTTTTCAAGAAAATTGCGATCAGATCTTATTGGTGACTATTTCCAATAACTTACTTGAAAGTCAAATTCTGATAACAGATGATTTTTAAATTTTGTATTCATGATTCTACATCTGATTTTATATTTTCGAATCAATTCAAGTGAATGCATTCATTTACAGCTAAATAGTAATTTTGAACACAATACGACCATAACTCACAAAATAAACGGAATCCATCTTGGAGCTGCCATTTTGAATTATTGAAATTTGATGAAAAATTCATCATCACCAACCCCAAAATACCATTCTTATATAGAATTCAACCATAAATCATAAAACTCGTCCTCCAAAACTTTTCCGTCATTTTGAATTCACGAATTTTAACAGAAATCATCAGGATCTCTTAACCCAAAAACCGATTTTGAATCTAATCGGACATAATCACAAAACTCGTCCGCCATCTTGGAACCGCCATCTCAAACTCATCAATTTTGACAAGATTCATAATCTCTGAGCTAGAAAAAAACAGACTAATTTTAACGATGAGTCTTAAAAAATAAAGCAATTGAATTTCATCAAAACATCATCCAATAGTATCCAAAAACGTAATACCAACCAATAATCCGTGTAACAACTTCTTCACTAACATATTCCTTAAATTACTGGACTATAATACCTGGCTCCAGACAATGCGATATGAAAATCAACAACTGTCATTGTTCTAAGGCGATCCGGACCCAAAAAGAAAAATAGGAATAGTCTATCTGTCAACGTGACGTTTCTTGACTTTTTGCCAGTATTCATTTTAAAATCATTTCAATCCTGTGTAATTCTGTTATAATAAAAGTTCATTCTAGTTTCACTCACTCTCGATATAGGAGTCTACCCACCCCGTCTGATAAATTTATTTATCAACATCGTTACATCCGGAAATTAATCGTACCGATTCCGGATCGAATCGGACATAATCACAAAACTCGTCCGTCAGCTTGGAACCGCCATCTTGAATTCATCAATTTTGACAAAAGATTCATAATCTCCGAGCCAGAAAAACCCACAGACAAATTTGTGAATTGAATCGGACCACACAAATCTTGTCCGCCATTTTGAAATTAGCAATTTTGACGAAAGATTAATAATCTACGACCCCGAACACCTACATACCCATTTTGTATCGAATCAGAAACCAAATCACAAATCTCGCTTTTTTGTTTTTTCTCTAAAAACATTTATGATGAAGTACTCACCTGCTACTGGAATTATGAACAGTGAACACCTATGTATCAAATATCAAATCATTAAGACGTCTGCAAGCGTAAATTTTGTTCAACGATTCCATTAAATACCTACATATAGCATACATGTCAAATTAGTATGAAACGTGTAATAAGAAAAACAAGTATCCCATAAAAGTAACTTTGGTCCAATACATTTTAAAAAAATAATAGAGTAGACTGTTTACGTCAGCGTTGTATATTTATTTTGTGCTGCATGCATGTCATGTTTTATTTGACATTATCTTTCATCTGATATTTCATTTTGCGATATATTTCATCTTAAAATTCACATTCAAAATATTTTCGAGATAGTTCAAACAAATTTTGCCAAAATATTTTTCAATTCTTGGTACATTGTGTGACTGGATTCCATTACATTTATTCATTTGAAATTTTCGTGTAAACTTTCAGATTACCTCGAAAACAAACAGGTTTTAATCTAGATTTGTAATTTGGAAGAACGAGCACCGAATTATCTAATTCGGACCTGTATCTTACGAGAATCGCCAGTTAGAAGTGAGGCGGAGTTTGTATTTATTTCATCGGGAGAACACGCACTGCCACCTGACGATATACGTTTCCTATTTAGGAGGTTGAAGAACGTTAGATTGCCATTTCATAGACGAAAATTTCGAACTATTAGGTAGGTAGTTGAACTTTAAGTACCGGCTGGCATTTTGGCCTGCAAAACTAAACGGTCAGAGTTTAATGAGGCGGGATCAAACATGGAAGAAAATCTGTATGTTTTTCAATTTGTGGTAATGATGTTCACAATATCCACAATAGATTTCAGTCAGGTATTTTCGTTCATGGTGGCTCTTGTTACTTACGTACCCATGATACCTTTGAGATTGAGATAGTGTTATTGTTTGAGTTTCAGTATCTGTGATTTTATTTGTTAATCCTGAGGTTCATGACCAACAACAATTGAGTTTTATTTGTGCACGTGTTTGATGTCCTGAGTTTTTACAATGGCACACGCACACGTTTACGGAAATAATGAACTGATTGATATGCTCCTAATTTATGGGGAAACAGCAAAATTCTGAGGCAGCATCCCGTCTTTATGCAGAAAGGTTTCCTAATCGTGTCCATCGCGCTGTTCGTAGGTTTGTAGCACTTGTCCAAAGGGATCGAGATACAGGTGAACTAGGCACACACAGAGGCCGAGATGACGGTAGAAATAGACATTGCTGAATAATTAATGTTGGAGAAAAAATTTTGGACATTTTTGCAAATGATCCAACCTCAAGTATCAGTCGTCAGTTTGAGGTTTCGAATAAAGTTATCTGGAGGACTTTAAAGGAGGATATGCAGCATCCCTTTCATTATCAGCGCGTGCAGTCGTTGCAGCGAGAAGATTATCCCCGAAGAGTTAATTTCTGTGAATGGATACTGCGTCAACATGAACTGAATCAAAATTTCCTGAATGAAATTCTATCCACCGTCCACCTATGAGACGACATTCACGCGAAATGGTATTTTCAATCATAATAATTACCATCATTGGGGTGTTGAAAATCCACATTTAACCAAACAAACGAATTTTCAACATCGATTTTCTATTATTCTTTGGGGTGGAGTGGTGAACGGAGTTTCAATAGGACTTCACGAGTTGCGGCCAAGATTAGACGGGCTTTCTTATTTGGTATTTTTGCGGAACGATCTGGATGAACTTTTGGAAGATCTGCCATTGGAAATAAGACAGAGAATGTTCTTTATGCACGACGGAGCTCCTACTCATTTCCGTACAGAAGTTCGAGAATTTTTAAATGGAGAATATCCATAAAAATGGGGTGTTCTATGAGACATAATAACACAAGAATATTTACCTTTTTTTCTGAAGCACTTGAAAATCTCCCAAAAATAGACTCATTCACGAACGATTGTTTGGGAAGCACTGGTTTCATTCATCAGTTCCTAGGGCGCCTATCTCCTAGTATTGTGTTCATTACTCGTATTCTCGCACCGTTGCCAGTTTATTATCATTTCGTAAACCTTGCCAGTTATTATACTTGGCTTCGAAGTGAACCGAAATAAAAACACTGAATTGAAACAAAATGAGGGCAATGCGGCATTCTCATCATGACAGGGGAGTAAAAAGTTACTGAAAATAAACGGAATTTGATTTCGAAATGACCGCCACCACTTTCTATGCAGAGTCTCGCACGGCGAAGTAACGAGTCACAAGCACGCTGAAAACTACCTTGTTGTCGCATCTGTTGAACGGCGTTGTTTATTTTCTCGCGTAAAATTTTCCGGTTCCCGATATTCCATTTTGGTGGCGCATAAACCAAATTCTTCAAAAAACCCCATATGACATTTAGATCCGGAGAGCGTGGTGGCCACGGTATAGGCCCTCCACGGCCAATCCATTTTTATGGATATTCTCCATTTAAAAATTCTCGAACCTCTGCTCGGAAATGAGTAGGAGCTCCGTCGTGCATAAAGACCATTCTCTGTCTTATATCCAATGGCAGATCTTCCAAAAGTTCATCCAGATCGTTCCGCAAAAATACCAAATAAGAATGCCCGTCTAATCTTGGCGGCAACTCGTGAAGTCCTATTAAAACTCCGTTCACCACTCCACCCCAAAGATTAATAGAAAATCGATGTTTAAAATTCGTTTGTTTGGTTAAATGTGGATTTTTAACAACCCAATGATGGTAATTATGATGATTGAAAATACCATTTCGCGTGAATGTCGTCTCATCGGTGGATAGAATTTCATTCAGGAAATTTTAATTCAGTTCATGTTGACGCAGTATCCATTCACAGAAATTAACTCTTCGGGGATAATCTTCTCGCTGCAACGACTGCACGCGCTGATAATGAAAGGGATGCTGCATATCCTCCTTTAAGAAAAGGTTTACCTTCTGAAGAAGGTCAAAGTAAATTTGCGGTGTAAAGGGGGAAGTAGGAATCCCGAGTGATGGAGGCGGAGTCCAATATTAAAAGAAGTCTAATAGCGTCTCACTCCAGCTCATTGCCCATTTACGTTATAGTAAAATTGGCCTTGAACGCGCCATCCGCATATTCCAAACGCAGCTGCTCATACATTTTATTTTTACAACCCGGCCATTGTCCATAGATATACTAATAAGTCTGGTAACTCCTTTGATGTGGTCGAAAAATGCCGCTCTTTTTGTGAGCGGTCGTAAATCATACGGACACCTGCAGAAACCTCTGATACGGGGGTCAGTCTACAGTGTGAACAATATGTTTACTGGAAAGTATGTCTACGAGGGTCGGGTCCATTATATTTGATGGTTATATTTTTGTATAAATATTGGCTTTTGATCTTCAATTGAAATGAGTCAGATTTTATACGATTATACAGGGTCCTGCAACTGCGCTCCGGTGGTCCATAGCTTCTAAACGGCGCAACTTAAAAATGTTTTTCGAATGCAAGCATGTTTCCTTCTTGAGAGAGTATGTTCGAAAAATATTACGAAGTATACAAGGTGACCCAGAAAAGTGCACCAAACCAAACTTATGTTTTTTGTAATGGAACACCCTATATTTCATAACATGGTTGAATAGAGATTATTTTGACCATTCAAAAAATATAAGATCATGTATGTTCATCAACGTTATTAGCGGAGATAAATCGATATTACTTCAAAAAATGTAAGGCATTCAACACTCTGTAACTCCTCGTAGAAAAATAACTCTGAAAACTTATTAGAGGCAAAATGACTCCAATATGGTTTAGTTTCTGTAACATGACACACAGTTGAAATTTCATTTCTTTTTGTGTACCGGATAGATCGAAACGCAAATTGAAAGATATCTTGTTTTTTTTTTTTTCAATTGGAAATTTACGTTATTTACAAAGTTAAGTAAATACCAAGTGTGATATATCATTCGAAAGGAAATTTTATGGCCTTCCCAATACTTAACTTGAATGAATGAGTTTCCATTTGAAAAAAAACAAGATATCTTTCAATTTGCGTTTCGATTTATCCGGTACACAAAAAGTAATGAAATTTCAACTGTGTGTCATGTTACAGAAACTAGACCATATTTGAGTCATTTCGCCTCCCATAAGTTTTTAGAATTATTTTTCCACGAGGAGTTACAGAGTGTTGAGAAACTTATGTTTTTTGAAGTAATATCGATATATCTCCGGAAATAACGTTGATGAACATACATGACTATATATTTTTTGAATGGCCAAAGTAATCTCTATTCAACCATGTGAAGAAATATAGGGTGTTCCATTACAAAAAAACATGAGTTTGGTGTGGTGCACTTTTCTGGGTAACCTTGTATACTTCGGAATATTTTCTAAAGAAACTCTTTCAGGAAAGAAACATGCTTGCCTTCGAAAGAAATTCTTAAGTTGCGCTGTATAGAAGCTATGGACCACCGGAGCGCAGTTGCAGGCCCTGTATATGAAATTCTACTGAGAAAAATTGAAAAATCTTTTTTTGTAATACATAACAGAAAATATCTGATATTACATGTCTTCAATTGCAGACAGGTAAAAATATGGGATACTCAAAAAGAGGTCCCACAGAAAATACAATATGAGTAAATACAAATGACGTTTTCAGTAATATACATAATATTTTTACCTAAATATATTTACATTTTCCAAATATTTAAAAGTTTTGCAAAATTTGTAATTTTGGATTTTCTTTATTTGCACATTGGGATCTTTTTGCCTGTTTGCGAATTTTAATGTGTAATATATTCGCACTCTAGTATATAAAGAAACCAAATAATCATGGGGAAAATTACTACATGGGTGAGAAAATTTTACATTAGAATATTCGTTTAAAAATATCTGTCCTACACCATGTTGAATACAATTAATATTGAAATTTGCAACAAATATATTTTCTAAGCCTATTAGGTATTGTGAAAAATCATTTGTGGTGACTGTTAAGCCACCAAATAACTCACCGCTAGCGTTGTAAGCTTTTAGCTCACATAATATCGTGGACTTGTCTCTTTGGGACATTGAACAATATTGTAAACAAATATCACAAGAATGTTTGAGGAGACATTTACGTAAAAAATATCCACCAACATACACCATTGCCTTCCTCTGATATCAAATTCCTGTAATCGGTTGACCCTAATTTCAAGATTGGCGATATATTTTTGTATTTTGTTTTTTTAAACGAGTCCGATGTTATAGTGAACAAAATATCGCTACATCTTCCATACAATTGCTGCCTTCTGCCTCATGAAAATACCCTATAGCAAATAAATTTTTAAATGCTCTAGTGAACTGAATGGCAGTGGGATTTCTAGCGTTTCTAATTTGACCAAAGTAATTCTCAAGACAATCCTGATTCAAATTACGGGTCAACAAAAATTTATAACTTTTATTTTTCAAAATTTTCCATAATTGTAAAACTGAGGAAATAGTAAGCCTCCACCGAAAATAAATTTAAGAGAATTTGTTACATTCTTTCCTGCCTTACCTGAAACTTTCAATATTGAAAAAAGTGTGTCCATTTTATTTAAAAATTCAAATTGCGCTGTGGCCATTTGGCAACAAGTTTTCGAAAAATCTGTCTAATTATTTTCACTTTATTCTCACTCTCTTGTGGCATTACAACTGATAATTTTCTTTAAAAGAGTCGTTCACGGTATTTATCACCAGTTCGATAATTCGAATTTGGCATAATGTTGCTTGATTAACAAATATTGAAAAATACAATAAGTGTCACTATCACAATACAAGAGCAAACTAAACTCTAACGGTAGCCTCCTTCCTTCTCTGTGACACTCATTTCGGGATAATTGGCCCTTTGTGTCTTGCCGCCAGTCGCTCGCCAGCCCCTTGCAAATTGCAAAACATATCCAGTTCTCAGTAACTAATTGTGTGAGTGACCTGGAACGTAATCACGATTCATCAACAAATCGTATCTGCTCCTTATTACTTATTATTTGTCCATTTCCAGGAAGCAAATGTTCAAGTTAAATTGAATTATGACATATATAAGAATTACAATTTGATAATATATAACTTCATTATTCTTATATAGGCTACCTAATTCGGCATATTTGCAACTTCAATAAACCCATTTACAACTTCTATTGTTTTATCTCCAGTGCTAAAATTTCCGGAATAGCTTCAGAATAATTTCTCTACTCATGAATGAATCTACAATTCATTCAGTTATCCATAGTATCCATGTAAAAGACCATAGTTATGTGAGGGCGCTCGAATCAGTGAAGATAAATTCTCGAAATTTGAGTCTGCAGGGGTTCAATAGAAAACGCTTTGACGATGTAATTTTGAATGGATCATTCCAATTTTTTTTTGAACATAGATAAATGTATAAGTGAGGCATCTCACGAAGTACTTTTTCGAAAAAAAAAAAATAGGTCCTGAGATAAAAGTTAGTGAATCCTAGATACAACATTCGAAAATCGGATGATGAAAAAAAATATCGAGTTTATTCAGCGAGCTCCGAGTATTTTATTTTCTTCCGTTCCTTGTTTTACTAATAGTCACTAATAATGTTAAACCCATCTTAAAGTCCTCCAGACAACTTTATTCGAAAACCCTACTGACGACCGATACTTGAGGTTGATTCATTTGAAAAAATGTTCAAAATTTGTTCAACATTAATTATTCTGCGAGGTCTATTTCTACCGGCATCTCGGCCTCTGTGTGTGCCTAGTTCACCTGTATCTCGATCCCTTTGGACAAGTGCTACAAACCTACGAACAGCGCGATGGACACGATTAGGAAACCGTTCTGCATAAAGACGGGATGCTGCCTCAGAATTTTGATGTGTTTCCCCATAAATTAGGAGCATATCAATCAGTTCATTATTTCCGTAAACGTGTGCTTGTGCCATTGTAAAAACTCAGGATATCAAACACGTGCACAAATAAAACTCAATTGTTGTTGGTCATGAACCTCAGGATTAACAAATAAAATCACATTTACTGAAACTCAAACAATCTCAAAGGTATCATAGGTACGTAAGTAACAAGAGCCACCATGAACGACAATACCTGACTGAAATCTATTGTGGATATTGTGAACATCATTACCACAAATTGAAAAACATACAGATCGCTCCCCCTATTTTCTTCCATGTTTGATCACGCCTCATCAAACTCTGACCGTTTAGTTTTGCAGGCCAAAATGCCAGCCGGTACTTAAAGTTCAACTATCTACCTAATAGCTTCGAAATTTTCGTTTATTATCCGATTGAAATATCGAGTTCCTGGAAAAGTACTTTCAAATAACGTATGCGTATAATACCTAACAACACTGATATTTTCCATAGTGGTGAGTCTAATAGGGAATGTAGGAATTTCAAAAACAGAGATGTAGGTAAAGAAAATACGAATGCAATCGAATACTGAAACACCATAAGAATCCTAGGTACCTACCTACATAAAAAAAATCATCTTTGATATGCACGTAATATCACAAATATCCTAATGAATGCAAAAAGCGAAATGATCGAAGAATACCACGACAAACAATAGACTCTAAATCGATTAGCTCGCGAGCTTTGTCCTTAAAGGGAAACTGTACCATCTTTTAACATTTAACGTCGGCAATATTGTCAAAGTTATTTATACGCGCCGGCATTTTTTTGTCATCGCTTCGGTCAGATGTTAACATCTAGGTGGGCCGTTGATCTCTGGCCAGAGGTTCCCTAAAGTTTGCCAGAATATTGTTATGATCAATTCGCTTTCTATAGTAGTTGTATTTGTTTTTTTTTAATGAGTTCAGTCACTCTGTTTCTATAATTTTTATATTCTATTCTCAAATGATTGTTATTCGGATATTTCTGAAGAATTTTGTTCATTGAATTTTTTTATTTATTGACTTGAGTAAGCCGTTTGTTACCCAAGGTGCAATTTTCTCACGCCCTCTATTAATTTTTTTTCTACTTCTGTACATATATTCAATGCCTGTAAAGTGATATCGACAAACAAGTTTGTAGCAGTGTTAGGATCATTCGTTGATAGTAATGTGGCACAGGATATGTCTCTGTATGTTTCATGAAGTTTTTTTGTGTTAATAAAGTTTGTGGGTTTGATTTTGGGTTGCTTGTAGGTTATGCTTTTTACCACAATTTGAAGAATGGTTGCGTAATGGTCTGTAATAGATGTTTCAAGGATTATTGGAATGATTATTTTGTGAAGGTCAACTGCAGATTTCATGGATCAATACAGGAGCGGCTGTTTGCTTGATCTCTCGTTGGGTTATTTATTGTTGAGATATTCGTTTAATACATTGAGATATTCGGAACAAAAATTCTCGCTCGGGTCTAACAAATCAATATTTAGGTCTCCTGTGAATAAACGTAAATCGACAGAATTTTCATTATTAATTTCGAGAAACTGATTCATGCTATTGATAAATTCTTTGGGATCTGAATCAGGGGATCTATAGAGAGCTGTGACAAGTAAACTTCTTTTATCATTGGAGTGAATTTTTATCTGTATGGCTTTGATTTTTTGGTAGATTTCTGATATTTTATAAGTGTATTTTAAAGATGATTTTATGTATGCAACAACGCCATCATTTTGATTAAATTTACTCTCGTTATATATCCATATTATATCCATCAATGTTAAATGAGCTCTGGTCTATAATATTCCATGTTTCTGTAAGAATTAGACAGTTAATATTTACATTCAAATTTTGTAAAACGACCTTGAATTGATCCAAATTTTTGTTTATGCTACGTATGTTCATATATTAAATATTTTAAAATTATCCTGGTTATCGTTAATTTTCAAGATTCTGAATTATCTGTGAGGGAGTAGGATTCGATATTATTGACTTCAAAATCGCGTATATTGATCCATTTTCAATATTCGCGTATTTAAGTATTATATTTAAAATGTATTCTATTTTTTGTTACAGGCGATCTGCCTGAAAAATTATGGGTGGTTCATGAGATGGATTTTTGGCTTCTTAGTGCTCTAGTTTCTGCGGTTTCCTTGGTCTGTTGTCTGTTGAACACAACTCTGGTGTTGGAACTTGCGTTGGCTATTGTTTTTGTGTCGGTTGGAGTGTTTTTGGTTCTCGTAGTTGAGATAATTTGTTTATTCTGAGTATCGGTTCGTGATTCTGATCTAGATTGTTTTTTAGCATCGGATTCCTTCTTTTTAATGTCCGTGAAAACTTCTTCCGATTCATCCAAAAGACTAGTAGAAAGAGAAGAAAGAACATTTGTGACGAAATGTGACGTAGTTGGACATATCATGGCCGCCGTTCTCTATTGACAGTGACGGACTAGCTCTTGATATATGAGAGTTACTGCTGACAGTTTTGTTGCTTGGTTCAAGTTCGACCCTGTACTCATGTCCAAGTACGTTACTATGACGCATTGATGCTACAATATTCTGATTGGCTGGAGCTTATTGAACCCTCCTGTTAGTTTAGTCTCTTTGGGGTTCTCCTAGTTCTTCGGCAGTATATGGTGTCGCATCTAGATACAATTTGAAATTTTTTATTTGTGCAGTATGAGTATTGGCTCGAACTTCCTTCAAATGCTTCACGAGTATTCTATTAGTTTTTTAATCCTCTGGGTCGTTCGTAATGGAAATTCCAGTTCCTTTCAGTTTAAACAGATGCTGGAAAAGGGTTTTCTTCTGAAGGTATGAAACAAATTCCACAATAACAGTATTTTTCTTCCTGATGCTATATATATTGTTCAAATTTTTCTCTAAGTTGGTTTCAAAAATTGAATTGAGTTGTGTGAGTGTAGTTTTCAAAAAGTTTTCCTTTTCTGTTTGGAGCCCAAAAATTACTATATTTCTTTTATTTGCTCGTTCAATTGAGGTTATTCTCTCCTCAATAATTAATAATAAATAGCACGTGTTAAAATTGTTTTTTCCGTTATCAGCTGTCGTCCCCTTACGAACGGCAGCCATCAGAAGTCGAAACTTGTGCGAGCCAAGGATTAACGAGGTCTTACATTTTTACGTGCGATTCCTAGCACTTTCTCGGGCCATCAGAAAAATTTCTGCAGTCGCCATGATTTGAACCACCGCCGACTGGCAGCCAAAGTGACTGAAACATGTCGCTTTAACCACTCGGCTACCTGGCCCCATATACGAGGATGTATTGATATCTAGTTAGCCTAGACCAGTTCCCTGCATAAACAAAATATTGCGTTACCATAGCAAAGAACAATAACTTATTAGAAGTGTCAGTGTAAAGTTTGACGTCAAAAAA
Source organism: Chrysolina oricalcia (assembly GCA_944452925.2). Classification (NCBI taxonomy): domain Eukaryota; kingdom Metazoa; phylum Arthropoda; class Insecta; order Coleoptera; family Chrysomelidae; genus Chrysolina; species Chrysolina oricalcia. The sequence goes on from OX101811.2 coordinate 62,610,405, forward strand.
GTGAGTTACGCAATAAATTAAAAGAAAAAATATATCCGCAGAAATTGTGAAAATCGAAAAATTGGAGTATCGAGCCATCATCAAGTATTTGTTAAGAGGTTAAGAGGTAAGCAGATTTACGAAGATATGCTTAATACCCTTGGTGAACAATGTCCTTCGTATGCGACCGTGAAAAATTGGACTGCAAGCTTCAAAAGAGGTAAATTTTCCATTGAAGATTATGATCGATCGGGAAGGCCAGTTTCTGTGTCAGTCCCAGAAAATATCGATGCAGTTCATGACATGATTTTAACAGACCGTCGAATTGGGCTAAAACGGATATCTAGCACTGAATATTTCATACGAACGCGTTCATCATATAGTTCACGTCAATTTGGACATGAGAAAAATTGCTGCAAAATGGATCCCCAAATTTTTTAATGTTGCCAAAAGCGTGCAATGGTAGTAGCATCGCGTTCGATCTGTGCTCGATTTGAAAACTACGTAGACTTCTTAAAATCGAATTGTTACTATGGATGAGACTTGGGTACATTTCTACGATCCAGAAACAAAGCAACAATCGATGGAATGGCGACACTCCGGTTCTCCAATACGTAAGAAGTTTCGTGTCCAAAAATCTGCTGGAAAAGAAAAGTTCTTGCTTCAGTTTTTTGGGATTGTCATGGAGTAATCATAATTGATTTTTTGGATAAGCGTAGAACAATAACTGGAGATTACTATTCGACATTACTGACCACTCTTTTTAAAGGTCTAGAGACGTTCTATCGTGGTGGCATTTAATATGTGTAAATTCATCATGAATGATAAATAAAGAGGAAATAAAATCTTCCAATTTACACAAAAAATATATACTTGTAACGTGCTTACAATTGTTTCGACACACAATTGTAAGCACGTTACAAGTATATATTTTTTTTGTAAAGATTTTATTTCCTCTTTATTTATCAGTCTAGAGACGTTGCAGGTTCGCTGTAATAAATGTATCCAATTAAGAGGAGAATATGTTGAATAATAAAATATTTTGACATTGAAATTTTGTTTGGTTCAGTAGGCTAAGAATTTTTCAATATATCCTCGTACGTGTAAAACCCATATCTCCTAATATTGTTAGAAAAAAGATGGTAAGAACCGTAAGTCCCTTTAAATGATTACATGTAAAAAGTTTCAGCAAACAGGATGAAAATATGATATGAATTTAGGATATTTTCTGTATCTTAGGTATACATAAACACTTTCTATCCCAAATTTTTACTATTTTCAGTGCGCCTTATAAAAATTAAACAATATTTTAAAATTTAAGATAAAAAAAGTCATGATTTTGACGATTAACGAAAAAAAATCACACCTCATTTAATGAATTTATTTCATATAATACTCATACAATGGTACAATGGTATGAAAAACAAAACATCTTTGGTAAAATAAACAATTTGATAATTCCCTAAATAGTCTACGTTTTTATTTATTTTTTGTAATAGTAAGTAATACATATGTTTTATACATTCATAGCATAGCATAGTGGATGCATGTCGTAGGGAGAAAACAACTATATAATTTAATAACTATAAAAATAAACATATATAGTTTTAACAAGCATCTACAACAAATTACGAATTAAAAAATTGCATAGTTCTATTAAATTTATGCCAAATTAAAGCAGTTCAATGGAAGGAACAGAAAGACAAACTAAAATATTATTCATCGTTTTTAGAATCCCTCAAAAGTGTAGGTCCCGTTTATTCTAACTTTTCTAGTTAACCGCATCAATGTATTTGAAAATAAAATAAATAAAACTCTGTCAAAATTACCCATCAGATTCAATAGTCTTTGAATATTGAATAGTGGTTTAAAATAAATTATCAAAAACAAAACAAATTAATTGTTCCAGTATTCCGAAAATAGTATTGAATAATAACTGAACATCACAAAGTTCTCCATTATAATTTCTCTTTCCAAAGGATTGAGAAACATGTCGTTAAGGAAAGCTAAGAAAAAATTAGTTCGAAAAAGATAAATGGGAATTATTCAATTGAAAAATTATGTATTTCTTCAGTGCAAGGAAATGAGATTTTGGGATTTCCTGCTTAGAGAAAAATTTAAAAAGTTTTGAAGTTACCCGTGGACTGCGACATGGGCATCTGAAATTCGCCTTTCTGTGAAATAAAATGTTCGAAATATGTTTGAAAAGGTTTGGGCAAAGTTAAAAAAGTTGCCATTTAAAGATAGCAATCGGAAATTGGATGTGAAGCAAAACGGGACTTAAATATTCTATAAACCTTTCATTAAGATGACTTGGAAATGAAAGGGTATTCATATTAGATCAATAATACCGTGTATTGGAAAAGGCCTTCACAATGGTATTTATTTTTCCATAAAACAAGAGGAAATACAAAAAAAAATCAAAATCTTATTTCACATACTTCCCAGTCAATATTACCGTAGACAATTGAAACTTATTGAAAACCTTAGAAAATCATTTTATTAATCATCCTAATGCTCAGACGACATTATTCAATAACTTTAAATGTCAAAAAATGTCTGCAGTGGGTGACAAATAGGTATTCGTCATTAAAATAATGCTAAACAAAACTCTTCAACTATCGAATACATTCGAAGTATTTCAAATAGGTCTATGCATTTTGGGTAGATACTCTCAGAATTGAATTTTTGTTACCGTTAAATATCATTAGGATGGCATCGAAAACGTACCGCAAGGCATTAAAGGCTGGGAAAGAACTTTTCGACAAAATCCAAAAACACGTCAAGTTTATTTCTCAGGAGGGAAACTTTGGACGCAAAAAGCATAGCAAAACCTTCAATACCCTAGTGGGGGTGGCATCTTCCAACTTTTTTCAAATAGAAATGGGGGTTGAGTGTTACTTTTATAAGAAGGGCTTTTATCTACGAGTAATATATAATATACGCATTATACAAATCGACAAGCTTAAGGATGCCTCTGAGATGCGCAAACGATAGAAAGCGTGAGTAGATGTGCGACAAAGATCGGTTACTGTTTAATAAGGCAGAGCGATTGAGCCCCTCCCCACTCCAGGGTTTTGTCTACTGCGCAACCAATTCTCGGAGGCATCCTTACGCTTGTCGATCAGTAGTCCTGTTATTTACCTCAAAACCTATTAATTGTGTTAATTTGTTGGAGTTTGAAAGCTTCATATTTTCTAAACAAGTAGATCGATTTTTAAAACCATTGCCATGAATGTTTTTATAGACATTTCGATTCAAATACGATCAGTAGATGTGACATTTACAATATAAAGTTATTTGTTATTCCCGCGCGGGAATAATGAATCATTATTCCCTCGCAGATGAATAATCGTATTTGAATCGAAATGTCTATAAAAACATTCATGGCAATGGTTTTAAAAATCGATCTACTTGTTTAGAAAATATGAAGCTTTCAAACTCCAACAAATTAACACAATAGGTTTTGAGGTAAATAACAGGACTACTGATCGACAAGCGTAAGGATGCCTCCGAGAATTGGTTGAGCAGTAGACAAAACCCTGGAGCGGGGCAGGAGCTCAATCCTTATTAAACAGTAGTCGATCTTTGTCGCACATCTACTCACGCTTTCTATCGTTTGCGCATCTCAGATGCATCCTTGCGCTTGTCGATCTGTACCTGTTTTCTTAATTGAGCCTACTAGTCCTAGACCTGGACTAGGTTCCTGTGGGATAATTCAAGTATGGAGAAAGTTTCTTCAGGAATGCTTAGTAGGTACCCTAGTAAGTATTTTGGACTTGGGTGGACATCCGCCACCTGGTACATTTTCTAGCTATGTCGTCATCGAAGATGGCGGCCGTTCGTTCGTTGTGCAAGTCAGATGACCTGTTTTATAGTGGATGTGATGAATTCCATAAAAAAGTTATGAGAATTGAAAAAAAAACATTTGGCGGAGCAGTTTCTGCTATTTTGTCGCATAACAAAGAACTGTTATCACACGCTATCACCGAAAATACCTGAGAAAATGCAAAGACAAGGTAGCGGTACTATCATACATATCGCCCAAATATCTGAAAATGTTCCATTACCTGTACAACTCAGCAGTTTCTGGGGGTCTTCGAAGAACAAGCTGAATTGAAAGCTTCTTTAACTGAAACACCATCTAATACCAACCACACTTTCAGCGCTTTTTATGGTGATGAAGAAGATGAAGTCATCTTCAATTGCACATCTGTGCAAGGTGGAAGGCAAGTGAACCATCCAGAATTGAATTGTATGTCGGTAGAGGAAGCAGACTTCAGAAGGCTGATTCATTCGAAACAGGCATGTCTGAGTGGGTTTAATAGTCGTTTTCGTTAGTGCTTACACTGACATAATGGTGTTAGCTTTGTTTCACTGGGTTACTCTTCATGAACTTAGTGTTGAGAAACTTTGGGTGCGCACTGGAGTTGGTGATGCCACGCGAATTTTGCCTGTTCACGCACTATCTGGATCAGGTTATACGAGTAAATTTGGCACCAAAAAATCAGCTCTCAATAATGCATCTTTGGCATACTTGGAACACAGAATACCTAGTGCTAGTATTTATTACGAAAAGGGCCATCTTGTAAGTCCTTAGACGAACTTAGATTGTTGCTGTATTACCATGCCAAGAATATGGACATTGAAGATTTGCCGCCAAGAAGCAGAAGTGTTAGGGGTCAGTTAGGGATCATACACATATATATCTTCAGCGACATTGTATTGATGATGTGCTTGTTGGTTTAGACCCATGTGATTTCGGTTTTTACTAATAGAAGATGACTTGGTGCCCGACAAAAATATCCCACTGATTTCCTTGGTGCTTGAAACTGTTTAACATGCGCCGAATTCTCCTGCATTTGTAGGAAAAATTAAGTTAAATATTGCTCTTTCTGCAATTGTGGTAGTAAAGGATCAAACTGTTGAAATCTTTGTTAAATACTCGCTTGAACATATTTCCATTGAATCTTTTTCTATTCATGATATTGTGTATTTCTAGCCATTTAATGAGTGTTTATGTGGAGATGAAAACGACAACAGAATAAAAATGTGTATGTGTTTGTGTATAGTGACAGTTAAACCACATTGCTATTCATCTTACCAATAGTAATACCAACAAATTGACCCAAATTGCATGCAAGTCGGTCAAGTTTTGCCTGAGATATGAGCAGTTCTATGATCGAACGGCCGCCATCATTAATGACGTCATAGCTCGAAAACGTACCAGGTTGCGGATGTCCACCCACGTCCAAACCACTTGCTAGGACTCCTACTAAGCATTTCTGAAGAAAAATTCTCCTTACTCGAATTGTCCCACAGCGTCCAGGTCCTGGATTGTACCTTGAATGGTTTACTGAACCGCCACAATTGTCGTTACTGGGCTGAAACCAATCCAAAAATTTCGCACGAGTCACACACACAACACTCGCAGAAGTTGAATGTATGGGCTGGTATTTTTGGAAATTCCAATATATGTACTTTTTTCTTCCTAGAAATTGTAGAGGAAAGATGTGCCTTGATTTATTAGAAATTGCCATCGACCCAGCTCTAACAAATTATCATAGAGAACGACCCTGCATGTAATGCACAGGAACTGATCGTCCAACGAGACGGAGCTCCCGCATTACTCTCTAAAAGTGCGCAATTACTTGAATGACACGTTTTGAGGACGCTGGATAAGAAGGGGTGCAATTGAGTGGCCTCATCGGTCACCCGACTTGAGACCTTTAGATTTTTATGTGGGGGCACATACAAACCAAAGTTTACAGCACTCCACCTGACAGATTGGAAGATCTGCGAGGAAGAATCAATGACGTATGTCGTGAAGTGGCACAGCAACTGCTCCATAATATACGGCAACGGTTTGAAGATAACCTGTATCACTGTATGCACGTTGGCGGACAAAAGTTTGAACATTTACTTGACTAATACGGTAATAATTTTTTAAGTAAATCAAATCGATTTTCCATCCAAACGTATTGTTGGTATTTCAAAGCTCTGTATTTTCTAAACGAGTTGATCGATTATTAAAATCTAAGCAGTAATGTATAGGAAATCAAAAGCCTTTTTTGAAGAGGTATCCCATTTGAAAAAAGTTGGGGGATGACACCCCCACTTCGGTGGTAGCAGGTTTCGCTATGCTTTTTGAGTCAAAAGTTGTCCCCCTGAAAAATAAACTCGACGTGTTTCTGGATTTTGTAATGCCTTGCTGTACGTCTTCGATGAGCCACCCTGTACGAATTGAATATAAGTATTCTTACCAAACTCAATTATTTTGGCTACCCAAAATATGTAAAGTATCAGTCATAAGTCACAATGCTTTCATTTTTAAAACACCGCTGGCTTCATTTTGAATAGTATTTGTTCTATAATTATCTTCGTAAATAGAATAATGCAGTATGTAACTAAAATAAAAGAATAGTTTGATCAAATATCCAAGAATTAAAAACCGAAAAGTAGGCAAATGGTGACAATTACTAAAATAAAATGGAACACCCTGTACATCAACACTTCAAGTGCTTAACACAAAATATAGAAGGAATGTTTGTGTTTTACATATATAGTATCTGATACTGCACCCTAAAAACGGACCTCATCAGTAGGCTTTCCATAGACAGGTGAATTTATAGATTGGTACAAGTATATTTATTACACATTTAAATCTATGGTAATAATAAGCTTTAATTATCTCTAAACACATTGAGATGGTTCCCAAAATTATGTAAGTAAAAGAGTAGATTTTAACAAAGTTATTTCTGCAATTCCTCATCAATTTATACTATATCATTTATTTATTCAACTTCTTATTCACAATCTAATAGCAATCTTAATACATAAATAAAATATGAACAAACACATGAAAAAATAATCTTACATTAAAATGACTAGAATTCAAATTCTCTCATACAGATATGGAATCCATAAAAGTGTAATCAAACGAAAATAATGAAGGAATGAATGAAAAATCACAACCTTCAATGTCCTTGGAATTGATTCACATCTTTATACAGTGAGGAAGTAAAAAGTCTTCCCCCTCTTAACTTTTGAACGGAACAAGCTATCGAGGTCGGGTAAAATCAGGTAAACTACTTACTTTTGGCAAAAAAAATATTGTGGTCATGTGGCCTAGTATCAATAGGACACCCACTTTTTTATTTTAAATGTAAAGGAGGGTAACGTGGCATCTGGTTTTGAACACAGCTTTGCTTGTGAAAATCGGCCAAGCCGTCTCAAACTGACAAGCGTTTTCAATTTGGTTCAAATGTTTAATGAATAAATTATTTTAACAACTATTAATTGCAGCAGAATTTTAACTCCGTTAGTGATTCTAGTAAAGGTTCGCATATCATTTTAAAAAATGTGTTTTCTTTAATTTTTTTATTCCTTAGTTATACCCGGTATCCACGGATTGTGACGTATCTACGACCACTGTGAAAAAAAATCTTAAAAAACACAAATTTCACCCAAATAAATTCTGCACCAACCAACAGAATACGACCCGGATAGAAGACCGCATAACCCAACATCCCAGTTACATAAACTCTATTTGTTTTATTGAAAGTACGTTTTTTCTGAATGGAACAGTAAATATAGGCAGAATGTGCGTTATTGGTCAGACGTAAATCCGCACGTTTTTCGAGAGGGTCACAAACTGCAGAGAAGGTCAACGTATGGGCTGGTATTTTGGGTGACCATATCGTAGATCCAATATTTACGGCAGAAAATTCAACTGGGTATCTATATTTAAATATGCTTCAAAATCAGATCTCTCACAGTATTTTGGGACAAACCCAAATTAATTTACCATAAATGTTACCTTTCAACAAGATGGTGTACCCCTCACTACTACAGGCCTGTCCGAGAATGGCTTAACGAGAATCATCCGAGACGGTGGATTGGCCGACGTGGCCCCATCGAATGGCCGGCTAGGTCACCTGATTTGACACCTGATGAGGGTATATGAATTCTATGATGTACGTCACGCAGCGACAGTCACTCCAGGAACTTATGGGCCGAATAACAGACGTGTGCGGCAGTATTACCCCCGAAACAGTTAATAACGTTCGGAATTAATTCCAAACCCGACTTTTTTTCTGTCAAGGAGGGAACGGTGAACATTTTGAGCACTTGCTAAAATAGTTAAAATTGTTAATTGAAATTTTCTTGCAATTAAAAGTTATTTAGGTTTTTAATTTATTTGTCAAATATTTGAACCAAATTTCAACCGCTTGTCAGTTTGATACGGCTTGGCCGATTTGCACAAACAAAGCAGTGTTGGATTGAGAATCGTAAGTTCAAAATCAGGTGCCACGTGACCCACCTTTACATTTGAAAAAAAAGTTTAAAGTCCCTCTTGACACTAGGCCACGTGACCATAATGATTTTTATGCCAAAAGTAGTAAAAGAGGTAGCTTCTTATCTGAATTTTACCCGTCTTCGATAGCTTCTTCCGTTCAAAAGTTAAGGGAGAGTAGGACTTTTTACGTCCTCACTGTAGAATATGAAGTATGTATCGTATGTATCGCCATCAAATTTACGTAAACGATATTAAACAACATTGATATTTGTATCATAAGTTCTTTTCATCAACCGGATCACATTTTTTTAAATTACAAGTTTACATTGAAGCTACTAATAAACCAATACAGATTCCATAGTAATCAAATCTCATTTCAAGTTAACCGTTACCTCTTTGGTGTTTTCGTTCAGGTTCTGTGGATTCCGTCTTGCAGATTTAGATCTTATCTGTCCAGCTAATAGGGGATTGATAGCGTACAACCAATCGTGTACTTCTTTCTCATGTAACGTTTGTAACAGATAACCTCTATGCTTACTTACTACACTAAAAGTATTAGGTAGGCGGACCACAGCCATTTGGTCCTCCGAATACTCTACTTGAGCGGTGGCTAGATTGATGAGAGCTCTTTCAACGGGATCCTTTTCATCTCGAAATATGAAGACGTAAGGACGACGAACAGCCTAGAAAAATTATTGTGGCATAGAATATCACAAATAAAGTTTATTCGTTAAAGATGTAATACATCATGGATAGAATGGGGAGAATACTAAACTTTGACAATTACACAGTATACAACTAGTAGGTAGATCTATCATTAGGGCAAATTATTGGTAGTTGTACAGGGTTGGTCACTATAAATTATTTATTTATTTCGGAAACCCAAAAAAATTATAACTAATTTCCAATAATAGAGTTTCACTTAATTACACATTAATGCTAACAACGCAAATAGAAAAAACGTGTCTTTTATAAGATAGGATTTCTATCCTGTTTTATTATTAAATTTTGAAAGAAAAAGAAAAAATTAAATTAAAAAATAAAACTAAAAAATTTAATATAGAACAAAATATAAAATTTGCTTTGTTAAACAATTTTTCCGTACACATGGTAAGGATAATTGAAATATATCGACCTCAAAAAAAATTATCATCGTATGTTTTTAATAATCTATCTATTGGAAAATTCAAACAATAGTTAGTTTTTCTTTTTACTATGAAAAACAATAGGAACAAAGTTGTGTATATTGTTGCTGCCGACGCGACGGCAGCAATGGAAGCTCTCCTTGGATTACTTCCTCTCCACGTGGTGCTGGAGAGAGAGGCAAGATGGGCAACATACAAACTCTACCAAGCGGCCATTAGTCAGCAGCATGCTGGAGGGCATAATAGCTCACAACATTCTGGGAATGCCCTCAGACATCATGTCTAAAACCACAGTTTAACACATACAGTAGTCCGACTTAGCGTCGGTACTTTTGATGTTGGTGTCCAGGAGTTTCATTTTTTATAATGCTCTAACATTGACACTAATGACATTTCTCCCCACCACGATCCCAACCACACCGTATATAAACTGCTCAACATATCAACTATTGATATAAGCTGCTCGCAAAACTTGGGTCGATTTAAATTGCGGTGGGCAAATAGAAAATTAGAAAAAATGATAATTGTGAAGTATTTAGGTCAATCCAGGGTTATTCTATATATACTGACAGGGTTACCGCGAAACCTCCATTTTGATGACGTCGGAAGAGTGCCAGATTATTAATCACAAACAAGAAGAACAAGGACACTCAAGAAGAGCAAGGATAGCTAAATACAAAACATATAAGCAAATTAGTTATGTTAGCAGCAGTGGCACACCTTCCTCACCTTACGTCTGGTCACCCGAACTCTCTGAAAGCTGTTTTCCGCGGTAACCCTGTCAGTATATATAGAATAACCCTGGGTCGATCAACAAACCATTCTAACTGATCCTCAATGATAAACTCAATCAACTTTTAACCTCGTAGGCGAATTCAATCACTGAATAATTGAGTATATTGTTGACTACCCCGTGTAAAAAAACGGCGTATATTTTCACTGTTTTATGGAAAAACATTTCTCGCGAACATTAGGAATTCCCAGTCGCATACAATATTGAATATAAATGAGATATTGATATTTTTCATTCAGCTGCATTTCTCCAAAAATCATAAAAAATCATGATTTGGCGCCCTCTAGCGCCGAATCTAGTCATAAGATCGAGTTGGGCCAATGGAGACTTTTACTCAGAATGGTAACTACAACATATCAAAAATTCAGCCATTTTCACCGAAAGACTTTTTCCCATAAGGTGTGTGCGTGGTCCTTTGTAGTTAATATAATTTACGAACTTTTTTTGTACTATATCGATTCGATGAATGTACACAGCATAGAATGGGTTCTAGATAATAGAGGCATAATGCTAGATGGCTTCTTACTAAAGAATTATATTAGGAAATACACGATTTGGTAGAAGTGAATTCTCACGTGATCCTCATAATAAAGCCCAATTTATAAACTCCGCCGCCGTAGTTAGAGTTGAAGCAGCTGAAGATGAAATATGCTTAATAAGTACAACTGTTTATACACTCCGTAGCGATACGTTGCCGCGTTTTATTTATTCGATTAGTCTAGGCAAGTGACATACAATTATGATTGTAGGGTTGTTTTTGACTCTTTTGGAATCATTTACTCATATAATTGAAATATAATATTATACTGAATACGCATGCACTGGTGCTGTGGACGGCCAGTTAATAAATTAACAAATTTTTCCACAACTGCAACGAATGCGTCAACTGTAGCTACGGCGGCAGAGTTTATAAATTGAGCTTAAAGCTTTCATGATAATATGAGCATCAACATAAATTTTGAGTCGAGGATGATTCCTAGGTCTTTTACCTGATCCACAACGAGTAATAACTCTGCGTTAAAAGTGTAATTTGATTTTAAAATGTTTTCATAAAAAAAGTAATAGAATAGCATTTTTTCACATTCAGCTGTAGCCAATTTATTTCACAAAAGTTATATAAACGATCTAGGTCTTCCTGAAGGAAATTTAGTTTCAATCGAAAAAACAAACAAAACCATTTATAAAGATATTTCTACCTAGGGGCAAAAGCCTACTACTTATTACCTGCATCAATAAAAAGTATTAGCAACGTTAAGAAAAGAGATAACATTCACAAAATAGTTGCAAATCGCTTATAAAATTTTAATCTTTATATTATATTACTACTATACCAAAAAAATATGTGAAACTCAGATGTTTATTTATATTTATATGTAACCAAGTCTACAGACGTCTACATTCGCACACCTCATTTTACTCATTTTGTTCGTGCAGGTTTACACCTTTGTTCAATGTGAAAATGAGTACATCACACACTAAAACAAACCACATTTACACGTACAATTATACAAATAGATACTCACCCACCTATAATACATACCTACACTTATATTTACTTTTAATAGCCCCGCTCAAGTGTATACTTTTTGAGGTTCTTACTATTTATTTCTATAAAATTTCAAAAATCAATGATAGATATGTACATAATATTGCTTCTGGAAATAAATATTATTATTATATCATCAGCAAACAGTAACAAAATTTTAATGATAGAAACACCCGCTAATGTCATTGATAGATATGGAGAATGGCAGTGGTCCCAAGTGGGACCCCTGAGGTACTCCCAATGTTACTTGTCTTTCACACTAATAATCTGTACAATTTGACTTCTATTAAGTAAATAGGATTCGATCGAGCGAAACAGACAGCCATGCACACCGAAATTCTCCAACTTCCTCAACAAAGTGCCATGATTGACATTGTTCTGAACAAACTGTAAAAGATTGGTGGTTGGGGAGAAAAAACCCCGTGTTGAAACATTCTTAGTTTGTAAAATTTAATGAAAACACTTGCTTTTTAAAATATCCACAATATATTACTACACGTAATTTGTGACGCGTTCGCTATTACTATCACTTTCTCAAACAAACAATGGTATTCAGTAAATGTACAATCCTATTTATAGTAGTTTGAAATTGGTAAATAGAAATAAGGTATTCATTATAATAATATAGGATTCATTCAGGGTAATATCACAAAGATGCATCAATTATTAAAGAGATTAAGGAGAGGTGAAATATTAACATCTACCTGGCCATTGAGTAAATTATTGATTTTTTTCTTTTGTTGATCTCCAGTGCTTCTAAGAAATTAAGTTTCAAGCCTTTTCTTTCTGAATGCAAAATTTCAAAATCTGGATCAAAAGTAAGGTTTTCATCTATAAGGTGATTTCAATAATTTGAATCTCTGTTGTGGTTATCAAAGCTTCTTTTATGTTCAAGAATGCGGGTATTGAAATATCTAAAAGTTCTACCGACATTTTTTTAGGGCAATCTCCACATTTTAATTTGTAAACCCCAGATTTTTGTGATTTCTCGGTTTTAGTTTTATTGTTTTTGACGAATTTGCTCAAATTATTGTTTGTTTTGTAACGGAAAAGAAATCTGTAGTTCACAATGAGCTTATGACAAGAGGCATAAGATGTCCGGAGGACTGCTCATTGCTAATATCCTATACAATAGGAAAAGTTGGATCGAAAATCCATCAGAAAACAACTACTTTCCTGGCGAATGCCACGACGAACATTGAATTACATCTGATGAAATTTCCGTGCAGAGTTCCTACAAGGTTATCTCTGCAATTGCTTGGTTGCATGGGAATGATCATAGAAACATTCGGACCACCTATATATCGATTTCGGAGTGTTGCTCCTCATCAGTATAGGGTAGGTCTAGCAGTCAATAACTAATGACTGCAACGAATGAATCGACGACCATTCCCATTTAAAGACCGAAACTGAGATCGCGCCCGCACAGTGGATTAACTCCAAACTGCGAGCGCCATCCCAGCGCCGGAAGTCCAACCAAGCAATATCCGTGCTCCACGATCGTCAAGACCGTATATGAAACGGAAAAGAAATCTGTAGTTCACAATGAGCTTATGACAAGAGGCATAAGATGTCCGGAGGACTGCTCATTGCTAATATCCTATACAATAGGAAAAGTTGGATCGAAAATCCATCAGAAAACAACTACTTTCCTGGCTAATGCCACGACGAACATTGAATTACATCTGATGAAATTTCCGTGCAGAGTTCCTACAAGGTTATCTGAGATATATGTAAATTCCACCAAATTCACAGACAGGACTCTGCAGAGGCCACTGAATTCGAATAACGAGGTCACCGAGGTCTCTAGCCAACAAAAGAGCGAAACACTTCGAATTCAACCAAATTCGTAGACAGGACTCAGCAGAGGCCCACAGTATTCGAAAAACGAGGTCCCCGAGGTCTCCACCCAACAAAATCATAGAGGCACTGTGAAATCTACCAAATTCACAGGCAGGACTCTGCAGAGGCCACTGAATTCGAATAACGAGGTCACCGAGGTCTCTAGCCAACAAAAGAGCGAAGACACTTCGAATTCAACCAAATTCGTAGACAGGACTCAGCAGAGGCCCACAGTATTCGAAAAACGCGGCCCCCGAGGTCTCCACCCAACAAAATCATAGAGGCACTGTGAATTCTACCAAATTCACAGACAGGACTCAACCGATCCCGTTGAATTATTTCCCCGAGGTTTCCACCCAACAAAAAACTAGAATAGAGGCCCTGTTAGTTTCGCTAATCAACAGTAATGAGGCCCGCGAAGTCTACATTCACAAAAAAATGGAGATACAGCAAAACTGAAATATTTTGTAGACCACTGAACAATAATCCTATACGAAGAGCTGGAAAAGAGAAGAAAATAAGAGAAAGGAAGAACCTTGAAAATGAATTCAATGGCCTCTGAAGAGTATATTGTCCGTGAATTTGGTGAAAGGTGCAGTGCTTCCGGTCGGGGGCCTCATTATTCGGTTTCAAAGTCCCTTCCTGTGTTCTGTTAACAAATTTCAGAAAATTTGTTGCGCGCGCCCTCAGATTTGTCTTGGATGGAGACCTCATTGTTCAAACCCAACACCCCGTACTGAGTTATGTCTGCAAGTTACAAAAAATATAATAGGAAAGTTTGAACCGAAATTATCATCATTATTGAAAAAGGAATTGGATGTTTTCCACCATCATGAATCATGACTTTGGATGTGTCTCATCAATGTTGACATTTTACTATAAATCTCATATTTAATGTCTTGATAAAGAAAATAAACATTTCCGAAAGTTCGACCAAATAACAAAGAGTATTCTTTTAAACAGCCCAATATTTTGACTGCATCCTCAAGATCCATCCGCATTTTTCCTTAACTAGTCAGTCAAGACTACCCTTCGCCTTATAATATTATATATATATATATATATATATATATATATATATATATATATATATATATATATATATTCTATATCTCTAATGTAGATAATACAGCAGATAAATAATTCATTATTGAAGAGAAAGAAATAACAAAATCATCTCCACAACGAACAAGAAATGTAATAATAATAATTATTATTAGTAATCTTGTGAGCTATTTCGCAGTACTCCGAATAATGTTGAGATTTGGCAACAATGCATTGGCAGTAGGGTTGACCGTTGGATATTCGGTAGATATTCCAGCAGAAAACTGTAATTTATTTGGAAATATTATAAAAGATCGCTGTCATTATGGTATGATAAAAATATCTTGTCAGTGCCATCTTACAGTTCAGAAACGCGAAATATCTGACTTTATATGAACCTTAACTTTTGGAATGGTCTATTTTTCCTGATATCAAATATATACCATATGTTACCCCTATTTCATATCGTTTTTGAGTTATCAAACGTCGAATGACTTAAGACTAGTTCTTACTGTAAATACTTATCCTGTAAAAGTTCACTTTTTTCAAGTATGGTATGAAAATGACAACTATATGTTTGTTTAGTGACATTTCTTTAATGGAATAATCAAAATGGATTACAGTGAAGAAAAAAAGTTCAAATATAAGTATACTTGTTAGATACAAAACAAAAAATAACAGAAATATTCAAAAATATTTACCAAAAGGTGGATCATACCTTCAATTTCAGAAGAAAAAAGCGTTTAGTTCAAGAAAACCAGTTTTTTGCAAGTGTTTAAAAAAATTCAAGGTATGCTATTAACATTTTTTAATTTTATGGAAACCCTCATAGTTTTGAAGGAGTCATTGTACCATACCATTGAGACTCTATTCTTGCTTGGAGGCGTATATGAATGATATATTGGATTTGCGGTTTTTGTTTTATACTATATTACCCAATACATGTCATTGACTGTAATAGCCTATTTAATTATTTAATTGCCTTTTGACATATTTTTAAACAATTTTGTGACCATACTTATATATATTTAGCATTTGATGAAATGCGGTTTATTTTTCATGATATAATGACAGTTAAGAGTCTTTTTTTGGTTAACCACGACAAGTCCATGGATAAAAATAGTGGCTGCTTTCAAATTGATAACTTTTCATTATACAGCATCTGTCCCCGCTTCTTCAAATGAGGTGTTCACGAATCGCTGAATAGGCAGAAAGGGGCCACTTTATTGTAGACTACAAGCCCATATAACGATTTTGGGGAGTCATTTTATACAGCATGAAACATATTCAGAACGATGCGGCTATATGAAAAATAGTTATTTGTATGCTAAGGCCGCGAAATACCTTTTTAACGTACCGAAAGAACAGTTATCGCCGAGGCCGCTTGCGGCCGAGGCAAGATAATCTTGAGGTCGTTAAAAAGTTTCGCGGCCATGGCATACACACTATTTTTCGTGCAATCGTTAAAATTATTAAAATAGATAGTTGTAAATAAATATATTATTGCTCTTAAATCAACAGCAATTCAATTTATTTAACAATATCACCGTGTGCTATGGAAATGATATGTTTCAATATATACAAAATATTTTGACAGTTCTTGTCAAAACGCAAAATGTCTGATACTGATAGCGATATTTCAGTACCTTCCACTCCTCCTGAATTCAAAAGCGTTGTAAATTCGGCGCTTTCCGTTTTAATACCCGAAAAATCTAAACGGCAGTACGAAAAATGTTACGGCGAGTTTAAAGATTGGTGTGACAAACAGAATGTTAAGACGATGTCTGAAAACATTTTTGAAAGTGACGTTTGGTTTCGCGGCCGTTGCTATGGGTAACGGCCGCGAAATTAAATTTCGCGGACTGTGCTGAGAACGCGAAATACTGACTTCGCGTGCGATTGCACGAAAAATAACTTTAGGCACTATGCCGTCAATTCTTGGTGTGACAAATGACTGTAATAATAATAATAGTAATTTTTCACCTGAAGATGTGCTCTACCGACAAAATATTCTTGTAGGGCATTCCTCACGTTGGTGGATTATGAAATAATAATCTCATAGAACCTACTGCCGTACAAAAATAATGAAACCAAAATCCAGGATTTTTTTTTTTATTTTTCGGAAATTGAAAAATTTTCCTAGCTTTCGGTTCCATTATTTTTGTACGGCAGTAGGTTCTAGGAGATTATTATTTCATAATCCACCAACGTGAGGAATGCCGTACAAGAATACTTTGTCGGTAGAGCACATCTTCAGAAGAAAAATTACTATTATTATTATTACAGTCATTTGTCCCACCAAGAATTGACGGCATAGTGCCTAAAGTTATTTTTTCATATAGCAGCATCGTTCTGAATATGTTTCATGCTGTATAAAATGACCCCCCAAAATCGTTATATGGGCTTGTAGTCTATTGGTCTATCTATATCTATATTATTTTTTTGGATATACTTAAAAATGAATGTTCAAAAATGATGTATTCATCGTATTGGCTACTGTCAGGTAGCCATGGGCGTACAGTTTAAACATTTATTTCAGTTGTTTAGTTAAAGTTATCAATATCATCCAATTTGGAATTTGATAACTGCCAAATCGTTTTTATTTTTTTTATTTTTCATTTGACCTGAGCAAGTCACTGAATTGTTTCCTCAATAACTAATAAGGCAAAATCTGCAAATTTTTTCTAGAACAAAAGTTGAGGCAATATTTGATGTACTTACCACCCATCTTTTCTTCCAGCCGTGCGTTTTATGTTCCAAAACATTGAGGTACCCTTTTCTTGCCACCACTGGTGAGATTCTGATCTCTTCCATATCTGGCACATACAGAACAAGTTCTGGATTTCTGGGGCCAGGGGGAGAAGCAGGAACTTGTGGGAAGGGGGCACATTCTCCGGGCATTACCACTCTTTCTGGGGAGCAAAGCTCAATGGAGTTGTTGGATATGATGCTTGAAATCATACTTGTACTCATATCCGTTACTTCTTCTGAAGGGCTCGTTACATCATTATCTTTATTATTATTCGAATTGTCTCTGTGTCTACCTTGTATTAGACGAATGCATTTGAGGATCAGCTCCTTTTCTTGATCGGTATAATCATAGGAATCAATATTTGCTAAAAAAAACACATGCTTTATCGGGGTTTTGCAAAATGTTCCAAGAATTACCTATAGCATTAATATTATTATTCTTGGCAACCATATTACAAACGTCTTTCTCATTCTTAGTATATTCTAGGCGATATTTGTTATAATTTAACGCTCTGTCCAAGCCAAGTCGTTCTCTTAATAACAACGTGTGTCTAACTCTTTCTACTTCCTCCAAACGAGTGAGTTTTTCCAATTCCCACTGATGATCGAATATGAGGGAATCCCCTCTTGGTCTCCAACCATGTAAATTTTCTTCTCCTCTGACGTAAGTGGAACTAGTATCCAAAACACGTCTCTGACGCCTTTGGACGCCTGAAATGCACACAAATTCAATCAAATCAAATTTGTGTCAACTATAGGTCGCATTTTTTGAAAATGGAGATTCATTCATAGTGATAGAGTTTATTGTCAAGTGACTTCGATGGAAAATTTGTATTTTATTATCTTTTAATCAGTTTTTATGAGACAAAACTTGAAATAATTTAGTTGCAACAATAATAACAAACCAAAAGAAAATTCGATTAAAAAGTTTAGAACTGATTGAATGGATATTCATCTTAGTCAATTTGTCGACTATATCTACAAATATCTTAACCGAAAATAACTCGTAGGCGCACTATTTTGTCGATCTCACAGAAGCCTTTGATTGTCTAGATCTAGATCATACAGAAACCAAACAACAGGGTGTATATTAAATGATGTCATTAATATTAGGTGGTGAATCTTCGTCATATTTTATGAAAAAAAGTGCATATAAACGTGTGTCCTAACTTGCTATGTTTTCAAGTGACGGAGTGTCAAAAAATCGGTTATTTATGAATTACTCAAAAGTCTTCTCGCCGATTTTTATAAAACCTGGTGTGTTCATTAGCAGTAACATGCGGTTAGATTTCAAATTATAAGTAGCGAAGGGCTACATGACTGATAACTATGGTAAGAATCATTGTACGCCAATGTTTTGCTCGAAGTTTCATATTTTTATCAGATTAAACATTTAAAAATACAACTCTCTTATAATGCCGTGAATTTGAAATAGCAACACTTTATCAATCCATAGATTCCCTTAATTAATCTATTTCTACCTGAACTCTTTTATTTGTTTCGTCGTTGATGGACCGGTTGTTTGTTGTGTCCCTGGGCCTATTATTGTCAACTGTTTCTATCTAAGATCTACGTAAGAGGGTCAGCCTATTCATTCTTCGACTCATATAAATCGGGAAGAACTCAATACGAATTACACAATAACAATACGTCGATGTATACATCTATATCTTCGGGAGCGCCCCAAGGATCAGTTCTTGGGCCACTTCTGTTCATAATATTCATTAACGATATATTTTATCACATAAAACCAACCCAGTGTGTCTTGTTCGCAGACGACATAACTTTTTACAATTCTGCTTCGAATACAACAAAGCTCAATCAGATGAATGTTGAAGCATCTAACAGAATCAGTGAGTGGCTCACCCCCAACAACCTCATTCAAAATGAGACCATTACGCAATCTATCATATTTTCTTCCAACACGCTCCTTTCAACAGACGTCCTAGTTAAACTGTTGGGCATCACCCTAGATAGCAAACTTAAATGGGCTGAACATATTGACATTCTGAGTTGTCAACCCAAATCTTCATTCTTAGGCAATTGCGGAACACTGTTAACGCGAACGTCCTAAGAATGACGTACTTTTCACTTTTTCACTCTCATCTGAGTTATGGCATAATTTTATAGGGTAACTCTAGCCACGCAAATCGAGCCTTCATACAGCAAAAGAAAACAGTCAGGGTAATCGACAAAGCTGCCTACAGAGAATCCTGTAAACCATTATTCAAGGAATTGGAAATATTGACACTTCCTGCACTATATGTTTATTATTGTTTGATTGAAATACATAACCACATCCATTGCTATAATAGACAGCTATTCTACCAGAAATAACTATCAGCTCGTCAATCCTAGATTTCGTCTGAGTACATCATTAAAAAACACAATTAATTTGAATATACAGTCTGTCCCTAGACCAGTTAAATATCTCTTGAACCAATATGAATTTTCAAAATATTATTATTTCACATCATATTGCACTATGAGAACTAACTTCAGGAATGATTATTTTTTATACGAGGGGCGCAAGAAAAGCTCACAAAATTGAACATCAGTATTTTTAAAAAGAACACCTCGTCCCAGGTAGCAAATCATATCGGCTGAATCTTGGTTCCATATTGGGCCAATATACAGTGTGTACATAAAGTAAGGAATAAATTCATTATTTCTGAATGTAAAGATATTTCGGAAAAATCCTCGGACAGGTCGATTTTCTTTTCCGATGGGCCAATTTTTGAACCCCACCCAAAATATATAGGGTTATCCGCAATTGAGTAAAAATGACTTTGGTGATATTTTTAAATGGGCACCCAGTATTTTTTCCATATTTGGTTAGGGATCGTCATTACGAATCCAGTGATAGCAAGTTTGATGAGATTATGTCAAACGGCTGCGGAGATATGGCCAAAAAACTTCCTCGTATGTCTAATGAGTATGACTGCGAGACTCCACACGATTCAGAAGGTTAAAAGTCTCTGTCGCACTCATTGGGTATATGGAGAAGTTTTTTGGCCATATCTCCGCAGCCGTTTGACATAATCCCATCAAACTTGGTATCACTGGATTCGTAATGACGATCCCTAACCAAATATGAAAAAATATACTGGGTGTCCAATTTAAAAATATCAACAAAGTCATTTTTACTCAATTGCGGATAACCCTATATATTTTGGGTGGGGTTCAAAAATTGACCATCGGAAAAGAAAATCGACCTGTCCGAGGATTTTTCCGAAATATCTTTACATTCAGAAATAATGAATTTATTCCTTACTTTATGTACACACTGTAGATATATTGTAAATTAAAAATCAATATTGGTCCAATATGGGTGAATATTCAAAAAACAATATTATATTAATAATATTGGTGGAATATTGGTTGAACCTGTTCAGAATGTAAATTGTCACATGTAATATTGGGTCAATATTGGTTGAATAATTTCTACCAATATCGATAATACAATATTGGTTATATATTGTTTTCCACATCTACAATAAATATTGCAATCCAAATATTCCAGTCATATCGATTATAGGGAAAAAAACTATATTGTATTTCCAAGTTTGATAGCATATTGGTTGAATATGATATCTATCCACTTTATTCGACAAATTGTAATAAATCATATTCAGTCAATATTGGTTGAATGATATATACCAATATCGATAAAACAATATTGTCTTCACATCGTTCTCAACATCTAGAATAAATATTGCAATCCCAATATTCCCCTCATATTGATTCTAGGAATAAAAACTATATTGTATCTCCAAGTATGATTACACATTGGTTGAATATCATTTCGCCAATATTCAACAAATCTTAATAATTAATATTGGGTCAATATTGGTTCAATAATATTTATCGATATCGTTAAAACAATATTGTCTTCATATTGTTTCCTACATCTAGATTAAGATGAAATTTGAATATTGGCCGAATATTTAAAGAAACATTGAAATTATATCATGATCAAACCTGGATAAAAATCCGCTAGGTGGCTCTACATATAGAACGTCTTCTAAAACCTACGAAAGTATATTAAATACTTTCCATACCTTGTTTCCAAGACTGCTCACTCAGTGGTTATGGCGATCAAAAGGCAAACTCTGGTGTCACCTTCATCAACTAAAAGACATTTAATAATTTACCAAGGTAATATTGACATTCACCAATATATCCAAATGATACTGTACCGATATCGATATTTTGAGGCCATTATTGCTTCAAGAATATTTCATCAAAACTATTTTTGACATATTTAAACAATATTCGACCAATATCGCAAAATGTTCACATTTTACTTCTCGACAATACAACTTTTGAATATTGTGCCAATATTGTCAGAATATTGTATCAGCGATATTGTACCAATATCGCCGAATATTTTGAGGCCAATATTAGTTTGAGGATATTTCGCCAATATTATTCAAATAATATTGGACCAATATCGCCGAATGTTCACATTTTTTTCTCGCCAATATTGCAATTCAAATATTTCGCCAATATGTTTACAATATTGTACCGATATTTTACCAATATAGGTGTGCTACTTGGGATATATTTCAACACATCTGAATTCTCATTCATTTAGGCTAATTATTAGTTTTTTATTTTTGAAAATCCGACAAGGCTTTGTCAAGTTATACCAGTTTTTCTTTAAATACAGACATTTTTGAAGACAAACCTATCATTCATACTACCAAGAATTTATGAAATCATTCAAGGCTCTTGGTAGTCGGTAGCATATTCTATCATATGAAATATTGTACAGGTTGTACAAGTTATACAGGATGGTCAGAAAAATGATATGATTTTCACGAAATTCAAATCGTGCACCCTACAATATGCTTGATTTTATATCCCATTGGTGGTTCGATTGCTTATGGTAAATGGTCTACAGATAATCACTTTTGTAAATCTAGTGAAACAAATTGATAACCAAAATTTCCTTCCAGTTTGTGTATCCTTCACACGATCGAGTATAAATTAATAACTCAAGCTTTGGAGCATTTGAAGTCATGTCACTTATATGACATTCGCTCATTCAATAAAAATACATTAGTGCATCAATAATTATTGTGTTTCTCAAGATTATATCCAATAAAGTAGTTTCATTGTCCAAAGCCCCTAAAGACGGATTTAGTTGCTGCCCCGTTATTTGTAAAACAAATCAAATTGAAATGCCACAGTTATTTTCACCCGATGAATATGTTGACATGTTGCTCATATTTGGCGAAGCGAGAAAAAACTCTGTTTCTATATTTTTATAATTAGATATTTTTACCCACGGGCATGTTCCAAACTCGTTGACTTGTGTAATGAAAGAAATATTCAAAAACACCAATAAAATTCTATCAAAACTTAGCAATACGTTTGTGCATAAATTTAAATAGAATTTCAACAAAATGGAGTATCTGAAAAAAAGATCATTCATACAACTTTTTGAACTTTGATGGTGCGTAACAACCATTTCTACGCCACTGACTGATTTGACAAAGTTTAGCTATTTCAAATTCACGGCTTTATAAGAAAGTTGTATTTATAATTACTCATTCTGAAAACAATTTGAAACTTAGAGAAAAACAGTGACGTACAATGATTTTTACTATAAATCTCAATCTGCCACTTATTCGAAATACAATTTCATGAAAAGAAGCCCCTTGCTACTGCTAATAACCACACCAGGTTTCATCAAAATCGTCAAAAAGACTTTTCAGTAATTGATGAAATACCGATTTTCAACTGAAACTTTGACACCCCGTATCTCGGAAACGAAGCAAGTTAGTACAAATGTTTATATGCAATTTGCTTCATAACATATGACAAGGAATCACCACCTGAAATTAATTACATCATTTAGTATACACCCTGTATACTCATTGGGTATTCGTGGAAATATAATGTAGTGAAGTCATTCCTGAGGCATAGGAAAATTATCGTGATGCTCAAAGGAGTCCGATCAGAAATAAATAGTGTCAACCTAGGCGTCCCAGGGGAATCTATACTGTTTCCACCAATAGGGAATATGCATAATTTTTTATTTGTTTAATCAATTTTTTACTTCGTTACAACATAGTAAAAATATAAATACGGTTGAAAGTCTTGGAATTAATTTTTAAAATAATATATAAAATACCGATTGAATTTGACCTATTTGAACGCCTCCATTTTCGCGCGCTGTGGATGACGTCACATGGCGCAATCAGTGTTGTTCTTCTTCAGTGTCGTTCGTTGAGACGTACTCTGATTGCTCTACTTGCTTGACGTTGATATTTTATAAACGAGTAAGACAAATGCAGTACAAGTGTTAGAGAGAGATGAACATATGTGAAAGTGATCTCGATCAACCAGAGCAGGCTTCAATGAACAAGCCTTTCTATAGT
Organism: Chrysolina oricalcia; assembly: GCA_944452925.2. Lineage (NCBI taxonomy): Eukaryota > Metazoa > Arthropoda > Insecta > Coleoptera > Chrysomelidae > Chrysolina > Chrysolina oricalcia. Next base: position 62,634,193 of record OX101811.2, read on the forward strand.
TATGGCCATTGACACTATTGACAGTTATTAATTAGGTTAGGGATTTGCAGTTTTAATCGCTATTAGGATGATGGAAAATGCTAAAAAAAACATTTTCCCAGCAAACACAGTTACATCACAGATGCATCGCAGCTATGTAACAATGTGACCTGCGATATCGCATTCTATGTCGAATAGACGTCGCTGCGATGTCGGAGGGATGTTTATGCATGTGTATTTGCTAACTGAATCAATATGAATAAATGTCCCTTCACTAGAAATTATTAAGGATGTTCTGTAATAGCAAACTATTATATATTAAAATTATTCAATTGTACATTTTGTATACATATCTTTGTTAGTGAAGAATTGATTTGGAATGCTAAGGTGTACTCAAATCAGATTCCCTTTGATTTATATACTTATACACACAAAGGTACAAAATATTTTCATTAAAAAACGAAACGTAAAAAATTTTCGAACACTATCTGAGGTGAGTTTTTTCCAAAAATAAGATATACTTCGAAACTTACTATAGAGTTGGGTTTTAAAATCCCAAGGGCGGTTGCATAAAGAAAAATTATTATATGATTAACTAACGTCACATCAAATTTGATGTTACGTTAAATATCAGATGCGTTGAATAAAACATGCCTAAGTATTCAACAGTCTTATTTACTAATGACTGAAAAGATGTGGCAACAGCTCTATTTTTATCGTTTCATAGGTATTTTATTTATGATAATTTGGCCATTTGTTATGGTTAAGTTTAACTGTGTCATTTGTATAGTTTTATTCAATTATATTATTCGTCTGAGATGAATAATAGTAAGACATCGAGACTTTCAGTTCTGAGAAAGAAAAATAGAATCAAACAAAAGTAGAGGAAACTATAATCCAATGTGGCGGTAAAAAAAGTAAGTACAGTTTTCAGTAAAATTATTTCGATGCAAAAGTAAAGGAAACTATTCTTCTTTTTACTTTCTCAGGTATGAAAACATTATAGAATGCAAAAGGTCAGACAGCATATCCACCAAGAAGAAAAGGGAAATGTGGATAAGAATACAAAGTTCATAAAAGTTCCTCAAACGTACCACGGGAGTGGAAGCAATTGCGAATTTTATGGAATATTTTGAAAGAGAGAACAAAGGAATCAGCTGTTGATGAAAATGTAAGTAATAACTCGTGAAAGTGTTACTAATATTTGTTTTAATCGATTCCCTGCAATTATTTGTGATTCATTTCCGGAATCTCAAACTTAAAATAACACAAAAAATCGAAAAATCAGTATTCTTTGTACCTGGAAATCAAATCAACTCATATAATAATGTAGTCAGAATACAAATGTTCAATGAAGGATTCGTAGAATGGGACCTAAAGAATGTCAAAAGAGGGGCATCAATTGATAAAGTGAGCAAAATTTCATATTGTTTGTGTAGTGTTTACCTACTGTACAACTTATATGAAATAAGGACTAGGTACACATATAAGCGGGATTCTAGGTATCGATAGAACTTGCTGAAATTTTAGTATGTTACGCCGAAGGTATATAATAATAATAATAATAATTTGTCTTTATTTGTCCTCAAAAAAAAATACATACAGAGGGCAAATGGGCGAAGTCTAGTCATGACCAGACGAATCTAGTCAATTCCTACTCAACTCAGATCAATAATTGCATGCTACGCGACCGCGATAACAATTGCATTAGGGTGAAATGGGGTAAGTGCAATATCGGGGTAAGTGCGACATTGCGCTATAATTCTCGTGAAAATATTACTAGACCTACCATCGAGCGCTTGCCATCGCGGAACGTACCAACGAAACAGACTTCGAGATCACAGAACAGCGCGCGCACTCACTTTCAGTTTACACACGTTAAACTGTCTTGCTACGTTTTTCAAGTGCATGGTGATTGAGCAGTGAATTCGAAATAAAGTAATAATTGCAAAGGATTTTTAATTGTCCAGTGATATTGGTGGTGAGTACTCAGAAAATATATCATTCATCCATGGAATATAATCAATTTAGTGATAGAAATATTTGTAACCCTACTAAGCAGGAGGATGCACTTGCCCCATAAAATTTGTGCTTGGGGCAACTGCAACCGGTAAATTTTGGCAAAGTGCAACTAGTCGCACTTGCCCCATAGTTGCACTAGCCCCGAAGACGATTCCGTAAGTAAGTAAAAAATATTCTTACTGTTCTTACAGAAAAATGGTACGCAACTATGAAAGAAAGAAACCCAAGCCTGAATATACAAAAGAAGACTTGGAGCTGGCAGTCGAAGCTGTGAAAACAAAAACAATGGGGAGTTTAAGAGCCAGCAAAAGATTTAATATTCCTCGAAGTACCATTATGGATCACTTGAAAGGTCGAAGGGGATTGAAAAGTCAAACTCATGGAAGACCCACAGCTCTCTCAAAAGACGCCGAAGAAAAGCTAGCCGAATGTATAAAGTGAGTGCAAATAATAACAACCAAATATGAGAATAGTATTTTACACTGACCATTGTTACAGGTGTATGGAGAAATGGGGCTTCGGTCTAAGCAGAAAGGAAATTCTAGAGGTTGTCGGTAGTTACGTCAGTCAGAACAAAATAAAAAATGTGCCCTTCAAAAGCGGGAAACCTGGTGAGGACTGGTTCCTGCTCTTCAAAAGAAGGCACAACCTCTCAATAAAGAAACCTGAAGCAGTGGAATATGCCCGAAAGAAAAATACGGATCCCTTCATTATTTACGAATATTTCGCTTTATTGAAAAAAACTCTCCAGGAGCTCGATTTATTTGATAAGCCCTCTCAGATCTGGAATATGGATGAGACTGGTTTCTGCAGTGATCCTAGTCGGGTGAAAGTTGTAGGTGAAAAAGGTGTTAACTCTACTAGAGTAACAGCTGGTACGGGTAGATCGAACACATCAGTGTTATTTGCTGGAGCAGCTGATGGGTCGAAAGCTCCCCCTTTAATCATATTTAAAGGAAAAAATGTATGGGACTCGTGGATACCTGAAGAAGGTAAGGATTACCCAGGAACTACTTATGCTGCTACCAGTAACGGTTGGATGGAATCAACAGTTTTCAAGAATTATTTCATCAAAACATTCATTCCCCATTTGCCCAATGAACGACCTGTATTGGTTCTGTATGATGGCCATACCACTCATGTGGATTTAGGTGTTATTGAGGCAGCTATTAATGCAAATATTACCATTCTTAAGTTACCGCCGCATTCCAGTCACTTACTGCAACCTCTCGACCTCGCAGTTTTCCGATCAGTGAAGTTGAAGTGGGAAGAGCTGCTTGTCAAATGGCAGAGAAAAAATATTGGAAAAATTCTCAACAAAAGTAAATTGGCAGAATTGGTTGGTATAGTGTGGAATCGTATAGACAACAGTGTCGTTAAATCTGGATTCAGAAAAGGAGGCATCTATCCTTACAATAGTAATGCGGTCCCAAGAGAGAAATTCGATCCTCAAGCACTACAAAGATTCGAAATGCGTTTTCCGAATGGCATCAATGTGCCGGAGTCAGTTGAACTTGAAGAAAGAGTTCCTGATGGTACCAATACCGTGAACGTCGTAATAAATTATATCGATGACCCTCCTGCTTTAACTGAAGAGCACGGTGAATTGATTGATGCTGCTATTGAATCAATGGCATCTTCGACAGGTGCAGTCACATCAAATGTTGATCACATTGAGCTGTTGGAAATCGACTCAGAAATTATCGTAAATAATGCAGAAATGACACATGTAAACACAAATTCAAAACGATTATCTTTTTGTGGTGATGCCGACATTGATCTTGAGATTCTTGCTGAAGATCGTGAATATGTAGCTACTACTGAGTCACAGTCATTGGCTATTCCTACTGTTGATAATCATGTTCCTGCCACAAGAGTAACCAGAGAAGATGATAAAGAATTGCCTAGTACTTCCACTGAAATTATTGCAGAAAACTCTGACTTTCAAACCCTACTTTTACAGTTATGTAAAGGGAGTCAAAAAATAAATGAAAAGAATAAAAGAAAGAGAGTAGCTGCGGGTGCCGAAGTTATAACTTGTGAAGAGGTTCATCAAAGGTTGATAAATGATAAAAATATTCCAACGCGCAGTACATCTAAAAACAAAAAAAAACTGAAAACAACAAATGGCAAGAAAAGTATGAGAAAAGTCGCTTCAATTGACATTGAAAACCTAAGTGGTGACAACGATACTGATGACAACCACACCAAGAATAAAATAAAAGGAAAATTCATCCCAAAAAAACGTTTTAAAAGGAAAGTATCTCCTGCAACCACATCAAGTGGATCAGAGCAGAGCGTACAATATGAGGATGAAAGCGATTTAGAAATCAGTGAATCAGAAGACCACTCTGCAGAATTTTCGAAAAATATTAGTGAGATGGAAATTAATGATTGGGTACTAGTCAAATTAGAATGTCAGAAGAGCAGATACAAATACTTCATAGGTAAAATCGAAAGCTTTGAAAAAGAAACAAATGATCCCATCATTAAATTTGTTAAAAAAAAACTGGACAAACAAGATAATATAGCAGAACCAGTTTTTACCTGGCCTGCGCTAGAAGACTTGTCAGTAGTTTCCCAGACTTCATTAATCATGATTTTACCAGAACCTATTGTTGGACGAAGAGGAGAAATGAAATTTAACATAGGCTTAACATTTTCGTCTTATCACAACCTGTATTGAAAATAATTAGGACCACTACCTTCTTATTGTATGTTTCTGTTTAATAAAGGTCTTGTTAACCTTTATATCTCGTTCATTGTTTTCTCAGTTGCTGGAGTTATTATTCCTTGTTTGGTGAAGTAAAATATCCAAAGTAAATAATTATGACGTATTTACGAACCTACATACTCATACACTAACAGTTATTTTTCAAAAACTACAGTAGATAAAAAATCAATCGATACAGCAAATGATAGCTGAAAACGTGTTTATTGATGCAGTTACCCCATGATAAAATCCGTGTTACATTATGAAAAATATTAGGTTGTGTCGCACTTACCCCAAGACTGGGCCAAGTGCAACTAGTGTCTGAAAAAAATATTAATATTTTTTTCTTTCAACTACAAATTTTTTCTCACGACCGTAGTATTCCTATTCGAATGTATCTACTTACAGTTACCTTCTCAAAAAATATTAAATTTATTCGGCCATAAATAATGAAGTAATCGGAATTTACATTATATTTTTTCATTTCGTTAGTCGCAGTTACCCCACTTCACCCTAGTTGATATAGAAAATGGAAGGGGCTTTCTGAGTATCGATAGAATTTGCTCAAATCTTAGCATGTTATACCCAAGGTAAATGAGATTGATAAATTCATTCTACGCGACCACACTAGCAATTGCATTAATTGATGTACAGAGTGCAATAGAAAATATAAGGGGGTTTCTAGGTATCGATAGAAATTGCTGAAATTTTAGTATGTTACACCGAAGGTATATTAGATTGATAATTGCATGCTACGCGACCACGATAACAAATGCTTTAGTTGATATACAGAGTGTAACAGAAAATGAAAGGGGGTTTCTTTGTATCGATAGCATTTGCTGAAGTCCTAGTATGTTACACCTAAGGTAAATGAGATTAATAAATGCATTCTACGCGACCACGGTAGGAATTGCATTAGTAGATATACAGAGTGAGAGAAAATTTAAGGGGGTTTCTATTTATCGACAGAATTAGCTGATTTGAGTATGTTATACCTGAGGTATATTAGATTTACAATTGCACTCTACGCAAGCACGATGGCAACGGCATTCGTCGATATACAGGCTTTGATAGACAATTTACATTTCTCCTCATGTAATAAGCTATCAAATACATCAACTGTAATATTTTCATCTCTTCCGGTTCTACTGAAAGTACTATCAATCGGGAATTTTCTTTTAAATTTTTCTTTTACGGTCCAGCGTCGGAACATTTGAATTTCATGTTATTCTTAAAATCTACAATATTTACTAATATAATTTCGTTTCTTATTATCTATAGAATAAATGAAATAAATCTTGAAGTAACACAACAATATTTTTTATATTGTTGCGGGTACATGCCCATTTGCTACAGTATACCCTCCAGTAGAAGCCTGCAGGTTTTGGTGGTTCGGCAAACATTTGAGGAATGGCACCAATGAACAAAAAGAATGAAACTCTGTAATAACTATTCGATTGTAGTCGATATATTCCTGAATGCATACTTCAGCATGTAAGCCAAGGGATGTAAACACGTGACAGTACATAACAATATCTGCTTGACTATTAAGAAGATAGAAGGAAGAATTAACACAGTGATTTATTTTAAACATTCCAGTATAATGCAACAACAATTCAACAAGATGATAGTTTACAACTAAAAATTATAAACATTTTGATCTCTCTTTCTGCGGAATTTAAGATATTAATTAATGAAGAATTATTGGAGTATACAATATTTTCTTCGCATCTTGCATAACCTAAGATGATGCTAGCAACGTGAGCACATACTCCAAGAGTTCTTGCACCTATTTTGCAAGTGCAATAAGTACCGCTTATTGGTTCTTCTTGGCTATGATTACTCATTGTGTGTTCATCGTAACATATCCACAAAGTATGCTTTCTTGCTTGGGTAAATCGGGAGTAAAATCGTGATCTTATTAATCACTGTTGAAACAACTGATACCTAATCCCATTCTATTTTCTATTATACTCTGTATATCAAGTAATGCAATTGTTATCGTTAATATACCGTCGGCGTAACATACTAAAATTTCAGCAAATTTTATCGATACCTAGAACCCCCCTCATTTGTGTGCCTAGTCCTTTGTTGAACTAAAATTCAAAATAAAAACATTAAATGATCATTGGATTTTTAGAGAAAAATAAAAAGATCTGGACGAGTGGCTCCTTAATTAGATGAAGCAGCAGCACAGGTTCTAGCGGTCATTGCAGGCCAGATTGCACCGTTGGAAATTACACACCTTCTGAAATAAATACATTCACCCACCTTATATAAACTTGATTGATGAATTTTTACAAAAACTCAGATTTATTAAAATTATTTGGAGGAACTTTGATCTGTCATTTCCTGATTGAAACTTTAATCAGTGGTGCAGCTCTGATTAAGTTAACACATTATTAAATTCGAGTTGATGTGGCATTAGAACTTTATATCGGCAACCTATACTTACCGTTTAATAGCCATCACCATTTGTTAACGTAACGTTGTTAATGCGACTTCAAATGAATGATCAGTGTTTCTATGTAACCCAATTTCGCATATAAGGCCAGGTTAAATATTGAATGGGACATAAAATATTTAGTTAATATTTAACGGGACATTAAATATTTGATTGGCTTTTACGCATCCGGCCCCTAGTCTTTCATTTTATCTAATAAATATGAAAATAGTTGAACAATAATAGAGAAAAAATTCATCCAAGAGATCCAATTGTTTTGATTAGAGAACATCCTATATATAATTACTACTCTACTGAAAACAAGCTAATTTGGAACTAATTCAAATCAATTCATGCAATATTCATAAACATGAACACTACATCAATTAACAAAAGTGAAAGAATACTACTTAACTTGCATATTTATGAATAGTCATAACATGTGAAGGATAAGCGAATTCGGAAATTGTTAGGATTTGTACAGAAGAGAGTTTATGCGGGGAAAAGGAGACTAAAGGGAATCTACCTGGACTACCTGCTTCACTAGCGCGTCGTAACAGCAACTCGTACACTCCGGATAAACGATTAGCTTCAGCGTTTCGGTAATTTCCTGAAAACAAATGTTTCAGAGATCTTGGACCCGTTCGAGCATCCCTTCCGTATATAACCAGACTCAGATCCTTCGTGATGATGGCTGGGCGGCCGCAGTTTTCCAGCTGAAAAATAGCCATTTCATTCTAAACTTACTCTCTGAATGATTAATTCCATATCTCTATCATTGTCTAAAGAAGTATAGTCAGTCAATCTTATGGGATGTGCCTATTATTGGATGACGATTGGGTTTATTAGTAGATGGCGCCAGCACGTTTGGGCCCAAAAAGGAGACAAACGAATGAGATGGAAAGTGTCGTAGTAATCGCGTAAGTGAATAATGAATGGCCATTATTGTGTTTTTGATTGGCTCCGTGTCCGCGCCACCTGCCATTTGCAATTTGCATATAAAAGAGAGAGCAAAGTAGCGAACTTTCGTGGTGATTGGCGTTTCATTGTTTTCGTCTTGTAAGGTCTCAGTCAGTTTTCGAATTAACATAGATATTTTCAGGGTGATTTCTCTTCACTAATGTTTGTGGGAATATGTTCATGATGGTGTTCAACTTATGAAGGTGAAAATGTCATTTTTGACAGTAACCATATTTTCTATTTTTATTAAAAGCTTTTATTTAACTTGCTCTGCCTGTGCCCCGAAAGTTAGATAGAGTTTCGGAAGTTTTATTGACGGTTTTGACTTCTAGTCCCTTTTGTTTATTTATCTTTCATCTCCTTGGCAACCGCTTCTAGAAACATTTCTGATAGTCTTCATTTTTATACTACTTATACAATTCAAACAAACGAACCGTTGCATAGTCCCACCAAGTAATTTTGGTGAGTGAACATCATTTAATCAAAATTACTTAACATTGCAGACATCAATTCAATTTATTTTCCCAAGAAACATACAGTTTATAAGAGGGAAAAAAATCACATAATGCAAATATTATGGAGGTAAATACAACATCAAGAACAAATTGATGAATAAAATCATGAAATCAGAATTAGAATGGATTCAATGGAGTAAGTACTTTTTTCCCGCTGCCGACACTGTAAATAGTCCATACATGCTTAGCAACAAAACAGGTAAATGGCCTATATCATTCGTTTACTAATTCATCTTGACAACGGAATGTAAATAGTGTCATTTACATGCCTAGGGTAATAATGACTTTGCCTTTGACAAGTAATACCTTCAGCTTCATTCATATCAATTTTTAGGTTATGAGACCTTTTGAATATTATTGTTGTCTGCTTATTCGGTAACTTAGTTACACGCACAAGCAACTTAGAATGAAATAGCGAACGAATAATCATGAAGGAAGGGTAAGAAAACAAACTTCAATTCAGGCAAATTTTGAGAAATGTCAACAATCAGCGGGAAAAACGTAATAAGTAACACGGAATGTATCGACTGTTATCATACTCGGCAAGCGACAAGCCTCGGCTTTGCCTCGGCTCGTACTCGCTCACCTCGAATGTTAACACGTCTTTACATTCCTTGTTACTTAAATAACTATTAAATCGCAATTTACCATATGTTTTTAAACAATTTGGAAGTTCATTGTAAAATTTCACAATCAATGAAAATAAATTGATTTCTTTCCAATATTTGTTTTAATTTTGATTCACAAAATTTGTCCTTCATCTTGAATGTTCGAATTGGTCTCCAACACAATAAGCCCCTGCATAAGTATCAATTTTGAAAGAATCTAATCAAAAATCGTGTTCGCCATTTTGAATTTCGAAAAAATACAAAATCTACTCGAGATTCGAATTATAAATAGTATCGGAAAATAAATCACAAAAACTGTTCGCTATCTTGTTTTTTTCATCTTGTGAATGTCGTAACGAACCTGAATGAATTTAATAGACACCTGCCACGATGATTGGATCACTATGGAATTGGCTCAAAATTTCCACTGAAGTTTTGACCCCGTTATAGACAGTAGATACTATACCTGTTACGTGTGAGTGGAACTAAACATTTTTTGTACCTATACTTAGGCATTATTTTTCAGTAAGAATAATGCTACATTACGTGATTCATTAGGCTTAATTGCAGTAATATAAAATTACCACCGATCGTCATCTGATATTCGAATGTTAACTTTGACTAGTCTTTTATTCTGCTCAACATCTTACCAATGACAATATACGGCACATTTCTGAATGAAGTGAATGAAAACTGACGTTCTATTTTAATAAGATACAGAAGTACAATAGTATAGATGGCTCAAGTGACGGTCATCCAATGCTTTCAGCACTGGGATTGTTTGACTATTCTTCTTTAGGCAATGTCTCTATCCAGAATACGTTTACCACTTTTCAAATAATCAAGGAAAATTACAAAGCCGTAAAAGAACCAAACAAATAAAATTTTTCAAATTTTGATTTATATAAAAATTGTAAGTTCCGACGAAGTCGGAATTATAAAATTCCGAATTAGTAAGTCGAAATTCCCAGTTACCAAGTCGAGTGCTTCCGATTGTGGTTGGATGGAAACCTCGGGGGCCTCATTGGATTTCAATGTCCCTTGTCCAATGTCCCTTGCTGTGTTCTGTCAACAAATTTCAGGAAATTTGTTGTGCGCGCCCTCAGGTCTTGGTATAATAATTATTAGAAAAGGAATTGGATGTTTTCCTCCATCAAGAATCATGACTTTGTGTGTGTCTCATCAATGTTGACTTTTTACTATAAACCTCAGGTTTAATGACTTGATAAAGGAAATAAATACACACTTCCATTAAGTTACTGCATGTGAAAAATATTTGTTGGTCTTTCAAATTTGAACTTCGTATTTTATAAACTATAGGCGCCAATAACGTCACCATATAACAATTTTCATTATTATAGGTTTCGCAGGAAATAAATCAATAAGAGAATTGTTTCAAAGGTTTGACGTCTCAGTCATCCCTTTTTCGGATTATGTTATGTCAAGAATGTGAATTATTCATTTCCAGGTTTCCAACGCAATTTATTAGTAAACCTCTCTTTTATGATGAATGTGTAAACGAAAACTAACAAGGTGACAAGTTTCAAGTGTCTGTCAAAAATATTTCGTATTCCAGTAAGAATGAACTAGTGCACATTATAGAGAAAACCACGACAGTGCCGATGCAACACTGGTGCAAAACTAGTTCAACACTGGTTTTACCAATGGAATTCGCTATAAAATTGATGTGTCCGAGCGATTTTTTCTCTTCTGTCCTTGTAAAGATTTTAGCGAATTTATTCCAACCTTTATGTTCTCACTGTATTAAAACTGTACAACCCATTCAATATAGTGAAATTAACTGAAGAAGTAATTCAGCTAATGTTTCCAACTATTGGTAAACATTCATTTGCAGAATGTGGTGAACTCCTCGAAATTTGACATAAACTGAATATTCAAGAGTAATTTGCTCGTTGAACAATGCCATTTCATTAGAATTAATCAATGATAGGCGGGACTTACTTCCAGATAGGCTGATATTGTCATGAATATCTGTTCTCCTTGCGAAGTAACCCTGTTCAGCAACGGTGAGTTGTGCAGAGAACTGTCCCAAGCCGCTTCAAACCTGAACATAATCCTATCATCTCCGGGTATCTCCAGATATTCTCCAGGGAATAATCCAAGCGATAGCACAGAATTATCATTATCTTCGTCTTCTTCGGATTCGGGAGAATTTCTTATTCTACCGACAACTAATTCCCGCACATCACGCCATCTGATTTCAGCAGCAGGATCATGTACAATAGTTATACGAATACGACGTTGTATACCCTGAAAAAAGTAATAGAATAAAAATTCGATATTTACGAAGGTGCTGAAGGGACATGGAAGACTATTTTTATCTCGTTGTCTTAGCTCTCAACATAAATAACTATTCTGGATAAAAAGTCTACAGTTTAGGTAGCATTATATTTTTATTTGTTATGATTATACTTGTATTAATTTTATGTATTACTGTCAAATAAGTTTGGATATTTATTTTGTAATTATTTTTTTAAATATCCCCATTATAAACAAATAGTTTCTTAGGATAACAATAAAGTACTTTTTTAAAACACAGTTTTAAAAACTATTCAAACAACAGACAAGTTTGATAAAGAATCAATTCAATGCATGTCAGATTCTCCTTTTTTAGTGAATCAACCAGCACAGATGATAATTGTGTAGCTAAAACTTCCGATGGATCAATGAAGACAAATGTCATACCCTACAAATCAATATCTTGCTTGACTATAAATGTGCAGTCGATCCGTTCTAAAACAGATGAGTTGTATATATTTCTTGAAGGTATCAAATTTCCTGATATAGTACTAATAACTGAACACTGGCTTAACAAAGAGGAACCTATTTACATTCCTAATTACTTAGTAGTTTCCCAATTCTGCAGAAGTGAGAATAGATGCGGAGGGACCTTGGTACTTGTAAATGAAGTGGCAATGAAAGAATTCGAATTCATTAATATTGATAAATACAATGCTTTTATAACTGAGAAACAATTTGAATTTTCAATCGCTTTTTCGGCTAAAATCAATATGTACTTAATTTGCCTATATAGGTCACCTAGTGAAAATGGATATATATTTCTGGACAAATTGGAACTCCTCTTGAATAATCTACCTCCGACATCTACTATCCTTTTGGCGGGTGATTTCAACATTAACTATGATGACAAGCATTCACCGCTAACCCATCATCTTGATAATTTGCTCACGACGTTCAATTTGGCAATGCATGCAAATGGTCCAACGAGAATCTCCCAATATTCACAAAGTCAGATAGACTATATGTGCAGTTATTTCAATCAAGAAAATGTAACATGTTTTATTATATCAGCCAATATCTCCGACCACGAAGCAATCCATTGCACTTTAAAGGTCGTGGTAAACGCTAATGACAAAAACATCCTCAAATGGAGTAGGCTATTTAGTAAATCCAACTATGATAAATTTTACCAAATGTGTCTAAGACAAGACTGGGATACCTGCTTAAGAACAGACGACCCTTTTCAAAGTTACTACAACCTTCTGATCGATTGTTTCAATCAGGCCTTTCCTATACAAAAAATCAAAATAAAAAATAACAATAAAAAAATGTGGTTAACAAATGGCATTAGAACATCATCTCGTAATCTAAGATCACTGCACCAAATAAGAAAATACACCAACGAAGTATTTTTACATGAGTATTACATTTCTTACAAACGCATTTACAGAAAAAAAAGTTAAAGCAGCAATAAAAACTACTTTCATAATGGAATAGCTACAAGTAATAATACAATTAAAGAGACCTGGCGAATTGTAAACGATTTTAGAGGAAAGAATAACGCTAAAGCCAGTGGAGTAGACCTAGATCCAAATTTGCTCAATGAATACTACTGCAGTATCGCAAAAAAACTCTCAGACAATATTCAAGATGCAGCTGATCCACTTCTATTCATGAACAATATAAATATAGCAGATACATTTGAACTCTCAGAGACTAATCTAAATGAAGTGATGGAATCTATAAAATATATGAAAAGCAAAAGTTCTAGTGGGATAGATAATATATCAATAAAGATATTCGAAAACATGCCAATTTTTATGCTGGAATTATTAGTCCAGCTGATCAATAATTCATTTGCAACAGGCACTTTCCCAATTTTTTTAAAAACCTCAATTGTGATTCCCATTCATAAAGGAGGAGATAAATTTGATCCTTCCAACTACAGGCCCATCTCACTTATACCAGTTCTAGGCAAAATAATTGAGAAACTAGTTAAAATAAGACTTATGAACTTCATAAAAGACCACAATATTCTAAATCCCAACAATTTGGATTTCAGCAACAGAAATCCACAGGGGACGCCGTGTTCTCTTTTCTTAACAAACTATACACCGAACTGAATCAGGGGGAAGTGAGTGCAGCGATATTCTGCGATTTGTCAAAGGCCTTCGACTGCGTCGATCACAGAATTCTGCTGCGCAAACTACAACTCTATGGATTCAGAAATCAAAGCTATAAGTGGGTACAGTCCTATCTGAGTGGAAGAACCCAACTTGTTAAAACACATAAGTTATCTGATAGTGGGGCAATTTACTGTGGTATTCCTCAAGGATCGGTGCTTGGTCCAATCTTGTTTTTGTTGTACTTCAATGACCTGGCTAGTATAGCAACTGAGGGGCTATTTACAGTATTCGCAGATGATACAACAATATTATGGCATGACAACAACGTTGATAGCTTGCACTCGAGAATATCTCGAGATATATCGATAATTAAAGAATGGTGTGATGCTAATCTACTTTCTTTCAATATCAACAAAACCAACTGTATATCATACCAGTGTACCCTACCCGATATCCCTTTAGGAAATGAATCGATAGTCAATGTGAGTATGAACAAATTTCTTGGAATCTACATTGACAATCAATTGAAGTTTGAACATCATGTTAAACAATTGGGAAAAAAACTTGCATCAGGATGTTATGCTCTGCGGATAGTGGCCAATGAATTGAATACAACAACGGCTAAGGTGGTTTATCATGCTCTGATCGAATCACTATTCGATATGGAATAGCCTTCTGGGGCTCATGAAACCAAACAAACTTCGATTCAATATTTGTCCTACAAAAACGAGCCAACCGATATCTATGCAACGTAGGACCAAGAGTGTCATGCAGACCACTGTTTAAACAAAAGAATTTATTAACTGTCCCATCTATGTTTATACTCGAAACTGTGTGCTTGGTTTACAAGAATAAAGCCTTGTATGAGGTCAATGGGGGCATCACTCGCCAAAGGGGTAATTTGAAACTTCTCATTCCATCCACTACTGCAATCAAAAACTCGCTAATATATAACGCAGCAAAAATATATAATCATATTCCATGGAATATAAGAGATATTGTAGAGTATGATCGATTCCGATATACTGTGAAGAACCTCCTTCTCAAACTGGTCCTTTATAATATTCAGGAGTTCTTTCATGCCACTTTCTGAAACCTACCCTAATGGTGACATTTATATCTACAATTTATTTTAACTGTCTCGTTTTTATTTGTTATTTGCATTTGTACGTTTTTAATATATTTAAATGTGTAATTTTCACTGTGACAGCGATCTCACACATATATGAGTATATATTTTATTTTTTATTTGAGATATTTTCTCGTGACTGTGTATGTATATATATATATATATATATATATATATATATATGTATGCGTGTGTGTGTGTATGTATGTATATGTAAATTTATTTTAATTTTAATTTGACTCATCCCACACTTTGTCAATGAGAAATTGTTTCTTCCGACAATAAAGTATATTTTGATTTGATTTGATGACTATTATAATGAGATAATGTATCTTGATAAAAATAGTATTGTGGTGGTTAAATAACAATTTAATAAGTATTTTAATAGATTGAAATCCAGAAAAGTGTTAAAAATAATAATAGATAAAGTAACTTGATTGATTAAATTTAGTGTGTGTGTGCAGAACTGGTAGCAGTTTCCTGATGTGTTCCTATATAAACGCTAATATAAAATACTGACAAAGCCACCGCTGGGCCTAACAATTAATAGTATCAGCTGTGATGAAACTCAATTTCACCGGAATAGCGTTTTATTATAAGATACTATCGATCAGTTTGTTTTGTACTGTTTTCATTGGGCCCTTCGATATTAATTTATGTGTATTTCCATCTTTCAGAAGGTCATTTGATTTTTTAAAGAAATCTTCTTTGTTCATTATAACTGTTGCATATTCTTTGTCTGAGAAATACTGGTTTTTATATAAGAGGCCTAACCCCAACAACTTCTTTTCAACATTATCAATAAAGCTTGAACATTTATAAGAATACCTGATGCAATAGAAAGAGCCCTCTGCAGGGAAAATCATCACTGTGCTCAACAACTGACGGTACATATTCCCCATTGGGTGCCAGTTCGCATATCTCGAACCAAACCAAAACATCGGCTTTGGCATGAATATGGGCGGTGCAAGGAGAAGGTAGAGCTCCAAACTTGCTGGACCTCACTGGTTGGGAGATTGGTATGGATGGAGGTAGCATTCGTCTTGGCGGTTGACGAACATTGCCTTCTAATTTTGCGTCCTTGTGCAACGGATGCTGCTGATAGTGGCCAAACACTTCGAATACTATGGGTTGACTTTTAATGTATTCGATGAAGGATTTCGTAGTGGACACAGTAATCTTGAAAAACAATAACATGATAGGTTACAAATTACAACAATTAGCACATTTACTTACGTTCTGAACATGGTAAAAACCAAGAGGTGTTCCCTTACCAGTATTCTTTACCGGTTCTGTCGAGAATGCTTCATCGTGTCTATGAAGAAAACTGAAATTGAACAATTCACAAAATTTGATAGAGATGTAACACTTCAACTTGTGTGTATTAATTTATTCCTTTATTGTTAACTGATAATACTGTGGCGAAGCTGTGGGCGATGCCGGGCCTGAACACTCACGCAGGCTCCATATGACCTTCGATACGCTATGCACCAAGAAGAATCTGGATGATTCGATGGATCCGGACAATTCGATGGAGAATTCCAGAGTATTCGGAGAAGTCAACAATTAATATAAAAAGAACGACGCAGCAGACAGACGGGGAGTCGGATAAGTGAAAGTCGAATATAAATACCTAGTTCCGTGATTGTTATGTAAATTAGAGTATTGTGTTATTGTTTCATTGTATTTCGATAAATAAATTATTTTAGAGTTAATTGGACTATAAATATATTACAATACCAATAAAAATACAAATTGTAAAAACAATAACACCTATTGATGGTAACCATGGACTTTAAGTCCATGATGGTAACTTGATATAACAGCTCGCAATAATTAATAATTATAAATACTCCAATAGTTTTGACTTCAATCTAGACTTGACGGTAGAAATAGATGCTCTAAAAAAACAATTCATATTCACTGTAAACTGATTCGAATCTCTCATCGTTCTAGAAATCGGGTTATTAGTTAGTTAGTTAGTTTCTATCTATTCCAAATTTGATGAATTCGAGTAATTTAGATCAATCTATTTATAAGATATGAATTGTGTAAAAACGCGATTGTTCTATACTCAAGAGTATTCCGAAAACCTACGCACACGGATAGGTCTCTGCATGCTCTAACAAACCACCATACAAGTCAGAAGCGAGGAATTATCTCTACACTAGCAGAACGTGCTCGGAGAATATGTGAGGATATACAGGATGAACTAGAACATCTCCAAGCAACCTTGAGATCGAACGGATATAGTGTACCCGAAATCAACAGGGCCTTGAAACCGAGGACTTCCACGAGACAAAGTAGGGAGGACGCTCAGATAGTTGCACGTCTTCCATATATTCCTAAGGTCACAGACAGCATTGGAAAACTCTTGGAGCAACACAACATAAAAACGGTCTTCAAACCCACCAAGAAAATACAACAATCCTTAGGTCGGCAAAAGACAAAAGAGACCCACTATCTGCAGCGGGGGTTTATCGTAGACCATGCACTTGTGGAAAGGTAAACATCGGAACCACAAAAAGATCGATGGGAACAAGGCTGAAGGAACATCAGAGGAATTAGGCCAAACGGACAAGTCGGCAGTGGCAGAACACACGTGATTCTGTTTGAGGACGAAAAACTTCTTGCCCCCAACCAGGGATACCATAGCCGACTTATACGGGAGGAAATAGAGATCCACAAACACACGGAAAATTTCAACAGAAAAGAAGAAGGTGTTAACCTCAACCGAATATGGAATCCCATTCTTAGAAATTCCAAAATAACAAAAGAAAACTACGACATTAGGACAGCAGGCAAAAAGGTATCAATTAATGTTATCGAAAATATGCTTAAACCAGTTATGGTAATAATCAATTCTGAAATAACAAAGGATATCAACGACATTAAGCCAGCCGGCCGGTAGAAAGGGGTCAAATGCAGATACGGTAATTAACGCACAAAACTACCTAAATCAGTTATTTGAGATTATTCATGATGTATAAGCCTCTGAAGAAGCTAGCCACTCGCGCGAGCGGGACGTTAGGAAGAAATTCTAAAAAACGACGGCCTTCAAACCCGAATGAAAATTGTGACACTGAAAACTCCGGCCGCGAAAGTCTTAACCATTTTGTCAGTCTTCACATTAATTGAATTTTTGATTTCATCATTGTGAATCCCAACAGCATACTGAAGTAATTTTGGTATTTGCGTAGTTTTCAACGTTTTTGGATGGATATAACATAATTTACTCACTTGAACTGGCAGAAGATATCGGCATATTCTGTTGAAATCCCTACCGCCTGCAGTACAGTGACTCGGAAAGTGAACTCTTTCCCGATATTGAGATGATCTGGTATCTCTTCTTCCTTCAAATCTGACGAAATAGAGCTATCACCCCTCCCAGAATCTGCATCGCATTCGATGAGCTCATCCAGTTTGATTGGATCGATGTTATTTTGGCCCTCGACTATTCTTTCCTCCATATTGCGAATGTTACGATCCATAATACCTGCAAAGCAATCCATTTTTCAAATCCACACGTTGAGGGCCACATCAAACTTACATTTGGGGGTTGATTCAAAGGCTATTCTGGCACTTTGACGTACCCCCACTTGGTCAGAATTATCTTCATCCATTACAGCTTGAACAGCAACTTTGAGATAGCCTCTTACATCACCCTTCTCGCTGACAATAGCAACTTTATGGATGAGCGTGATGGGATATAATAGATTGCTGAGGTAGACGAAACCTCTTCCTACCATTCTGAACCAAGGGAATCTATCGTAGAAGGGATCACCCCCAGTTAAAGATTCGACGTTGTAATCTGGTGACGTCGGTGACATTTCTGCTTCGTTATGGTACATTTCCCTCATCAGTTCCAAACGTTGTCTGAAATAATTCATCACTATTATCTTTGACTGTATTTTTGTTAGTTATGAATGAATGAAATGATCATTTACAAAGGAAAAATTGAAAATTGTGATGAAGGTTGGTGCCACCATAAAAAGAAAGCTGGAAATTAAAATTCTAAAACAAAACAATGCTTTACAGTAAGAAGCATGTGAGGGAAAGCTCATTATATTTTTCGAGGTTCAAGCATTATATACAAGTACATACAAGTATTTATCATTTCCAATTGTTCAAATAAAAGGTGTAATATTCCTAATTGCAAATCTTCAGTTTGAATAAGGTCATCAAAAAAAATTTACAGAGCCAAGTTTTAAAAAATCACATTGTATTTGAGTAGTAAAATATTGATGGTTTTTATGAAAATTATTCGGACAACCAGGGACATGTCAAAATAAATATCAATGAAGAATGATTTCACTCCTTCTTTAAAGGGGTAGTACACCCATCCACTTTTGCAACTCCCCAACCTCAGAGTTTCAAAATAAATCGCCTATGATTTCAATAATAAAACAATAACCAAACGTCTAGATTGGGTCTAAATTATTATTGCTTCTCTGTGATATAGCTTGAAACGATGAAGTATAATAATACAAACTGGTATGCCGGTGGTATGTACCCCATATTAAATTATTGACAGTTTTCAGTATTTATTATAGAAAGCACCTGCTACATACAAGGATATATTGAAAAATTCTTAGCCTACTGTAAAACCAAACAAAATTTCAATGTCAAAATATTTTATTACTCAACATATTCTCCTCTTAATTTGATAAATTTATTACAGCGAACCTGCAACGTCTCTAGACCTTTAAAAAAAAAAATTTTCTTTTTGCTCTGCAAACCAGACCTCCACAGCTTTTATTACCTCCTCGTTGGAAGAAAATTTACGACTTTTTAAACTTTTTTTCAGTTGAGGAAAGAGATGATAGTCGGACGGAGCCAAACCTGGTGAATAAGGGGGTGTTCTAGTAACTAAAACCCTAAATCACGAATTTTTTGCATGGCAACATGAGATTTGTGTGCAGGGGCGTTGTCCTGCAAAAACAAAACACCTTTGGATAGCTTTCCGCGTCTTTTCTCTTCAATTTTTTCCCGTAGAGTCAGTAATGTCGAATAGTAATCTCCAGTTATTGTTCTACCCTTATCCAAAAAATCAATCATGATTACTCCATGGCAATTCCAAAAAACTGAAGCAAGAACTTTTCCAGCAGATTTTTGGACACGAAACTTCTTAGGTCTTGGAAAACCGGAGTTTCGCCATTCCATCGATTGTTGCTTTGTATCTGGATCGAAGAAATGTACCCAAGTCTCATCCATAGTAACAATTCGGTTTAAGAAGTCTACTTCGTTTTCAAATCGAGCACAGATCGAACGCGATGCTACTACCCTTGTACGCTTTTGGTCAACATTCAAACATTTGGGGATCCAATTTGCAGCAATTTTTCTCATGTCCAAATTGATGTGAACTATATGATAAACGCGTTCGTATGAAATATTCAGTGCTTCAGATATCCGTTTTAGCCCTATTCGACGGACTTTTAAAATCATGTCATGAACTGCATCGATATTTTCGGGGACTGACACAGAAACTGGCCTTCCCGATCGGTCATCAGCTTCAATGGAAAATTTACCTCTTTTGAAGCTTGCAGTCCAATTTTTTACGGTCGCATACGAAGGACATTGATCACCAAGGGTATTAAGCATATCTTCGTAAATCTGCTTACCTCTTAACCCTTCTAAATACATGTACTTGATGATGGTTCGATACTCCAATTTTTCGATTTTCACAATTTCGGTGGATATATTTTTTCTTTTAATTTATTGCGTAACTCTGGTTTACTTTTTTGACGTCAAACTTTACACTGACACTTCTAATAAGTTATTGTTCGTTGCTATGGTAACGCAATATTTTGTTTATGCAGGGAACTGGTCTAGGCTAACTAGATATCAATACATCCTCGTATGTAGAACCTTCGCAAGGGTACCTGACAGATGTAATTCAATAATCGAGATAACCAGGAAAGTCGTTTTCTATAAGACAATTGCTGATGAAATCCCTATTCTATTAGATTTAGCTGACGCCGGAATTTTACATCTATTTGCTCATTACTTTCAAAAAATGTCTTTGTTTCGTCATGCATTGTCAGTTTTCCTGTCTGTAATTCGATGAAACCAACCACTTTTTGGCAAAAATGGGTCAGATTGAAAGAAAATGACAATCTAAACAGCAAACACTACTAAGGTAAAACAGGAATCGGTTTTACGGTTTTTGTTTATTTTTTTTTAGTACACTTCTCAATGTTTTTGTGCAAATTCAATGGTTTTTGGTTATGATAATTTTTAAGAACAAAAATTGAAATGACATGATGAATTAAAATAATTGAGAGATTCTCGAATTCTTATGGAACCATCGAATATAAACAAAAAATATCTCTTTCATGAAGTCAATGGTTCAAAAAAAAAATATCGGAAAATATGTTTCTGATTGGCGCGCTGTGATCGAGAACGGACAGGCGCTTTTTTGCCAATGTTCAACGAGTTCAGGGGTGAGAAAGAAATTTGACTGTTGTTCGGTGTGACGCGCTGATGGTGGCTCTTCATATATCTATTAAATGGCAATTTCACACAATAATTTTGAAAAATAGTAGCTTTTTTGTAAATAATATTACTAATATTAATTACTTCTAATGATTTATCATTCGTTTATTTTCATTGAGACTCATGAATTCTTCCTACCCGCTGATATACAATGGCTTAACAGTTATAGTTGTAGTCAAACATATAAGATAAATAAAAAAAGGCACAAAAAATGGTCGATTAGCACGAAATTGATTCCCATACCGCCGACCAGGGTCGGACTAGTACATATGCCACTAAATATTGTGATGCGTGCAGATTAATCAAGTTAATTTAACAAAAACACTGTAACTTTTGTATTCAGAATAATCCATTTTTATTATTATTAGTATCCTTAGATTAGGTAAACAACTGCCCCGTCGAAATCTAATTTGCTAATAGCTGCGCGTACCGCATACAGCTGTGGTTTCTATTATAACTACGCCCGACCCTGCATGAAAAAAAAAAACATAACTAATTGCTGTGCGGGCCTTTACATCTTCCGCGCCAAGTGTTACGTGGGGGCGATAGGCGGAATAATTTGAATGAATGTCAATAATTTTATTTATTGATTTACTCCAATTTTTGTCTAAAAAAATAGGAATTAATTTCCTGGTAATTTCCTGAACTTATGTAAGTATTGATATTTACTCACACTGAATTCAGCCAATATTCTCATGTGATTACCCTACAAGGTGAGTATGGCGTGGTACTATGCATTTTTGGCAGAAATATATACTTTTTAATTGATAACTTGCTTAATTTTTTTCAAGTAAATGTGAGGACTAGCACAATATTTGCTTACACAGGATGATTCCTAAGGTGGACCAGTCCGTTCATTAATTTCTCACATTGCAAGGAAAATAATGTCTATAGGTGAACATGTAAAAGACAACAATTCGTTTTCGAAATGCAGGGCGTTAAAATTGAAAATTAATATTGAATTTACTTTTATTACTGGAGGATCACAAAATACCCAAGAGCAGATGAATAAAAATATAATTCTACGAAACAAAATACCAGTGTCCAATATTGATTATATTCCCGAATTTGATTTTAGGACATGAGAGAACATTCAATTTTATGCAAGAAATAAATGAATGGTCCAGTGGAAAAACGATGAGTTTCCACTTTTTAAAAAGTCGAGAAAAGCGAAATCTAATGTGGGAGTGTCATCGTTTTTACACTGTGCTGCCTACTTTCGACCACAGTTTTTTATGGAATATCATTGTTTGTCCCCAGTAAGGTTTGGTATGTTGATACTTCGAGCTATAAGATAACAGATGCCGCTAAAATGTCGATTTCGGAAAATATGGAACCTCATCGTTTTTCCACTGGGCCCTCCAAATATGATTGCACTAAAACTTGATAGAAATCACCGATAAAAAACGAGAAAACAATATATGATACATATAATTTTTGAATTTTAGCACAATTGATCATTGACATACCATACTGAGAGCTTCCATCAGAAAAATTCACACAGGGTGCAAATCATCTATTAGAAAATCTTCAACCGCTAAAGTATTATTCCAGTTCAAAGTGAAGTAATTTTTCGCAATAAAATCTGTATAAATAATGATTATGTGGCAACGCACTATCCGGTCTGAAAATATAGGATTACAGAGAGTTCATATAAATAAAACACAGGGCGATTAATTGGAAAGTTGAATTTATTTTCATGGAAGACCATGCTGGTATATGCACTTATTTGAGAATTATCCTCTCTAGATAATTTACAAATTTTCTGAACAAAAACATCTGAATTCCTGACAATCCAGATATTTAGTCGTGAAGAATGCAGTACTGAATGAAAACTGTGTAAATAGGAGAATGTTGTAAATTTTTTTATTTGTTCTCTTTTTGTTGAATAACTTTTTAATGAATTATAAATCGAATCATTATACTAAATATATCTTTTAAATTGTTTCTTTGTACTTAGTATCGATCTCTAGTATACTCGTTTATCTAAACAAAAAGAATTAATTAATCCTCTCTCAATAATGAATTTGATGCAATTGAAAAATTATTTACCCATGGCGAATTTACCTATAATGCACTAGCTATTTCAAACTCTTGCACCACTTGCCCCCAATATTATGTGGCCCTTTCCAGGCAGAGATGGACAAGATAAGACCGTTTTTTGCGCTTTTTTTTATTTATCTTATATGTTTGACGACAACTATACCGCTCCATCAAAATCTTAAATAGATATTCCCTCACAAATCTATATAACGCGTATTATTGCTCAAATCAGAATGTCTAGCAAAAAATCCTTGATTTTCTCATTTCACGGCTACTTTTACCAAATTGACAC
Source organism: Chrysolina oricalcia (assembly GCA_944452925.2). Lineage (NCBI taxonomy): Eukaryota > Metazoa > Arthropoda > Insecta > Coleoptera > Chrysomelidae > Chrysolina > Chrysolina oricalcia. The sequence continues at coordinate 62,657,780 of OX101811.2, forward strand.
GTCAGAGATGTGTTCAATTTGTAACCTACACGTGACTGAGTCTTTGCAACATAAATTTTAATATTCAGTTTTACATTAATGTTTATTTTAGTTTTTGCTTTATGACGTTTTATTGTTGAATGAATACTTTAAAACCTGTTTCAGTTCATTTTGTTTTTATCGGCTATTATGGAAAAATGTACTAATGCATAAATTGAAAATGAATTTTTAATTTTGTGTTATTTTCGAATACACTTATAACTTACACTTAAATAAAATAAATGATTTTAAGGGAATATAATTTACAAATCCAGTGGCGTAGTCAGATTTTTATTACAAAATCCACCACAAATCGCTCACAATTACCATACTTTCGGGAGTTTCAGGACTGTAGAACGGAATGAGCTACTGCCTTCGGATTTTCACTGTACAAGTTCACTGGTGTTCTACTTTGTACCGACAGTGTTGCCAGATTTTAAATGAGTCTATAATCTAAATTAAAATCATAGTGAAATACTTTGTTTCCAAAATTAAAGTTGCAACTTCGTTGTTAACCAATATTTTTTTTATGAAATTTTGAAGGTTTCTATTTATAGAAATTTAGTGGTGTCAAACTTGAAAACAAAAATTGCCTCTTCAACTATTTTAGTAAGATTTAGTAGATATATCCCAATAATGAACTGGAAGGAAATTATATTGGAAAATAAAGGTGAAGAAGAAAACAATATTCTCATAAATTCCATCCTTCTACTAATTACAGAGAATGTTCATATTCGGAGATATCAATTCTTGTCGATATTTATTTTCAACTTAACCCAATCGAAATCCTATTTTTTTTCTTAGTATCATTACTTTTCTTCATAATCTCTTCGAAATGTCTTCACATCAGGAATAGAATATTTGTAGCCTTTTTTTGTACACAAAAGAAGCGTTAAGATATTTTGTGCTACTACTTTTTAACTAAAAAATTTTCAATATATTTTGTATAGTCTAAAATGAAAGAAAAAGTTACATTAAAGTATGTTTTGACTTAAAAATCAAATTTAAAACAAAAATTTTACATTTTTTGGGTCGATGCCTTCCAAGAAATTTTTTTTTTGAAAAAATGCTCTTTTTACATTTTTTCACAGTGCTCACTATATCGATATAGAAAACGGTGGATTTGGGTAAAGTGAAAAGCAAAAGGGGTTATTAGAACTTACAACTATACTTACTTCTACTTCTTTCAGATACTGTGCAAGTTAATAATTGGGTTTTTTCTGTTATTGTAGAACTCGTATTTGGAAAATTTTACTATTTTCGAATTTCAACTTCAACCTCCCTTTAGATGCTTACAGTTATTGTTGATATTCAACGATACAGGTTAAATAACAATATTTAATAAAAATCTACTACCTTTACTCTATGTTGACGTGAATGAATGGGTTAATAGTCCAAGCAATAGGGAAAAGTGCGTGCAAAAATTAATATCCGAAAACAAAAAATATGAGCGTATAGGAAATTGAAATTCAGCATGAGTTTCTATTTCATGCGACTCGATCGTGATTACCGAACATAACCTAAAAAATTGGCAAAGTTGCGAAAAGCCGTTTTTTGTTGAGAACTAAAAAACTACAGCTCCGATCAAAAAAATTTGAATTAGGAAATTGTAGGTATCAAAAAGATCTATCAATTGAGTTACATATAATTTTCCGATATCATTGATGCTTTTCGAGTTATATCGGAAAAACCGTGAAAAATCGGGTTTTCTATAACTCGTTATCTGTAAGGTATTCAAACTTGTTACTTACCGTTGTGTGTAGCCTATGACAAGCCAAAAAAGTATTTCTTTGAAAAATTGATGAATATTGATTATTCTTCAAAATATATGAAGTTTTCTCAAAAAATATGCTCTCTCAATATGGCTACTCTTGCTCGTGGAATGATGCTACAGTAACGATTCATGGCTTATTTTTTTCTGTAAGAGTTGTTCTTTTATATTATCGAATGAGTAAATTGTTTTTTTAAATCTTAAGGGTCAAAAAATGACTTTGGTGGCGGAGTGGGGATAGCACTGAAAACTTATTTCGTGCGTTCAGAGTGGCTTGTGCTTGAAAAATATTGAGTATCTCGGCTTGTTGTTCACGTACGTTTTCTTTTGCAATGTAGACTAGTACTTGAAATTGAACCAATAACTTGTCTTTTTCAATAACACTGTCAGGACAAAAGTGTCTTTAATGTAATAGTAATAGTATTAGTAATATTCATTTATCAATATATGTATCAGCATAACATTTTCATACAGGTAATTTTACATTTACAAACATTAATAAATAAATTATTGAAACCGCATGGATATAGAATCCGCTCGCGGTCGACATACATGTAGATATCTAATTACATTCACACACACAGACATTTATTTACTGACATATATAGATGTAGATGTTATATCAGAATATAGGTATGAATATAAATAACAATATAAACAAAGGAGAGTTAATTAATAATTTCTAGAAGTCGATGAATATCTGTTCTTGACTTTTGAAACATATGATTTTTTATTTTTGAGATAAACACCTTGTGGAAATGTATCGACTTGATATCAGATGGCAACATATTATAAAGTTTTGGACCCATGTAAATGAAGCTTCTTTGGATTAATGTTTTATTTACTACAGGTAATGTTATTGAGGAGTGTTTGTATCTTGTGTTATATATATGTTCTATTGTTTGGCTCTTATTTCGATACTGCTGAGTTATCAGTGTTTTGTAATATATTTGCCTCAAGTCATGCATGCCACTCAAATTATATAATGATTCGGTTGAATACCGATAAGGTTTATCAAATATAATTTTGAGAATCCACTTCTGAGTCACTTCAATTCTATTCCGTAGATAATTTGATGAACCCCCCCATGCAATGATTCCATAATTTAAGTGAGGCTGTACCAGTGCATAATACAGACACTTGAGTTGTTTGATATTACAAAATGTTTTGCATAACTTAAATTTGGGGATTAGGCATCTCAATTTTTTGTTTACGTTATTTGTTTGGATGTCCCACCTCAAGTGGCAATCCAAATAAATTCCGAGGTATTTTATATCTTTTCTACATTGTATTTTCATGGGGGAGTTCACAGAAGAGATTTCTAATTGATTGTATGTTGGGTGTCCGTTTGAGTTGCTACAGAAGGGAACGAAAATAGTTTTTTCTCCATTTACCGTCAATAGCTTATGACTAAAAAAATCAGTGACCATTCCAAAATCTCCTTCAATTTTCTTTCTCAAATTATCCCAATTTGTGTCTTCATAGAATACAGCTGTATCATCAGCAAAACTAATGATATCTCCTTTGATCGGTAGGAGGAATAAGTCATTGATATATATATATATATATATATATATATATATATATATAGGTCCCAATATAGTACCTTGAGGCACTCCATAATTGACTTTTTTGAAATTACACGCATTGGTGTCTATTTTCTAGATAACTTTGCATGAGACTTAAGCTACTGCCTCTGAAACCAATGTTATTCAGAGCGATAAGTAATTTTTCATGGCTGACAGTATCGAAGGCCTTTGCCAAATCAACAAAAATGCAAATTGCAGGTTTAGCTTCATCTATGGCTCTATAAATTTTAGTTGCGAGGTATGCAATTGCATCTTGGGTTGATCTGGCTTCTCGAAACCCAAACTGTCTACTAGATAATATCTCGTACTTATTGAGATATCCCAATACTCTTGATTTTATTATTCCCTCAAAGACTTTAGCCAAGGCAGATATTAATGAGATTGGTCTGTACTGACTACAGTTTTCTTTGTCACCTCCTTTATATATTGGTATTACGATAGCCTCCTTAAATTTGAGTGGAAAAAATCCCGCAGAGATACACTTATTGAGTATGTATGTGAGAGGTACAATGATTCCATCTACAATAGCGATTAATGTTTCCGATGTGATTTCATCAATTCCAGGAGCCTTTTTCTTCTTGAGATTCAATATTGCACTTTTTACTTCATCTTCAGTGGTAGGAGACATCATAATACTATTTACAGTAGTTTTTGTTGGAAAAACCTTGTTAGGTATTTTAATTTTTGCAGCGTATGTTTCTCCTATCGAAGTGAAGAAATCTACCAACTTATTTGAAATATCTACAGGATTCGTCATTTCCTGGCCATCGCATCTTATTTTAGTTAACTTTTTGTTTGTCTTTAGTTTGCCAATTTCTCTCAGTGTTTCCCATAATTTTTTTGGATTATTCTGCTCTGTCTCTATTTTCGGTTTATAATAATTTTGCTTAGCCAGTACAATTGAGTTTTTCAGAAGCTTATCGAATGCCCTAAATTCATTTTTTATATCTGGGTTCACGTTTAATTTTTTTATATAATTTATTCTTTGTATTTATAGACTTTACTAGGCCTTCTGTGACCCAACTGTTCCTCTTAACATCATCTCTTTTTATTTATTTTTTCCTTGGTGTTTTGGCATCGACTGCTATGGTCATTAGCCATGTGTTCTGGATAGGCCTTGTAACTAACTCCATACGCCACTTTAGGAGCAGCACTGTTAATTTTTAACGCAACAGTGAATCGTGGAGGATTATTCCCAGCCGACACGAGCCTCAGTCATTCAGACTTTCACATCTGAAAATGAAAAAAGATCGCACCATCTGGGAATCGAACCTGCAATCTCTCGATTACCAGGCGAGCGCTTAACTGCGCTAATCCCCGTCCTATCTCTTTTTATTATTTTTATTTTAGTGTTATTATTCAAGTATACTTTCAATTTATCAGTAAAAATATCCACTATCTCATCTAAATCATTTGTATTGTAAATTTCAGACCAATTTTCACTTTTAACACATTCTTTTAGTTTACTGTAATTTATTATTTTTTTTGTACCTGTCTTTATTTAGAGTTTATTCTTTGTTTTCGGGGAAAATATCATGTAGAAGTACTGGATTATGATCAGTTATTAAATAATCTACTATAAGAAAATTGAAGGAATCAAGGGGCATATTAGTTTTAATGTTGGTATGATCTAAACATGTAGATGAATTACCTTGGGTTCTCGTAGGTGAGCTGATACCAGGAACATATCCAAATTCAGCTAACGTATTGAGATAGTCTTCTTTATCTTGCTCATCTTTTATCAAGTCGATATTAATATCGCCCAAAATCAAACTGATGTCTCTTTTTCTCTTGCAAGTTTGAAGATATGCGTATAAGTCATGATTAAAATCAGTAGGAGGTAAGGATCTATATATTGCTATAAAATCAATATTCTTATCCAAAATTTTAAGAAAAACGTGTATGGCAGTAATTGGCTCAAGCATTACTGTATTATGAGTGAAATTTATGTTATCTTTGATATATATTAAAATACCATCATTTCTATCAAGTCTTCCTTGGTTATATATAGTTGTGAAGCCTTTTATTTGATAAATATCCTCATTCAGTATATTAAAGGTCTCGGTGATAACAATACAGTTCAAGTTACTCAAAATTGGCTCTAGAATAATTAAGGTTTAATCGAAATGTTTGTTAATACTACAAATATCTGACAGATCATTTTTATCAATAATTTTATCATTTATCTCAATTGCTTTGAAATCATTTATATATGGATCCATATATCTTTATTTATTTATAAAATATTTAACTTGTAGACTGTTTCCTCGAATTACTGTTTTGAGATTGAAGTCTGGTTCGAACCGGGTTTTGCTGTTGATTTCGTAGGACTGGATGCTGTTTCTCTGGTTGCTGTTGTTTCGATTCATTGGATGACTGTGGTTTTTGATTGATCTATTGATTGGGTAACTGTTTTTTGTTTTCCATATGATTGTGTTAAGGTTATTTGATTTCGGCGTTTCATGAATTATTTCTACAGTTGGTGTTCCAGGGTCGCTTCTACGTCTTTCTTCCTTTAGTTCTTCGTCCTGACCTTCCCTTCCCTCAAATTCGTGCAAAAGTTCTATTTTATAGGGCTTGTTATCCATAAATAACTTATTATTCCTTATATAACTCACGGTGGAGGGATACTTTTTCCTTATGTTACTTAAATTCTCCTTCAATACTTTTTGTTCCCGCTGCTGAATTTTTGTATAATCATGAGATATGGACACTTTCGTTCCTTTGAGTTTTTTTGTATTTCTCAGTATAAGTTGTTTTTTGAATTGTGATAGTAACTCTACTTTAATAGGGCAGTTTACATTCCTGCCTAAAGGATAAAAATCACCAAAATCGTTTTCGGATAAATTCAGCTCTAGTAGGTTATTTATTTCTTCACACAATTTATTGACAGCACATCCAGGATCTGTTCTTTTTAGACCATATATTATAATTAAATTTTTCTTTTAACTTTCTCTTTCTACTTGTTCTAATTTTTCTTTAAGTGAAGTATTTTCTAGCTCAACAGTATTTGTATCCCCACTGCACCACCCGCTAAAATTGCATCGCTCCGCGCCTGCACGCCTCACTTTGTTCATAATTAATAATACTCCAAATGAACTAAAGACATATCCTAGTATATTATCATCGAAAATAAAGGTATTCAACCTCAATATCCATAAAGGTGACTGCTGTACGATGATTATTGCGCCTTCCAGATTTTTTTTAAATAAAAAAAAATATCTCTGCTCCTAGTGATCGTTCCTAGTGATCGTAGGAATTCAATCAATTTTTTTTAATGCTAGAAATCTATTTCCATAAAAGTCATTTCTATAAAAACAAAATTGAGAAATATATTTAGAAAAAACATGTAAAAAATTGCATAATTTTTTAAAGTAATTTTTTGACACTTAAAATTAATAATATCAATATACTTATTCGATAATATGAAAGTACAACTCTTACAGAGAAAAAGGAGCCCTGAATCGTTACTGTAGCATCATCCCCCGAGCAAGAGTAGCATCTTTTTTGAGAATCTTTTTTGAGAAAACTTCATATATTTTGAAAAATAATCAATATTCATCCATTTTTTTGAAAAAGACTTTTTTGGCTTGCTATAGGCTATACAAAACTGTAAATAACAATTTTCAATACCTTACAACAAAGAGTTATAGAAAACCCGATTTTTTTTCGGTTTTTCCGATATAACTCGATAAGTATCAATGATATCAAAAAATTATAAGTCATTCAATTGATAGATCTTTTTAATACCTACAATTTCTTAATCTAACTTCATTTGATCGGAGCTGTATTTTTTTAATTTACAATTTAATCAACAAAAAACCGCTTTTCGCAACTTTGCCAATTTTTTAGGTTATGTTCGGTAATCAGGATCGAGTCGCATGAAATAGAAACTCATCCTGAATTTTAATTTCCTATACGCTCATATTTTTATTTTTCGGATATTAATTTTTGCACATTTAACATTGGGCCGCTTCCTAGTTTCTTGGACTATAAATAAGTCCAGTTGATTTACCATGCAATAAATCAACAACTTGAGAGGTCACATTTTCATATGAATTTGATTCAATGAATAAGACTTTCATTTCTTGAAAAACATAATTTATTATTTTTTAACCAGTTCAGATTCAGAGAAAAAAGGGAACAGAGAATGCAATATTAAATGTTACGGAAACTATTTATAAATCGTTAGATAATCAAAAGAAAACTCTTGGAATCTTTTTAGATTTAAAGAATGCGTTTGACACAGTTTCACATACAAAATTATTATCGAAATTAGAACAGTTTGACATAAGAGGAATCTGCCTGAAACTATTTGAAAGCTATATATTTGAAAGGGGACAAACGGTTCAGGTTGATAATATCAAAAGTGATTCTAGAAAAGTAAAATGTGGTGTTCCCCAAGGGTCAGTTCGAGGACCTATTTTATTTTTGATTTATATCAATGAACTCTTAAATACGAAAATTAAAGGAAAGTTGTTTTCTTATGCTGATGATACAGTTTATATAGGTAATGGGAATACCTGAGAAGAAACAGTATCAAATGCTGAATTTGATTTATCAATTTTAAAAAATAATCTCAATCACGATTTACTAACTTTGAATTTGAAAAAGTCTTATTTTGTGACATTCACGTTGCATGAAAATATGAAACCAAAAAACATTGAAAAATTGAAGATCCATATACTATTTCATGCCTAAAAAATAAAGAACTGTTTAACTGTAGCGAACACATTTCCAAAGTTGATGTTATAAAGTATCTAGGAGTTCATTTAGATTGCAACCTCAAATGGTCATAAACAAATTACTGAATTGATAAAAAAACTGAGAAAAACACTTTATAAATTTAGATTGTTGAGAAACATTGTCAGTCGTAAATTAATTATAAGTTTTATTTAGTCTCTTTCAGTCTATCTTGGCATATGGGATATATAAACAAGTTTTAAAACCAGTTACTTCAGTTCAAAAGTATACAATTATTTTTAAAAAACCCTTTGATTATTCTTCTAAAATTCTCTTTGAACAATATAAAATTGTATCTGTCAAACAATTATTTTATAAAGCATCGGCAGTTTACATAAAAAATTTACAAATTGATAATCATATACAACATAAATATGAAACAAAGAATAAAATGGATGGTTGGATATCAACTGAAAAGTTCTCTACAACTTTGATGCAACAACATGCCATTTATATAGGTAAAAAGATTTATAATAATTTGCCAGTTTCTAAAAAAAAAACTAGTTTTTGGGGACTTGAAAATAAAACCAAATTCTGGTTGATTTAGAATTTTGAAAAATTTGAAAATCATTTGTATGTAGAATAATTTCGAATTTTGATGTTTTAATTGGTACCTATTTAGTTTGTTATTGTTTTTATTTATACAAAATGTAACCAGTGTTACTTAGGCATACATTTAAGTTCATTTTGCTACTTTTTCTTTCTTTATATGTATATATTATAGATATTCATCATGTGTCCTTTGATATAAGATCATTTCATAATTAATTTTACATGATCAGGACAAGTTTTTTACTTATCTGATCATGTTTTCATGAGAAATTCATTCGTATATTATCATATATTGATATTGAATTATTAACAAGTAATAAATTAATTAATAAATAAAATTTATTTATTAGAAAATGAAAGAATGCGGTTGTTACTCAATCCCAAATTAAAAAAATTAATATACAAAAGTACAAGAAAGCAGAGTATTTACATGAAACGAACCAAAGAGGTGGTATACAGTGGCACCAACCTCGAAGGTATTAAACTGGTTAGTGAGAAGCGTGATGGTGAAGGCGGACATTGCACTAGACATCTCAGCAGAGGTGGTGTGAAGTCCTCGGGGCTTTGAATTTCCGTAATCTCTTCGTTATAGATTAGACGCATTAATTCCAACCTTTGACTTATTGAAAAATAAATACAATCAACATTAAGGGAAGCTGTAGTTTCGTGTGTAGTGTGCGATTGTGGTGAAAAGCTGAATTTTTCTTAAAAGATACGTGGGTTGTTTCCGTGAGATTCTGTCGAAAAACTCTGTATACATGTAATGTGTATGTTGAACAAATTGAAATCTAATATTGTAGTACAGTTTTATACATATTTGTAGATACGCCTTTTGTAGCTTTACTGTACTGACTAGTAATCCTACTGAAGAAGTTAACTTGGAAAAAGTGTGTGGTAAAGGAAAAGCATATCATTTGTTCTCACACACGTCAATTTTACAGTCCTTTATAAAGAACGGCCATTTACAAAAACTCAGCTTTCTAGAAACATAAAAAAATTGCACAGAACATTGTTTTCAATAGATTATATTCCTTCAATATATTTTGAAAAATGCCCTCTCAGCCATACAGTTTGTATCAATTATGATAACTTGAACAAAGCCTGGGACGCATCCATCTGGCCCATGGGAGCCCATGCAAAGAAGTTTTTTCTTAGGAAAAAAAGACCTACATCAGCCGAAGTATGATGTAAGCAATGATAACATTAGAAACTATGACGGAGTGAGTATTTTTCACTTAAATATTCGAAAACTATCCAATAAATTCGACAAACTGTCGCTGTTCTTAGACAAGTACGATAAGTTTAGTGTTCTGTGTTTTTCGGAACATTGGTTGGACGATCATTGTTTGCAACTATGTAACATACCTAACTATAATTTGGTATCCTTCTTTTGCAAACCCAATCATGTACATGGTGGTGTGGCCATATTTATTCGTAGTAATATTGAATACAAACCTCTCAAACTCGAAAAATTTTGTATTGAGCGTGATATTGAAGTATGTGGCATCGAACTCCTCATCTCACAAACTGCCATTATCACAGTCTATAGATCAGCATGCATTGAAGATTGCTCTGTTTTCTTGGGTAAGCTTGAAGAACTCTTAAACTTTATTTCACAAAAATATACGCTGCTAATATTACTTGGAGATTTATTATTATTCATTTATTCACCCAAGAAACATTAAATGTTTTTACAGGGAAGTCAACGATTAATTGGCTATATATAATACGTATATAGGATAACTGAATACAAATTAAATTAAATTGTCAAATCTGATAAAATTCTAAAAAATTAGGAAACTAAGAAATACTCTTTCAGTTGTAATTTGAACTTCAATAGATGTTTTATATTTTTCAAACGGTTAGGTAATTGATTATAAATTATGATACCATCATGCAAAATGCACCTCTTTCCAATTTCAGATGTTGCCTTACTGGGATATAGTTCATTGAAATTTCTTGTTAGGTGTTTATGAATGACTTTATTTTCTGTAAAATGCAAACCAGTATATTTTTTTTTTAATCGGCTTAAATGAATAAACAAACATACTGATAATTTGTAAAGAGATTCCAAGTTCAATATTTTTTTTGGCTTGTACAAATTTTTTGTTGGTTCAATATAAACTTCTTGAAACCTTCTTCGAATCTTACTAATCTGATTTGCCTAACAAATTCTTTTGGTCTTGAGGTTACTATCAGCGAATTTACCAGAGTTGATAATAGTTGAAAGAGCTGTATAGACAATATACTCACAAACTTCGATGGGGACAGCTATGAGTCTGGTGTCATTGATCCCCGCCTCTCCGATCACTATGCGCAATTTATAAAATTAAATAATATCAAGAAAGTTACAAATGCCCCTCTCCTCAGAAGAAGTATAACTTCCTCAGGTATTATTGAACTCCAGACTTCGCTACATAAAGTTAACTGGAGCATTTTCAATGACAATAGCTCTCCTGAAGTTATGGCAGATTTTCTATTGAATCTTTATGAAAGTCTAGTCCATAAATTATTTTCTCTTGAAAAAGTCTCCAGTTAGTCCAACAGAACCCTTGTTAGCTGGTTCAATGATGACTTGAGAACATTGAGAGACAGAGTTCATTCCATAAAAACAATCTATGACGTGACAAACGTTCATAATCATAAACAAGTATATAAATACGTTATCAAAGAGTATCAAAAAGCCATTTTGGAATCGAAAAGGTCTGCTTACGATAAATTCATCAGTGACTCAGATAATAAAGTCAGAGATAGCTGGAAACTCATCAACTTTGAAAAAATAAAAATAACTTGCGTAAAACCTGTGATGATATCACACCCCATGAATTCAATATTTGTTTTACCACCATAGCCGAAACTATAATTAGTCAACTTCCTTCTAATTATGATATTGCTTGCCCATCATCACTCTATTCTAGTCTCAAACCTTCTTCAGCAGGATCCTTCTTCTTTGAACCTGTGACCACATCTGAAGTCTTCAGTGCCATAAGTGAGTTGAAAAATTCCAATTGCTTCGATGTCTATACCCTCAATAGTAGAATAATAAAAGAAACAAGTTCCTATTTGATTGAGCCACTCACGTCTTTTCAATGATTGTATAAGAGAGGGTACACCAGATAAATTCAAAATCAGTAAGGTTATTCCAGTTTTTAAAAAGGGTGATTTAAACCTACTTGAAAATCATCGACCGATTTCTATCGTACCCATATTTGGCAAATTTTTTAAAATTATTCTTAAAAAAGGCTAAATCTCTACTTTGAAGTTAACAATCTCCTTAACACGGGTCAATATGGTTTTAGAAAATCTTGTTCCATTGTACAAGCTGTTGTTCGTGTGGTCAGGAACATAGTTGATGGTTTTGAACAAAAACAGCAAAGCTCAGCCACACTGTGCGATTTGAGCAAGGCGTTTGACTGTGTTTCTCATCACAATCTACTAATGAAATTGAATGAATATGGAATCAGAGGAGTCAGTTCTTACTTGAACAACCGTAAACAATGCGTTGATCTTGGTGAGAACAGATCTTCGGATCTTTTGCCAATCGAGTCTGGAGTACCACAGGGCTCCGTTCTGGGACCTCTGTTGTTCATCATCTATATAAACGACTTCTTCTTTCACTTATTACCATATAAATGCGTAATCTATGCCGACGATACAACTCTCCTATGTTCTAACCAAAACTGTGAGAACCCGCTTGCCACAATGAAAACTATGGTAAATCAGTCTGAGAAATGGTTCAATGCTAACCTTTTGAAACTAAATGAAGATAAAACCCAACCTATCACATTCTCTACAAACAATAAAATAGTTAAAGTTGAAACTTTCAAACTACTAGGCATCACCCTAGACGATACTCTGAATTGGTAATATCACATTGAAGAATTACGTTCGAAACTTTCCAAATACCTATTTTTACTCAGTCAATTGAAGAATTTTGTCAGCTTGGACACTCTTGCCAGCTACGGAACTTTACTTTGGGGCAACTGCCCCAGTGCTGAGAAAATATTCTTACTACAAAAGCGAGCTATTAGAATAATTTCAAATGCCGGGTTCAGAGATACCTGCCGACCACTTTTTAAAAAACTAAACATAATGACGGTACCTTCTATTTTTATTCAATCTCTTTTGGAAATTCATAACCAAAAAAAACAAACATCTGACCAATTCACAGGTTCATGAACATAACATTAGAGGTGCAAATCTTCTAAGACCACCCACGCTAAAATTACACAAATCTTTGATGAATTCACTCAATGTTAATATTTATAATATATTGCCATCCACGGTTGAAGATCTACCTATATGTAGTTTCAAGAGGTTAACCAAAAATATCCATTGTTTTTACAGTATCAACGAGTATCTGGCCACACCAACTCACATGTTTGAATCTAAACCACTCTAAATATGGACTTTTGATTCTTTAGTTATTTACATCATGTTTTCGTCTTCATATACATTTGTGTCATCTCTGTTGACAGTTGTGTTCGTGCAAATGAAATGTTTGTTTTATACATACTCTGTTACTCTTCTATTTGAACTGTTCACATTTTTTTCAATTTTTATTCACTTGAAATGTTTGTTATTCATCTATTTGTATAGCTCAAATATTTTTGTCTTGACTTGCTACAAATGTATTTTTTTTCATAACGTTATTAATAAACTATCTATCTATTATATCAAATTTCATTATGCAGAACTTGATGAAAATATGTATGTCAAGTGTTAATTGATCAGTGCTTGTGATGTTAATGCACTTAATCTAAAACCTACCGTAATTTATCCAATGACCAGTAATGTGTAGCCCCATTCTTAATATCCTGTACCTCAACCGCCACAATTGTTTTTGGTATAGTAGTCTCCTCATCTTGATCGTAATCAATAACTGGCCTCAGATCAGCTGGTAGCGGAGAATAAAGAGTGTCTGTGAGCAGTGTGAATTGAAATTGCACCTGAAAAACGGGTATATTGCAGTTAACAAGTTAGTACTATCTTCGGAACATGTGATTTTTTATACATTTTGCGGCACGTCTGAAAAATGGGACAATAGAATTAAGGATTGATTCAACTCTAAATGTTTTGCTCCTAGCGATTATCAAAGCATTAGTTTTTAAGTTGACAGAAAAGACATTACAAACAAAAGCTTCTTCACAATATTACAGCAATAACAGTATATGTGACTTATTCAAATTGTATTTTGAATAATAACAAAATAAACAAACTTCATCGATTCCATTCTCATCAGGTTGGGCATCCAGTCCTGCAACCAATGCCATGTTCTCCTGGAAGTACTACAAGAAGTATGGCAGCTATGTGAACATCTCTCTTTATTCCTCAGCTATTTCATTATTTCAAGAGTTATTTTTAAATACTCCGACATCGGTAGGTAATTTTCAAGTTTTTTGTTCACAAAGCAAATATAGTTATATTTTATGCCTTTTGCTATTACTCTCAGACATAATGATAATAATGATTGAGGTTGGGTTTAAAAGCAGCTTTCATAGCTGAACTCCTTTTCATCATAATTATGATTGTATTGATTTTTTTTCTTATGATGAATAAAGACATATTATTATTATTATTATTATTATTATTATTATTATTATTGTATAGAGTGTGTCCCTAAACTCAACGTCATCCTTTGTAGGGCAGATACTCCAGCTCATGACTGACCAGAATATCACAATATGACCTCAGTAAAATATTGATAGTTTTGGAGATATTGGCAGTTTTATGAATTTCGTGAAAATCGAAACCTTTGATCAGTATTTCGAGTGCCACAGGTACAAAACTTCATAGTTTATGATTCTAATTTTTGTTATGCAACCTTTAATAACCCTTCTATTGATCAAAATCCAAAATAAAAATATTGGTGCAATACCTTTGGAGAAAAAAAATCATATTTGCCCGATTCACTAGTTAATTTATTTTATTACCTTACTCAGACTCTTCATACTGTAAACAAAATCACCAAGCGAACCTGGCAAGTTATTTAAAAAATTGCTCATTCGGTGTAGTTTTTGATATGATACAAGATTCACTATCTTCCACTTGAGGAAAAAAGATATTCTCAGTTTACTGCAATAGGAGCTCATTGTGAGATTATTGGTGTGTTCCGTTTCATGCATTGAGGACATAATGCGCAAATAATCGTTCCGTTTCTCACATTGGGAGCGCATTGACACGCCCACTTTTATATTCCCCTCTTTGGCCTTGAGACATCGAAAGTGCATGAACTACTGCCCGTTCGTCTAGCAGCGATGAATGCGATCCAAGTTAGATCTGTCAAACTCAAAAGTCAAAACAAAGAGTTTCTTGTCTGTGGTTTCATGTTCAAACAGAAACGTCAGAAACCGAATTAAAAGTTTAAATTTGATATTTGATGAAGTGTCGAGTATCGTGCATTATCACATTTACCTGATTTACCGTATAATGGAAGAAAAAATCGTCAATTCATTTAACATCATTCGTCGCGGTCTCATGCCAAAACCACGACTGTGCAATTTGTTATTTCGAATGCGAAGAGTTTTAAGAATATTCGTGCTTCTTGCTTTGAAAACCTAGGTAAGTTTTCACATTCGCGAATTCACTCTCGTTCACAGTAGACAACCTGATAGCAATTTCGTGAGTTTGGCATTGAAAATTTTGGTAGAAAATTAGTATTTTACATATTGAAGTCAGAACCCTAGAATTAGCATATTCGCGGTTTTGGCGTGGGACAGACGATATTATCCTCATAACTATCACTTGTATCTGAATCTGAGCTACTCTCATTTTCACAAAGCTCGCTTCCTACTCTTGCCATTAACACTTTCGTTCTACCCATATAAATTTATTTACTAGATTTACATATTTGTTTTTGTTACATAAGAATTTGGTTGAATGATAAAGTGATAAATGTCAACATCTGCGGAAACGGCATGCACCACCCAAGCAAAAATCGTTCCGATTCAACCCACCAACGTCAATGTTAGTTGAAACGGAACACTTGATTATGTCTGCAACAGTGATGCGATGAATGCATGAAACGGAACACGCTTAATAAAATCACTTGGTAAATTGAAGTGACAGGTATTTATTGACAACTAAACAAAAAATAAAGAAAAACTAGATAATGTGTATAAACTGCCTGCCACCAAGTCGAATGCAAGCGTGTTATCTTTTTATAAATCATTACAAGGCTACTTCCAAGCAATACGATCCAAATCAAGTAACTATTTTATTTGGAATACTTCGACAGAAAAGATCTTAAAAAGAACTCCAATTTTTTCCTAGACGATATGGAAGACAGTCGGGGCAATGAACTGGTGCAGTTTGCTGGGCTGCTCAAAACAGATGTGGCTGCTGATATTGACAGCATAAAGAAAAAGCACGAGGCTCAGGAACTTCAAGTTTATAAATAGGCCAAGCAATAGATATATTGTCCTTGACAAAAATACTACCTGGAAGCCGCCGGTGCCATCCCGTGCAGGACAGTCCGTAGTTTATTCCCACCATGTCCTCTACTCGAAAATGCCATTTTTAAATTTGTTATAAACAATAAACAACAAAAAATCGCGTTTTTTATAGTTTTTTTATTGTAAAATGAAAACTATTGAAGCAGTGTTAACGGTACAAAGAGATGAACTGTAGAGAATTGAATTCCGAAGAGAATCACGGGTCAAACGATCCGATCGGATAATTAGAACCGGAGAAAAGCGGGAAAACCCGGAAAATTGAGTTTTTTTTTCATTTAATTCATAACTCTGCCATTTTACAATATTAATAGCTGAAATTTGGAACGATAGTAGCTATTGACGTGTAATATATGTGTGCAAAACTTGGATTCAGTCGTATTGATAGTTTTCGCACAATTCTCTTTTGAATTTATTTTGGAAATATTTTCGCGGAGAGCTGGATGCGTTTGAGGTCGTCCGATTGAAATTTAAAAAATAGATTTGGAAAGTAGACGTGAACAGTAACAAAAGGTCTATTCTGATTTTTCGATAAAACGCGTTTAAGTGTGTTAAAAACTAGTGAGAACATGAGGGAAAACGGCCGACCGCGCGTGAGCGATCGAGTGGTGGGGGACTGTGCGAATCGAGGAGAAACGTATAAATAGGCGCGCGCTGTGGACGCCAACGGTCCTCGCTAACCGCCCAGGAGCTCGTAGTTTCAAGCGTTATAGCTGTGCGCGTCGTTTTTGGTACACAAATTCATAGCGTTCGTTACAGTTCCATGTAAAATTTACCATTTTTAGTGCTTAAAAATTCATATATCTGTCTACCAGTGTCCGGCGAAGATACGTGTTACAATTTAGTAACAAATAATAATGATATAATTAGTAGATCCGAGGATGAAAGCGATGATGCCTGCCAAAAAAAGGAGGATTTTGTAATTGCGTTCAAATAAAAATGTACAGTTATTATTATGTAAGAAAATTGATTACTTTGTTTTGTAATAAAAAATCTGCTATCTATTCATATATTTTATATATATATATCAAGATATGTAGCAACAAACATAGAATACCTGCTTATTCTTTCATCAATCATAAAATCTGAGTCAATAATCGAATTCCTCAGATTCTGATACCCCAAAATCAAGAAAAAGACCAATCAAATAGCTGCAGTACATGCCGAGGTAAACAAGTGCAAAGAATTGTAAGTTCCTCGATTCGCATAGTCCCCCACCACTCGATAGCTCACGCGCGGTCGGCCGTTTTCCCCCATGTTTTCACTAGTTTTTAACACACTTGAACGCGTTTTATCGAAAAATCAGAATATACATTTTATTACTGTTCACGTCTACTTTCCAAATCTATTTTTTAAATTTCAATCGGACGACCTCAAACGCATCCAGCTCTCCGCAAAAATATTTCAAAAAAAAATTCAAATGAGGATTGTGCAAAAACTAGCAATCCGACTGAATCCACACATAAAGTACACGTCAATAGCTACTATCGTGACAAATTTCAGCTCTTAATATTGTAAAATGGCAGAGTTATGAATTAAAGAAAATAAACACAATTTTCCGGTTTTTCCCGCTTTTCTTCGGTTCTAATTATCCGATCGGATCGTTTGACCCGCGATTCTCTTCGGAATTCAATTCTCTACTGTTCATCTCTTTGCACCGTTGACACTGCTTCAATAGTTTCCATTTTACAATTAAAAAAACTATAAAAACGCGATTTCTTGTTGTTTATTGTTTATAACAAATTAAAAAATGACATTTTCGAGTAGTGGACATGGTGGGAATAAACTACGGACTGTCTTGCACGGGATGGCACAGGCGGCTTGCAGGTAGTCTTTTTGTCCAAAAAGCAATTATTTGTGGCTCTATTGCTTGGCCTAAAACTGTTAACGGAAAATTATTTGGAATCGTGTTTCCCAAATGTTGGAATAGTATTTCGCATTTACTTGATTTTGATAATCATTAACTACAGCGGAGAACGTTCTTTTTTAACGTTAATGTGTTAAGGACTACAATGGGACAAGAACGTCTAAACGACCTCTCTATGATTAACATAGACAATGATTAACAAAGAAATATTGATTTGACGAGTGTTATCTCCAAATTTGCCAGATTAAAATTACAGAAAGTCTTTTTGTAAATGTGCTGTTTTATTTTATATTCTATACTTTAATACTTAATGCAAATCAAGGGCCTCTTGTTCACATTAGCTACGGGCCCCACGGTGGCTTTATCCGGCACTGCCTACACTACACAATACTAACAAGTAGTGTTCAGTGATCGAAACTGTAAACATTTCTCTTGAAAATGCCAACCACTCGTGTTGGCGAAACGTCGAGATTTTCTCTAAATAAACGTCGGCCTAAAAACCCGAAAAACCATCATTCATTCAACGATGGCCGCGAAAGCCTTTCACAATTTGTACACAATACTTTTTGAACTTAGCTCCATTTTGAAAGAAAAATCCCTAAACAAAATAAAAGTCCCTAGTGTTTTGTATTTTATGGAAAATCTCAATATTTCCGTAGTTATGAACAATTTCAATCATATTACGGGGTTCCTGAAGCTGCCAGGAAACCTGACATGAAGAAAAGTTGCTGAAAAACGTGTCAGTAGTTTTATAGCCAAAAGTTGTGTTGTGGCATGATTGCATCCTTATCCGAAGTCCTCTATTCGCCTACTGTTTGTTCTCTCTGATCCGATCAGCAGGAGTTCGGTGGACAGCGGTTCCCAAAATGTCAGCGAATTTAAAAAAAAAAAACATTTAGCTTATTAATTTTTTCTGAATTTTCAACCACTGTACTAGAATACACCCAGTATTAAAAACCTTCACCGAGATGTCAATAGGGCGCATCTGAACTTTCGAGTACTTATGTTTGTTCCATAGAAGAAAATTAAATAAAATATAAATCTAAATATATAGCTAATGGTCCTACCTTTTTCTTTAGCTCGACAGATATCGCATTGGCTTCCTTCAAAAATATGGCGTTACCCCACAGATCATCCCGCAGTGAAGTAAACTGGTGAAATTTCCATTTCCTCCAGGCGTGAGCGGCAAGTTCGAACTCCTTCTCAGTCCAGTTGCACTCTGCGTCAAACAGAGGGTTCACTGGAAAAGTGCTTACTTATATTTTAAAAACTGTTTCGAAGATTTATTGAACTATCCATTTTATTCGAGAAAGAATTATTTTTTTCATACAGATACTGCTATAATGAAGGCTGACATCAGGTATGAATAATGGCAATAGGGAATATGCAAGTGATTTAAATTTACTTGATTTTTTTACCGCCGATACTTTATTGTCTTGACATTACACCTACACCATTAGTTTATCATTTAGTTTGTATTTAACTCCATAAAACTTCAATTAAAATGTGCATAATAAGCGCGCGGAATTCAAATTTGCGAAACGCATCACCATTGGTCGAAACGAAGAATGACGTCACATGGCACGATATGACATTTATCCTTTTCTTAGAAGATTTGTTCTTATTTATATATTTGTAGTGTTTTCCATTACATAGGGCGATTTTAGTCTAGTGACAATTGTAAATTATCAAGAGCAATGACTAAAAGTGGTCCGACAATACCTGAACTGATAAGTAGTAATAGTTTATCAAATTGTCGGAGGTTAGGGGTGACGGGTGAGTTTTTGTAATGAAATGACGAACACAGCAGATATATTTACACTTGTTACATAAACACTTAATAATTAAAGTATATACAATTGCTAAATAATAACTATCGAGCTCGACCAGATAAATGCTAGTCGGAAAACGGAGAACATGTCGGATTGAGAACTCAAGAACCACTGAATATTTTTTCTCTTCATTCAAACTCCGCCCTTTCATTGCCGGCCAGAAATAAGGGAAAACCTAGTCATTGCAAATTTCCAGTGTCCGTCCGGCTTACGGAAGGGTGATAAAGCTAATTATTGTTGGCAGTTTCGTATCGGAGGTAATCCGATTACCAGAAATTTAACTATGGCATTCCCAGTTATTTCCCCATCATAAACATTAATAGTCGGACAAACGACTATTGAATTTAAGAAGTAAATAAATGAATATAAAATAATTAGGAATGTAAAAGATTATTTTCTTTGAAAAATTAAAATAATGTCGGAGTTTTAATGTTGGTAAAACCCCTACAAAATGATAGTTTTCCTTTTGTCACTTAGGTGAGGCAGGTATAGACATAGTTATCTCCCGCTTGATATACAAAACATTTATGCATACAAAACTTTCTTCTGATCAATTCACTTCATGTTAACTATCGAAATACAATGTACTCACATTGAAAATTGAAATGATCTTCACAACAACGTAAATGTGATATTGGAAATACTTCGCCTCTTCTCATAACCTTACACCGTTGTTTACGTATTGTCGCATCTCATGTAACAGAAAAAAATACTTTATTTGGTGTACTTATATAATTGTGTTTTGGCATTCCGGTACTAGACAATACCAATAAAATGTTTTTTTAGCATTTTCCCTTCTCGTAATAACGATTAAAACTGCAAATCCCTAAACTAATTAATAACTGTCAATAGTGTCAATGGCCATAACTATAGAAAGGCTTGTTCATTGAAGAATGCTCTGGTTGATCCAGATCACTTTCACATATGTTCATCTCTCTCTAACACTTGTACTGCATTTGTCTTACTCTTTTATAAAATATCAACTTCAAGCAAGTAGAGCAATCAGAGTACGTCTCAACGAACGACACTGAAGAAGAACAACACTGATTGCGCTATGTGACGTCATCCCCAGCGCGCGAAAATGGAGGCGTTCAAATAGGTCAAATTCAATCGGTATTTTATGTATAATTTTAAAAATTAATTCTGTAACGAAGTAAAAAATGTATTGAACAAATTAAAAAATATTAAGCATATTCCCTATTCCGTAAAGTTACCAATTATTTCAGGTCGACTCTCCATGATATACCTGGCTGCAGGAAGACTATGCACTTACCAGAAACTTGTATTTTGAGATTCAATATTTCTTAGATCCCAGCGTGCAAAAACATCTTTAGGAGTTTCTGAGATGTTTCGAAAATGTAGACACGCCGATGTTTTTTGAGACGTAGTATTTATTTATTGAAGATAGTATACTACAGAATAAGATAAAATTCCAAATGGTACATAGGTAAAAAGGTTTTAAAAAATGTACAGTTGTGTGCATAAAAAAGTCGTACGGCAGTTATAGGCTATTTTGAGTCAGGCTTGTCAATATTAATTATTAAACTTCTTATCGACTTTGACAAGCAGTGCCAAAATTAATTTTTAGCTTATTTTTTGTATTCTTTCCCAGGGTGTGTTTGTGATTATATTTTTGAAAAATGATTCAGAAAATATTTTATTTTTAATTTGTATGTGTTCCTTTGTGATTTTAAGAGTCCCTTTTCTTTAATTTGGCCCAGAGTCCTCTGCATATTTTGACTATTATTAAATTAGTGGTTTAAGAAAAAAGGAAAAAAAGTTAATTTTGTGTGATGTACCAGAAACTTCGAAAATATAATGTTGTCTTTGGAATGCTTTAAAAAGAACGAGGGAAAAATGCCTTTTGTGATGTCCCAGGAACATCTCTAACAACGTTATAAATAAAGTGATTCAATGTAGGCGAAAAGCTTTGATAATGTTATGTTCTGTCTTCAAAAGGGCTTCGAAAAGAACGAGGAAAAAATTCCTTTTGTGATGTCCCAGCTACATCTCTAAAAACGTTATAAATACAGTGATTTAATGTACGCAAAAAGGGTTCAAAATGTTATGTTGATTTTTCAAAAAGGCTCTGGAAAGAACAAAAAAAAATTGTGATGTCTCGGATCATCTTGAAAATAGCCACGTGCGGCGGACATTCGCCGTTACAGGCACATTCTGTTCATGTATGAATAGAACACAGTGGGGGTTTGATGTTTCAAAGTCTTACTTTTAACATCTCCGATATGTTTCTGTGGTCGCTGGATCATGATCTCTCATGATAATCAATATTTCTCAATACAATAGTAGCTATTGCTTTGCCAATCAAAGTTTAACCTGTCAAGTCAGGAAAATAAACAGGAAATTCCATAACTAACATAAAAACATACCTATTATTGTTCGTTTTTCACTTTGATTACTGTTAGTGAACACCTGCCTATTCATTACAATTCCAGCCATGTGATGAAGGCCCCAACAAAGATTTTATTTGAGCGCCCTATTCCTCAAGAATGTTACAAATTGGGAATATATTAATTTTTTCATCTTAGCAGAATTAAAAAGAAATGTACCAGTTTAAATTTTCATCAATTTATTCATTTCTGCAATTCGTAATAATGGAACAAGAAATTTTCATGAACTGCAGACTGATAGAATCAGGACTGAAATCGGAATAAAAGGTATAATGATACATGATGCATTTTTAATAAACTAACAAGCACATTCGGGAGTTCCACAAGAAATAACTGTGTTGGGCCCTACCCTTTCCTTATTGTATGTGAATACCTCACCATTATCGATATTTCAGGGAAGTTCACCCTCTTCGCAGATGACACGACTATACGAATAGTAAATACCCTTGCGAGTTGCGATTTCAAAAAAAGTTAAAGATTGGTGTAATGCAAACATGTTATCACCCAATTCAACTAAAACAAATTTAATATCATTTAGATGCTCGCTCAATGAACTAGTTTTTCAAGAAAGAACCTTGGAAAATAAAGATCTCACTAAATATCTAGGTGTGTTGATTGACCAGAGTTTAAAATTTGAAGATCATGTAAAACAACTCCCTGGGACGTTATGCTATTAGAGTGATTTCTAAAGAATTGGGGCTCAACACCGCCAAAATAGCTTACTATTCACTCATTGTCTCTCAGTTGCGTTACGGAATACCGTTTTTGGGAGCATACAGTCCATCTTCATTCAAAAGTTTACCTATATTACAGAAATGGGCTATAAGGTATATATGTAACCTCAAACCAAGAGAATCTTGTAGAACGTTTTTAATGAACAATACTATTTTTACTGTTATTGCACTATTCATATTGGAATCTGTTTGCCTAGTAACTAAGCAAATAGTGAACTTTGCTGAGTCTTCTCTGAAACTCCCAGTGTGAACCAAAGATATTACCACAGACTCAATTCATTACAACGGTGGGAAAATGTACAATAATCTTCCCCTGCACATGAGATTTGCAAATCTGAATGACTCCCAATTCAGGAAGGCAGTCAAACAATTTCTATCTGATAGACCCTATTATAGTTTGCAGGATTATTTTAACGAATGCTTTTAACTGACTCACTCATTCAAAAAATTAGCAACAGATTTCGAAAAAATTATTTATAGTGAAGTTCATACACACAATGTTGTGGAAATAAGTGAAGATTGAATGAAACTAGGCAACTATATTGAACTATTTTGAACAGATATTATACTGTAAATTGTATACACATGTTGAAAATTATATAGTACCTCACCAACATGGATTTGTCTCAAAAAAATCATCTAATACTAATCTGTTTCTTTTTAGTAATCATGTATTTGAGTCAATGAAATGTAAATCTCAGCTTGATGTTATATATACGGATTTCAGCAAGGCATTCGATAAAGTAGATCACGACATATTACTAGAGAAATTGGGTAGTTTTGGATTATCGTATAACCTACTTCGTCTATTCAAAAGTTATTTAGAAAACAGATATATAATGACTAAACATAACGGAAACACATCAGGGAAATTTGAGGCAAATTCTGGAGTGCCACAAGGCTCCAACCTTGGACCTCTTCTTTTTGTACTTTTCATTAATGATTTGCCTAAAGCACTAGTATCATCAAATGGCCTTATATTCGCAGATGACTTCAAAATATTTAAAAAGATAGAAACAGTGAGAGATTGTGTTATGTTACAGAAGGACATTAATAGAGTATTTGAATGGAGTTATAAAAATAAATTATTTTTCAACCTAGGCAAATGTTCTGTTTTAACAATAACGCGTATTAAGCAACCATGTCTCTTTAATTATTTAATGGGTAGTCAAAGCTTGCAACGCTGCACTGAAATCAAGGATTTAGGCATAACTTACAACAGCACATTCTCATTTGTCATACACATTGAAAATATTTTGAAGTCAGCTAATAAAATGTTAGGTTTTATAATAAGACAATCTCATATTTTTAATAATATTAACACACTTAAACTTTTGTACTATAGCTTGGTTAGGAGCAAGTTAGAGTTTGGCTCACTAATTTGGTTCACGGAAACTCAAAGTAATTTAAACAAATTAGAAAAAATTCAAAATAAATTTTTAAGGTTACTCTATTTTAAAAAACATCACGTATACCCTGACTACCAGACAATAAGAAGTACAACTCTAAGGAATGAATTTAAGATATTATCTCTAGAAAATAGAAGACAACTCTCAGTATTGGTATTTTTATATAATATCATAAATAATAGAATTAACTCCCCTGAACTTTTGTCTTTAATTAGATTTAACGTGCCACCTAGAAGAATGCGCCAGGTTCCAATGTTTAATATTCCTCCATCATTTAACATCTCGAGATCACTTACGGTAAACATGTTTCGACTTGCGAATCAATTCAATGCATTAATAGATCTAGAATGGACAGTTTCTACCAGAGTTTTTCGTAAAACAATCTTGGAGCATTTAATATCTATATCTCTGTGAAGACCTTTGAAGGTTGTATCAATCCTCATACAATTCAATTAATTTAGGAAAAACCATACGAATATAATTATATATTTACACATAACTATTTTTCTTAAGTGTCTACATTTTGTGAATTTTATAATTTCTGAAAATTTTATTTTATTATGTATCATGTACTTTGCACAATGTACCCAATAACATTTTATTCATGTAATAAAACCGTAAGGTTTGTATGAATAATAAATAAATAAATAAATAAATAAATAAACAAGTTGTGAGTGACTTATGGAATAATACCCATTCGTAATCGAATCAATTGATAATCATTGAAGTTTTGTCTAATTTTACTTACCAAAAATATCATCTTCATTATTGAAATCTTCTGGGGTGTAAGAACTATACATCGACATCGTCATGCTTTGTTCCTCAACTTGTTTCTGCAATGCATCAATCCTGGCTTCATAAGTCTGTAAACATAAACCATTGTATATTTTTAAATTCAGTACATTTCATAAATTTTTCGCACCTTTCTCTGTTCCTCGAATAACTGATCAGCAGTTTCCTTCTCTTTGCGGTACTGTTCCTCCAAATTGACCAGTTTCTTCTCCATTTCCACTTTGAGATCAACGCCTTGCTTTTCCAACAGCTCGATTTGTGCAAAGTTCCAATCCACGTTTTCAGAGGTTTCAGACGTTATCATATTCTTTTCTCTCAATTCCCTGACTTCCTCTGGATGAGTGAATCTGAATACATGGTTTTTCCCAAGAATGACCCTCGAGGCTGTTTTGAGTTGAACTGGTTCAGTAACCTATTCAAAGATAATCCAGTTTGAGAAACAATAAAATACATCAGTAAAGAGAGTACTCACCTCTCGTCCATTAACGTAAATTAATGCCCCATTCAGAGGCACCAAAGTTACTCGATTGTCCTTGTTTTCAAAAACGCAGTGTTCTGATTTAATATGTGATCCACACAACTGAATGTCCTGTGGCATGTCTGCTTGATCAGAGCCGATTCTCGTCAGTCCTTCCTGGAATAGGGTCGTTCAGTGAAATTAACATTATAACCTTTTTATGGATATACTCGAAGTGTCTGGTCCCCTAATGTACTGACAAAAATTTCAGACCAATAGCTTTATTCTGTACTGAAATAATTCAAGTTGAAGTTGAGCGTTGGTGGAAAAGTACGGAGAACAGCGCGTGACGTCACTATACGCACACGAGTGGCCGCGGCATCGCTTGTGTTACTCGTATTCATCATGTTGGTGAAGTGTCTTGTTCTTTTTAAAATGTACGCATTGAAAGCTGGATTCATGAAAGCTGATTCTGGTAATCTACCAGAATTGAATATATTTATGATAATGGGCTATTTCAACAAAAATAAGGACTTTATTAGCAGTGTAAAGTAAAATTACAACAGCAAGTAAACACATTAGATTTCATCAGAAGTATTCTTCTATACTTGCACCTTATGAAAAGACAAAATAGTTGTGGTTAAACTGATAGATACCTACTATCGGATTATTTTGTTTAAAAACCAAAATGGTTTAGTCCCAGATAACACAGGATATTCTATGGATATCCATTTTATGTTCAGTTCTGGTCGGATATCCATCGAAGGATTTGAAATGGACATTCTTCAGCAAATATCCTATGGATATCCATAAAATATCCACAGTTATTATGGATGTGATCGAATTGCAAGAGTGATTTTGATATTATCAATTTCTGAGTTTCTTCCATGGTCGTACACGAATAGAAGCATTTCAAGAATACTCTTATCTTTCGTTTCCGACTGGATTTGAAATGAATATTCATAAGATATCTGTAGGGATTATCCATAAGATATATTACATGGATATAGTTCAGGAATATCTTATGGATATCTTTGAAGGATATCTTATGGATGTACAGGTTGGTACCCCCCGAACATCCATTGGACGTCCATAGTATATCCTTTGGATATTTCCAGACGTCCATAGTACATCCAGCATATCCATAACGGAAGTCCAGTGGATATCCATTGGATGTCTGTGTTATCTAGGAAATGTCGAGCTGAATTTTGGATATCGATGTTTTTTTCTCTCTTCAACGTACACAAATAGTATCTTTATGAAAATAATCTTTTTCCTGGACCGTTGGAAGATCCGTTGGAAGATATTCTACAGATGGCCATAAAATATCCGAACCTAATATAAAATAATGAATGTTTTGTATTCTTAAGTTCTGTACTAAAATGCACTATATGAGAGCTCCGACCATCGCTGCTGTTATTAACAATTTTGGAAGAAAATTCGATAAATCGCTAACATTCTATCTACGTAAGATTAGTCGGGTTAGGTTAGGTTGACTGGTGATTCACTCTTTTTTAACTCAGTTTGCCTTCTTCTTGTCTTGTCATTTAAACTTACCGCCATGACAGTGACCAATCACAGAGCGCGTATGTCGTGCAGTTTATTTGTCGTCAGTTCTGTGATTGCTGGCTGACTGGCTGTGCGATTAGTGCGAAAGAGAAACTTAACCTTACTTGCTTACTTTTGTGGTTTTACTGGTTTTCCATTACATGTGTCTCTGATTCCCGGTTTAATTCACGTGGATTTTGGTTTTGGGAAATTGGTTTTTTTCATTCCTTGAAATACATTTTGATGGTAAGTGGTAGAAATATAATATTTAAACTATTTTCAATGAATGCAATTAGGTGAGAGAAAATGGATAACATCAAGAAATATCAAACAAAAAGGCTGATGTACTTATAAAAAATAAAAATTGGAATCCGAACGAGTATTAGCTAAAGAGTCTACAAACTTCACTAATGAAGCCTGTTCCATCTCGTCAATGGTCGACTTCAACATCATGCATTCCTGATAATGAAATAATGTCTATTGAAAATAATAATTCTGATTATTCATCAACTCTTATTACAGAATTTGATAGTTCTGCAAACGAGGTTGCCTCTTTGGATAATGGATTCGTATTCAATTCAGTTACAGAAAACACTTTTCACGAAACTAATAGAGTCGCAAACAGATATGAAACATGCGAACAGATAAGATGAATAAAATATAACTGCACCATGTAGGGATGTTTTATCGATATTTGTAGAATTTGATCATTTCCACATTGATTCCTTGAGAAAATCAAACAATTTGTGGAGTATTTGGATAACAGGGAGATATTCAGAGCTGTTGTGAGTGAATAATGTTTTCCCTGTCTTTTTATCAAAAATATCTTTTTCAGGTCGATGAAGTTTAAAAAATTGAGGGTTCATCAATATATGATTTTATAAAACGTTGTCTTTCTTCCAATGTAACAAATGATTTTGCATCAGAAAATAGCTGGTATGGGGCAAAAAAAAGAATTTTTGTTGAACTCAAATTGGCTGAACTTTTACTAGGTAATGAGAATATATTTCATATAAAGTTCTGCCTATAATGAAGAATACACATAGTGAATTCTTCAATAGAATTTGATTTTATTCCTAATCTTCAGAAAATTAATTCCTTATTCCGGCTTGAATTTTCTTCACTTATGTGGTATAGGATTAGTGTTTACTCAATTAATTTCAGACGTAGCTAATTCCAATTGTCTGGCAGCAAATATAGGAAAATGTCAGGAGAAGCAATAAAAAGTTGGCTACAAATAGCCAAAGAAAGACATCTGCTAGCTTCGAAAAAACAGGAAAAACCCCAAGAAGAAGAGATTGCCATTCTCTGAGTGGCCTGTTTTTAATTTATTTTTGGTTTCAAAAAGAATATTTTATTATTACAATATATTATATTCACACCTTTTATTCTTTTAACTTCATAATTTGTTATTTCATCAATAAGAGAATAAATACATTTTTTTATACTCTCGTTTTTATTTAATTAAAATTATTATTGTTTTGTCATACCAAAGTAATTTTTATTTATTTAAAAAAATCCCTAAAAGATATCTTTTGGATATATGTGAACAATATCTTATGGATATCCTTGTGGATATCTTGTAGATGTTCCTGAATAACATATTAAGAATATCCGTGGAAAATATTTCATGGATATTCCTGAAGGATATCTCTTGGAAGTCCAGCTTGTTCCACTCGGAACATCCACTGGATGTCCATAAAATATACACCGGATATCAACTGGATGTCCTCTGGATATCCCCAATGTCCAAAATTAATGTCCAGTGGATATCCATCGAATGTCCGTGTGTTGACTGAGTAGATATCTCTAATGTTGAAATTCCATATTTTGATCCATTGAGAAATGAACATTTTGCTGAAAAATAAATTCCTTGAGAACAAAAAGTATTTTACCCCTTCACCACACAAGTAATTTAATTCCTAGATGCGCATTTCGATAACAAAGTTATCTTCATCAGTAGGGATTACTAAACTAGCTAGTTAATCCGGTGCGTTTATAGATGTATTCCTACACTCCGGTGCCACGCAACTTTTGCAAAAACTCTTTTTATAGCTCATTATAAATCAAACAACAGTAAATATAGTCAACACACAACGAAAACTGACCCGAGTTGACTAATAACGAATACCTCTTGTCTGGCGCTCTTCAGCCGTACGTATAGTGACGTCACAATCAGCCGCGCCTCATTTAGACGCGCTCGGATTTCAAATATTAATTTTAGGCTGTAAACATGAAAATAAAAAAAAAAGATTTTTGGTAGTTAGACTAATTGAGTACAGTACTTTTTAATTACGAAAAAAAAATGTTGAATGAGCCTATTGTTGATTTTGAATACAACATGAACGAAAAGTACACTGATAAATCTAACCTTGATGTAATAAATCAAACATTCGGACATGAAAGGATCTTCATTTAGATTAACCAAATGAGGAGTGCATTTTGGCGAAAATACACCAACAGTGTTCCCATCTTCTTTAACAGCTACACCCATCTCAGCAAAAACAGCCTCTCGTTGTATTCTTATTGCTTCCGTTTTCTTCAACTTTTCCTCCCAGGTTTCATTTAATTCTACAAAAGTTCCCCTTAAGCTATTTGGAAACCAAAAAAAAAATATCATCTTACCAGCTATAAGCTTCTCACTAGCTTGTAACTGATCCACAGCTTCTTCGGCTAGGGTAGTTGACTGAGTTCTGGACCTTTCAAGTTCTTTGTTATTTCTGGTAATTATGGCTTCTTCATTTCCTATAAAAAAGGTTACTTTTCGAAAATCCAGTACATCTGAAGATCATGATATTGCTTAAAGCCAATGAACATATAATAATTTTAATTTAGAAATAAACGTTCTGCCAATTGGTGGGTTCAAAATCTTCAAGCCCAAGCCACATTTAGATTGATTACTTTTGAAGTCTAATGGTGAAAAAAATACTAATTCCACCAATCCATATAACATGTAAAATTCACAAATATGCTGATTAACCATTGGACTTTTTTTGTTGCCTCCAATAGGAGTAATTATTTCAATAATTAAAGAGGATTATTTGAAGAGAAATCATTTGTTATGGAGAGCATAGTCATTCATCGCTGTTTTTAACTTTCACTTCTCCATTTCAATATGAAAAGAACAAAACAAACTTGAAAATAAAGGAAATTTACATGACATTTACATTATTATTGGCAGGTCATTTGAATTTTGGTTAGAAATTGAACTAAAATATTTCACAGTTATCATAGACCTTCGTATTTGGTAAGAATTTTATGATTTTCTGAATTTTCCCCTCTCACTTTGTTCTAGACTGCACATCTTTTATTCACGCAATATTGAGGATTGAAACGTTCGTCAATACATAAAAATTCGCATTCAGAAAATTATTAGTTATTGGACATGTGATTGTTTGGTTTGAGACACTCCAAACAATCACAAACTGGTGATCGAAAAAATAAAATAAAGTAAAAACGAGCGAAACTTTCACAAACATAGTTGGTGGTCAACATGAATATTGTGATATTTATACGAGAGTAGCATAATACAGGCAAGTTATTGAATATTAATGAAAATAGGTACTAATTCATTTCTTCCTTACAAAAATATGATTCGATTTGTAAAGAATATTTTCTTTCAATAATGAATACTTGGTTTGTTTGTTGGAAGCGTAATATTAATTTTTTTATCGAGAAAATTGTCATATTAAAATTAAAAACTGACCGTTTGAGCTATTTTTCGAAACTATCGTATACAGTGTGTCCAAGATAAGAATGAACAGCATGGAGATATCGGAAACGGTAAGAGATACGGGGTCGATTAAATTAGAGAAAAGTAGCGCATTTATGTGCCCAACAATATGCCATTTAGAAAGTTTTAATATTCCGAGTAGTTACGGAGATATCCGAGAAAAACCGAAATTTGAGAATTTCGTTTTTATTTTCTCCTAGGTTTATTTTCAAAGGAAATATAAAACAAATAGCCACTTTTTAAGGACTACCAGATAACCAGATAACGTAATCAGAATTTTTCTGCGACGTTTCGTCTTTTAGAAAACATCATCAACTTTTTATTTTTATATGGGCCGAAACTAAAGTCTACCATGTCTACGACTCCATTTTTCATTGTGAATACAGCAACGTATCACACAGTATGATTTCAGAACCATTTCTCGTGCAAAATAAAATTTAGTGATTACTTAGCCTGTTTTTCTTCAATTTTAGATAGTAGGAGCTGGAAAAAATTACACATAATGTTCTGTTGTCATAATAATACTGTAGTTTGGTAGAATTTTTGACATATTACCGTTCCCACATTCACATCTCGTTACCTACCTAATTTGTGTTAAAAATGGAAAACGGCAGCTTTTCGAATACTGAAAAAATTGCTATGTTGTAATGTTACATTTTGTGCCAAATAAATTGTGTTGATGCTGAACGTGCGTACTCTAATAAGTATACAAAGAGGCGACAACCTGGTAAATCAATATTGAGACGGTTAGTTTTTAATTTAAAAGAATACGGATCATTTAAAAAACCTGTGGTTTCTCGACAAAAGCTATCTAATGAAGAAAGTCAGCGTGATTGTTGTCGAAAATCCTGAGATATCCACTCGCACCATTGAAGATAATACCGGAGTAGCCAAATCCATAGCTCACTTCATTTTAAGAAAAAATAAATATCATCATGGACTCAGACCAGGTGACGATGCAAGGCGAAGAACCTTTTATGAATGGTACACTAGAAAATGCCAAGACGATGAAAATTTCCCTTCCAAAATAATTTGGTCTGATGAAAGTATTTTTAATAGGCGGAATGTTCATTATTGGTCACAACAAAATCCGCGTGTACACAAAGTGTCCAGACATCAACATCGTTTCGGTTTTAACATGTGGGTTGGAATTCTCGGTACTAATGTAATTGGGCCTTTTATCTACCAAAACAATTTAACAGCAGAGCGGTACATAAATTTGTTAGTAAATGATATGGAAGACGCTCTAGATAATTTGCCATTAGCGGTTAATCACAGCTGCTGGTTTCAACAGCTCCAGCACATAACTCTAGAATTATTCGTGATTATTTGAACCGTCGCTTCCCAGGACTGGATTGGTACTCATAGTGATACATGCTGGCCTGCAAGGTCCCCCGATCTAACCCCACTAGACTTTTTCCCTTGGGGATATATCAAGAATCAAGTGTACTCTAATCATAATTTTCAAAATGAAGAAGATTTGCTAAGATCGGTTACTGCATCCTTTAACAATATTTTTCCGAATATGTTAACTCAAGTCTGTCTGTGAGAAGAGCGTACTTGTGTTTAGAAAATAACGGTGGGTTATTTGAACACTTGTTATAAGTTTCTGTTTATTTTTCTGTAATACATATTAGCTCCTTGTTGTTACATTACAATTACATTTATAAACTAAACTTTTGATATTGCGACTTATCTTTGTATGCAACAACTCAAAAATTCCGGCAAGTGGTAAGTTAAAATTTATACTTGTATGAATAAGACTAATTAATTTACTTCATGTATCAAAATGTGACATTTTTTCCAGCGCCTACTATCTAAAATTGAAGAAAAACAGGTTAAGTAATCACAAAATTTCATTTTGCGTGAGAAATGGTTCTGAAATCATACTGTGTGATACGTTGCTGTATTCACAATGAAAAATGGAGTCGTATACAGGGTATACTTTAGTTTCGGCCCATATAAAAATAAAAAGTTGATGATGTTTTCTAAAAGACGAAATGTCGCAGAAAAATTCTGCTTACGTTATCAGGTAGTCCTTAAGAAGTGGCCATGACAAAGTGCTATTTGTTTTACATTTCCTTTGAAAATAAACCTAGGAGAAAATAAAAACGAAATTCTCAAATATCGGCATATTGTTGGGCACATGCGCTACTTTTCTCTAATTTAATCGACCCCGTATCTCTTACCGTTTCCGATATCCCGATATCTAAGATGTTTCCATTTAATGAATGAACTGTAGATGTTTTCTCATGTTTACAATTAGAGACTTACTAATGGAAATTTGAAAAATATGACAAAGGGTAGCTCAAATGGAGATAAAAGTTGTGTTTTTAAGGGTAACATATGGACATTATCGATCCCAAAAAATCGATTTTGAGTGTTTCAGTTTCAGAAAATTAGCAAATATAAAAAAAGTTGGGGACATTCCAAAAAACAATTTGTATTCTGTCACCGAAGTTTATCATTCGACATAATATTGAGGTTGATTACAAAATTGGATTTTATGTAGAACAATAAAGGTTTCAATACGGTCCTATGGTGTTCTTTTAATAGGCGACTAAAAACTTAAATTCTGATGTATTTATTCTAGAACTAAGCTATAAACCAGGACAGAGAACATCACTATCTGACGGATAGCCTTTAATAGACACAAGTTGACCAGAAAACGAGGATTATCTAGGATATTACAGTAGTTTTTATGTCAATAAAAGGAACCTATTCTTTAGACAATAAGGGGAACAAACATATTAGGTTTTTTCTTTTATGTGCATGAGCATGTGAATTTATTTCCACTCTTGATCAAATGGGTTTGATCGTTATTTAAATGAATTTCAACTGAACTTCTGCCGAGAAATACAACATTTTCAACACTGTAGTCAAGTCAAACATCTTGTCGCCAATGTTGAACATTTTCTAATATTCTTCCAGAATATTTGAAGAAATACTAAAAAGTTGAATTGAAAACAATTTGAAAAAACATGACTTATCAAATTTATAGTTCGGTTTTAGAAGACCCAAGATGCTATTTATTACCTTAAAATGATTTATATAAACCACTACACAAAAACTCCAAATTTTTTTATATTCCTTGCAAAATTAGGTCAGACATGAATTACTATACTACATGAATTGGAGAAAATAGGGTTTTGCGGAGTAACTTACAAACTATTAGATAGCTATCTCTCTAACAGAATTCAATGTGTAAAAATTAATGAAAAATTTATCAATCCTGGAATATTCGAATATGGTTGGTGTACCTCAAGGTATAATATTAGGTCCAGTTTTATTCAATATGTATCTGAATATTGAGAGTAAAGGTAAAATTCATTGTTTTGCATCGTTATGAGGCTTCGACTTGGAATGAACTTCAAGAAATATTTGAGAAAGATATCAAAATAATTGAAAGTATGTATGATGATATTAACAATAAATAAAATTTATGAAACTGACTGTATCAAATATTTGGGTATAATAATTGACATTCAAGATGGGATTCACAAATTGACTATGTGATAACGAACATTCAAGTTATAAAAAAAAGTTTTGAATATCTATTATCTAGAAATATTATATTATTCACTTGTTCAATCAAAAATAAATTATGGAACTTTGGGATGGTGTGGATTTAATGAAAACTTTCTGAAAAAATTAGAAACTCTTCAGAAATGGTTTTTGAAAATAATCTATAATAAAAATTATACATACTCATCCGACGACTTATTCAAAATAGGCAAAAAAATGAATGTCATTAGACAATTATTTTGTTATAATATTCTTTTACATAGAAGTATAAAGTGTAATTCAAATTTGACCCCAACCATTGGGATCTCCTAAACTACAGGAGATACGGTCGAAGCTTAAATTAACGGTGAGGGTCGAATTTGAATTACCCTGTATAAAAAGAAAGAAGATATTTATTTCAACTCACACGAAACCATATACAACAAATATAAAAAATCAAGTTGATAAAACAATAGGACAAAAATTTTTACTTATATCATTCCTCATTTGTATATGACTCATTGCCAAATG
Source organism: Chrysolina oricalcia (assembly GCA_944452925.2). Lineage (NCBI taxonomy): Eukaryota > Metazoa > Arthropoda > Insecta > Coleoptera > Chrysomelidae > Chrysolina > Chrysolina oricalcia. The sequence continues at coordinate 62,692,719 of OX101811.2, forward strand.
AAATAAAGAGCATCAAATCAGTTTTTCCTCGAAAAAACAAAGAAGAAAGAATGGATATTAAATAAAATTCTTGTTAACACAATAGAAATCACAAACTGTCCATATGTGTTCTGTCATTATTAAATATTATTATTATATAAATAACTTCATTTGCTTATCCTAATTCAGTCCTTACAAATGTAACTTCGTAAGGCTTTTTCGGTTTATTTAAATCAAACAGAATATTGCAAATAAACTTATTATTATTATTATACCTATATAATCTCCTTTGGTGTCATTTCGAATATATTTTGGTAATTTTAAATGAACTTGTCTCAGTTTTCTTGATATAAAATACTGTTGTAGAAAACATATAAAATCGATTTCTTGGTATCAATTGAAGAAAGTTTATTCATAATGTGTTGCTAGAGTAGACAATACTAACCATAAAAAATGTATTGTTTGTGATACAACGATAGCAAAGAAAAATGTACTTTTCAGATTCACAATTTATCGTCATAACTTTTTCACACTCAACTGATGAGTAAAATTTACTTATAATGCAAACTTGCCTGTTTACTCAACTCGTGTAAATAAGTTTCTAATGAAAATGGGTGCCAGAAGCCTTTTTCTTTCAAGCAGTACTTACTAGGAGGCTCCTTTTTCTCATATACTACTTTACCATCTGGCCCTGCATTGCGGGAAAAGTTTAAAATGCCATCAGACACAATTTAAAATATTCGTTGACATAAGTAATACAATGGTATTGAATTAGTTACGTTTAACTCAATAGCAGGTGTAACTGCGAATGCTAGAATCTTTCATACCATTCAAATACATATCACAAACTTACCCTCAAGTACGTCAATGCCTTCCTGTTTTAGTAACTCTCGAAGTTTCTGTATTTCTTCTTTGAGCTCTCGAATGAGTTTAGCGTTCGCGTCTTCATTAACAATAGCTTTGCATACAATTTGTTTAGCTCTATCTGCATACCTGAAATTTCAGAAACCGTGAAGATTCAAATAGTTGATGATGGAGAAAACTTTCAACCTTAGTGTTGACAAAGTTTCATCATAGTTTATATCTGCTGGTGATATAGCTGCTATCATGGCGGTTTTACTGTTACCTCCCAAGTTTTCCCTGAGCAGCCAAGTTAATACCGAATCTCTGTAGGGAATGAAATCAGCCTTTTTGGATTTCTTGTTTTTGGACGCCTAAAAAAATTATCACTGTAATGTGTTATTCATAGAAACCCATGATGGAATAAAATCCGTATCTCCATAATAGAAATGTATTTTTAAAAATCCTCGGACTGGTGATTTCTATTTTTAGAAATCAATTGTTTTACTCTTCAACCACTTGTCAACCTCCTGCCCTACCGATCGATCCTCTCAAAAAATTTTAAATTACACTAGTGGTCAAGTTACACCTTGTTGTCTACGAGGATGGTCCCAGAAGTACCTGGCCTGACCTAGAGATGGCGGTAGTTGCTTGAAAAATACCATTGTATTAAAAAGTACACAATCTATACAGCATATGTTTCAAGTTTGAAGACGCTACGTTGTTTAGTATTTGTTTGGCAGCCATCAATAGTAAACGTTTTCAGTGAATTTGTAAACATGGAAAAAATTGGTCATCATTATGTGATACAATACTTTTATTTGAAAGGCCTTAGCCCAACCAATATAAAAGCTGAACTAGATTCTACTCTGGGTGAGACTGCTCCTTCGTTATCAACAGTAAAATATTGGGCAGCAGAGTTTAAACGAGGCCGTACGACCTGCGAAGACGAGCATTGTAGTGGTCGACCAAATGAGGTGACGACTCCAGAAATGTTGAAGAAAATCCACAAAGCGGTACTGGATGATCGTCGACTAAAAGTGCGCGAGCTAGCAGTCATAGTAGGCATTTCAAAAAGTGCGGTACATCGCATATTAACTGAAAATTGGTGCCGCGTTTGCTCACAATGGAACAAAAACAGCGTCTTGAAGATGTTTCCATCGAGTGTTTGGCAAGGTTTCACAGAAATAAAGCCAAATTTTTGCACCGTTTCATAACCATGGATGAAACTTGGGTCCATCACTTCACACCCGAAACAGAAGAACAATCAAAACAATGGACTGAAAAGGGAGAACCGGCTCCAAAGAAGGCAAAGACCGTTCCATCTGCAGGCAAGGTCATGGCGTCGGTTTTTTGGTATGCGCGTGGGATAATTTTCATTGACATTGCAAAAGGAAAAACTATCAACGGCGAGTATTATGCGAACTTATTACAACGTTTGAGCGAAGAAATCAAGCAAAAACAACCGCATTTGGCTAAGAAGAAAGTGTTGTTTCATCAAGACAATGCACCAGCTCACACATCCGTTATTGCAATGGCCAAAATTAATGAATTAAAGTTTGAATTGCTACCTCATGCACCCTATTTGCCAGATTTAGCCCCCTCGGATTATTTTCTGTTCCCAGACTTGAAAAAATGTCTCGGTGGTCAAAGATTTTCCAACAATGAAGAGGTTACAATGGCTATTTTGAGGAGCTTGACCATTCTTATTATAAAAAGGGTTTCGAACTTATTGAACATCGCTGGGAAAAGTGTGTGGAGCTAAAAGGAGATTACGTTGAAAAATAAATATATTTTTTCCAAAATTTTTGTGTTTTCTTTGCCAGGTACTTCTGGAACCACCTTCGTATTTATTTTTTAATACGGTTGAGACATACTTGCAGAAGAGAAGTTGAAAGATTTAAAATTTATAGGAATTTTCACTTCTATTATTATATTATATATCACTTATAAATATTAATATTTTAAAAATTCTCTCGAATCGAAAACGAGGGAGAATTTTCTAAAAATATTTTTATGTAGAAAAATTGATTTTCAAAAACGAAAATCGACTTTTCCGAAGATTTCCAAAATATATTTCAGTTATGGAGACACGTATTTTATTCATCATACGGCTTCAGATCACCTGAATTTGTAAAGCAATGCTTGTTATGAGGATATTTGAATTCAACTTACCGACTTTTCCATGAAAGCAAAAAACAAAATCGGTAAACAAAAATTCCTCAATTGATAGGGTAACTCACTATTTCCGCTAATGCTGATATCACTTTTCCAAGAGTTGTCAGACTTTTATTAATATTCGCACCTTCCTTTAATCTGGTTCCTTTGGCACCTGTAGAATCTGCCCTCTCGGATCCTGCCAAATCGACTAGTGATATTTTCGACACTTTCTCTGTAGACAGCTGGGTCGTTTCATCCAACCTGATTGTAAAAAAATGTGGATGTGACTTTAATATTCAACTAATGTCGTTTTTAATGTTATTAACAGGCAGGATGTTGGGAAAAAAAGGAAATTCGTATAGGGTCGAGGCGGCAACAGTGACTCGGGCGGGTACAGTGACTCAGGTATGCACAGCGAAAACAAGAAAGTATATCTTTCTGTCATTCCACTCAACGGCAGCTAATGGACCTTTCCACCACATATCAGAGAACACTGTAATTAGAAAGTGTATACGCTAATATCACTCGGGAATTTTTATTTATTTTTTCTGATCGCTAGTTTCTCTATAATCAGAAGAAACGTGGTTTCGTGACGTCACGTTCATCAAAACTAGACTTGGCAACGATGTGAAAGTTGTGCACCGTGGATTCTCAAATTCTCATTTGAATATAATGTGTCGTATGACAGTTGTCATTTGATACCAAATGGGTTCGTTCGTCTGTTTCACGGAACATCAATAAGAATCGTTTGTCTCTGTTTAACTCGTTTGCCTACTTTAATATTTAATACAAGTAGAGCAGTTCCATCAAATATGTATGCTGCAAACGAACAGGCCCTACTTGATTTCTTTTTTGAGGTTAATGCGGTTTTCAAAGTTTTGAAATGTTTTTGTTGTTTGTGCTCTAAATTTTTTCCTAATTCCTGTATCTGTATCCCTGCAATAACTGTAAACATGTAACATGTCGAAAAGGTGCTTTGTACCTGGTTTGTCTGCACACCAGTGAATATCCTAATAAACAATTTTTTATGCTCCTAAATACCTATGAAAATGTGGTTCGAAGCAATGAATAAACCTTCTTTAAAAAGCGGAAATATAATTATGTTTTTGTGAAGAACATTTCCAACTGAATATTACTGTATTCAAGCAGCGTTTAAGGAACGATTTTAAATTTTAGTCATTGCAAAAAATAAATTCATATTTGTTAAATAGAAAGTGTCAATCATCTCATAATCTACCCTCGGTAAATTATCCGAACTATCCTTCACGAAGCCTTTCCACATTTTAATACACAAATCAATTCACACCAGATCTGTCATAATAACACCTCGCTACAGTATTAATGAATGTATGAGTTAAATGTCGAATGTAAAATCACTCGATGACCAGCGATTAGAGCCAAATTATAGCGTTAACAAGATATTTCAAACGGCAAAGGAGGAAAAACTCGAGGAATATTTCGATCATTGCGCTCTTTTGTTTTATGGCTTAACTGTAAAATAATGCAAGAAGTGCAAAAATAAACAAAATCAAAATTCCTTCGTCTTGGGAAACAAAACAAATGGCAGGCAAATACTGGTTGTTAACATTCAGGTGTAGACAGAAACTTGTCCGCAAATAGTTAGAAAGTAACGAAGAAGAAATTGAATTAGTAGACTCTGGCGATGATATTGATTGGGCCGAAAATGATCAAGATTTGGAACGGGAAATTACTACTTCAACTGAAGAACACCTGTAACACGCTCTAAGTCGTCAACCAAAAGAAGGGGAATTTGTGATTGTTGAATTAGCAACAAAAAAGCAAAAATCGTTGTTTGTCGGGAAAGTAATACAGAAAAGAAATATGGATTTGGAATACTACTTATCCTTCCTCAGACGTAAATCTGACACCGATAAGTTCCAAATTCGTAGTACATCAAAATTTATTCTGCCAAACCCTTCGATGGTCGGTTCTGCATCTAGGCCATATCATACTTTTCCATTAGACTCATCTCATCTTCAAATTCGTTGAGATACACGTGTGGTTTTGATATGCTCTTCAGATTTTGAGTTTAGTTGTCACAGGTGATATTTGTTTTATAAGTGTTTATTAATCTCAGAGTATATTTTGTTTTGAATTATTGAATGTTTACTTTTAAATGATTCCAAGATCAGAATTTTAAGGAAATAAATCGTTACGTTATTAAGTTCACTTATATTGCCCCTTATCACCATGATTAGTTCATGTAATAAAAATAATGTTGCATAAAAAAAATGTCTTTTATGTAATGAGCCACTGTGTACTACTAGAGCCACTGTGTACTTCAGGGGTGAGCCCCTATTCCCGACCCCCAGTTCATATCTTATTTTGTCAAAAAAATTGAGTTACCATTTTTTGGTAGCCTTTACCGAAATTGAAACAATACCAAAAAGTAGCCACTATTGTTAGTACTGTAAGTTTTATTTGGCTCGGTGAATAATTCGTTGGAGTTTGAGCCTGTTGAAAAAAAGTGGGTCGCTGTTGCCGCCTCGACCCTACGTGAAAAAGAATATGTTTGCGATCCTTAGTATACTGGTAATGCAAATGATGTGACTTGATGAATTTGATGAGATCATCAGATACGAAAGTATTCTATTCCTCAAAAAAAATAAACATCATTACACCTAAAGTCAAAAATGAACATTATCAAAATAGAATCTTTGCCTCGGATAATCCTGTAAAAACTTGCTGGAATGTGATTACCTACTGAGTTGTCAATTATAAAAATAAAAATTGGTAGGATATAATAGATGATCCACTATTAGCAACACTTTTCAACAACTCCTTTGTTTCAGCTCTAAATGATTTGGTTTCTCAAACAGGCAAAAGAAACATAACATGTAGTCCAAGATCCCAGGGCCGTCAGACGTTACTTATTTTTAAACGAACGAAATGTGTACGATTGAGTAGTGTTAGTATCTACTATGTTCGCATGCCTACCTGCTAGCTTGACCAGATGACCATTCTTCAGATATTAGGGAATCAAGGTACGTAAAAACACTACTCACTTAGTTGAATTGCCAGTCTACAGATATTTTTCTGTAACCTATGGTAGGTTAGTGGACAGAGTCACTAGCTACCAAGGAGACTAAAATTTAAAAATTTAAGTTAAGTACCTCTTATTTTTAGTTACCTTTCTCACCTGGTACCTGCCCAGGTGTCACAGAGCGAACTCTACAAGCACGCAGGTATTAAAAGTACATGAGACACCACCACTCAGAACCTAAGTCTTCATCTTTTCAAAAATAAGTTATGTCTGAAGGCCCTAGGATTTTACTTATAAGGAAGTCTCAACAAAATCTTTTATTTACCAAAATTCTGTTTTCTTTTAAATTTCTTTTTGAACAAATATCCTCCCAGAGTCGAAGCCGTTTCCAACCGAGATGGCTGACCTTAGTGTGATGCGTCTGCTGGGTTAAAAAAAAATTTTGGAGACGAGATTTGAACTCGGAGCTCCGGGGTGGTAGCTAGATACTCTGTACACGAACCCACCATGGGCTACAGATAAATATCTGTAGACTGGCAATTCAACTATAAGTGAGTAGTGTTTTTACGTACCTTGGTTTCCTAATATCTGAAGAATGGTCATCTGGTCAAGCTAGCAGGTAGGCATGCGAACATAGTAGATACTATCACTACTCAATCGTACACATTTCGTTCGTTCAAAAATAAGTAACTTCCGACGGTCCTGGGATCTTGGACTATTTTCATGATTTCGGTAGACACTTTTTATTCCAATTCAATTGCGCAAAACTGGTTCGACTTTTTGACTTTTCTGATAAGTTATTGACCGTTGCTATGGTAACGAAATATTTTTCTATCCATGGAACCAGTTTGGGTCTGACGGCTCTGGGATCTTGCTCAGGAGTAAAAACAGATCATAACCCAAACCCGTTCAACGGGACCAGGCAGGGGTGAGATTATGAACACTCGACCCGTTGCGAGTTTGACGTGACTCGTACCGAAATGAATGTCCAGCCATAAAGAAACCACAACGTTTTGAACTAAGTATCGTGACAGCTCCCGTATCGAGTGTTCATAATCCCACACCTGATGAGGTTCCTCCTTTTGTTATAAAAATAGTTATGAAGGAAATAATAACTCCTCTCACTTTTCTGATGAATTTATCATTTACATTTGGCAAATTTCACAACACTAAAAGTGAGTAAAAATGAGTAGAAAACTTTTGCCAGAAGAAGATTTTTCAAGGAATTGTCCTTTATTATCTATGATTTTAATCTCAAAAAACAAAGAGTACCAGTAATTGTAACATACGAATGCATAGTGTCAGTGTTAGTCCTTAAGTATTTTTTGCAAATTCTTTTATTAATGAATATGCAACGAGAAACACGGAATCTTACACGCGAAGAATGTGCTCAAACAATAATATTGTTTGAGGAAGGTTGGAGTTACCGAAGAATTGGTGAACGATTTCATGTTAGTAACACAACCGTTCATACAAAGACACAGAGAGACTGGGAGTCATGGTCGCAGACCGGGACAAGGAAGGAATCGAATAACAACTCCGATTCAGGATCGATTTTTAAGACTTTCATCATTAAGAAAACGTTTTGTAACAGCTCGGACACTTCAAACTCAGCTTCGAGGTGCTCATGGTTTACAAGTTGTACAGAAACTGTTCGTCAGCGACTAAGGCCCCTCGTCCACGGAGCAACTGGTTTCTGATGAAACTGTTTTAATACCGTAGTAACAAACCAGTTGGGTACTCATTTCTCGTACACGTAGCGACGCAAACGTTATTAGAAAAATATCAGTATCCGATAGTTTATTGAAAGGCGAAGTACTTTTACTTTTTGGCGGTATGTTGTGATAAATTATGGATGATTTGGACGAGATGGCTGTATTGTACTATTACAATCGAAGATATAGACGCAGAAGAAGGCGATTCTGGGTTCATCCATACTTGTTTGTTACTTATTAAGACAAAAATAAAACTTGTGTGTATTTTTTTCTTCAAACAAAAGCAAAATTTGAGTGTTAATCCTTTTGCTTTGGGTCTCTGAAATGTCTTTCAATTAATCAACTAACAAAAATACAAAGAAGATGTGAATTAATATAATATATACGTACCCGTCATATTCATTTCTTTTCCTATTTTATTCCATGCCGATTCTGTTATATCTTTTCTGGAGTATTGAGACAATTTATAATTGTACAAACAAGGAAATTTTTCCACTTTCTGCACAAATTTTACGTTCAACTTGTGTTCATTCATATTTTTGTGTGAAATATCTAAAACTATCCCTCGGCGACCGACAGTGCTAGTCTCTTGGCGACTAATCACTTGCAAGTACGCTACCGATCCGTGACTGGTACGTCCGTGTACGACATACAATTTGAATCAACATGTAGGGACGCACAAGAAACTGGCAAGTGACGCACGTATTAAAACAGTCAGAAACCAGTTGCTCCGTGGACGAGCGGCCTAATGGAACATAATTTGAGACCTATAACTGCTGCTCGAGATCCAGCTTCAACTAGAGTTCATCGGAGAGCGGGGGAGTCATGGTCGCAGACCGGGACAAGGAAGGAATCGAATAATCATACAATTTTTTCCATTATAAATTATATATGTTTTACCTGTGTAGATGTTCGAATTGGTAATGTTATATTGAGTGTTTTCCTAGTGTTATAATGGATTATCTTATACAGTTCATTTTTGAATTTGCTGTGAATGAGACATAAAGCTAATTTTACAAAAATTCACGGTAGTATTAACGTTACAAGGCCGATATGTAGCAAATAACGGATGAGGATTATAACAACCGAATCCGTTATTTGTGTATCGGCCGTGTGTCGTTCAAGACAAACCACGTACCTCGTAATTCTACAGAAAAATCCCAACATCGTGTCACAACAATATTATAAACAAAGTCAGTTCTTTGTGTTCACGAGTTCGCTTTAACTACGACCATGGGTGAAATTGAAGAAATTGAGGAACAAAATCAAATTTATTTGGAAATATTGGGAGCAGCGAGTGTTGATTTACTGCCGAAAATAACTCAAGATCGATATCAAAAAGAATAGAAAATTTTGAAGAGTGGCGTAAAAGCAAAAATGTAAATATGGTTAATGAAAATGTACTATTAGCCTATACGAAAGGAAAATCGGAGGTTTATTCTCCTAACTCGCTGTGGACCAAGATTTCAATGTTGACACTTGCTTTGAAAGTTTATGACAAAATTGACATTTCAGGGTCAGTTATTTTAATTTCTACACCATATTAGAGTATTACCTACAGAAATGGTATTTTCAGATTTGGAAAATTATTTTTGTTCTTGAGACGAAAGTCTGATGGATACACACCAAAGAAAGCAAAAGTTTTGTCTGACTCTGAAGAAGTGGTAACTAAGTTTTTGTCGGAGGCAGATGATCATACATGGTTGCTTGAAAAAGTTGTATTAATGTGTGGTATTTTTGGCGCTTGTAGACGTGACGAACTTGTTAAGCTGACTGTGGATGATTGTGAAAGCACCAGTACCAGAGTTTTGGTTACATTGAGGTATACTAAAAACGAAAAGAACAGGGTATTTGTCATTCCCAAAGAAGGACTTCCTTTTGATGACTATGGTTTATACCAAAAATACGTAGACTTGCGGCCTTCGAATTTGGAAAATCAACGATTCTTCATTGGTTATAGGAATGGTAAATGTGTAAAAAAAGTTGTGAGCATTCATACTATTGGAGCTGTTCCAAAGAAAATTGCAGCATTCTTAAAATTGGAAAATCCTGAGCTCTACACAGGGCACTCGTTTCGCAGATCCTTCGCTACTATGCTTGTAGAAACTGAAGCCGATCTACTATCGGTAAAAGTGGTTGGAACTCCTCTGCGGTGGCGGAGTCGTATATTGAAAATTCAGTTTCAAAGAGAATGAAGATAACAAGACAACTATTTCATAGTAATGAGGCCACACCGACAACAAGTTCAAATACTGGTGCTATAGATGGTAAATCTCTCACCGATGGAATAAAAATTTCAAATAATAGCAATTGTCAATAGTATTATTATAATTATTGTTATTGTGAGCATAATAAAATTTTGAAAAAAATAATTGAACAAGTGATTTCTTAACGGTCGCCGGCCATTAAAAAATCTTAACGGACGGAGGCTGTCATCTGAATACCGTTAAATAAAAAAAACAGTATGGTATTACGAAAACATTTTATGTCTAATGAAATGTGTCTTGCAAGAATCCTGGAATTTAGCCCTGCACATATATCTTATTGCTCTTTTTTGCAAAACCAAAACCACAGTAAACAAATATTGAGTACATGAACCCCAAAAACAAAATAATGGTAGATATCTTAAATGATGCACAATACACACTTTCTGCAATATCTTCACCAAGTTCCCATGAAGTGGTTCTAACTGCAAAACTAATTTACTTATAAGCTTTCCAATGTGATTTACGAATTTCAATATATCATATATATATGTAAACCAAGAAATTTTGTTTGTGACCCATAAATCATTTAATTTCCTGGATATTAACTTTTGTTATATTAAAAGATAGCTTATTAGCATCACAGCATCCTTTCACTTTACTCAATCCCTTGATGCAGTTTTGAGTAATTTTTATCACGCCAAAGTATTGTGATGTAATATGCGAATTGGGTGAACTCTCCAAATATTAATTAAACTTAGATCATTTACTTAAATTAAAAAAGTGTTGGTCCCAGGACTAAACCCTGAAGCACTCCCCATTTAACTTCATTTAACTTTAAACTACCTAAGAGAGATACACTTTGATTTCGTCCAGATGAATATGCCTCAAACCACTGGACAAAAAACCGCTGCAGCCAAATTGAGTAGAATTAATAGTATGTGCTCATTCAGAGAAGCCATTATTCTTTTTTGACGAGTTTTTCAATTATTTTCGAGGGTATGGAAAACATTGAAATGGGTCTGAAGTTTGCAGGATTATCATAAGTATCACCCCCCTTATGTAATGGAATTACCATTGCGTTTTTCAAACATGATGGAAAAACCCCTGTGGGAAATGAAAAATGTACTGCTCCAACTTGTACCGTAAGGGCGGAGTCGGGAAAATATGAGAATATTTTTAAACATAAGTCAATGAATCAGAAACAGAGATATGATTCAAATAATTCAGTGGAATGCTGGAGGGATGAATCTACACTTCCCCAAGAAATTAACGCACCACCAAAAATTATGCAAAAATTTAAGATACATTTTCGTCAAAACTACTTGTCCGATTTGGACGTTCGGACGATTTAGATCATTTTCTTCTGAACGTTGGTGTGTGAACTGTGTGCGCATAAAAACCTCTAATTTATAAATACCGGGTGTAACAGTTACATTATCAAGTTAAAATTAAACTTACACTTTAGCCTTGTGTTTTTTCAACATTTTCTTTTTTGATTCACTTCATTATCTTTCCTATTACTCGAGAAACACCATTTTATAGCATGACATAATTTTATAGAATTTAATTAGCATTATCAGCACGTAAGAAACAGGGTGTATCTAGACATCTTAGTAGCAGGCTATGGAAAAACAAAGAGTACCAGTAATTGTAAAATACGAATGCATAGTGTCAGTGTTAGTCCTTACGTATTTTTTTGCAAATTCTTTTATTAAAGAATATGCAACGAGAAACACAGAACCTTACACGCGAAGAATGTGCTCAAACAGTAATATTGTTTGAGGAAGGTTGGAGTTACCGAAGAATTGGTGAACGATTTCATGTTAGTAACACAACCGTTTCACGAGTCATACAAATACACAGAGAGACTGGGAGTCATGGTCGCAGACCGGGACAAGGAAGGAATCGAATAACAACTCCGATTCAGGATCGATTTTTAAGACTTTCATCATTAAGAAAACGTTTTGTAACAGCTCGGACACTTCAAACTCAGCTTCAAGGTGCTCATGGTTTACAAGTTGTACAGAAACTGTTCGTCAGCGACTAAGGGAACATAATTTGAGACCAATTTTGCCATTGAACATCGTAACTGGTTAGAGGCTGAATGGCAAAATGTATTATATACGGGTGAGTCCCGATTTTGTTTGTACGACAATGACAGGCGTATGAGTGTATATCGACGCCCTAACGAACGGTATACTCAGTGTGGTATTTCTCACATAACACATTATTCGGAGGAAGATCTGTGATGGTATGGGAAGGCATTTTTTTGACTAGTCGAACGGAACTTGTGATCATTAATGGAAGCCTTACAGCTGAAAGGTACATATTGGAGATTTTAGAATCACATGTAATGCCATTTGCGCCATATATAGGGCCTCACGCCGCCCGAGTTTGAGAAATTATCTAGAAGAAGTCGGTATCGCTACCATGGTATGGCCAGTTTGGAGCCCGGATTTAAATCCCATAGAGAATATCTGGGATAGTCTTGGGAGAAGATTACAAGAGGAATGTAACTTGTATACTTTGGAAGACGTCCGGCAGAGACTGATTGCAATTTAGGAAGACGTGGACCAAAATGACATGTCTCTTATTTTAAGTATAGGCCGTCGTTGCTGAAATTATTCGTGCCAGAGGTGGAAATACTCGCTACTGGCACTATTGTTTAACTTGTTTCTTTTTATTTTGTTTCGTTTTTTCGTTGTTAAATTTGGATCTTCATTTTCCATAAAATCAAGTTATGTGCTATAAAATGGCATTTCTCGAGTAATAAGAAAGATTATGAAGTGAATCAAAAAAGAAAATGTTGAATAAAGATAAAGTTAATGTGTAAGGTGAGTGTAATTCTAACTTGATAGTGTAACTGTTACACCCTACAGGGTGTTATAAATTTCTTGAAAAAAAACACGATAAAATTGTTATACCTGGTATTTATAAAATAGAGGTTTTTATGAGCATACAGTTTACACACCAATGTTCAAAAGAAAATAATATGTCATTAAAAAAAAAACGTCCAAATCGGGCAAGTAGTTTTGACGAAAATGTATTTTAAACTTTTGCCTAATTTTTGATGGTGCGTTAATTTCTTGGGGAAGTGTATTTGGAAATAGTTTCTGAAATAATATGTATTGACATCGATCCCTTCTATTTTCTTTTTGCCTGAAGGAAAGAGTACTTATCATCTCTTAAACTGGTCTTACATTTTGAGAATAATTTTTTAAAACAATACATATTTGATCGAACTGAAATCCTTGATACTAACCTTTGTTGTGTGAAGAAAATGGTAAAAACAGCATGTGACCTTGAACTAGTTTCGTTCATGTTCGTCGCAGCCACAGTTCTGGCCTTGTTGCCTTCGTCGATAAGGTCATGGATATCCTGATAACTCATAACAGCCAGTTTGCTGAGGTCTTCCACATACGGTCCCAAAAGCGGATGTTCTCTAACTCTCAAGTTCCCTTTGTTTTTTGGATTCAACAAATCTCTCACTCGTTCGCAGTATATTTCCATATAACTAACTTCTACGGAGTACTTGATATTGGGAGAGCTATTGTTACGTATTTTGGTGAACAAGTCTTGGCAAATTTGTGGAATTATGCCTTCTTGGCCGTCTTCTTGTTTTCCCATCATGGTGTACGATTTTCCGGCGCCTGTTTGGCCATAAGCGAAGATACACACGTTGTATCCATCAAAGGAATGTTGTAGCATCTCTTCGCCTATGTCTTTGTATACTACTATTTGCGAGGAGAACTTTGGATCACTTTCCTAGAACAGTAGAATTTTTTTTTTGGCGAATTCCATAAGCAGTTCTAGATAAAATACTCACATCGTGTGACCAGTACGAATAATCAAAATTAAAATTTTTTTGAGCATCTTTCGTGTTTGGGTCCTTCGGATTGGTGATGGCTTGGAATAAAACAATAACAAATTATTTTCTTGAAGGGAAATACGGACATAATAAAATTGGAGTATCAATTTTGGTCGAGGGAGAGGGGGGGAAAAATGATACACCTAAAACTACTCGTGTATGAGATAACAAACAGAATTCTCCAGCTTTCTACTTCAAATGATGGCCGTGATGGAAGAGCATTCGCTTCTTGGCCAAAAGGTCTAGAACTAGTAAGTCTGGTTGACAAGTGCCATTTTGTCAAAAAGCTATCCGCGGGGATAGCTCGAACGGAGAGCGCCGGTTCACCGTTATAAGGCCAGACGGGCTGGAAGCAATTCTGCTCAGGAAACTGCCACGAAAGTCCGTCGTCCAGTTTATACATCTTATTAACGCCATAATTAAATGGCAGTGGTACCCAGACAGTCTTAACAAGGCACTGGTGATCCCAATCTTGAAACCTGGCAAAGATGGCCATAAACTTGACATCTACCGCCCTATCTCGCTGCTGAGTGTAGTCGCCAAGGTAGTGTAGAATATACTTTTGAAACGACTGTTTACCCTTGAAGAGAAATTCAAAATGATACACGCTGAACAGTTCTGCTCAGAGCCGGGCCCAGCACGAGTTCTCAAATATCCAAAATGCTGATGCAGGCATGCCTTCATATATGGTAAGGTTGATCAACTCTTACCTCGTCGGTAGAACTTTTGCGGTAAGAGTGAACAACACACGATCCGCAGACTATCCAATCGAAGCAGGGGTCCACGGGGGTCGAGTATGTCACCACACCTTTACTACCTACATACCTATGATTTCCCTCTATGCGATAGAACGAATACGGCTATATACGCGGATGATACCGCTATATACGCCCATTCGTTCTCGAGCGTTGTAGCTGCGAGGCAGGTTCAATCTCGGTTGAACAGGGAAATCATACCGTACCTAGAGGAGAATAAGATTGTGGTTAATCCGGCCAAGTCGGAGGCGATCAACTTCTCGAAGAAATTCAAGTTCTCGAGAATTCCACAGGGGTTGACTGTCAAAGAAGAGGCTGTTGAGGTCTCGACCAATGTGAGCTACCTGGGAGTACAGCTTGACAAGCGGCTAACATGGCACAAGCATCTCAACCTGTCTATCCAGAGGGCTGCGTCAGCGGTAAAACGCACGTACCCCCTGATGACCAGAGGATCACACACTAGCTTGATCTGTGAAATGATGATATACAAGCAGATCATTAGACCAGCTATGTTATACGCTTGCCCGGTGTTCTGCAGCCTGCCCAAGACTCCATTTCTGAGACTGGACAGGATGCAGAATAAGGTGCTTCGGATCATCACTAATAGTGATAGATACATCCGTTTGGATGCGCTGCGCGACCTTGTGGGTGTCGACTCCATCCCGATTTATAGTTCACCGATATCTGAAGCCAAGCAACACTATGCGAGGCCGGGGTTTGGATGAATGACCAACGGACCTCCTTTAGATATTCTCCTCGGATCGTGCTAGGAATCGCACGTAAAAGGAAAACTATGATTTTGGTCTTATTCGATTCGAAATGGCATCTAGAAGAAAGGTTAAATTGGATAATTGGGGCTGGCAAAAATAGCAAAAGGTATGAAAAAAAAAATTATTAAAAAAAAGAATGGTTTCTTTGAAAAGACGATTAGGGTATAGCTCACCATACAATTTCTTGCCAAAAGAGGATTTCTATTTGATTTTGCATAAATAAATAGCATGTCAGTCCTGTCGCTTTTGAATTTTTTCCTGGTGTTGATCTTTTGTTTTTAATTTCTTGTATAGTTTTTTTCTGGTTGTCGGAGGAATGTGGGTACCTAGGGGGAAGGGGAGCCCCGTCAAGGCAACTTGATGCTCTTCCATACGGTGTTGGCCTCTAGGGGGCGGGGGTTTCGTTGTATAGGACAATGCGAGGGGGAAGTAACTCTTTCATTAGGTGTACATCATAACATTTTCATTACTTCATTAATCATTTCATATTAACTTAAAATCGAAATCTATGTTTCTGGGGATCCGTGATATGATTTTTTTCGGTTCCAAGTTGGCAAATTTATGCCGTCTGACAATCGGTAAGTGATCGCCTCGGTGATCGCTGAGCAGACGCGGATTTTAATCAGTGATTTTCCGATGAATAGTATAACATCATTAATGGTAATTATTTTTCATTAGAGTTAATTACTGCATTATTTTCATTAGGTGTACAAAAAATGGCTAGTTACTTCCCCCTCGGGACAATGGAAAAGAATACCGTACTTCGGTAGAGGTGGCCAATGTCCTCACCCTTAGGGGTGGGGTGGGAGGAATCGCCCCCCTCGGCGGGTGAGCAACGCTAAATTTGCTCGGGCACTGACACTACAGAGCCAGTAGTATGCTTCAGCATACGACCTCACCATTGGCAATATGCAAATGGTTGTGTCGTCTCCGGACTGCACAGGACGAAGCGCGTTGATTTGGCGTATCTAAATGTCCACTGCGTCCGCGGCCGCTTCGCAGATAGGGTGAAAGCTAGGTACTGCGGGCGGTTTTGGGGCGTAGTGGGACCCGGATGGCGATCCGAAAACTCGTTGCTGTTGTTGGTGCAAATGGTTGAATTGTTTTTTTTTTTTTTTAAATTAATGTATTCGTGTCGGTATGGCGGGCTGTAAGTCACACCGGAGAAGTATGGCATTACGCTACCGCCAACTTCTTTTACTCTCGTTATTTATCCGACACGTTCGATTAATGCCCACACGATTGGGCCGCCGGTACCAGCGCTATGACCATCATTTTATTTTTTGTCATTCCGTAATAAAACCCCTGAAGAACCGCCATACTGGTACAAATGACCTAATATTTTGTGTCACCATCTCCCGGTCTATATGTACATCTCATTGCTCATTGATCATTACTCCACTTTCTTGTTCTTTAGGTGTTTTTGGATTTACTTTGGTGTAGTGTAATGTTGGTATGTTATGTTGACAAAATGTAGATAATAGGAATTTACTTGCTTTCTATAAACCAATCAAAAACTGTAACAGATTATGGTTTTTTCTTCAAATAAATTATAAAGGTACAGAGCGTCGAGTACCTGGCTGCATCACCCAGAATAAACAATCAAGATATCTTTTTCAAATATAAACTCACCCGTAGTATTTCCGCTCATTTGTATTATACATTTGCAATCTCTTGAAATTTCTCTATTGTTGAACGGCCTTACTCTCACAGCTACTTTCACAGATGACATTTTGTAGTATTAAATAAACTGGAACAAAAAAGAAACTATTAATTAGGAAGTCTTTGACATTTTGGATTTAAGAGTTGTAAAGTTAATTAAAGGGTATAATATTCCTGAGAATAAGAAATAAAATTAAGAGTGAAAAGTATTTTTTTAACGTGCATGTATAGAATTTTTGAGGATCGTGTTTCTACTATGAGCCCTCTGATTGATTTAAAGTTATGTTTAGTTTTTGGTCGTTTTTGGTCGTTTGTGGAAACCCAATGAACAAACAAACACTCCGGCGTATCTCTTTCTTATGCTGCCCACCGAATTTTTTAACGTAAAAGCAGTGACACAACCTAACCTAACATAACTTACCTAGCTTCCCAATTGGCTCGTAATTCGATCACCAATTAGTATGAAAAGCTTACTTATATCAAAGCAGATGCTCGCTGCGCTCGCATTTTATTGAATATCAGAAAAAAATCCATTGCCAGTTCCATCAAATATCAGCAAAATGATTAATACAGATATTAGATATTATATGATTGGGGCTTAGTACGTAATAACAGGATGGTAATTTTTCAAACCAATCATAATCTGAAGATATTAGAATCATCATCACACTGATTTATGGATGGTACATTCAAAACGGCACCTGTTATGTTCTATCAACTATACACCGTTCATGCATTAGTAAAGGGACGCACAATTCAGGTCAATTATTATCCCCTGGACAAGAACCCCCCCAGACTTATACCGGTTTTTTTAACCGGGGGTATTTTATACGAGGGGTTTAAAGTCCAGGGGTTATTGTCGGGTGGTTTAAGTCCAGGGGTTTTTAGTCCAGGGGTAATTGTCCTGTATTACATATGTTGGAGTTTTTATATTTCATATTTGTTGATTTTACATCCTGTATAAATAATTTATAATCGTGGTTACGAATGACAAAAAAAAGTTATTGTTGATTTTTGATACTTGTCAAATATTTTGAAAAGTAAAAACATATCGAAAAAGTATATAGTTTTATTAAGAGACAGCGAAACATTTTTGGTCCTTCTAACCGATATGAATCAAGGAGTGGATGAAAAGGTGGTGCAGGAATCAACAGGAATTTGTCAGCGGATTTCCTTTGGTATGGAGATACGGACAGAGCTGAACAACCAACGGATAAGGAGAGGAGTCAGTCCGTCCAGGAGATAGATCTTCACCAGGATACCCAGTCCACAACATCGTATAAGACTCGACGATCCTAGGTCAGTGTTAACCTAAGGAAGAAGCGGCTAGCACTAGAGACAGAGAAGACCAGGCAAGAACTCGAAATGAAACGAAAAGAGCTACAAAACCAGATGCGTCTACTTGATATCGAAAAGGAACTACAGGAAGCAGAAATAGAAGCACAAGAAGAGTTCCAACATCACGAGGGAGAAGGAGCCCATGCCAGCCAAGAGGATATATTACGAATTTCAGGGAAGCCACACGTGAATGGGTGAATAATAACGGACAACCACGTCAGCGTCAGTCGGGAGCCGAGTCAGGTGCTGGAAATAAAGGTGAGTTTATCGTTGATAATGTTGGCAATGTCATCAATAATAATTTTGGTAATAATAAACCCACTGAAACCCCACTTTCTGATAATACCAATCCCGATATAAAGTAATTGTGTTAAACTATTTCCAATTTAGTTAACAATGTCCATCCTTCAACATCAAATAGAGAGAGAGACTTTCCCACGTTTGATGGAAATCCTGAAGATTGGCCGCTATTTTACAAGCATTTTCAGCGAATTTCTGATGTGTGCATACAATGAAGAGGAAATGGTGATGAAGTTGAGGAAGTGTCTGAAAGGGGAAGCAAGATCGGCAGTGTCAGGTATGATGACGGCTGGAGACAACGTCAGACTGATGGAAACATGGAAACACTAGAAATGCGATTTGGCAGACCTGAATTCACCATATAGGTAATCATTTCTAAATTGAACTGTCTTCCTTCCATTTGAAATATGAATATCGGAAAAATCATTACTCTTTCCAATGAAGTACAAAATTCAGTTTAGCCACAATGAAAACATTGAAATCCGTAGGTCATATGCAGAATCCACAGCTACTGAAGGAACTAGTGAATAAACTTACAGATATTTTGAGGCTGAAATGGGGAGAGCTAGTATACGGTGAAAGAGGTAACGTGAATCTTGAAATCAATCTTGAAAATTTTCACATGGCTTCTCCAAATGGCAATTTCAGCTTCATACGTGAATTCTCCAGTCCATTCCAAGACGAAAACTGAATCAGCATATGATAGATATGCGAAAAAACCCAATTCTACGTTCAAGAAACCTGAAAGAATCTTGAGTACTCGAGAAATGAACCAATCCTGTGATTATTGTGAAGAAGATGACCTCAAACCCGACAGTTGTCTGAAACTGAGAAATGATGATGTTGATAGCCGTTGGAGTACAGTAGTAAGTAAAAAGCTTTGTTTTATATGTCTCCTACCTAGACATTCGAAGTTCAGATGCAAGAAGAAAAACTACTGTGGTGTTGGAGGATGTAAATTGAAACATCACAAGTTCTTACAAAAAAGTTTCAACACGGAAGGGAAGGATGAGCATATCGTCGATGATGAAAACAAAAAGTCAAATGAAATTGTTTGAACACTCCAAACAAGAAAAAATGTACGTCTACGCATGGTTCCTGTGATGCTCTTTGGACCAAATGGTAGTTTCAACTGTAGCGTTATGTGACGAAGGATCCAAAGTAACATTAGAGGATCAATCCATAGTGGAACGACTAGGACTGCAAGGAACCCAGGAATCACTCTGTGTAAGATGGACAGGAGGTATTGTTTCGAATTTGAGCAGTTCTCAGAAGGTCGACTTTGGTATCTCAGGAGTAGGTGAGGAAGCAAAAACTTTCAAAATTGTAGGTGCAAGAACAACAGATAACCTATATTTACCTTCACAGACAGTAGATATGGACAAATGGCAAAATCAACCCCATTTGAGAAATTTACCGATTGATAATTTTAGTAAAGGAAAAACGTTTAATTCTCATAGGGCAAGATAATGCTGCAATGATTGTCCCAAGGCAGACATGAAGTCATCACAGCTATCTTCCGTTAGCAACAAAGTGTAAGTTGGGATGGACGATCCATGGGCCCTGCCATAGTGATGAAACAAGTCTTGCACTAGCTCATACACTTCATATCTGCAACAAAACGGATGACCAACAACTTCACGATCTGGTAAAGGAAACATTCACAACAGATGAGTTTTTAGGCGTTCTGCCATTCAAGAAAATGATGAGTGCTGAAGAAGACAGATCAATGAGAATTATGGAGAAGACATCCAGAAGAGTTGGCGATAGGTATGAAATAGGATTATTATGGAAAAATGATAATATTGTTCTTCCTGATAGTAGAAATAATACTTTTCAAAGACTTTTATGAATGGAAAGGAATGATTGGTGGATGCGAAAATGTTCAGTAATGGCCAGCTGTCTACTCAACACACAAGAATTGAACCCATATCTTCATTATCTTTCGTGACTAATCAAGTGAAAACGTTTGCACTTTCAACTTCCGTATTTAAGTTTCAAGCAATTTAGGTCTGAATGTCCTATCCATCGTCATGATATTTGGGAATCCACCCCGAAATATTAGAGGGAGTTTCTTCATTAATGAATTTAAGTTGAGCTTCCTTTACCAATATCTTTTAGGCAATAACGAACGTCATCCGACCTCTATCCAACATCAACCTAGCCCCTAGCCTAGAGAATAAAAAAATCCTGACGTACAGTCTTGGCGTTGTTTAAAATTTTCAATACATTTTGTTGGCGCCGCTTTCATGAGCGGAGCTCGGCGTTTGGCGGGCGCCAGCTAATCAGAAACCCAATCAACAATGTAAATCACGCGATATTCTGAATGTTAGTTATTTACGTGCATGTCCAGACTCCTGCAAAAAATGTGGAGGATATAGCAGAAAATGTGAAATGGAAATAACACCTACGAAAGATTCACATTACGAACCATAGAGAGATGGTGATTTTTTCAATTTTGGAAAAGAGAATCATTTTGTTAGACAATCATTTTACAATCACCACGTTCAAAGTTAAAATCAAGAGTGAAGGCCTACCCATATTTCGATCGGTCTCCATGCAGATCCATATCGTATCATCACAGAATAAAGACCTACTAGACCTACTATACAGAAGAGAATAATTTCGTTGTTTTTGAGAAACGTGAATGAGACAAATGTAATAGAACTACACTAAGGAAAATTAAAATTGGTCGTGGGTTGCAATACTCTGAATTACAGAAAAAAGACAAATAATTCAGAAATCTTATTGTAAAAAAGCTAATTTTTTATTTTTAACCAACACTTTGTCCCAGACTGCAGTGAAATGTATATATGTATTATTTTCCCGAATATTATGCTTTGCCATTTACTTTCAGGTCCACCGAAGGTGACAGACTGCTAGATTTATGCTAAAATATAAATTTTTTTCAGTATTTTGTGATATTGTTTTGAAATACATTCTGAAATGTACAATAAATTTTATATTAGTTCATTGCTTTGTTTCAATATTCTTCTTCTCTTGCTGCAATTATAATAATAGAAAGTGTTCTGATCTTAATACTGTTGGTGAGTAATTCAATCCCAATCCCAAGAAGAACTACCAATACGAAATCATGCGAAATGGCTATTATCTTTCTTTATACTCTGTCTCTGTGAAAGTAAATATAATCATGCATATGAGAGATAGAAAATTTTTACCAATTCGAAGCTAAAAAACATTCTGTGGCCCTATATAATTATATTGAATCTATGAAAGAATGCCATTTCATCTCATTGATGTACGATTTACCTGATTAAATAAGAATTTTTTACTTTTTCGAAGATGAACAGAGGTTCATAATACACCAGATGTGGAATCATATGCGACTGAAAGATAAAGTCACTTTCTTTGTTCACTAGATTTTTCAGTTCGAAAAAGGAAATATTTTCAATTGAAAATTTGAAAATAGTAATTTACGTAACAAGTCCGGAAAATACTGTTTTTTTGGACGAGTAGACCAAATTCTAGTACGAGCGTTAGCGAGTCCAGGACGTCTGCGAGTCCAAAAAAACTGTTTTCGGACGTGTTGCTTACACTATTTTTTCGGCAATCGTGTAGAATAACAAATCAATGAGACGCATTTAGTCTAAGAGACGAAGAGATGTCGACTTTCACCCATCTGTTAACCAGATGAAACGATTCCAAATTTGAATAATTCCAACATTTCATTTCTTATTTGTATTATACAGGGTGTCCGGTAAACCTCATACAATATTGAAACTGGTGATAGACCAGGTCATGACTGTTCAGAATATCGGAATTTCACCTTAGTAAAAATCTCACCGTTTTCGAGATAATGAGCATTTTTTTAATTTCTGGAAAATCACTACCTCACCTTGGATTTTTGAGTGCTATGTCTACAAATTGAGACCAATTCAAATATCTTTGCTGCTGAAGATTACTGATGAGTGATGCTTTCAAACGTACAAAACAGTTTTTCAGAAAACCATACAAATTTTTCAAGAAATGAGGGTAAAATGCCAGATTTGAGTCTCATCAATTTTTTTAACAACAGTTTGACATTATTGTTCTAAAAAAACATAACCAAGTGGAAGTGGATATTCATTACAAAAGAATGCCAATTTTGTCCAGACTCTACCATGGTATAAAACATACGATAATTATTTTTGGACGGAGTAGAATTTCGATTATATTAAAGTATGATGTTATTCTGAGCTAAAATCAACTCCATTAGACTTTGTCAGTAATGTCTTTTATGTTTATCCTATCAAGATGAAATGATTAAATAATTATGAGTAATAACGAATCAACTGCTTAGAAGCATTCAATGAGATGTAAAGAAGTAAATACTAATTCAACGTTTTTTTGAATCAACATACACTATAAACCACAATAACGATTATTCAACATCGCACTGAATAATATTACAAAAATGTTATTTTCCATCCACTCGTACGCAGAGACGACATCTTTTCAAGAAGAACCTCTTCAACTGCGTTATAGGTTATAGCCCCCAAATCAGCGATTCTCTGAGCGGCATTGTGCAATCGGATATCGTTCTGCATAAAGCGCTGCTGCAGTAGTAGCACTACCTCAACATTCACCATAAATGTAGTGCATAGGCGCTTATTCTCAGGGAGTATAACGTGTGTACGGCATAACAAAGAAATAAATACCACTGAATGAAACAAGGGAAATAATTTAAAAAAACTACGATAGAAGTCACAAGTTGTTCAAATAAAATGTGACAGCCACATACTAGATTTTTTCAATTCTATTTACAGAAGATCCGTTCATGCACAATGCTGTATTTTTCATCAGGAAACTATTGCTTCTACGGATACAACACAGGAGTTAGAAAAGTTTTTAATTTTCGACAAGGATTCACCTCCTAAAAAATTTTGCTCTTATTTGGTTACATCCTGTATATCTGTCGGTCTCTGAAACTTCGTTGGAATCTGGATGTTGGACAATTGCGACATTTATTTGATGAAATCGAAACAAAATTATTTTTGGGCGTAAGTATAAAAGTTGATGAAACCACGCCCCTCCAAAAATAATTATAGTTTGTTTAATACCATGGTAGAGTCTGAACAAAATGAGCATTCTTTTGAAATGAATGTCCACTTCCAGTTGGTTATGTTTTTTTCAGACAATAATGTCAAACTATAAAAAAAAAATTGATGAAACTCAAATCAGTCATTTTATCCTCATTTCTTGAAAAAAAATTTCACTTTCTGAAAAACTGTTCTGTACGTCTAAAAGCATCACTGATCAGGTATCTTCAGCGGCAAAGTTATTTGAATTTGTCTCAATTTGTAATCATGGCACTCAAAAATCCAGGGTAAGGTGGCGATTTTCCAGAAATTCTTAAAATGAAAACGGTAATATTTTTACTGAGGTGAAATTCCGATATTCTGAACAGTCATGACCTGGTCTATCACCAGTTTCAATATTGTACAAGGTTTACCGGACACCCTGTATATTGAAATTCGAACAGAAGATAGGTACCAACAGAAACATTCTAATTCTAGTCCGAAAAAAGATTTTTTCAGCATTCAAAATAAACTACAATGAAAAATTTAGGTTACTTTTTGTAACTTCTAACTGAAAAAAAAACTACTTCCTCGCTGGACATTCAACAACATCTGGTCCATATTTTGAAATCTTTAACTTCAAACCTGAAAAAATCAATATCTTAATAAAAATGCAAATTTTCGCTATCAGATTTTTTCAGGAGAAATGTTAGGTATTTCACAATCTATCACATGTCAATGTCAAGGGTGCCATAGCAGCGGGGGAATAGTAGTTTTCAGTTGGGATCGTTTCCTTTTTCAATGCACTGCCTGCGATGATCACAGAGCTAGCTTCAATGCGAGTTCACAGAGACCTCGTCATAAGCAGTACATGAGAATTTCTCGCCTCAAGATTTTGCAGAGAACTCGCCACAAGATTTCGTAGAGAACTCGTCAGAGTGTATTGATAGAGAATTTCCACATGGGATTTCGCTAAGACCTCGATGAGAATACCTCGGCGGCGGACATTTGGAGGAGATATAGCGCTCTTGATAACCTCTCACAGAAGTAGCAAAAGTTGTCACAATTTCCTAATAAGAGGTCACCGAGATATCTTTGTGACCTCTTTGTGATTCCTGGGGTGTTAGCTGTCAGAATTGAGGCTTTAAGTTCTTACTTTCGCCTCCTTGTGAATGGAACCAGCACTAATTTGCTACGACTGACATTTAGTCTCTCCTTTGTTCTTACTGAATTTAGGGCTACTTGCATGCGGTTAGAAATTTTTCCGTCATGTCTGCCCCTGATGGTAAACAGTTCGTCAGCTTAACAGGTATTATTATTATTCGCCCTAGCGCTCCGCAGCGACAAATCTAAAATGTGTGGTGCTTCATACTCCTGTTTGACGTACCTTCATAAAAAAGTCCAATGGTGTGAGATCTGGCCCGACAGGTCACCAGATTTCCACGGTCAAGATGTCACCTCACTCGTTGGTAGAGTCTCACTTGAATTGAGTTACGTCATTGTTCACGTTATGGGTACACTCATACTAGTGTTTATGAGGGAGTACGATTATTATTATATTTGATATAAACGAACACAAAATTACGTTAATCAACGGTTTTCATCGACGCCATGGAATACATTCTGATCATCAATGAAATCGAAAGAACATCTAAGATCTTTATTATCAAATACAGTTGAGAATACAATAAAAAAACTATCGCTGGCAATCTGATGGATAAAATCCAATTTCCACCGCAAATTGCGTTCAATTCCCGCATGGTTTTGGTTTTTCCGTCCAAAAGAAATTCAAGTTATAGTATCTTCAGAACATTCGATAAAAATACCCACAACAACGAAACTCGCTCGAGAAAAGTGCATAAAAAATAATCGTGATGCGTAATTCATTCTGATTCCTCATGAATAAGGCGTGAAAGGTCCAGGCACACATCTTATGGGAAAAAGTCTTTCGGTGAAAATGGCCGGATTTTTGATATGCTGTAGCTGGAGCCATTCCGAGTAAAAGTCTCTATTGGCCCAACTCGATCGTATGACTAGATTCGGCACTAGGGGGCGCCAAATCATGTATTTTGTGATTTTTGGAGAAATTCAGCTGAATAAAAAAATATCAATATCTCATTTACATTCAATATATTGTGCGACTGAGCATTCCCAAAATTATCTAGAAATATTTTTTTATAATACAGAATAAAAAAACTTCAGTATTTTTCTACAGGGTTGTCAACAATATACTCTTTTCTCCAGTGAATGAATTCGCCTACAAGGTTATAAGTTGATTGAGTTTATCATTGAGGATCAATCAGAATGGTTTGTTGATCGACCAAAACTTAATGAAGATATGAATACAGAGTGTTTGAAATAAGTAAAGGTGCATATTATACAAAGGGTGGCCCATTAGTATGATGAGGTACAGTATTTCGCCTATCACGAGGAGTGTGAAAAATGTTTCAGTTGAAAGTTATATGGTTCACTTTGCTGCGTTTAATACAAATATTTCAAAATATACAGAGTGTTTCTTTAAAGCAGGGCAACACAAAGCATCACTTTTTTTTTAAAAACACCCTGTAAATTTTCTCACCATTGAACTGAGCAAAACATTTTGCATACGAAAATATTTCTTTTTTTTTTAATTTTGGGGCGTTGTCAAGTTATTGCTGAAAGAAATAAAATCTTCGAAAAAACAGCTTGAACATTTTTTAAATTGTTACATATGTGGAACATAAACTTAACGTCTTATGAATGATGGTCAACATCATCAATATGTATCCATTAAACGTATTTTCTGAGGCGATAAGTCCCAATTTTCAGCGTTGCATCAATGTCATACTTCAATGATCATATTTTCATTATCAAAATAACGTATCATGCTCATTGTCCAAATAGCATATTGTAACATATGTCAAGTAACTGATTCAAAACTTATGTTTCCAATACGACGGTCTTTTCTGAGGCGATAAGTCCCAAGTTTCAGCGTTGTATCAACGTCATATTTCATTGATCTCATTTTCATCATCAAAATGACGTAGTATGCACAATGTCCAAAGAACATGTCATAATATATATATCAAGTAAGTGATTAAAAAGTCATGTTCCCAAGACTACGGTCGTTTCTGAGGGATATGTCCTAAGTTTCAGCGTTGAATCGACGTCATACTTCATTATCAAAATGACGTATTATGCACAATGTCCAAAGACTGAAATGGTTATCATGGTATATTGTAGGTACAAGCTAAGCAGCCTATTGGCCTTTTGTGCATGTTATCATGGTAACCCAAGAGGTCCAATAACTAATGGACAATTCACACAAGCTTTTGATAGTATTCATATACTGTTTCTGAGTTTGAGATGATACTTCGTAACTTCAATAGCAGCGAC
Source organism: Chrysolina oricalcia (assembly GCA_944452925.2). NCBI lineage: Eukaryota > Metazoa > Arthropoda > Insecta > Coleoptera > Chrysomelidae > Chrysolina > Chrysolina oricalcia. The sequence continues at coordinate 62,719,710 of OX101811.2, forward strand.
ACCTATCGTTGGGTAGAACACTTCATATTGATTATATTGATCAATATCTGAACATATTTTTTAAGGTATTCAACTTACGTCAGGCAAAGTATGTAAAAATACATAATTATTTGATCGTAAAAGTTATCAATTTGAATTAATCATTTTCATAACAATATTTTGAGGAATGAAAAATATGCACATTTAGTCTGATACCAAGAAAACTTTGAGGGGACACTTTTTGTAAACATATATAAATAATACGTTTACATTTGATTTTCAAAATGATCATCACCCAGGAGATATATAAACGATAAAATAGTTTACATTGATTATTTTGATCAATAAATGAACATATTTCTTTAGATTTTCAACTCACGTCAGACAAAGTGTGCAAAAAGGTACCCAAAGTTACATTGTTATTTGTTCATAAAATGGATCGATTCAAATATGATATTTTCATTATCATATTACGAAATATGTAAAATATTCATCGTTTGTTTGAATGTTTTAGACGATATAGTAACTTGATTACTTATATTTCGGACGTCCATCATCTTAATGGTTGAACGATTTCTATCTCTTTCAAATTTTTTCACAACGTTTCAATTGCTTGAATCCGCAATCGCAAAAATATTCATATTTTGCCTGATGTCAGGAAAAATTTGGAGAGACAATGTTAGACAATGGAAACATATCAATAATATGTTTATATCCGATTTTCAAAGTTACAATCACTCAAGAGATATTATTTATGATATAATTGTTTATATCGATTATTTTGATCAATAAATTTTTTTAGATATTCAATTTACGTCAGGCAAAGTTTGCAAAAATATATAGTTATTTGGTCGTTGAATGTATCTAATCTAATATAATATTTTCATTACTATATTAGGAAATTTGTAAAATTTTCATATTTTTTCTGTTGCCAGAAAAACTTTGGAGAGACAATATTTGGAATCATATAAATAATATGTTTATATTCGACTTTCAAAATTACCATCGCTCAAGAGATATATAAATGATATAATACTTTTTACTGATTAATTACATCAATAAATGAACATATTTGTTCAGGTATTTAACTTACGTTAGAAAAAGTATGCAAAAATACATGGTATTTGGTCAGAAAATGTATTGATCTGAATGAAACGTTTTTCTTACCATATCATGGAAAACGAAAAGTACACATATTTTTTCTGACACCAGGATAACTTTCGAGAGACAAAGTTTGGTAACATATATAAATAATATGTTAACATTCGATTTTCAAAATTATTATCAACCAGGAGATGAATCCACGATGGAATAGTTTATATCGATTATTTTGATCAATAAATGAATATAATTCTTTAGTCATTCAACTTACGTCAGGGTATGCAAAATACATAGTAATTCCGGTCGTTGAATGGATCGAATACAATATAATATTTTCATTACTATATTAGGAAATAAGCAAATTATTCATATTTTGCCTGATGCCAGGAAAACTATGTAGAGACGATTCTTAGAAACACAATATAAATAATACGTCTATTTTCGGTTTTCAAAATTATCGTCACTCAAGATATGTAGTAATGATATAATAATTTTTATTGATAATAAGTATATATTTTTTTTGGGGCACATAAATTACGTCTGGCAAAATATGCAATAATACGTAGTTATTTGGTCTTACTATTGATTATATTGACGAAGATGTATATACGATTATATTTAAAAAAGTTAGATATTTTCATATCTATCTTGATGTCTGCAAATTATTGAAGAGACAATATTTGAAAAAGTACATAAACAATATGTTTATATGCAATCTTCAAAGTTATCATCATTCAAATGATACATTCGTGATTATGCAGTATGATCGTTTAATTTGATCAAAAATGCAACATAATTGAAATGTGTTTAAGCGAACGTTCGACGTGAAATGGTTTAATTTTGGTATACCATATAGTCATGAGTATGACCGATTTTTGAAGTACAGTTGTATTCACTGAAAATGGGTACAAGTCTTATGACTAGATTTTGCCATATTTGCGTAAATCAGGCTTTTCTTATCGACGGCGATAGACAAAACAAAAACATATAAAATGTGATAAATGATTTTAATGTATTAGAATATTTCTACAACGCAAATTTTTAAACACAACGTAACCAATAACAATAATAAAAACAGAAAACTATGTATAAATAATGTTTAATTATAATATAATATATAATTTATAATTAAATTATAAAAATTCAATATTTGGTCATATGACCATTTTTTTCGACTATTTGAACCAATCTGCCTGGAATTGAGTTAATTAAATTCCCTATAACATTTGCATCCAGCTCTTCCCAGCACTCGTGGATAACTTCCCATAATTCATTAGAATTGTTTGGTCTAAAATTTCTTTTATATATTTGTTTTACAATTAGACCCCAACATTATCTATGGGATTAACATCGGGACTGTAAGCGGGCCATGGCAAGACTTCAATATTATTATGATGAAACCATTCCCTTACAGCATTTGCGGTATGGACCGGGCAGTTATCCTGCTGAAAGACGAATGAGTTATTTGGATATATTTGTCCAACAGATGGGAGCATTATATCTTCCAGAACAGACATATAATGTTCGGCGTTAAACCTTCCCTCCAATCGCCAGCAGACACCAAGTCCAACCCCATACGTTTACTGAAAATCGCCCAGGTCTGAAAGCAAGATCGTTAGTGTAGCGTTCTTCGAATCTTGTATTGTCTGGCCTGTAGACACGAATTTGTCCATTATATGTTGACTGAAAAACCTTTTCATCAGTGAACACTACCGTGTTCCAAAACTGATGGTCGCGGTAGTTATAATTTAGGGCGAAAAGTAAACGAGACTGTTTCCGTTCTTCTGTGATCATCATTTTTTTCGCAGCTACGCGGTTTTTTAAGTCAGATTCTTCGGCTAGCGGTAGGTTGAGACCCAGGAAATCCTGTGTCAATGACAGCATTTCTTGCAGTTTCAAAAGGATTTGCCCTTAGATATCCCAGAAATGCATCATCTTGTTCAGGGACGGAAATGCGTGCCGGACCAGTACCAACTTTTCTTTTCAAAGACCCCTCTTGAATCCAACGTTGCTTAATTCTTAAAATAGTGTTTTTGCTTCTTCCGGTAAAATCTGCTAATGCACGTATTGACCACCCATCTACGATTCTGGCTATTATTTGAGCTTTTTCAATTTCAGTTAAATGACGAGGCATTTTGAAACGTTTTGGCACTGACAGGCTTGTCAATGTCAACCATACATTATTTTTAAGTCAAATTCAATCAAACCCGATTTACACTATAACAATTTTAGTGTACCCATTTTCTATGAATACAACTGTACGTATCGGTTAAGTTCATTCAACATAACGCATGAGACATCTGATGAAAACCATTATATGACTTATAATTGTAAAGTTGAATGTTCACCGGGAGACTACAAAAAATACCATCATAAATACTTTATAAATAGAATTCAGACAGAAAACATTTGTGTCATGCACAAATTATGAAAGCTCCTCTAGTTTTCTGAATCAAGAGCTAAGTTTAATAACTCCGTGCCTATATGATTGAATTCTTCTTGGATTCAGATGGGTAAACTCAGTTCATTCAGTTCAAATATATAGTCGACGGAAATATACTCAATATCGTCAGAACATCAGATATATTTCTTTGGGTGACTCACAAAATATGTTCATATTTTATAGCTTGCTAAATCCTACAAAAAAAAACAAAATTAAATATTTGGCGCCCTCTATCGCAGAACCTTTAGGTGTTGAGAACGAAGTCATGATTGAATCCTCGAGAAGAGTAATTACTTATTCAAATTGAGAAGAGCCTTCCTTGTATGAAACACTATGTATTTGCATTTCATTTTGAGAGATCTAATTCCATTCTGATCGACCATCAATAATGATTAACTTAATCAACTCATAGTCTCGAAGGCGAATTTCACCTAGAAATTGATTATATTGGAAAATACCCTGTAGAATTTTTGTTTTGTTTTATTAAAGAATCATCCACGATTTTATGAACGCTCAGTTGAACAACAGTTGAATATAGATTGCAAATAATATGTAAATGTTTTACATTTATCTGAATTCACTCAAAAATAATAAAATTCAAGATTTGGAGTAATTATATGTATATATAATATTATTCCAAACACTCTGTATCCATAGCTTTATTATATTTTGGTCGATCAACAAACCAGTCTGATTGATCATATCATCAATGATAAACTCAATAAACTCATAACCTCGTAGGCGAATTCATTTACTGAAGAATTGAGTATATTGACAACCCTGTATAAAAACAGTGGCTTTTTTTATTCTGTATTATGGAAAAATATTTCTCGCGGACTTTAGGAATGCTCAGTCGCACACAAAATTCATGATTTGGCGTCCTCTAGCGCCGAATCTAGGCATACGATCAGTTGGGCCAATGAAGACTTTCACTCAGAATAGCTCCAGCTACAACATATCAAAAATCCAACCACTTTCAGCGAAAGACTTTTTCCCATAAGATGTGTGCGTGGTCCTTTGCCAAAAAATTGCGTTATACATTGTCCTTAAAAGAGAGGTGGCATCATATGGGAAAAACTTTAATTTCAACTTGTGCGTTAAGCTGTGCTGTAAAATATATGGAAACCGGCCTAGTTGGATGGGGTCACGCGACTTTTCTTTAAATAATCGCATAAAAGCTTTTTTGTTTGTATTTAGAAAAATGTTAAAGAAAAAAGTTGGTTTGGCATTATCAAAAACTTAATTAATTAAAGTAAATTTTCATTTCCGCTATTTTTTCTATCAAATGCGTTGTTATATGAAAAAACTCTTTTGGAATTATATCCGAATATTCTACTGTATTCTTATCAATATTGAGGGATTATATACTGTCTTTTTTGTCAGTTCATTAGTAATCTGCCATAAGTCACCCGTGCAGTTTTCTGCATTTTGAATCCCGTTTTTTTTTAAATGTTTTGAGTTTTTCTTCTAATAGAGCACTGTGATTTTTCTTTGCTCCTTCATGGACAGTAATAAATGTGAGACATCTGCAATACAAACAGATCTTTCAACCTAAGGCAAGAAGAAATCACCTTATTGTCCACCCATTTTTTATTTCTGTTACGTCTATTCTGACAATTTTTTGGAAAATTGACTTCAAAATTATATAAAAACCTGTTATAAAAGGGCATAAAAGCTTGCAGAAAGTTATGTATCAAATAAAGTTTTGACTAGCCCTCAGCTACCAAACAGTTCCCAAAATTTGTAATATATTTTAAGATTTATTTTTATGAATTTTTTTGGATTTACATTCATCCAGTTCCATCAATATTTTTTGTGTTATCTGATATATTGTTATCCAAAACACAATATATTCCCTCATTGTTAAAATTAATAAATATTTGATCAATCGACGTACAGGATTTCTGAGAAACTCGAGTTGGCCAGTCCATCAAAGGGGTAAGATTGAATTATAATAGTAAAGTACACAAAAACCCATGATATGCAAATCTTTAGAAACTAGAAAACGAAATCGTAGATCAATTTTCATTATACTTGTTATTTCTGACAGAAACGTACAACAGACATAAAAGGGTAACTATAATCATAGACCACTGATACAAAAACACTTTTTTTGGCGAATATATACATATTGACAAAAAGAATCAATGTAAGTATCCTGTTAATGTCCTACAAGTAGAGAAATACTGTCAAATGATCTTCAAAACTATCCTAGATGAAACAAATACCCTATACCGTTTCGCCTACTATTACGAAAAAAAAACACCTTGAGCCTTGAGCTTTTGTATTGATCGAAGAACTTATATGAGAGTATGAAGGATGTAATAGAAAATTGCACGAAAATTAAACAATATCAGTTGGAAGGATGCTAACGATTGACGCCCTTCTCTGGTGCATCAACCAATTTTCCGAAAACAAAATTACTAAAAAAAAATCTGAAAGAAATCATTACCTGGTATTGGAGAACAGTGGTTGCAGCAACCGTTGCAAACTATACCGAACACTAGTTCAAGTAAGTACTGACGAATTATCAACTTTTTCGTTCATTTTGATGTAAATCGTCTCGCGTTGAAATACAACTATTTTCAGGACGTATCTGACGTCTGAAAATCCTGAAGAGGGCTGGTAATGCGCAGACGAAGGCACGTGATCAAATCGATAGCGTCCTTTGCTGGAGGAGTTTTATTATTAGTGAACATGCGGAATCAATATATTTACAATTTTAAAAATTGTACCTACGCTCTTTGTCTTTTCCATATATCAACGATGCCCTGGAAAATTTGCCAAAATGCGGGAATTTTCCAATAACTCTGGTCAAACTATGGATGGGGCAATTTTATGAGCGAAAATAATTTTTTATAATTACCTTACGTACATAAGTCAAATACTTGTGTCAACACCTTCCTTCATTGTTTTCATTACATTCCTTCATTTTGAATAACTTCAGTTTTGATTTATGTATTCGATTAAACAGAAGGTGCTCGTTTTCCACGGAATACTTATTGAACGCAATGTTTCCCAGTTTGAGGAAGGCCAATCATGACTCATATCAAGGGCACGGCACGAGGGAACTCTGGCATACAAAGTGATGTATTCCAAACCATAGGTATACTCTGTTCTGGCTAAAATTGGGTACAGAGATAGCTGTCAAGAGAAGTTCAAAAAACTTGGAATTATGCCACTACCAACTCTATTTCTATATTATGTTTTGATTGAAATACAAAAAAAGCAATCAACCTTGACAAAACAATCTCATATTCACGAACATAATACACGTAACACTCACCACATACGTCTCGAACGATTTCGTCTTCACTTATCCAGAAAAAATTCCATAGATTTTTCTCTATTCAATATTCTAGCTTAAGATTTCAAAGAGCTCAGTCTGAACACTTTAAAGAGAAAATTGAAAAAATATTTGCTTGGGCAATGCTTCTATTCTGACAATGAATTCAGAATTCATTTTTGTACTAATAAACATCTCTCTGCTTCTCTTTGATTTAAAAGGTTGATATATTTATATAACTATACAATTTTTTTTGTGTCTGTAATTGATGTTGTTTGTTTGTTTGTTTATTCGTTCATTTGTTAGTCTTCCACAGTCTTTCTATTCTAAATCCGAAATAACTCTATCCCCCAATGAACTAAACAATCACTACTGCACTATTGCTGGCACATTAACTAAAGACTTACCAAGAAATATAAATCCCATGGACCACTTTTTAAATCCCCCTATCCCACAATCATTTGTGCTTTATGAGACTGATATCAGAGAAATGAAAGAGGTTATAATATCACTTAAATATAAAAAAACCTATGGGATAGATGAAATTTCTATAAAATTTTTTGAAAATCTCCCAGGTCAGGCTGTTGAAGTTTTGGTCAAATTGATAAACGACTCATTTCGCAGAGGAATCTTTCCTGATTTCCTGAAAACCTCTGTAGTTATACCTATACATAAAGGGGGAAACCAAGATGAGCCAGCAAACTTCCGACCAATATCCCTAATACCCACACTAGCTAAAATCATAGAAAAGCTAGTCAAAAATAGAATAACAAAATACTCTAGAAAATATAACATAATCTCGTCAAATCAATACGGTTTTCAGGAGAGAAAAATACTAGTGATGCCATCTTCTCTTTCCTACAGGGAGTATATTCAAATATCAATAGTGGTGAGGCTGTTGCGGCAGTCTTTTGTGATTTTTCAAAAGCATTTGACTGCGTTGATCATGAGATACTGTTGGCTAAGCTTCACCGCTATGGTTTCAGAGGTGTAGTCTTCAACTGGATGAAATCATATTTAACTAATCGTTACCAAATAGTGAAAACGACATCCCTGTCAGCTACAGCACCGGTAAATTGTGGTGTGCCACAAGGATCCATATTGGGCCCAACTCTATTTTTATTATATATTAATGATCTGCTTGGAATAAACATATCAGGAAAGTTTACGGTCTTTGCGGACGACACAACCATATTATGGCAAGACAAGGACACTAACTCTCTGGAGGATAAAATCCTCAAGGACACAAAAACTCTAAAGCAGTGGTGTAATTCAAATCGTCTGATCCTGAACGTAACAAAAACCAACCTAATCTCTTTTAAGTGCGAGATAAAAAATATCAAATTGGATAACAGTTATATCGAGAGCCGGGATAACAACAAATTTTTGGGAATTCTCATCGACAGTAAATTGAAGTTCGAACAACATGTTTGCAACTTAAATAAGAAATTAGCATCTGGATGTTATGCTGCGAGACGAGTAACAAAAGAGCTAGGACTCACAACAGCAAAAACAACTTACTATGCCTTGATAGAGTCCCATCTAAGATACGGAATCCCCTTTTGGGGAGTGTGCAATAAAACTCATAATATGCAAAACACACTCATCTTACAGAAACGAGCAATTATATTCTTATCCACAGCAAAGACACGTGATCCCTGTAAACCATTATTTGTAGCCCACAAAATACATACAGTCATTGCCATCTTCATCCATGAAACAGTATGCTTGATAAAAAAAACATTTCAATCAGTTTAATACTACTCCTTCCCATTACTCAATACGCAAGCAAAACAACATTAACCTACCAAGGCCAACCTCATCCCTAGTGAAGGACTCACTTATTTATAATGGTTGCAAGATGTTTCATCATTTACCTGAGCATATAAGAAATATAAGCAATACCGACCTTTTTAAAAAGGCTGTGCATGTTTTATTAAGTGATCGACCTTATTATAGTCTTGAAGAATTTTATTCTGACAAATTTTAATGTCTGACTACTATTTTTAATTATAATCCTAACTGTACAACCATATACATTTGCTGTTTTGTTTTTTCCTCTCTCTCAATGTTCATGTCCCTGTAATATATTTATAGATATAGTTTTTAGATTAACGTAAACACTTTGTCCATAAGAATGTATTTTATCTTGATGACAATAAAGTATATATTGATTGATTGATTGATTGTTGTTTTTACAGTATTTACACCATTTACGTTACTTTCAGAAGTAAATCAAACATGACTTACTACAAACATTATATTGTGTAACGTAGTTAAATAAAATATTCTATTCTATTCTACTTTGATCAGAAATGCCAGTTTCGCTCCTAAGCTTTGCCTGGTATGTAAATAGATATTTACAATGCAAATATCGTAAAAATTCATATTACGATATGAGATGGAAAATAATCGATTATCGTAATATGAATTTACGATACAAATGTTTTACAATATCCACTCATAAAATGGTTAACAATCTTCAAAATAATGATCTTGGAAATATGCGACAGTCAAGATGGTAACCCGGTGAACATTCAACTTTACAATTATAAGTCATATAATGGTTTTCATCAAATGTCTTATGCGATATGTTGAATGAACTTAACCGATACGTACTTAAAAAGTCGGTCATACTCATGACTATACAGGGGGTCCCTCCGGGAACTACATCGATCAATATACCGGGTAGCTACGGAAGTATTGCCTACGGAATATCTCAGTTATTGTATGAAGTAGGTTTGTGAAATTTGGAGCGTCGATATAATGACATAAGAGCTAGAATTTGAGCATATTGACATGTCGAAGTTAACTTCCGGTCTGACCGGAAGTAACATAAACTTTCTTATTCTAAACGGAAACCCTATTTTTTTTCTTTTCGCTTTATTCAGCATTCAGTTCCCTTTCTAATGACATATCACAAGTTGGTATCTAACCAGAAACTAGATCAGAAAAAAAAAATTATTGAAATTCACCGAGTAGGCCGTGGAAGCAAAATGAAAGCCAAAAATTGAAAAGTTGGCTATGGAAACCATACGTCACTTGATAACAGTTGCTACGAGGCTTGTTTGGTAAGTCCGTGACTTTTTAAATTTCCCGCGCAGTAACTTTAAATGCAACACTGCTGCTGTCAACCACCATCTTTCAATAGACTACTGTCAAATTTTGAGCAAGCTGCGACATTTGGTTTGTGTTTGACAGCAATTAGAAGCAGACAACCTCGTGAATTTTAACAAAAATGGAAAAAAGTGAATTTCGTGTGTTGATTAAGCATTATTTTTTGCGTAAAAAAACCATAACTGAAACCAAGGAAAGACTTGATAAATACTATGGAAACTCTGCACCATCAATTTCAATGGTTAAGAAGTGGTTTACTGAGTTCCGTTGTGGTCGTACCAGCACAAGTGACGCCGTACGTTCAGGTCGCCCAAAAGAGGTCATCACGCCAGAAATCTTCGATAAAATCCATGGAATGATATTGGACGATCGGAGAATAAAAGTACGTGAGGTAGCTGAGGCTGTAGGCATCTCAACTGAGCGAGTACATCACATTTTACATGAATATTTGGACATGAAGAAGCTATCCGCGAGATGGGTGCCGCGATTGCTCACACTCGACCACAAGCGCAACCGTGTGACCACTTCAAAGGAGTGTTTGGCAAAGTTCAATCGCAATCCGGGCGAGTTTTTACGCCGTTATATAACCGTAGACGAAACATGGATCCATCACAATACCCCAGAGACCAAGGAACAATCAAAACAGTGGGTGTCAATTGGTGAACGTGCACCAAAGAAGGCTAAGGTGCGTCTGTCAGCCAACAAGGTTATGGCCACAGTTTTTTGGGATGCACGCGGTGTCATTCATATAGATTACTTAGAGAAGGGTAGAACGATCAACGGCGAATATTATTCAGAGCTTTTAGACAGATTCGATATTGATTTGAGGCAAAAACGACCACATTTAGCGAAAAAAAAAGTGCTGCTTCATCAAGACAATGCACGAGTGCACACGTGTGTAGTCACTATGGCAAAAATTCATAAATTGGGCTACGAACTACTACCCCATCCAGCATATTATCCAGATTTAGCCCCTTGCGACTATTTTCTTTTCCCAAACCTGAAGAAATGACTGGGTGGTAAGAGATTTGGGTCGAATGAAGAGGTTATAACCGAAACAAACGCCTATTTTGAGGGTCTTGAGAAAACCTATTATTTGGAAGGAATAAAAAAACTGGAAAAACGCTGGACTAAATGTATTGATCTAAAAGGAGATTATGTTGAAAAATAAAACGCTTATTTGCCAATTTTTTTTTCTTTATTCAAATAGTCACGGAGTTACCAAACAGCCCTCGTACTACTGTGATATTTTATTTTCATTCGTCGGCGTTATAAAAAGCCGCCAAAAAAAATATTGGAAAAATTGGGAAAAAAACAATACTCTGTAGGTCCATAACTTAAATAGGAACATACAACTTTTTCTTGCCTGTACTATTCAGCATAACCATTCCTTTCTAATCATATAATATAAAATAATTTGTTGAACTGAGATACCGAAAAATCCAATTATTATTCTTCAAATAACAAAACAGATTATCGCCATACGCAAAAATAAAATTAAAAATAATGTGGAATGATAAATTATATCCTGTAGGTTCTAGGTTAAATAGGAACATAAACGTACTTGGTCTGTGCCATCGTCCATAGATATTCTAATATCTACCTATGGACGATGTTTGTGCTATTCAGAATAATCATTTCATTGCAATAATCATTCGAACCAAAATATTAACAAGTAGGCTGATTAAGATGTATTTTGGAATGAAACAAAAAAGAAATGAGAGCTGTCACGAACGCTGCTATCCATATTATTTTGACGTTCGAAGTTGTGTTTTTGATTCTGCCATTTTAAAAGGGTTTGGAAATCGAATTCAGTTAGTGGAATATTCAAAAAATGCCCCGATATTCACGAACCGAACAAATTGACATGCTTCTCATTTATGGTGAATGTTTAAAAAATTCTTATGCCGCTGAACGATTGTATTTAGAGCGATATCCAGGGAGGCAGCAACCGTCAAGAAGGTATTTCCAGTGGCTTGAAGAAAAATTAAGAACTGAGCCTGATGTTCACGAAGACCAAGAAGCATTTGTTATTAATGAGGAAACTGAAATTAATGTATTAGCTTTAGTACAATATGATAGCACAATTTCCTCAAGGCAGATTGGCGCCGAATTAGCTATAAGTAAGGACTCTGCTAGGAAAATTTTGAAAAAACATCGATTGAAATCCTTCAAGTATCAGTTGCATCAACATTTGTATGAAAATGACGGTGAAAGGCGCCTGGAATATTGTAATTGGTTTCTTCGACAAAATGCTGAGAATCACCTATTTAACTATTATATCTTGTTTACGGACGAGTCAAGATTTACCAACAAGGGATTATTTAACAGGAATAATACAAGGTAGGTACTGTACTTTATTTGGATTATTGTCGATAGTCGAAGTGTAAAGTGCTAAAAGTGTGAACGGTCTTTTGTTCCAGGTACTGGGCGATAGCAAACGAGCACCGGTTTCGACAAGGCGGCTTCCAGGAGAGATTTGGTGTGAATGTTTGGGCAGGAATAGTTGGAACTCATATTGTTGGCCCCATTCTTTTTCAAGGCCAACTAACCGGAGAGAGATACTTTAATTTTTTAACGAATGAAATTTCGGAATTCATTAACAACCTACCAGCGGAAATAACTGAGAGAATGTACTTCCAGCAAGATGGCGCCCCTCCGCATAATTCAAAAATAGCGAGAAATTATCTTCAAAATCGCTTTCAAGAGAGACTTATAACAACCCATGGTCCAGTCAGGTGGCCACCAAGGTCATCTGATCTTACTCCGTGCGACTTTTTTCTATGGGGGCATCTTAAAAATAGGGTGTATTCCACACAGCCTACAACTGCTAGAAGTAAAAATTCGTAGAGCTTTCCAAGATATCACGCCCCAAATGTTGAGAAACGTTTTACATGAAAATATCACCAGAGTCAATAAATGTATTGACGCTGAGGGAACATTTGTTTTGAATTTATTTTATCTTTAATCTTATCAATTTGAATTTTTTTTTTTCGATAAATCTGTTTTTTCGCTATTTGAAGAATAATAATTGGATTTTTTGGTATTTCATTTCAAAAAATTACTTTCTATTATATCATTAGAAATGAATGGTTATGCTGAATAGTACAGGCAAGAAAAAGTTGTATGTTCCTATTTAAGTTATGGACCTACAGAGTATTGTTTTTTTCCCAATTTTTCCAATATTTTTTTTGGCGGCTTTTTATAACGCCGACGAATGAAAATAAAATATCACAGTAGTAGCAACTGTTATCAAGTGACGTATGGTTTCCATAGCCAACTTTTCAATTTTTGGCTTTCATTTTGCTTCCACGGCCTACTCGGTGAATTTCAATAATAATTTTTTTCTGATCTAGTTTCTGGTTAGATACCAACTTGTGATATGTCATTAGAAAGGGAATTGAATGCTGAATAAAGCGAAAAGAAAAAAAATAGGGTTTCCATTTAAAATAAGAAAGTTGATGTTACTTCCGGTCAGACCGGAAGTTAACTTCGACATGTCAATATGCTCAAATTCTAGCTCTTATGTCATTACATCGACGCTCCAAATTTCACAAACCTACTTCATACAATAACTGAGATATTCCGTAGGCAATACTTCCGTAGCCACCCGGTATAGAAAACCATAGGTGGGCCGAATTTGAAAATTTGGGAGTTCACTATTGTTGATAAGTGCTATCCGGCTAAAATATTTTGAAGATTGTGTTGTACCCGAACTGGACCCCAACTTCGTTATTTTAAATGGGACACCCTGTATATTATCAAGGTTTTAGATTTTACGCATGATTCTGAACATGTTTCATGTATGATGTCCTATACCCAAGTCTAACCATTTTCGAAATATTTCAAATTTTAAGTTGAAAACTGCGTTTGCAGAACGAATATTTTTTTTTTATTTCTGGACATGATCATTTATTTTCGATTGTGTATCGATTTATTCGTAGGAGAGGACCCAGTTCAGTAGAATTTCGATATCAATACGATTAGAGGGCGATACAGGGTGTTCACCAGAATGATATAGATCCGGTTGAAAAAATTATTGTAAGTCCATTTTTTCAAATGGAAACCCTCCAATTTTATAGTATGGATTCATGCAGCACCAAGTAACAATTATCAAGTAGCAATTATCAATTAACAATTATCAATTAACAATTATCAATTAACAATTATCAATTAACAAGTATTGAAAATATAGCATTCATGCACCCAAATTAACAATTACCAAGTTAACCTTACTTTTTCGTGGATACTGTTTAAAAATTCAGATTCTATTTGTTCTTCGAAAATAAATGACCAGTTTTATGTACTCATGATTGTCACTAAATAGGCGGAGAAAAGAATGTTTGACAATCTCACAATATCAGTGTGATTGCATCTTGCATGACCACATGCATGTGGCGTTTTTTTTATACCCCGAATGACAACATCAAATGTATGGCCTGAAGACCAAAAATTGCAATGTGAATACAAACTATCAACACTGAGAGGGTCCCTGCTATTGTTTCAAGCAATAAGCATTATCTCTGATATTTTTATCTTTGAAGATCGTAATTATGCCCTTATCATATACAATTTGGGAAATTGCCGTACAAAATCAGCCAAAATAGCATCATCAATTTCCATTTCGATATAAACGAAAACCGAAAACACAACTCAATAATACAAACTGCCCCACAAATATTTGAAAGAGATCCATTTTCGTCATTATACTGACCAATCCGCGGTCACCTGCGTACTAGTTGCGCACTAGAAGAAAATATTGTTCAATTAGAGTAAAAAGTTAAAAGTAGGCCAACTTCCACTTGTTACTTGATAATTGTTAATTGTCTGCATGAATGCATTCATTGTAAAACAAGAAGTTCAACTTATACTTGCTAATTGTTAATTGATAATTGTTACTTGATAATCGTTAATTGGTGCTGCATGAATCCACACATATTCTCATTCGATTCGGCATCGAAAATGAAACTAACTTTGAATAAGGTTATCTATGCCTACACTCAACAGTTTTCGAAATATTGGCGAATTAACATGTCTCAGTTCCAGAAAATCTCGTATTTTTGAGTTTACTTATTCTTAGTTAGCCATGGCGCCCGCAGATGCGTTGGAAACAATCAACTGCCACGGAAATGTCATTGTAATCAATCATTCCGGATCGTTTGAATTATTCGAATGAAGATTACTTAAATCTATTTATTATTTATGGCTAATGTGATATATTTGCTATTCGGTATCCGCAGAAGCAGAAGCCCTCAAAACACTGTTAAACGAATTATAGAAAACTTCAAAAACATTCCATCTCTGCCAATACAAAAATGTAGATAAATAAATTCTAAAACAATTTGAATGAAAGAGAACAATTAACGATATTGAGAGGTGTACAAAAATTATTTAGTCAGTAAATGTTCGAATTGGCGCCCTTCAACTTCCAAACATTTTTCACATCTCACTAATAATTCTTGATGTGTCGCTTTTCGTATTGAATCGGGTCTGAGATTCTCAAATGAATTCCTCACTCGTTGCATACAATCTTCCATGGTAGTCAATTGAGTTTCATATACTTGATTTTTAATTGTACCCCCAATGAAAAAATCGAGCACTGATAAATTTGGAGAGCGGGGCGGCCAAAGAAATGGTCCATTGTTGGCTATCCACTGGTCATGAAACAATTCTTGTAAACGGGTATTGACTAAGTGGCCATTATGCGGAGGTGCCCCGTCATGTCGATAAAATAGGTTTCTATAATCAGCAATTGGTAAAGTGTCCAAGTACTCATTTTCGAAATTATGCAAAATATTCAAATATCCTTCACCTGCAAAAAAGTACATCTCATCCTATTCTTGTTTCGAAATTGACATCTGTTTTTGATAAAGGTAAGCTTATCGGGCTTCTGCGCAAATAAAAAAAAGTGATGTTACTTACATAGTTTTGTCTCCTGTACACGAATCTAAAATTATTTTGCGGCGCTCTCTACTACTTTCCGAGATATGGCTCTCCAAACATTGAAAATTGACCGTTTTCAAACACGAATTTTCACTCAAAGTTTTTCCTTCTTTTGACAGGCCCTTCCTTTACACACTAATCAACCCATATTTCACAATTACAATTTTTTTTTACAAAAAATCCACCCTTCTTTAAGACAACACATAACCAACAAATCTGGATATTTTTATCATTTTACATGTAACTGCGCGCGCTAACTATTCATTGACATCGATACAACAATTTATCTTTGTCCAGATGTATTTCCTTTGCACTGAACTCAAAAACACACCCAATTTAATTAAAAAATTAATAAGTGCCAATCTATTATTCACCTAAATTAGAAATTCGTACAATTTTAACATTTTCAGTTTATGATATTTACGTTAAATAAAACACCAAAATGGAGAAATTTAAACAATTGAACATAGTAATGAAGGGGAAGTTATCTGCCCAGAATCAAATTTGAATAGTTGCGCAGTTACCAACCCACTACATATAAAATGATAAAAATATTCAGATTTGTTAGTTATGTGTTGTCCTAAAGAAGGGTGGATTTTTTGTGAAAAAATTATGTTTTTAGTGCTTGTAATTGTGAAATTTGGGTTGATTAGTGTGTAAAGAAAGGACCTATCAAGAAGGAAATACTTTGAGTGATTTTTGACTGAAAAATTTGTGTTCGAAAACGCAGAAGCCCGATAAGCTTACCTTTACTCCGTTTTTTACCTACCATTTAAGTTTTCTTGATAAAAATGTAGTGCCACGACGGTATCACTTCTTATCGCACAATAAACATTGGACTGCCAAGACTCTTTAAAATTCAGTTCCCTGAATACATGCTGATTTGAGTCACTCCAATAATGGCAATTATGTCGGTTGATCAAAAATAATTCGTACCCTTGCGACCAAGTTAAAACGAATTCACAAAATCTCACTCTTCGTGGAAAATCTGTTTCTTTCAGGTGCTGAACTATGGAGAAATTTATGTTTGCGTAGTATTCTGTGTACTGAGATTTTTGACAATCCTGATTCTATTGCAAAGATATTGTTGAATATGCAGCAAAATATCCCAAAATGGCAATTTCAATATCTTCATCATCAACAATTGGCTTGTTTCTCTGCACTCTTGATTTGACGGATCCAAAGTTTTTGAAGTTTTCTATAATTCGTTTAACAGTGTTTTGTGAGGGCTTCTGCTTCTGCGGATACCGAATAGCAAATATATCACATGTTCTTGAGGTAACCCTATTACATTCGCCATAAATAATAAATAGATTTAAGTAATCTTCATTCGAATAATTCAAACGAGCCGGCATAATTGATTACAATGACATTTCCGTGGCAGTTGATTGTTTCCAACGCAACTGCGGGCGCCATTGCCAACTAAGAATAAGTAAACTTAAAAATACGAGATTTTCTGGAACTGAGACATGTTAATTCGCCAATATTTCGAAAACTGTTGAGTGTTGGCTTAGATAACCTTATTCAAAGTTAGCTTCATTTTCGATGCCGAATCGAATGAGAATATAAAATTGAAGGGTATCCATTTGAAAAAATGGACTTAATTTTTTCAACCGGATCTATATCATTCTGGTGAACGCCCTGTATAACTCTAATCGAATTGATATCGAAATTCTACTGAACTGGATCCTCTCCTACGAATAAATCGATACACAATCGAAAATAAATGATCATGTCCAGAACAGAAATTAAAAAAAAATTCTGCAAACGCAATTTTCAACTTAAAATTTGAAATATTTCGAAAACGATTAGACTTGGGCATTATACATGAAACATGTTCAGAATCATACGTAAAATCTAAAACCTTGATAATATATAATAAGTCTCATTTAAAATAGCGAAGTTGGGGCCCACTTCCGGTACAACCGGAAGTGCCACAATCTTCAAAATATTTTAGCCGGATAGCACTTATCAACAATAGTGAACTCTCAAATTTTCAAATTCGGCCCACCAATGGTTTTCTATATATTGATCGATGCAGTTCCTGGAGGGTATGCTATACCAAAATTAAACCATTTTACATCAAACTTTCGCCTTAACACATTTCAATTATGTTGCATTTTTGATCAAATTAAACGATCAATACTGCAATATCATGAATATATCATTTGAATGATGATAACGTTGAAGATTGCATATACACATATTTTTTATATACTTTTTCAAATACTGCCTCTTCAATAATTTGCAAACATCAAGATAAATATGAAAATTTTACATGTTTTAAATATAATCGTGAATACATCTTCGTCAATATAATCAATATTATGACCAAATAACTACGTATTTTTGCATATTTTGTCAGACGTAAGTTAAATGCCCCAAAAAATATATATAATTATTGATCAAAATAATCATTAAAAATTATTATATATATTTTTTTCTTTGGTGTCTTGGCATCGACTGCTATGTTCTGGATAGGTCTTGTTACTAACTCCATACGCCACCTTAGGAGCAGCACTGTTAATTTGAACGCAACAGTGAATCGTGCAGGACTCACCCCAGTACAGCCACGAGATTTGAATAATTTAATCGGTCAAATTAATTTAAAAAATCCCAGCCTCTACTGGGGCTCGAACTCCGGACCTTTCGACCCAAAGTCGGACGCTCTAACCACTGCGCCACGCCCCGACATTATTATATTATTAATATATTATATAATTATTGATCAAAATAATCAATAAAAATTATTATATTATTAATATATATCTCGAGTGATGATAATTTTGAAAAATAAACGTATTATTTATATGTGTTTCCAAGAATCGTCTCTCCAAAGTTCTCCTGGCATCAGGCAAAATATGAATATTCTACATTTTTCGTAATATAGTAATGAAAATATTATATTAAATTCGAGGGGGAAACATCTCTTTTAAATCTCGTACAACTAGAAATTTTGAGTCATTTAAGTCAATTTTCAGTCCTTAAATCTTCGCTTCAGTCATTGGTTTGAGTCTTTCAGTCTTTCAAATATTTCAAGTTTCGTACACATTTTAGCTAGATGTTTCCCTCTCGATTAAATTCGATCCATTCAACGACCAAATAAGTATGTATTTTTGCATACTTTGCCTGACGTAAGTTGAATATCTCAAGAAATATATTCAATTATTGATCAAAATAATCGATATAAACTATTCCATCGTGGATATATCAAGTACCCTTTTTGCATTTCTCAAAAATTAATAATTTATTTAATTCTGAAGCTGGACAAACAATATTGCGGAAACTGATAGATAATAAGATGTGGTTCAACTGTGCGCAAGATCGTTTCTGTCCGATGTGTAGTTTTTGTACAATCGCGTTATAAACAATTTAAGGGCAAATCTTTCTCAATGTGCCGATTTAAGGGAAATCATCTTATTCGAATTCTGTGAACGGCATTTGGAAGTAGAGATCAATATCTACAATTCGCATATTTTGGATTTTCACCTGAGAAGTGGAAAATGTGTTGAAAATGTCACTAGAAGCAGAGCTGTGCTGACAAAAAGTGCTTCGAGTACTAAGCACTCTTGAAAAGTGCTCGGGAGTCTCGAGCACTAAGCACTTTTTTCATGAAATGCTCGCGATTACTAAGCACTTTCAAAAAGTAATTAGATTTAGCGAGCACAAAGCACTTTTCAAAAGGGCGAGACCGTTAAGGTGGGCGTTCAATTTCGTGTATTCCAAGTTCACACTGCATTTGCAAACGGTTTCACTTGGAAAACTCAAATTTGGTAGGTGAACAAATTGGAGTACTTATTGAATATATTGACATTGATTTTATTTAAAAAATTGAGATTTTTTTGGTCGGCAATTGAAGGAAATGAGTCAATACTTGCTATTGTTTTATTTCAATAGAAAGACCCATAAAAACAGTGCAACATTGACTGCACTTTCACGCAATTTTTCGAGGTATTCTGGGAGAAATGTATCCTTCCGCTTGTCTGGGTGGCAATCTAAACACCAGATCGCGTGAGAGTTTACTGCCTCGCCGTGTTTAACATCGATGAGGTATAATATCCGGACTCATAATGAGATTAGGTTAGAATAACTTGTATCAGCAATTCACCCCAATCTCTCAGCGACGAACTTCGTCAGATAGTCCCTCTTTGTCGTTCGACCATTCCGTCTGATTGCAGATGTATAGAGCTGTTGGAAGAGTTTTCTTCATGCCTAAAATGTTCATCGTTTCTTCCATTCTTAGAATCCTAATCCAGCGAAACTCTATGTCTGGGTACCACATTCTCTATAAAGCCTTTGCGACTGTAGAATATTCTGGTTGGGAATTGGCTCAACTTCAGACTAAATAGTTAAAGCTTTCGCGGCCGAAGTTTTCAGTGTAACAATTTTCACTCGGGTTTGAAGGCCGTCGTTTTTTGAAATTTCTTCCTAACGTTTCGCTAGCGCGAGTGGCTAGCTTCTTCAGAGGCTTATACATCATGAATAATCTCAGATGACTGGAGATTCCGTCTGCTTGTATTTATTCTGACTTACGTATCTATAGGCCAATCAACAGGGCTGTCAACCTCAACTTAAATTGCTCCGCCGATAATTTTTTTTCAAATTATAGAACACAGTGTGCACATTACTTCTGAGAAAAATTATCACCTCCAGGGGGGGTGGAACCTCCCCAAAAAACGCGCTGAAATTAATTTTTGAGGTAATTTCGAAATATTTCAAAAAATTTACTTTAAATCAAAAAAATAACTTGATATTCAGAAAGAGCACAAATTTTTACAAAAAAACTGTCCCTATCAAAATTTTGAGAAATCGCACGGTATTCTTGAAAAAAATTGTTGAAGTTATATGCTTTCGCAATGGGGCAGGTTTTGCGCCGGCTCCCGCCAATGTGCATTTTTTCAACCAGCGCCTGAAGTAAAGTTCTATAACTCCTCACATAAATGTTCAATTCGGATAAATCTTACGTCATTTTGAAGATAAAGATCGCAGCTTTGTATTCTGATATTATTTATATTTATACGCGCAGTTGCCAGCTGCAAAATTGCAATTGAAAATCTTATAATATTAAAGTGACTTCGTGAAATAATGCTTGTGATTACTGAAATAGTCTTATCACTTGCAGCAAGTAAAATGAACAGTTGAGGAATACTTCTTTGTCAAATTGCATAACGTTTAACCGGTCCAAATAATGTTGGTTTTAAATGAGTGTTTTCAATTCTTCGCATATTTTAGGTTACAAAATCTTGAGGGAGTTTATATATTCAAATGCTAATAACTCAGAGATAAAAGCACGTATCAACATGAATGAAAAGTCAGTTTGCAGAAAAAACCCTGCTCTTATTGAAAATATTCATGCAAATTTGGTTACTTGTACAAACTTTAAATGCAATCCAGTCAATCTTTTAAGTACTTAAAATAGAGGTCACTCGGCATTTGATCGCATTATTGTTCTATGGAAAGAAAAATAAAATCAGTCCTTGATGGAATATGGGGATTCGAGACCGAGGAAGACAGTGCACCAAAGAAAACTGTCCCGAATTGTACATGCCTTAAACTCATTGAGATTCTGAAACCTGAAAAATATCGGCTTGGGACCTTGTCAATGCGGCAGCTAGCGCACCGCTATATAGTACACAGCGGCGCGGTTCTGTCGGTGCGCAGTGGACAGCAGTCAACGTTGCTCTATGTAAACGTCAGATAATATAAAAGTTCCTGTGCAGAAAAAACTGGATACTGGGATAACATCGATAGTCGGAGACGAGGAAACATCTCTTAGTGCTTTGTCACTGTTATTAATTGAGTTAATTTTTGAAATATTTGTTTCATGTTCAACTCAGCTCAATTTCAAAATATCGCAATGTCAGATTTACATTTCCAAAATTCCAAAGGTCCACCTAGGAATTCAGGAGAAAATGCAAGTATGTTATTAACATTTTATTGAATGGAACTTAAACTTAAAATGCATTAATGCTTAGGATTTCATACGCTCATTCAAAAATTTACCTGCAGAATATAAAATGTTGAATATGACATAGTTGTCATATGAGATACATCCTGAAAATTGGGGCTGGGAAAAGAGTACCACTTTGAAACCAATCGAAATGACAAGAAAAGCCGCACCGGATTCAATTTTAAAAATGGTTTTGTGTAACTGCAAGACCGGCCGCATCAGAGACTCCTGCACGTGCAAAAAGAGTGGTCTAAGATGTACCAATGTTTGTAATAAATGTACCACAGATATCTGTAGAAACTTGGCAGTGATTGTTCCGGATTGTGAAGATAAAGACGAGGAGACTGAAGATGAAGTAGATGATGAATTGTATGAGTGAATAAATATATTTTCCTAGACATTTCTTTATGGTGATTACTTGTGGATTTATTTCTCCATACCCTTTCTCGATATCATTGAAAAACACTCTCATATTTCGTTACCTCCGGTCCGCGTTTGATTTATACAATAACTTGATCTTCTCTCGAATTTGCGAATAATTTTCATAACAATACTTCTAAATCTTAATAACGACAGTTCTCAACGATTATTTACCCACATTTATATCTAAGATTAGTAGTTTGAGAGTTTCATCAAATATTCTCCCCCTTCCCTCTCACCCCAATGTTTCCGCGATGCGGGATATGCCCAGAATGCGGGGGCGGGAAAATCGTTTCTAATAATTTATACCTATTATTTTTACAAATTTTCGCTCAGTTTCATTACTCAGGACTGACAATTTTACATATTCATAGAAAATACTCCAAAAAACACGATTTCGGGAAGGGGTTGGTGCCCCGGAAGGGGGTTTAATTGTTGAAAATAATTCGCCCCCATTATTAATACTGATGTTCACTCATATTTATTTCCCAGAGCTGAAATGTCAAGAACATACCAGAAAAAGGTTTTTACGATTTTGGGGAGGTTGTACCCCCCAGGGGGTGACAACTTTATTGCTAATTATTCAACCCTCCGTAACGACCGAATTGCAATGGTCTACACGTTTCATACGTTATGCATACAATAATTAAGGGTAACATAATATGAGGAATGTGAAACTATAGTAGCTGAGTGCTATATTGGAGAATCTATTTCAAATAAATAGATCATCATTGAAAAAATTGCCAACGATTATGAACAAATGTTAGAAAGAGTATTGCTCTATTGAACTGAAATGATTCTAATTCGTGTTGGGAATTGCATGAAATGATTTGTGAGTATAGACAATTTGAGAATTTTGTCTACTTTACGGCCCGCTGGGCCATAATGCCCCCACGGGCGGTAAAGTGTACTTTACCGCCCGCTAGTGCATAAACACTTTTAACTACATTTATGTCAAGACTGTGCCCTCGAACCTAGAATGTGCATAATATTATGACGCAATCAGTAGTTCTTGGAGGTGGGGGTGCCGCTGACCGTGTGTTATATTTTCAACAATATTCATAGATCCATAGCTGAGAAAAAGCTTAGTGCTTAGTAATCCCGAAAAGTGCTCCCGAGCACCGGTCCAAATAGTTTTTTTCAAAAAGAGATCTTCGTATGTCCATGTTAGTAACACGTTTTGATGGATCATCTCTATGTGAAGCTTGAAGTCTGATGAATTTATAACCGTGCATATTATGTTTTTTTAAATTCTCCATATGGAAGTTTGAGAAATTCCCAAATCCACCGAAGCACTAGTAATAGATGCATGAGGATAAGCATGAAAATATCCCAGAACATTGATTTCATTATCCCTGTCACCAGTCACCTGATTCATTTTATTTCTTGAGGCGTGAACTTTTCAGAAGTTGAGATAGTCTCGTTCAATTCTTCTGAATTTCCGTTCTTTCATTGTTGGTAAATTTGGATATAACTCATTGAATCTTCTACAGGTCCTCAATATGATTTTATTGCACTCACCATTAATATAAAACAAATTCAGGATATCAGAGTTTGAATAATTATTATTTTCCATATTCACCACTCTGGTATGACAGTCGGACTATTTAAACACGTTCTAGTCATGTTCATTCTTTTGTTCTACAAATCTGGTTATTAGGAGCAGATCATGACACTATTATTTTTGTTGAAATTCAGTAGCGAAATCCAGATACATTCATCATCCTGCAAACTTTGCATAGATATGATCAACTAAAACGTGTAGAATTTAGCGAAATGCTATTAAAATGGACATACGAAAAAGTAAAATATGGAGTGGTGAGGGAGTGTTCAATCGTCGGAATAATCATTTCTGGACAACAGAAATTGTATGCTTATGGATGACAAATTTTCAATCTGCATTTATAGAGAAAAGTTGAATTCCGGAAAATATTTTGATATTCTGGGAACAACTCTTGGTGAATTCTTGGACAATTTACCTTTGAACTCATATTATAATTGTTGGCATCAGTTGGATGATGCTCCTGGAAATTGTACACGTGAAAAGGGCAGAGAACTCACTAATTTGTTCGAAAATTGGTGGATACGACGTTTGGGTCGTTGGATTTGGCCGCCGCGGTCACCAGATCTCACTCCCCTAGATATTCATCTCTGGTGAAAAATAAAAGAAAAGGTTTATTGAACACCTGTGAATAAAAAACAGGAACTGGAAAACAGGGTAAGATGTGCTTTCGGAGAAATCGACCCATCGGAAATCCGCAGAGCCACGACTGATCATGTAATAACGTCGATCCATCAATGTTTACAAGTGAATGGTCAGTATTTCAAGCATCTAAGCTACTAATTTTCAGTATCGAATGTGATATAATTATTGCTAAATGAATTTTGTAATATTATCTCTTGTGTCGAATGAATTTAATCAATTTAATTTTTTCAATCTTTAAACTGTCAACATAACCATATTTATCGTACACCCAGTATGAAGGAAAGTTCTTGTATTCAATTACACCTTTTTCAAAAAAGATGAAGGTCTTATTTGTTATTAGATAGATTTTCCACAATTTATACTTGAAATTGTATACTTGCACAGACCTCAAAAATCATAAAATCATCAATATCTCATAAACGGTAGGAGATAGGTATAGGACATAGTCGATGAAACTTATTCAAACTGGTTAGTTGCATTAAAAAATTAGATAGTATACAGGGTGTTCTATTTGAAAAACCTGAGTTTCAATCATTTTCATGAGTCCCCGAAAGGAACTTACTTCTGAGCCTCCGTGTATGCTGAAACTGAGATCCAGTTCTTCGCCAGAATACTTAATGGTGTTATGCAGCTATGACCCAAATTGAAATTTTTTTTTAATTTGCATTGTGAAAAAAAAGTTATTTTTCAATGGTCAGGTTTTACACAAAAATTTGACAAAATAATTTTTATCTCGAAAACATAATTACTTTATATTTTGAAAAGCACTAGTGCTGAAAAATTACTTTTCCGCACGATTTTTATATTGTTGAAAATGAGGATATTTAGGAGTAACTAAATGATCTATGTAACTGTTCTGTCTTATGTGTCATTTAGTAGCATTATTATAAAATCTTGTTTAATAAAAACCTTTTTTTTCATAAATAAGATGGACAAAAACACTCGTAGGAAAAACATTGTACCTAACTCTTGCGGAAAACGTCTTTTTCTACAACCACACCCCAAAACATGCTTTTCTGCATAGTTTTACGTTCGCAAACATGATTATTTCTCACAAAGTGTGCCGCAAAGTGACATTTCTGTGCCACAAAGTGACATTTCTGTGCCAAAATTTTTCAGTACCTAATTTCTAAGCAATACAGTTTTCGTGACAGCAAGGTGAAAGTATATTTTGGAAATTCTGCATTTCGAAGGGATATTCGATCAGGCAACTTCAAGAATGAATAGACAAAGTCTATTGGTTTATATAATATGAGGGAAATTGTACAAATTCATAATATTCTGAACAAAAATCATAGACATTACTACTGCTGTCCCAAATACCCACATACACACTATCCATTGCTAGGCAACGGAGCAACATCTATCGAATCATTTGAATGTCAACAAACGTCAAGCATAAAATATTCGTAAAATATTCTTGTCCCGTCATTTTTTAATGAGATTGAACTAAAATGGATAGCGACAGTTCTGAAATTGAAAATACTCCGCCAGAACTAAGAGAACAAGTTAATTCATTGTCATTGAATTTACTACCTTCAACTTCAAGAGGAAAATATAAGAATGAGTCACTGACATTTCATTCCGTCTTATAGTATAGTATTATTTTTAGCAAAAAGGGTGTTGTAGAAAAAGTATAGTGTGTAACACGAGCAGAAATGCAATTTCTCACTCGTTTGAATTGCAGCACTCGCTTGCGCTCGTGCCGCAACTTTTTCAAACTCGTGAGAAATTAGCACTTTTTTGCACTTGTTGCACAATATACTATTTCCGCCCTTGACGGCTTGCCCGAACTCCGCTCCGCGTCGTTCGTGCAACTGCCGTCGCGTGCGGAAAAGTACTAATTTCCGCACTTGTTTGGTAAATAACTATTAACACTAATTTTTTCTCTCTTTTCACGTATAAAATAAAGAAATTGCCATATATCAACAATGACAATTTAAAGTGCATTGTATCCTGTATAGATACGTATATTCCAACTTCATTGAAAATATTTAAGAAAAGACAAAATTCAACTCATTACAAAAAAAAAACAAGTATCTCGGCAGTTTGTGTAATACGACTGTGGGCAGATAAATATTCCTACAGCCCTTTCTTCCTATGAGTCATCCATCCCACCCGCCACCCCTTAGATACAACACTGTTGGTAAGGGGATTGTAAAATCAATGGTCATGACCTAGCTACATCCCTTGCGCTTCGGATTGTTGCAGACGGAAAACAATAACAAAATACTTTGATACCTAGTTCATAGAGAAATACAAAATGATTACTCATACTTATAAATAACAAACGATTTTCCAGGTTCTTCAAATTCTACATTCTGATATGAATTTGTATATAGAAACAGGTAAATTGTAGGTGAAAAAAAACAACTCGACAAATATTTGTATTGATATCTACTAGAGACCAGCTGCTTTCTTTACTTAATAATTAGATAGATTCGAATTTTTATTGGGATATCAACGAAAGAATGATCATAATCACGCAGTGACGGAAAGTACCCGCAAGAGTACGGTACTGAAAAAGTACCTGATCGTCAATGTTAATCAAATATGCTTCAACTACACTATCTTCATGCTCCAAAATGCTTAAAATACGCAATAAACACTGTGACTCACCTTAGTATTTTTTATTCATCAACAAATTCCACACTTTATAGGAAGAAACAACTGGCAAACAACACATTTGACATTTCTATCGAAAATCGATCAGACATGCGCAAAACGAATCTCACCATATTCCACAGGACCGTGCTTGATAATTTATATGAATACGTTCATCATTCATCCAGTTTTTCTCAGGTGTTTTGAACCGCTGAATCCGAATTTCGATGGTGATAAGCAGGGAAAGCATCCAAAAAAAAACGAATGACGCCAAAATATTCTGCATAAAATTCTCTACAGAAAAAACCTCAACAAGTTTTTCTCCAAAATGTACAGTTTTCGAGTAAAACCTGCTCGAAATTCGAAAACGTCGGTTTTCTCAATTTTCTGTGCCCTCTCTTTCAGTCAAATATTGATATTTCCAGGATCATCTTGTCCCAAATTATTAATATATGTCTCGACTATGAATAACGAAACAGACGTTCCTGAAAAAATCATTCGTGTGGATTTCTCGGCACTGAATTTTTCGATGCATGAAAGCGGCATTTTTTTATTCGCGAAGCTCACGTCGTGGACGAATTTCTTATAGTGTCAATCAAAATGGGTTCAGCACATATTTTGTCATGATCACAAAGCATATCAGTGGCGGAAAATTGGAAAATTTTGATTAAAAAATTTTACTTTATTATATATACATACATACATACATACATAGATTTAGTCATTTTAATATTATTAATATCTGGTATAGTATGTCGAACAATTTTGGAATAATATGAATAAAATTTCTTGTTCCCTTTATTTTAATCAATCTAGTTATAATATATTCCATAAAATACAAAACACTTAAGGGACTTCAAGTTATTTAGAAATGTTTTGTTTAAAAATGGCGCTAAATTTAAAACTAGATGACAAGTTCTCTGCCAGACCATCGTTATTGAAAGAATGATAGCGTAGGATTGATTCTCTACCGTGTTTTACCAATGCAAATTTGTTCCAAGAAAAAAATCGAATGTAGTAATGTTCCCTAAGTACCTACGTTTTGTTCCATGATTATTTTGTTGTTTGTTTTAGCCAGTTGTTTGATGATGTTTTATAATATGAGATCGAATCTATTCTATTAACGACTGTTTGATAATATCTTTCCGATATTCCGTATTTT
Organism: Chrysolina oricalcia; assembly: GCA_944452925.2. Classification (NCBI taxonomy): domain Eukaryota; kingdom Metazoa; phylum Arthropoda; class Insecta; order Coleoptera; family Chrysomelidae; genus Chrysolina; species Chrysolina oricalcia. The sequence goes on from OX101811.2 coordinate 62,747,921, forward strand.
TCATAAAATTAATTTCAAAATATAAAGTAATTAAGACATTATCAAAATATATAGTGATATTTAAAATTTGACAGGAATTGATATAGTATTATAGCAATTAAATTAATATATGAAATAGCTCAGTCGGCAAAGTAAGGGAGCAGTCGTTCTACGCTGGTTAATGTGGTAGGTGGTTCGAATCCGGAGAAGTTACTTTTGTTTTGAAATCGATGAGAGTACTTATTGTTCAATTTTCGTTATATTTTTCAATATAGTTTTTGATAGAATCTGTTATGAAAAAAATAATTCGCTAGTACTACAAAATTTCATATACGGTGTTCGAATCCGGAGAAGTTACTTTTTTTTTGTTTTTGTTTTGAAATCGATGAGAGTACTTATTGTTCAATTTTCGTTATATTTTTCAATATAGTTTTTGATAGAATCTGTTATGAAAAAAATAATTCGCTAGTACTACAAAATTTCATATACGGTAGGTGGTTCGAATCCGGAGAAGTTACTTTTTTTTTGTTTTTGTTTTGAAATCGATAAGAGTACTTACTGTTCAATTTTCGTTATATTTTTCAATATAGTTTTTGATAGAATCTGTTATGAAAAAAATAATTCGCTAGTACTACAAAATTTCATATACCTACCTACTCGTGGGAAATGTATGTCATTTCATGCTCATTGTACAATATACTCATCTTGAAAATATTGTGCTTTAAAAAAAGTAAAAATCGTGCGGAAAAGTAAAAATCGAGCGGAAAGTAAAAATCGAGCGGAAAGTAAAAATCGTGCGGAAAAGTAGAACTTTCAAAACGAAAAATCGTGCGGAAAAGTTACTTTTCCGCACGCTCGTAGGAAAATTTCATTTCAGTGCATACAACGCATCAGTGATCTGGCCTCCAGTCATGTCGTAAATTAATTGAAACAATGGGACAGCATTAAAATCATAGTTTTTTGCAGAATCCTGCATAAAATGACGTCAAATATTCATGTTTGTAACTAATCAAGCTGGATAACACTCGCATTTGGGTTCAATACCTTTTCCACAGGCATTGACTATCATACTTCTATTTAATAGTTATTTAAGTAACAAGGAATGTAAAGACGTGTTAACATTCGAGGTGAGCGAGTACGAGCCGAGGCAAAGCCGAGGCTTGTCGCTTGCCGAGGATGATAACAGGCGATACATTCCGTGTTACTTATTACGTTTTTCCCGCTGCTTGATGACATTTCTCAAAATTTGCCTGAATTGAAATTTGTTTTCTTACCCTTCCTTCATGATTATTCGTTCGCTATTTCATTCTAAGTTGCTTGTGCGTGTAACTAAGTTACCGAATAAGCAGACAACAATAATATTCAAAAGGTCTCATAACCTAAAAATTGATATGAATGAAGCTGAAGGTATTACTTGTCAAAGTCAAAGTCATTATTACCCTAGGCATGTAAATGACACTATTAAGTTCCGTTGTCAAGATGAATTAGTAAACGAATGATATAGGCCATTTACCTGTTTTGTTGCTAAGCATGTATGGACTATTTACAGTGTCGGCAGCGGGAAAACAATGTTAAAAGCATTGTTTAAATAGAAGTAAGATAATTAGTCAATGCCCGTGGAAAAGGTATTGGACCCAAACGCGAGTGTCATCTAGCGTGATCAGTTAGGAACATGAATATTTGACGTCATTTTAATGCAGGTTCCTTCAAATAACCCTGATTTTAATGCTGTCCCATTGTTTCAATCAAGTTACGACATGACATGAGGGCCAGATCACTGAAGTTACGACATGAATTGGATGCGAGATCACTGTCGCCATCTACATGTCGCATCCATTATTAATTCCATAAGGTTGGCTAACTATCTTACTTCTATCATTGTTTAAATAGAAGATAGTCAATGCCTATGTCGGTGGTCAATGCCTGTGGAAAAGGTATTGGCATTGTTTATAGAGAAAGAAGATAGTTAGTCAATGCCTGTGGAAATCGCGTTTGATACAATCGCGCGCGACATCTAGCCCGATAACGACGAACCGAGGCAGAAAATATACCCGTACGAATGCGCCCCCTACAATCAACTTGCATTTTTTGAGGTATACTTGAGGATTTTTATTTTCGTCAAGGAATCCTAGTAGTGAATCGTTCGCCCTGACAGGGACGTACTTGAAATTTTCTAATGATAGTTTTTAACAGAGTATGAGTGTGGAATTTCAGTGAAATATATCTTTTCACCTACATGTGGTGTCCAGTGTATTTTTTAAGCCAAAATCACTGGGACGAACGAAGCTCATAATACACTACCGGTGAACAGCACCTTTGCCTTATTATTTTCGGGGCAAACTGCTTTGTGTTTGTTATTGTTTGTTATTTAATTTCAATCACTGGGTGACTCATTTTAACCAGTAGGTGGGTGACATTTGTGTCGCACACTTCACTATAGTGAAAAGGTGGTGACACAATGGAACAAATAGTATGTTTGTAATCATCAGTTTATTTAGTCTCTGTTTTCACCTTGAAGATATCACTTAACTAGTGTGTACATTTTACACCTGTGCTAATTGATTCAAACTTTCTTCGAAATGGGGCTCCATATATGCTGTCAGAAATCAGAACAGGTTCGAAGTGTTATAAAGACAACGATTATTGAATGAAGAGATTGAATGTGTTTACCAACTGAATTGTTATCTATACTGAGTACAATAATATATACAGGGTGGGGCACCGAAAACGAAACAGATCGAATATCTTCAAAACGCATGTGTTGGGAATAAAATGCAAAAACACGTTGATTTTTAATCCAAGGGGGAAATCTTCCTATCATAACCTCAACTGTCATACCTCTCCCCCTACCCCTTGGGCACTATCACCGAAACAATTTGAATAGGGAAAGTAGTAATTGTGACACATCATTGAAAAGGTAATTTCATAAGGAATTCAGCCATGTCAATTTTTGCCACCTAAATTTTTATTTTGGCGCTTTCTTGCGGGAAAAACAACTGTTCCGTGTTCCAAATTATGATACTGCATTTGCAAGCTATTTTGACATAAATTCGGTGACAATGCATTGTGGAATATTTCTAAGAGAAAAAAAATGGCGGCTCCAAAATGGCGGACATGATTTGCAATTATGGTCCGATTCGATTCAAAATTGATATGTGGTGGTTTGCAAGGTCGGAAATTATGATTTGTTTATCAATGCAAAAAAACAAAATGGTGGTCCAAGATGGCGGACGGAATTTGTAATTCTGGTACAATTCGAATCAAAGTTAGTATGTGGGGATTTTCAGGGTTAGAAATTTGGATATTTTTGTCGGTGCAAATAACAAGATGGCGGGCGAAATTTGTAATTGTGGTTCGATTAGAGTCAAAATTAGCATATGGGGGTTTTCAGTATGAATAAAATGAATTATTTAAATTGATAAACAAAAGCTTTTATACAAATGCGCTAAAAGGAGATAACGGCAAATAAACGAAAAAGAGAGAAAAGGTATTCATATTTATTTTTAGTTGTGTGACGTAGGTTACTCTGTGCGTAACAGATTCGAAAGCTTGCCGCGAGTATAAAATAGGTATTATTGCGAGGTAAAATTTTGATTCTGTTACGTATAGAATAACCTCAGTCACACATCTGAAAAAAATTATAATTTCCTTTTTAGCGCATTTGTTTAATTTTTTTTATCAATTTAATCATTTCATTTTAGTCATACTGAAAACTTGTAAAACCCCCATATGCCAATTTTAAATCGAATCGAACCACAATTACAAATTTCGTCCACCATCTTGGTTTTTTGCATTGACAAAAACATATATATATATATATATAATCTTTCACCCTGAAAATCCCCACATACTAATTTTGATTCGAGTCAGACCAGAATTACAAATTTCGTCCGCCATCTTGAAGCCACCATCTTATTTTTTCGTATTGACAAACAAATCATAATGTCCGACCTTGGAAACCACCACATATCAATTTTGAATCGAATCGCACCATAATTGCAAATCATGTCCGCCATTTTGAGCTGCCATTTTGTTTTTTCATTTGGAAAAATTCCATAATGCATCGTCACCTGATTTATGTCAGAATAGCTTGCAAATGCAGTATCATAATTTGGAATACAGAACAGTTGTTGGTCCCGCAAGAGGGCGCCAAAATGAAAAGTTAGGTGGCAAAAATTGACATGGCTGAATTCCTTATGAAATTACCTTCCTAATGATGTGTCACACTTACTACTTTCCCTATTCAAATTGTTTGGGTGATAGTGCCCAAGGGGTGGGGGGAGAGGTATGACAGTTGAGGTTATGATAGAAAGATGCCCCCTTGGATTAAAAATCGACGTGTTTCTGCATTTTAATCACAACACATGCGTTTATTGCGTTTCGAAGATATTCGATCTGTTTCGTTTTCGGTGCCACACCCTGTATATTAATAGCAAGTGTTGAACAAATATAATATTCAAAAATACACGAAGGGTAACGAGACAATTTCACAAATGATAACGGCACAAAACAAATAAACACAAAATTCACTGGGAATGGTCTTGATAACATCAAGTTCCAGGTTAAATAGAAACACTGAAACTGAAATGAATGGAATCTCGAGTTTACACCAGTACAACGCTGGATAGGATGCACGTGTCAAAATTATATTTCATAGCCATCTATCGGATTATTCAATGAATCATATTTTACGAACTGATCAAATACATACGTTAAAATCAAGAACAGGCGTGACTGGAGACTCGTGGACTAGCGACCTCTAGTGATGGTCTCCATTTGAATCCAACTAAAAGTACGTAAGATTGGCTAACTATCTTCTCTCTATAAACACTGGTATTGGACTCAAACGCGAGTGTCATCTAGCGTGATTAGTTACAAACATGAATATTTGACGTCAATTTATTGCAGATTTCTTCAAAAACCTCTGATTTAAATGCCGTCCCATTGTTTCAATCAAGTTACGACATGAGTTGGAGGCCAGATCACTGAAGTTACGACATGACTTGGATGCGAGATCACTGTCGCCATCTACATGTCGCATCCATTTGAATCCAATTTAAATCCCATTAAGTTGGCTAACTATCTTACTTCTATATAAACAATGCTTCTATCATTGTTTATATAGAAGTAAGATAGTTAGTCAATGCCTGTGTAATTGGTGTTGGACGCAAACGCGAGTGTCATCTAGCGTGATTAGTTACAAACATGAATATTTGACGTCATTTTAATGCAGGTTCCTTCAAAAAAACCCTGATTTTAATGCTGTCCCATTGTTTCAATCAAGTTACGACATGACTTGAAGGCCAGATCACTGAAGTTACGACATGACTTGGATGCGAGCTCACTATCGCCATCTACATGTCGCATACATTTTGATCCAATTATAATCCCATAAGGTTAACTATCTTCTATATAAACAATGCTTCTATCGTTGTATGAAGATTACATAGTAGGAAAACGCCTGTGTATCATCTATTGGAGCCGATTTTCAGCGCCATCTGCCAGAAACATGAGGAAACTTCGAATTTTTCAATCCGTGCAGTAGTGACCCCTACACTGTCCTAATTCTAACTTGATGAATCGTAATTAAAACAGGGACGGATTGAGGGGTTGAACATTATTCACGTTCAGACGTATGAAATAGCTAACAAAATTTCATATTCGGATACTTGTGTTCCAAATTTCGATAAATCGCATTAGGTGATAATATTTTGATATTATACGTGATTGGAAACTCCCTGAGTTGTCTTGTGGAATATCAATTTGCTCCAACGACAAAATTGTCGCTGCTGTCCTATTGACGTATCCGTTCATTTAAACAAATATGAACTGACTGACATCCAAGAGATTTACTAGTCGAACATGGTCGAGCTGTATAAACTATAGTCGATAAAATTTTCTGTCACCAACACATTCGGGAATGATGATTTTTAAAGAAATTGTGGATATGATGAAATGGACACAAACCTACGATAAAAATTAAGCTAGTTTTTGTAATATCTAACAGAATCTGACAGAAGCAAATCTTTCAATGGACTTAAAAATATGACAGTTAATAGTCATTCAGGTGAGGATGCTTTATGACATTTTTATAAGAGAAAAAGATGGCGGGCGATCAATTCGAAATTGGTATGTGGGGGTTTTTGGGGTCGGAAATGTGTTTTTTGATAAAATTTGGGATGGTGGTCCCAAAATCGATATGGTAGATGATGAGAAAATGCATATTTTACGCGCATTTATTCAAATAAGACTGTATGTATGTCTGCGTCAAATCTTGGAAGTGGAATTTGACTCACTAGCAGTTTTCGAATTAACTCAAAATTTGGCAGGTGTTTATATTTCGGGCGAAAATGTAAATTCATAACATCAAAATAGCGGACGAGTTTCCCTTGCCGCAATCTTGGTTTGAATATAGCCATAAAGTTCCTCTAGCTCTACAAATGATAAACTATAATTTCACAGTGACCATTTTAATGAAATCGATAATACAAGTATTTTATATATTTATTCAACGGGTAATCCCAATTACAATTTGTTGCAATAAAAATGAATGTATAACATCTTAAAACTAAGAATAGATAAATACCCAATAAAGTACATGATACAATAATAATAATACAATACAATATCAATCATACGGCAGCAGTAGTTTTTTAAGGAAGTATACAGGGTGGAGCACCGAAAACGAAACAGAGTGAATATCTTCAAAACGCATGCGTTGTGAATGAAATGCAAAAACACGTCGATTTTGAATCCAAGGGGGACATATTCCTATCATAACCTCAACTGTCATACCTACCCCCCCACCCCTTGGTCACTATCACCCAAACAATTTGAATTGGGAAAGTAGTAAGTGTGACACATCATTGAAGAGGTAATTTCAGGAGGAATTCGGCCATGTCAATTTTTGCTACCTCACTTTTTATTTTGGTGCCCTCTTGCGGGAAAAACAACTGTTCCGTATTCCAAATTATGATACTTCATTTGCAAGCTAATTCGACATAAATTCGGTGACAATGCATTATGTTATTTTTCTAAGAGAAAAAACAAAATGGCGGCTCCAAAATGGCGGAAAAGATTTGCAATTATGGTTCGAATCGATTCAAAATTGATATGTGGTGGATTCCATGGTCAGAAATTACGATATTTCTGTCATTGCAAAGAAACAAGATGGTCGCTCCAAGATGGCGGACGGAATTTGTAATTATGATCCGATTTGAATCAAAATTAGTATCTGTGGATTTTCAGGGTCGGAAATTATGATTTTTTTTGTTGATGCAAAAACCAAGATAGTGGGCGAAATTTGTAATTGTGGTTCGATTCGACCAGGCATCGAAAACGAATTCTTCAAAACACATGTATCGAATTATGGTGCAAACATAGGGATTAGTAGATTACTGCGACAGGCAAATTTTCACTGAAGGGCTATGGATATTTTCTCATCTTCGCTTTGGCAAATGAAGAGAGCTACTATGTAGTTCAAATTCTATAGCTTTGATTGCTCATTTCATTTTAATTTGTTTTGTTTTTGTCTAGTTACTGTGCAAAACTGTTCCTATCATAACCTCAACTTTCACATCACTCCCCCCACCCCTTCCTCACTCATACAATTTGAATAGGGAAAGTACTAAGTGTGACACCGCATTGAATTTGAATAAGGAATTCAGACATATGAGTGTTCGCTATCTTCATTTTGGCACCCTCTTTCGGGAAAAACAACTGTTTCGTGTTTTAAAGAGAAACATTCTCAATTGAAAATTGAATCAATACATGACTCCTCTGGAAATGGAAAAACCCTACGATAAAATTGAAGTTACTTTTTTGTAATATCTAACAGAAAACAACTACTTCCCCGGCAAAAGCCACGCTGGACATTGAACTACATCTGATAGATATTGAACCTAAGATATTCAATTTGAAAGCTTATGTAAGCAATTCACGAAAACAACAAAAATTAAAAAAATTAACATTGTATGAACTTAGAAATTGGAATTTTTTTCATTCATTACTCAAAAACGTCAGACAGCGTTTCGAGACTAACTTTTACTCATGTATGGCAGTCCATGGCAGTCTATGGCAAAGTCTTTGAGCATCTACTGTGAATGATGCAGTTTAGAATGATTGGATTCAAGTTTATTCAATGTTCAATTTTTTTATTTTTCAAAAGCTTTCATTCAACTTGCCCTGTTAGTTAGTTAGTATGTATGTATGTGTGGGACAAAACAAACCTGTAAAATCTTTATATGTCAATTTTGAATCGAATCAAACCACAATTACAAATTCCGTCCGACGTCTTGTTTTTTTGCATTGACAAAATAATCATAATTTCCGACCCTAAAAATCCTCACATACTGATTTTGATTCGAATCGGACTATAATTACAAATTTCGTCCGCCAACTTGGAGCCACCATCTTGTTTTTTTTGCATTGACGAACAAATCATAATTTATGACCATGAAAACCAACATATATCAATTGTGAATCGAATCGGACCATAATTGTAAATCTTGTCCGCCATTTTGGAGTCGCCATTTTGTTTTTTCCGTCAGAAAAATTCCATAATGCATTGTCACCAAATTTATGACAAATTACCTTGCAAATGAAGTATCATAATTTGGAATCCGGAACAGTTGTTTTTCCCGCAAGAGGGCGCCAAAATGAAAAGTTAGGTAGCAAAAATTGACATGGCTGAATTCCTCCTGAAATTACCTCTTAAATGATGTGTCACACTTACTACTTTCCCAATTCAAATTGTTTGGGTGATAGTGACCAAGGGGTGGGAGGAGAGGTATGACAGTTGAGGTTATGATAGGAAGATGTCCCCTTTGATTTAAAAATCGACATGTTTTTGCATTTTTTTCACAACACATGCATTTTGAAGATATTCGATCTGTTTCGTTTTCGGTGCCCTACCCTGTATATGTGACTCAGTCCTTTTTTGATAGCATTTATTCAGCTGCTAAAGATATCAACTTGTTGAAACATATTTCCATTTTCAAGCATTCGAGTGACAAGAGAGAAAAATCCTCACAGCGAATGCTGTCTTATAAAATTTTGTTCAAGAAACATCTATATAGTAATTCTTCTACGCCACCAGACACAAATTTCGAAGTACAGTGACCGCCAAAAAGAATGTACCATATGGAAAAAAGTTTGTTACCAGAGTATTGAAAAAACATTTCTGGGAAAAAGTTTGTGCAAAATTAATTTTGACAAATGTCACGTGACCACTAGTATGGCGGCAAATTGGGAAAAAATGCCATGTAGGGGCCAAAAGTGGAGTAAGATGGCAAGATATCGATGAAAGTAATTTGAAAAAGTTACTAGGAATTTAATTCTACACAGAGTTTCAAGCAATAAATCGAAAAATTCGAAAATTGCTATTTTCTTTAATATTTTCTGACCTCTTTACGAAAATAAAAGTTTTTTTTCTGAATGACTTGACTAATGGAATATTTATATTTCAATGATAATGACAAAACTGTCTCATGTTCTCCGCACCAGATATGACACAAAATTGAAAAAATTGGTTTTTGCCAGAACACTCGCTGTTACATTAGGTATCTTTACATTTACACGCGATTGGCACCACGTTCCAATCGCTCGTGTTTTCGCGTGGCTAAGAGTGTCGCGTTGTCCAATTTGTTTCCTTAAAATTGCAACATTTCAATCGCGTGATTTTGGCCTGTACCGTTAATCGTAGAGGATAAAAATGCTAGTGTAACTCAAAAAGTGTCAAGTTTCACTCGTGCTAGTCGTGGCTCGTGGGGTGTTAAAAAGTTCAACAGTTTTATAGACGGTTTCACCAAAATGAACAAAATTAAAGACCGAAAACGAAAGATTCAGGTAGCACTGTGCCTGGCCTATCTGAATACTTTGAATAATCGTCTAAAAATGAGTTATCGGTTAAAAGCATGGATGGAAAATCGGAACAAATATGGGCATATGTCTTTGATGAATGAGTTGCGTGATAAATTTCCAATGGATTTCGAACATTATTTGCGAATGGATACAGAATAATTTCGTATATTTTGATGAATTTGGTTTCTCCCTTAAACATACTGACCACGTGGAAGTGAAAACAACTTTAAAAAATCAACTGCAGAAAATCACTTGGGAAAGAACGTGCGTTATCATTTTTCTCTAATGCATATTTGATTCCAACCAAGGACAACGAATATGCTTATAATTTTTTTCCGAAAAAAACCCCCTTGACACCCTTTTACTCTTGTGATTTTTCGGAAAAATTTGCGGAATGAGTAGTAAATGACACAATATGTTTCTCAAATTGCATATTTGATTCAAACTAGGAACAACAAATATGCCTATATAATTTTTTTTTTCGGAAAAACCCCCCTTGACCCCTCTTTATTCCTGTGATTTTTCGGAAAAATTTGCGGAATAGGTAGTAAATGACAAAATATTTTTCTCGAATTGCATATTTGATTCAAACTAAGAACAAGGAATATGCCTACATAATTACTCTTTCTAGAAAAAAACCTCTTGACCCCACTCTACTCTTGTGATTTTTCCGAAAAATTTGCGGAATGGGTAGTAAATGACAAAATATTTTCCTAAAATTACATATTTGATTCAAACCAAGGGCAACAAATACGCCTATTCGATTTTTTCCCGAAAAAACCCCCCTTGACACCACTTTACTCTTGTGATTTTTCGGAAAAATTTGTGGAATGGGTTGTAAATAACAAAATATTTTCCTCAACTTGCATATTTGATTCAAACTAAGGACAACGAATGTGCCTTTGCAATTTTCTTTAATGCATATTTGATTCCAACCAAGGACAACGAATATGCTTATAATTTTTTTCCGAAAAAAAAACCCCTTGACACCCTTTTACTCTTGTGATTTTTCGTAAAAATTTGCGGAATGGGTAGTAAATGACAAAATATCCTCCTCAACTTGCATATTTGATTCAAACTAAGGACAACGAATAAGACGATAGAATTTTTTTTCAAAAAAGCCCCCTTGACCCTACTTTACACTTATGATTTTTCGGAAAAATTTGCTGAATGGGTAGTAAATGACAAAATATTTTTCTCAAATGCATATTTGATTCAAACCAAGGACAACGAATATGCCTTTTAATTTTTTCCCAAAAAACCCTTGACTCCACTTTACTCCTGTGATTTTTCGGAAAAATTTCTTAGTTCCTTAGTTTGAATCAAATATGCAATTTGAGGAAAATATTTTGTCATTTACTACCAATTCCGCAAATTTCTCCGAAAAATCACAATAGTAACGTGGTTTATTTTTTTGAAAAAAAAATTATATAGGCATATTTGTTGTCCTCAGTATGGATCAAATATGCAATTTGAAGGAAATATTTTGTCATTTACTACCAATTCCGCAAATTTTTACGAAAAATCACAGGAGTAAAATGGGGTCAAGGGGTTTTTTTTCGGAAAAAAAATATAAAAGAATATTTGTTGTCCTTAGTTTGAATCAACTATGCAATTTGAGAAAAATATTTTGTCATTTACTACCCATTCCGCAAATTTCTCAGAAAAATCACAAGAGTAGAGTGGGGTCAAAGGAAGTTTTTTCGAAAAAAAAAAATTATATAGGCATATTTGTTGTCCTTAGTTCAAATCAAATAGTAATTTGAGAAAAATATTTCATCATTCACTACCCATTCCGCCAGGGATTGTTCAGTCAGTAAAATAGGTACGATCACTAATAGAGGCATTGCACTAATTGCACTAGAAACATGATAAATGCGCGTTACCGACAAAAATTGTTTGAATTTTGTTACTACTTGTCAAAGTCGATAAGAAGTTTAATAATTAATATTGACAAGCCTGACTCATAATAGCATATTACTGCTGTACGACCTTTTTATGAACACAACTGTGCACACAACTTTTGATGAAATTTGTCATTAATTCTGTAGGGGTTTTAATCCTGTTTTCATTATCCAAATCTAAGTTTTTATAGAAATAATTCATCATCAAAACAAATTGCTTTCAGTTATACTTTGGCACTTTCAATAACAACTTGAACTAAAAATGGCGCTTAGACCGTCCCTATAAATAATTCAGCAAAGATTTGCAATCAGTTTGAAATCTACACAATCGTCACTATTGAACTGTATAAACACAAACGCCTGATCACACCAATTACCATGAATACTGCGAATTCGTCCAACAAGTAAATAAATACGACTGGAAGTGAAACATGAAAATCTGTGACAGTGGACCTGCAAAACAATAATTTTACCCAAGCGCGGTGAGTCGTGGCAAGCGAATCTCGACTTAAATGGCTGTTCGAGCTGACCAATGAAACTCCATAGTCTCCCTCGACGATGCTGCCATCTACACGCAGTCTCCTTTTGGCTCCAATGAAACGTCCATAAGGTGATATTACTATGTAATCCTCATACAACGCTTCTATATAAACAATGTTAAAAGTCAACTTCATTGTTTGGTAAACTCAACAGCATCTCATCTGCCATCTCTTAGGGAAAGGATCAAGTTGTTATGTTCTGAACGCGCTGCTTATAGGAAACTTGTAATTGAAATGGCAATAAAAATCAATTTGAAAGTGAGCGCCATATTTTTTACCAAAATACCGATTATTCAGAAACTATGATAAATAGAGCGAAACGGATCACATTTCTAACTTCTGAAGTCTAAGATCCTCCTGTAGTACTAGATGTCCCTGAAAACTCTCATTTGTTCTTCATTGTTAAACAACACAAAACGTAATCCTGGATAATCATCACTATTCTGATTGATCAAAATGTAAACAGTCATTAATATGAGATGCTATTGAAAGTATCAAAAGTGTTTTGTTACATTTGTTCATTTATACAGTGTGTTCCAGCTACTTATATGCAATTTTTATAGTTCAATAATAATTCTAAAATGGTTACAGATCGCCTTAGGGATCTACAACCAAAAAATGTTTATGATTCCTATTCTAAACCATATATTCTACTTCACATAGTCGAAAAATATATGGAGTGTTCCTTTTAAAAGAAAGCTAAAGTTATATACGAAAAGTTCCGTATGAAAAATATTTTCCGATCATCAAGGCATGAGAAAATATTACAAATTTGTCTATAAAATGGCATTACATTTTTTTCTAAGTCTATCATTGTAACGTCAGAGATTTTTACGGAATGCATCTGCAAATGGACTCATTTCGACAAAAAAATTCGTAACATCCAAGAGATTCAGATATAATCAATAATAGTTTAGGGGTGAGTGAAGGTTACGCAAATATTTGAATTTACTAATATATATTTTTATTATTATTATTTCATTTTGAAATAATGCACTCCACCTTTCAACCCATTTTTTTCCGTATCGCCCTGTATGTGTGGCAATAAATTCTTGTTCAACAGGATCTAGTAACTTTCGTTTTTATATCGATATCAGAATAGAACTTGAGAAATCGAACTTTGACGCACTATTGTCCCACCCTGTCAAAGTTTCGAACGTTTTTCATTAGGGTCAACGGTACCAGGTTCAATAGGTACGTTGAATGTAACATTTAATATATTGAGTTATGGCCCATTATTTTCTCCATATTATACTTATACTACATGTGCGAATGGAGGCTTGGTTGACTGCCAGGAGTTTCTCTGCCACACTTCCTAAGCGCAAATGAAAAAATCAGATATAGACGATATAATTACATAATCATTCGACATAACCCTATCGAAATGAAATAGACCACTTTCTGTTAATCTTCCAAACTAGCTGGAACATACTGTATAATTGACCACCTGTAATGACACCAATCAACAATACTTTCAATAGTATCTCATATTAATGATTACTCAGAATAGTGAACATTATTCAGGATAACGTTTTGAGTTGATTGACAATGGAGAAAAAATGAGTGTTTTCAGCGGCCTCTAGCGTTAAAACTAGCATATAGAAAAAATTATGCCTATTGGACTTTTTCCTTGGAATGATTTGGACTATTATAACATATCAAAAATTCAGGTAATTTGATAGGGGGCCACTTTCCCTATTAAAGTGTGCGATATCTTTTGTTGAAAAAAGTTCAAAGGGGTTAGGTTAGAAACCCTATTTCTTGGAAAGGCCGAACTTTCTCTTAGATTTAGGAAAAATGCTGAACATGGGTAAATTATTAAATCATTATCTAATACCAAGAAGATAATTAGATCTTTTGCCAACATCTGTTTTAACCTGATTGAGAGATGAATCATTAGCCTGCCTTGTTGAATGGCTGATTAATTTGATTTACTGTTGATATTAAATTGGGATGCTTCAGTTTATGTTTGACAGAATAAACTAAGATATTTTGTATTTATATAAGGAGCTAATGTCAAATAGCTATTTATAATATAAGTTCGTAAAGTAGGACTTTTTTCTATGAGCGTGAAGTTTCAACAAACACGCGAGTACAAAAAAGCCCTTTACGAAAGTGTTTCATGCAAAGTTTTTTCTTCGACAGTTATTATATTGCCAAATTGTAGCAATTATATAATTAATTTGAATGTTTAATGATATGAATTGTCGTCGTATTATCAAATGAAGACTTCCGAGTTATATTTGACGCAAAATACTGTATTTTTCAAAAATGCATAAATGTATGAACAGCGTGTAAAAAATTGCTTTACGCACAGGTGATTTTTTACGCCCTTTGTGCGAAAAAGTATTACTTTATGCACTCACCGAATTCACCTCAGTATAGGGTTATATTTGGTGTGACCCCTGGACACGAACGTAGTCATTACGACTTACGATAAACTGACATCTTACGACTCACTTACGTCTTACTTCCGTCTCACGACTTACTCTTGAGCTTGGGAGGGCCCAAACATTTTCCTGCCTAGATTCTTAATTCTTAATAGTAGTCCAGTATTACTCAATCTCCTTTCGGATTTCTCCGAATGTCGGAGATTTAATATCGACGTGATTATCTTTGAGCATGAAAGGACCCGATATTCCGGAGTAGATTGAGATTTAGTTATAAGATCTATTATTCACTCCCCTTAAGTACTTTTCCGAATTCACTATGGTAGGGTTAGATTTGGTGTGATCCCTGGACACGAACGTAGTCATTACGTCTTGCGACTTACGTTAAGTCTTGCGACATACGTTGAGTCTTACGACTTACTTACATCTTACGACTTACTTTAAGTCTTACGACTTACTTACATCTTACGACTTACTTACATCTTACGACTTACGTTAATTAAGTCTTACGACTTACTTACATTTTACAAATTACTTACATCTTACGACTTACTTACATCTTACGACTTACGTTAAGTCTTACGACTTAGGGCCGGTATTATAAAACTATTTTGACAGACAACTAGAAGTTAACTGGTGGAATGACGTCACATGTTACAGTTAACTTCAAAAAGTAGGAGTTAACTTTATCGGTAGGTAGGGGTATCATTTAAAGTTAACTTTGTCGAAAATAGTGGTTTTCGACAGTTCTTCTATCAATAATTTATCATAAAACTCAATTTGATTGTTTTTTTTGCAATAATGTTTGCAAACGATATCCTGGTTATTTTCGAGGAACTTTTAAGCGACGATCAAGGAGATGCTGGTGATTATTATTGAAGGCCCTTGGCGTCGAAGGATATTTAGATATCGGTTAAACCATTTTATCTTGTGGAACGAAATAGATTTTGAAAACAAATGAAAACGGATTTCTATCATCAAGATAGTCAGTACGCTTGTCAAAGGTGTACATAGAGAGGCAAAGTTGCAAATACCAACTAATAAGTTAACATTTCTAGTTCTAATATTACTTTGGAATTACAAATATTTTCAATTTTAGAAATAATCTTCTATCGCCAGTAACACAAGTGTTAATTACACTCAGACTTCATGCAACATGTTCATCCTTGGTAGCTGTTGAAAATTTTGGAGAATTCTCAAATCTATTGAAAGTACTTTAAATTACCTATTTATTTGAAAATTAGAAATGTCACAGGAAAAATTACGAAAAATTCTAGGTTACATATTTGCCTTCTTCTTCTGTTCATTTCAGAAATGAGACTTTTATAAAACTGCCATTTTAAAGCTGAAGTTAACTTGACTGTTAAAATTAAAGTTAACTTCGAGATATGTTTATAATACCGGCCCTTATTTACATCTTACGACTCACTTACGTCTTACGACTTACTTCCGTCTCACGACTTACTCTTGAGTTTGGGAGGACCAAAACATTTCCTGCCTAGATTCTTAATTTAGTCTAATAGTACAGTATCAATCCTTTCGGATTTCTCCGAATGTCGGAGATTTAATATCGACGTGATTATCCTTGAGCCTGAAAGGACCCGATATTTAGTTATGAGATTTTAGTGGATTTATTATTTAATCTCCTTAAGGACTTTTCCGAATTCACTATGGTTGGGTTAGATTTGGTGTGACTCCTGGTCAAGAACGTAGCGATTTACGTCTTACGTACGACTTACGTCTTGCGACTTACATCTTTCGCCTTACGAATTACTTAAGTTTTACAACTTAGGCCTCACGTATTACGAATAACGCCTTACTTATGTTATGACTTACGTACGGCTTACATTTTTCAACTTACATCTTACCACTTAATTACGTGCTACGAGTTACGTACGGCTTACGGACTTAGTCATACGATTCACTTTTTACCACTTACTTACATCTTACGACTAACTCACGTCTTACAACTTACTTTCACATTTTACGACTCACCTACTCTTACTAACATCTTATGACTTACGCCTCACGACTTACAACTTACTCAAATTTTACGACTTGTGCCTCACGATTTACGCCTTACTTACATTACGTCCTACGACTTACGTTTCACGTCCTACCACTTACTTACGGCTTACGACTTATGATTCACGTCTCACGATTTACTTACATCTTACGCCTCACGTCTAGGGCGGAGAAAATGAGAAAGTTTTTTCATTATCATCACAATACAAATGTTCCACTACAGTCAAGCCATTCAGAAAAAATACTTTGATTTTTGTAAAGAGATCGGGAAATATAAAAAAAATGCAATTTCAAATTTTTCCGATTTATTGCTTGAAACTCTGTATGCGAGTATAAAATTAAATTTTAAGCAACTTTTTCAAATTACTTTTTTCGATATCTTGCCATCTTACCCCACTTTCTTCATGGCATTTTTTTCCAATTTGCCGCCATACTAGAAGTCACGTGACATGTGTCAAAATCGAGTTTTAGGTTATCGGACATGTAAAAACTTTTCCTCAGAAATATTTTTCTAATACTCACAACAATAAACTTTTTCACCATATGGTACATACTTTTTGCCGGTCACTGTATATTCAATATTTGAAAGGGCATATGAAATTCAGGAATGCTCTCAAGGATTTGCTACGAAATAAAGCATTTTATACAATGAGGGAATTCTATGGTGAAATAGTTTAATTTTTCAGTTTTTGTTGCTCTTATTCATCATTTGTACGAGGGTTGCTATTTATGTATTGAGAATTGGCAACACTGCTGTTGCTAGGCGCGATCCAACTGCGCTATCGCAAAGTTTGACATTTTTTACAGTATACGTAATCAGAACTTTTTGTCATACATACGCTATTTGTATTGTTAATAGACATTGTAAAATTTTATCTCGGCCAAAAAAATGGGTCTAAATCGTGAACATTTTCGTGCCATGATTTTTTACGATTTTCGACGTGGATTATCTCGACAGCAGTGTGCCGATCAACTTACTGCAATTTTTGCTGATGAAGCACCATCCAATGCCACAGTATTCTTGTGATAGTGACTCTTGACGTTTCTTGTTATTTTTATGTACTTTTGTCTGTTCATAGTGATAAGATTTTATATTTTTTATATTTGTAAATTTAATTTTACTGTTAATGATGTAACTGCCTTGTTTTATAAGGCCTTGTCCATGAGATTTTATATCTTCAAATATAAAATTTTATTTACTGATTTAAAGTAAATTGAAAGTTTTCATTAGAAAAGAAATTTCAAATTTAAAGAGCATCATGAATACTTTATTCGCAAAGATTGTGTAGATGATAACAAAGACTTCCTATTTAATTAAAACGAATTCATTTAAAAAATAAAGAAACGGACCTAGACAGAGTATTACAGATAAAACCGCAAAAATTTCCTTGAAAGTAGTAATGAATAAGAAATAACTTTCCCAAGAATTCAATCTTAAACAAATATATTTACAAAATTTCCGTTCATTGGACTTAGGAGAATATAATCACACAATAAACCTGCTGATGTTGTTATCAGTACGGTAGCTCCGTAATTTGACTGTATCTTTAGAGTAGTTTTGAGTGAAACGTCCTATATAAGTTGATCAGCATGACAGTGTTTGCTAATAATACATTGGGCTTAATTCAACTATCTAATACACTAATCAGCATATTTTGACTGCTTCTGTTTTAATACAGCTTGTACACATTTTGCCATTGTTGGTGAAGCCCTACTGATTGAGTCGGTCATGTAATAATCTTTCAACTCTTTGATTTTGACATCTATGGGCGAAGTCTCAAGCTGGGAAGTTGTTTCCTAAAAAAATGTACACATTAGTGAATTAGAAATATAAACATTCATTGGCATTTGCTGTAGAAAACATGGACATATAATATCGTATAAATACAGATGGACTCAGCATTGCCATACCTACAACACGGATTGTTTTGAAGTCGCTCTTATTGTAAGCGCGCGGGTTACGGGGAAGAAAGAAGGTAGCGTAGACTATGATCTTTCCACAACTGACAGGAGCGCACGCATTTGATAAAAATAGGGTTCAATCACAAGAAAAAATGCTGAATTTGAAATAATGATGAAAATATCAAAGAAAGTGATAGAATATACAATCCGATGGGACTTCGTGTGATAGAAAAACTCGTATGACATGCCTGATGTTATGCAATACTTCATTGACTGAGATAGTATCGATTCTTAGAAAATTAGGTTCAAAAGTTCGCAAAATGAAAAAAAAATTACTTTTAAGACTTTCGTTTTTAATGAATGGGAAGCTGAAGGCAGTCGACTGAAAAAAAAAATTAAAAAATATTGACTAAAAATGGTAATTTATATATTCAATAAATACATGGGCTGAACTTGGGTTTACTTGAAATCTGATATGGAAAAAACAATTAAACATAACGATTGTGGACCCTAAGCCAATTTTAATGGTACCATTTTTGTTTTGCGGAAATGCCCTGTTGCCAAGTTAACCTCTTCGGATTACTGGAAATCTGATATGAAAAAATCGGTTAAACGTCTCGATTATAGACCCTCAACCTATTTTAATTGTACTATTTTGTTTTGCGGAAATGCACCCTTGCCAAGTTTTGGTCACTTGGAATTAGGTACTGGAAATCTGATATGGAAAAACAATTGAACTTCACGATTATGGACTCACAACCTATTCTAATGATACTATTTTTGTTTTGCGGAAATGCGCCGTTGCCAAGTTTTGGTCTCTTTAGATAACTGTAAATCTGATATGAGGATAGTTCTGAGTGGATACCATACTAT
The DNA here is from genome assembly GCA_944452925.2 of Chrysolina oricalcia. Taxonomy (NCBI): domain Eukaryota; kingdom Metazoa; phylum Arthropoda; class Insecta; order Coleoptera; family Chrysomelidae; genus Chrysolina; species Chrysolina oricalcia. The sequence continues at coordinate 62,767,394 of OX101811.2, forward strand.
TCAATAAGATGAATTGCCGAAGGTGTGTCTCTTCTAGTAATTTATAACAGCACATGTCATCAAAACAAAAATGGCGCCATTAGAATCGGCTGAAAATCTATATTAATACTCTACATGGAAAATTTCTATAAAGTTTCTCTGAATGATTTTCCGCATCTATAACTTGGCAACATCGCATTTCCGCGTAGTCAAAATGTCATAGCAGAAACCACCTGATTGAATAGAATAATGTTGCATAAATTGGCTCTTAACTTATCAATTAACTAGTGTCTTTTTCTATCAATACAAAAAAAAAGACAATTGTTTTAAAACAAATATGTTTTAATCACAAGCTCGTGTTTAAACATGTTTAAAAACACTGTTTTAAAACAAATGTTTTCAAACATGCCAACCCTGCAACTTTGTCGTCAGTTTTCTATGGTTTTTCGCAGATTTGGCAACATGGCGTCATTACCTCATCAGGTGATGCAGTGATTGGATAGCTCGAACGGAGAACGCTGGGTAACCGATATCTGAAGCCAAGCAACGCTAGGCGAGGGTGGGTGACCAACGGACCCCCTTTCGAGATTCTCCTAGGATGGTGCTAGGATTCACACGTAAAAAAGAAGGACCTCGTTAATCCTCGGCTCGGATTTGTTTCGATTTTTGAGGGCTGCCGTTCTTAAGGGAACGATAGCTGGTTAACGGAAAAAAACAATTCAAAAAACAACAATTTTAAAAACAATATCCACAGTTTTGGCTTCCACAACTCAAAGTTTTGGCTTCCACCACTTTGGGGGGGTCCCCTTCTTGGTGCGCAAAACCATCCACAGAATCCAGACCTCTATGGCTATCATTAAATGACAAAGTGTCGTCATATTCACACTTGAAATAATATCAGGCACTGAACGGAATGTGTTGTAGGTAATTTTCCCTTCATGAAGTGGAACCAGCATCTTCGAACAGTTTCAAAATCTATTCGCGTAAATTATAAAAGCGGCCTTTGTCTGTAAACAAAGTATTTTATCCTCCTGCATACTCTGTACTCGCCTTCGAGCAGGTACGCACAGCCACACAAACAATCCAATAAATAAGACAGAATTCGTTCGGCATAGGACCGTAAAAGCGTTCTGTGGTGCAAGTCCTGTCTCCTCCCTATATATTGACATTGACAATTTATAGTTTTATAGTGTTGATCAGTGGACGATTTTAGGCATATTTCTTCACTCCACTCATTGTGACCTCTGCCGACCAGTAGCGGTCGCTTTTGAATAAGAAAATTTGTTTAAATTTAATTTTCTATTCCAATCTTCGTTCTTCCTTGGGTCCAGATCTCGTGGTAAGAAACCTGATATGGACCAACGAAAGCTGCGTCGTGCTGTCTTCGGTGTCGAACCCCGAGCTAGCTGCGAAATGCAGAATATTTTCGAAGTCCAGCCAAGACAACATGTGTAATGATTTGGACGGGGAACAGATGGCTTCAGTGCTGTCTGTGTTGAACTACCCTTGCACTGATGAGAGGCAACAACTTCGAAACTAGTCTGCAGGTAGTCACCCTGTCCAAATTAAAACATAATTCTGCTAGTTGGTCATAGAGGGCACTTGCAACTGCGTCCTCTGATGCTTTGAGGAACGTTGCACGAGTATCTGTTAGGTTTAATTCAATACCCGTCATGGTCTTAGCCAGGGGAGTAGTAGTTTTCTGACAGGTACTTGCCATAATAAGTCTACGTAGTAGGTGTATATGTATATCGGCTGTATAACGACTGTTCGTTAATAAATTGGTCCACGATAACACCTAGAAACCGTACCTCTGACACACATACGTATAGGGAAATAGTAAATGAAGTTGTATGGGAGAAATCATAAAATGATATAATATACAGGGTGTTCCATTAGAAAAATCAAAGTTCTTTTCAGAACCAAAACAGTTTTTATGAAGCAAAGCTTGACTTGTTTATCTCAAATACACAATTTCAATGTTCAATGGTCAACGTTGCAATTCCTTTCCTTTATTTGAGTTTGAATGAATTATTCAAGTAAAAACATACCTTGGCTAACTCTTCAGCCTGTTTGAAGAAATTCGCATTCTCTGCTAATCCATACCGCGTCAGATGCGGTGCAACTTCTTCTAATCTATCGCGAATTTCGTTCAAGTTATCATAGGGTAGTTTTGCTCCTACTATTTCGGATAAAGCTCTGATTATTTTCCAGTCCTCTCTTGCTCTACCGGGCGGTGATACAGCAAGTAATGTTTGTTGAGCCCTTCCTTCAGTATTGACGTATGTTGCCTGTTTTTCTGTGTAGGCAGCTCCTGGTAAAATTGCATCGGCTATTGCAGCTCCTTGATCACCATGATGACCTTGATTTGAAGCGATTTTTTAACAGTATTCAATACCAAAAACAATGCAAGTTAACAATTACACCAAGACTGGTTCAATTTGATTTTGAAAGCAACTAAGTGAGTAAGTCACACAACCAATGCAGTTCCACCTTTCTAAGAAATGCAGGGCTTGGAAAATATCATAGAAATATATAAATTATATAATTATTCTAGAATAATCTCATATGTCAAAAGTGTTGTAAAGAGTTCGGATTAGTCCGCAATGCGCATGTGCGCATGTGCGTCATCAGTGTTTTTGTAACAGGCCCGGTTTTAGTAAAATATTATGGTACTGGTGTATGGTACGAACGTTGTTAATTCTGAATCTCGGGGAATAATGTATTGGAAAACTCAATGTACTTGTACCTGCTATTTAGCCGATTTGAATACATCTTTTCACATATTTATGATCCCAAATATTCAGCAAAGGCCATCAGAAAGTAGAGTACGGTTATTATTATTATTTATCGCTCTAAAGCGACTCATTGATTTTTGGTATCGCAATCACTTTTCAGATGTAGATAAACTCAACAAAAAACTACGGAACCACCCCAAATAGTCGGTGCGAATTTCAAGCAGGCACTAGATTGGAAAATAAATTGAAAGTACAAGAAACTATGAAAATTGATTTCAGCTAATATTACGAACAATTCAAACTCAAATTTGTATTTATAAAATTGGATGCGTCCATATTATAAGCTCAAGGTTTTCTTTTTATACATGGTGTTTCTTAAGTACGTGTATAAAATTTGGGAGCGTATTGCTGACATCAAAATAAGAAGAAAATTTCCTATAAACATATGTCCACAAGTTATTCATTTCTGAGATACAGAGTGTCAAAGTTGAATTCTTATTTTTATTTTTTGTGCATAATTTCAAAATAATTTTGATATTTGGGTAAAGTTTGGTATCTTGGAATATTTATTATTTAGTTTGTGTAAAAAATATATTCTTGATAGAGGTCACTGCGAGCAACTGTTTTCGAGTTATTAAGATTTGAAATAATCGATGCAAGTGATTTTGAATGACAAGATTTTTTAATTCAAAATAAATTCAATTAGAAATTAGTTTTTTCACAATTAACACAAAATTTGATTTTGTCATTGAAAAATCATCCCAGATACCAAACATTACTCGAATATCACGAATATTTTGGCATTTATTCACAAAAAAACCAATATAATAATTAAACTTTGACACTCTGTATCTTAGAAACGAATAACTTGCGGACATGAGTTTATAGGAACTTTTTTTCTTATCTCGACGTCAGCAACATGCTCTTGAAGTTTCTACACGTACTTAAGAAACACCCTGTAGAACGATTCATGTCAAAATGTAACTGCACTTAATTTTGATTAAAGTAATTTGAAGAGATTAACATACATATTTCTGGTTGTGTTACATTAGTGCAATTTCCATAGTGGGGGTTTATGAAAAAGTGAGACCAGAAACATTTTTGTTATCATCAAAGAAAAGCACTTCCATATTGACATTAATTTTCTGAGAAGACTCTATTAAGTTTAGTACTTTTTGTAGGAATCAAGAACTAATTCAAGAATAGTCAGAACTTAATATAAGCGGTGTAGCTAAGGGTGGATTTAGTCAACTTTAGCACAAGCATTATCATAAACATAACGGTAACATCAAAGGTTTTCAGCATAAACTTAACATTGTTGTATAAATGGCGTCATTTGTTTAACAAATTCAACATAAACATAACGGTAACATCAAAGGTTTTCAGCATAAACTTAACATTGTTGTATAAATGGCGTCATTTGTTTAACAAATTCAACTTTTGCTTTTAACATATATTTGCACAATTTTAAAATGATGTTGACTAAATGCACCAATACTTGAAATTTGTTTGCAAAAAGTTGTATTACTCGCCATGCTTACGCAGACACATTGTTGGTACGGCATTAGGTTTCAAATGATTCTATTGCCTTTTTACATAAATCTTCATGAGAAAAATGCCACAAATTACAATTTTCTCACTCGAATGTTCTGCATTGAGGTCTCTTTCTAAAGACATAAACCAAAATCATGCCTTTTGTGTCAAGCTATAATAATAATAATAAGCTATTTTGAACAAAGCATAGGTACATAGGTCATTATCTACCAAAAATTATTTATTTCAGGTATTTTTCCTTTACTACCACACTACTACACTAAACAGTTCATTTTTCATCTGTAGGAAGAAACGGTTTTATCAGAAAATATCTTAAAGGAACAAGATTAATGCAAATTCACGAATTATGAAAGAACCAACGACAAAAAATACTACACAAAACGACAAGACAAAATCTAAAATTCTAAAAACCGTCTAATCTCTGTCAAGAGTGACAGATCATAGTGACAATTTCCCTCGTATTATATAAACCAATTCAAAGCCATCATTTTTTGAATTCAAACCAATGAGAAGAGGACTTTTCGAAAACACTGTCTCCAGCCCATGGTATTTTCAAATCGGTGTTTCGCCTGTTCCTTATTTATACGTTTCCATAGCTACAATAATCACTGTAAATATAGAAACGTCAGTTTGACGGTTCAACTCTACAACTGACATTAATGACACAAGCTGAACCGTTCCTGCAATACGTATTTAGTCCATAATAATATAGTGTATTCGTGAAATTGTCTGATCGAATATCCATTCAAAATGCAAAATTTTCAAAATACTTTCACCATTGTTTATATAGAAGATAGTTAGTCAACCTTATGGGATTATAATTGGATCAAAATGGATGCGACATGTAGATGGCGATAGTGAGCTCGCATCCAAGTCATGTCGTAACTTCAGTGATCTGGCCTCCAAGTCATGTCGTAACTTGATTAAAACAATGGGACAGCATTAAAATCAGGGTTTTTTGAAGGAACCTGCATTAAAATGACGTCAAATATTCATGTTTGTAACTAATCACGCTAGATGACACTCGCGTAAGCGTCCAACACCAATTACACAGGCATTGACTAACTATCTTACTTATATATAAACAATGCTTTCACCTTGCCAGTCGCTCAAACTGTGTTGCTGTACAAAACACCACTCGAGCAAGCTCTTGTGGTGTTTCTAAGCAACACAGTTTTCGTGACAGCAAGGTGAAAGTATTTTTTTGAAAATTCAGCATTTTGTCGGAATATTACTACTGACAAGTCTTCCTGTTGATGAAAAAGCACCGTTGCACGGTCATTATAATTACAGTAAGATAGGGTACATTATCGTATTAAATAAGTTTCTTTCGCGCCTAAAATTCGGAAGAATCTATCTCTAAAAGGTTATTTCGGTTTGAAAAGGTCCTGAATACGCTGACAAATTTCTCTTTTTCAAATGCCATGGGTTTTATTGCCTCATGACACAAAACTCTAAATTGGAACACCAAATGATTTTCAAACTTGGCAATGATCTACCCAAACTACACTCTGATGACGAGCATACGCACAATCGTAAACGGGTCACATACGCGGCATGCTTTTCGCCGAGAAAATTGGCGGGATGAGTATTCTAGAGTAAGTATATAATATATATATATATATATATATATATATATATATATATATATATATATATATTTGTATGGAAAATATCTACAAATCACAATGGTTAAGTGACTGAATAATAAATATTGTTACCTTGATATATCACAAAGCAATCTTTGGGTAAATCTGATTTGTCAACTGCACCATCATCAGCACCCAATAAGAACAGAACTTTCAAATTTCCTTCCCTAATTTTATCAACGCCTGGAGTATAACCAATATCGAATGCAGCCACCTAGAATTAATATCACTTTCATTGAAAAAATAAACCAGTGTAAATTTCTTCATCTTACCTGACTGGCTATCTTATGTAACACATTTAGAACTTTCCAATCTTTGTTTTCTGGTATTGTCGCTGAAGCCAGAGACTGCACTGCAGACAATATAGCAGCACCATCTGGCCTCTCCAATGTTTCAGAACCTACTATTATCAGAGGCTTCTTGGCAGCCTTTAATTTTTTACTGAATTCGTGCTGTCCACTCAAGATCTGTTCGAGTACTTTGGGATCATCTCCCAAATGTTCATGATCATATGTTAAATCTATTTTGGGGCCAATACAGGCAACCTACAATGAAAAAAATTATCCATGAACTTAACAAGAAAAATGGTTCACTGCAGCTCTTATTATCAAATTATTTTTATTACCTCAAGGTCATTGTGAACCCAACCTTTTCTGAGCCTAGAATTCAACAGGGGTGCTTCAAATCTAGGATTAGTACCAACTAAGAGCACCAGATCAGCTTCTTCAGCTCCAGCAATTTTGTTGTTCAACAAATAACTTGATCTGAGATCTGTTCCAGATCCATCTAATGGGAAAGTGTGCTCAGTGCAAAGTGTTTCTGATCCTAACCTGTTGAGCAGATCTTTCACAGCCACAAGTACTTCAGCATCAGCAAATCCCCCAGCTATAGCGCCAATTTTGTTACCTGTAAAAATAACATAACATTGGTTTCATGAACTGAATTGTCTTTCAGAACAATCACTTTCTAAAAAATTGAAAAAAGCAACTGTGCACAACTTCTAATCAAAATATACAGTATCGGAAAAAATATATCTTGGGTATCTGAAAGAGTAACAAGGAAAGCAATTATATTATTATACCACATAACAAGAGAGACACAAAGCTATTCTCCCCTTCTTTTACCCCAGTCGGCTCTTCAAGTGACGACGTCACTATGCCAGTTACAGAGCATCTTAGCAACGCTAGACAGCGACTCATTTTGTGCCGGGCCGTGGTCTATTTACACAACCGCAGAGAAAGTACAGATCGTAAAGTGGTAATTCTATAAAAGACACCATACATACATACATTCGGCATCATAGCATCTAGCGAAGCTGTTTACCGTGAGTTAGATCGATTTAAAAAATCCGATTTATTGGAATTATTGCTATCAAAAAAGGTTCCAGAATCTGTGAAAATTAGTGATAGTGCAAGGAAAGTTCTGGAAAATACTGAAAGCGGAAAATCGGCTGAAAACCGAGCAGTTGCTAGCGACGATTTTAATGAAGGCTGTTAACAAAGAACTGGAAAAAGATTGTGAGCGTCAGGAATTGATCATTTCTCTATTACAATCAAAACAATGTATACATAGCAACGCCACTACTTCCGACGTTGCCAGATCCTCCCAATCGCGTTCAGATTTGGCTGGCAACTCAAGGAAGCCAAAAGAGTCCAATACTACCAGTGTTGCCAGGCATATCGTTAAAAAATACGAAGTGCCAAATTCTAGCTAAAATAGAAATAAAAATAAGATCAACAAGGATCAATCAAATGTAGAAACCGTAAGTGGTAGAAGTAAAGCATTATCGAGTCATCCATCTGTCGAATGTAGTGAACTTATAAAATCACAGGAGAAAATCATGACATCTATTATACATCTAAATGAAGATAATTTACCTAATGACAGTCATTGAGAGAAGGTAAGCTATAAAAATAAAAACAGAAAAGGTAGACAACTGATTGTTGGTACTGGTACGGATGGAATAGCTGGAACTATCATAGGAGTTCCCAAATTTGTTGACCTGCACGTCTGAAGGGTTGATGTGACTACTATGGAAAAACTACTGAAACCTCACTTTCCGGAGGTTCTTTGTGAGAGCTTGAAATCCCGTTATCCTGATTCATATGCTTCCTTCAAGGTTCTGATTTATCAAGACAGTTTTGGAAAAGCAATGGACCCGACAGTGTGGCCAAAAAATGCGTGTATTAACAATTTTTATACCTTCGCAAGCACACCCAGTTCCCGAGGTAATGTGTAACCCAAATTTACTTTTACTAAATGTGCAAAGTAATAACAACGATAAAATCCGTGGAATTAGTTTAGAGATTGATAACTTCAAGAATATTGACATCATATGTTTCACTGAACTGTGGGAAACCGTACATTCTGTGAGTCACATCTATCTTAAGGGTTTTATGTTAGCTAGTAGTTATTCCCGCAATGCAGAGGTAAAGGGTGGTGGAGTAGGAATATGGCTTTAAAAAGGTATAAAATATAATAACAATATCAATTTGAAAGAATTTTGTATTGATAAGCATTCAGAATTTTGTTACTGCTCCCTTCATATTCCTAGAAAACCTTGATTGTGTCTCGAATCGCATTTATAAACCCAATGCCTATATTGCTGTATGTGGCGATTTTAACCGCTTGCCTTTCTAGTTTTTTTCATGATTTCCTGTACAAAATTTACTAATTTTTTAATTAGCGTTTCTGATGGATCAAATAGAGTGAAACATTACCATATGTCTTTTTTACTGTTAATGCTTTATTTTGCTTTTGACTTCAGTTGAAATTACCCTACTAGTACTAAACCGAGATAACTCGTCATTTTGACTTTTGAAAATTATTATCAAAAATATCATCGAAAATTCTAATGAAAATCAATATATAACTGAAAAAAAATATATTTCTGATAAAACTACAAAAAAACTCTTACAAGTACAAAAGAAAATATTATTTCGTGTGATAATCTTTGAAACACGGCACAACGCATAAACCAACATTGCCTGGCTTGAAGTAATAACGCATCTGCATCGTTGCTCTCTGAGTCATCAAAGTCACTTTCTGAGTCATCAAAGTCACTTTCTGATGTATCACTTCCTGATTGTTCTATTTCATGCTCTAATATGTACTCATCCTCACTTGAATCATATTCATCTATATCTTCATCCATTATTATGAATTACGAGCGAAATTGAAAGAGCAATTATAACCGGCCCAAATGCGTAAGAAGACTGAGATTCGTCAGAACTAACACCAACCCCACCACGTATGAAACACGCGGCAAACATGCGTATATATTTGGGACCAAGTTACTTCGACGTAGTACGCGATATTGCGGCGATGAAACCGATATAATACGGCTGAAAACTGTCCAGACGTCAGGATTTACATGTGACGAGTTAATTCGGGATAGTACTACTCTGCAAGAAAGATCAGGACGAGTTATCTCGTGATAGTAAGGCAAGCGGTGTTGATAGTAGTATTCGCAATAATGCTCATACTGAGTTGTTGAATGTGTTGTCTGCCTATAATCTTACTAAAAATCTTGTCAAATGGCCAACTAGAGTAACGAGAGACAGCGCTACAACTATAGATAATATTTTCGTAATTTTCCTAATCCTGGACAACACTGTATCAGATCATCGGACTGTTCTCGTAGAAGTTAACTGCGATGTGGCTGTCTCTCCGGATTTTTATCGGGAGAGATATTTCACTGATAGTTCGATAAATTATTTTATACGTGGCCTTATGACTGAGGACTGGAATCAGTTGTACGGCATATTGGATACTAATTAAGCTTTTAATAATTTTATGAACACTTTTACCTTTCACCTTAATATTAATTTTCCGTCAATAACGAGACAATCTGTAAAAAATAGAACAAAAAATACTACGTGAATAAGTAATGATGTACGACAATCGTCAATCAACCTAAAAACTTACATGCTCTATCTAGGACATTCCCTGAACTTCGTGAATATTACAAAACCCAAAAAAAGGATAATTTCAAATTGCGTGGAAAGTAATAAATTAATTCACAAAAAATAATGACATTAAAAAGCAAAATATATCATTGCTTTCAGATGAAAACTGCCTGCTAGATAATCCCGTAGATGTTGCTAATTCTTTCAATTTGTTCTTTAGAAATGATCCTCTTGATATAATCAAGAATATACCTAGTGTGTCTGCAACAGATTCTGTAAATGAACCCACAAATGCGTCGCATAAAACATTGCTATTGTATTCTTTCACGCAAATGGAATTATATAACTGCTGCTAAAAAAGATTATAAATAAAAAGGCATGTGGCCTTGATGACACACCAGCGTTTTTGCTAAAAAAGTTTGCTTTTTTATAATATCTTCTTTGACTTATCTTGTAAATTTTTCGTTTTCGAATAGTAATTTTCCGGAGTGCCTAAAAACTGGCAAGGTTGTTTCAATTCTGAAAAGAGGCGATTTTAAGCAAGTTAGTAATTATCGTCCCATAACCTTTCCCTCCATATTTTCTAAAATATTTGAATATGTCTATTTAGAGAGACTGAACTGTTACCTGAAACAGAATCACATAATAATGATGTAATTATAAAACTTATCGGACTAGTCGGTTCAACATATATACACACAACATACATTCACATTTAGACACATACAGACAATGTAGATATAAAATTATAATAGTAACTGCTAAGTCAACACAGATAAATGAAATAAAAACATATGTAGCATCTTCAAATTTAACACTTGTAACACCAGACTTTTTATTGAAAATTTAAGAATTCATCCATAGAATAAAAAGTATTGTTACATAAGTGATTAAATAATTTTGACTTTTAGAGTTCAAACGTGCCACCAATTTGGATGAATTGAGGAAAAAAATTATTCAGTTTTGTGCTCAGGTAACACCAATTACCCTTACCGATGCCAGAAAAGAATTGTATAATAGGCTATTGATTGGCCCAAAATGGTGGTTTGTTCGAAGATTTAATGAAATAATTTCCTAAAAAATATTTACTTTTGTTTGTCTTTCATTGTAAATATTTTTTATAATCTATCCAAAAAAGTATTGTTTTTCTTTTGGAACTAATAAATTTAATTTCATTTGTCAAAAGAATTATCGTTTTATTTTGTCTATGTTTAAGAATATTCTTTTATTTTCGCGGCCACAACGGCAACAAAGATTTGAACTACCTGTCGTCCGACAGATTAAATTGAATTTATTGTAAATATTTTTTATTAGTTGTCGTAAGTACATTCTTCTGACGGCTGCTGGTATGATTCTGAAGTGTTAGTTGACCTGTTCCTGTGTAGTGAAGTCGAACGACAATTCGGTATCCCTTCTTCGAGCTATTTGAGGAAAAATTGTAATTCTCTCTTAATATTTAGCAAGCTATTCTTTACGTTCTCATTTAACCACAATACCAAGATATATTCTTTCCAATGCGGTATTATAAATCAATGTGTAATCTGGAAACACAGAAATGTGGTGATTGTATAATTTAATGGTAAGTACATGAAATATCTGGAGGTATATCAAATTGGTTAAATGTTTAGTTTACTTCAGTCAAATGAGTACTTCGAAAGGATTTCTTATCAAGACTATCAACAAGCCTTGAGATCAAATGCCTATTGTGGTGCATATAAATTGACATGATTTCATTTCAAATTTACCTGCATTTTTCACAACTTTGGCAACAGTCAAAAGTGCCATTTCCCAGTCAACTGGTTTCAATTCCCCATTATTATCTCTTATCATTGGTGTGACCAACCTTTGTCGTTTCAGTCCATCATAGGCGAACCTAGATTTATCTGCCAACCTAAAATTCATTTTCAATTACAAACTGAGGTCACCTTCCATTTGTTCCTTTATTTCTGAGGACTTTTTCCATAATAGTAAAGGATAGTATCATCCGCAAATAATTTTAAATGACCTTTCAAATTCAGGCAAGATATTGAATTTATATAAATGAGGAACAAAACAGGCCCAAGGATAGATCCTTGGGGTACCCCAATAGAAATATCTCTCCTTGATGAGGTTGAGACATTCATTCCACTGAAATAATTTTCAAATAAAGCATTGCCTGTGATACCAATTTGTCTTAGTTTTACTGATAAAATATCATGATACACAGTGTCAAATGATTTACGTAAATCCAGCGATAAAATCCCACACAAAAAATCTGAATCTAATTTCATCTGAATATAAGTGATCAGATCCACAGTGGCACACTCTGTATCACAAGAATCAGGAAAGCCATAATGATTATCATATAATTTGAATTTGATGATGAGTGCATATGGTTTAATTTTATACAATTTCATGCTCTGATTTTTGCATCAATAACTATTAGTTGGTACCATAGAATTTCTTGTGTTGAATTAGTGAAAGTAGTACTTATTTTGTAAATCCATGTAATATTGATTTCAATATAGTTTATTTATGTTTCTTCGATAAATTGTTTAACTGCATGATAAAATAGCTTTATTTGACTTACCACTCTTCATTAACCTCTTCATTTACCCTTGGCATAATTCTCATTACTTCTCCAGTTCTTGTAGAAACAACAATATTGGATCCCACTGCATCCAAAACATCGATAGAATCTATTTTTCTGATCTCCCAGGGTCTAGCAGTAAAACTGTAGGGTTTACTAGTGAGGGCACCCACAGGGCACAAGTCTATGACATTGCCTGATAATTCAGACAGAAACATTTTTTCTATGTATGTGCCAACCTGCATGTCATTTCCTCTTCCAGTTGTACCTACAGATGTTTTCGATGAATACAGGAAACTGGTATAATATAAAGAAGTTCGAAAAATATTAGCCTAAACTTCACCAAACTTCAAGACTGTTTTTGATTATATTTAAATATATATTTGCATATATTTAAAATAAACAATCTCGAAATAGAATCTAGAAAAATGATTAAATAAAATTGAATAATTCATAACTTTATAATTTGTTTTTCTAAAAAATTATGATAATAACCGGAAGTAATTCCTGTAATTTCATGATTTTAGTGTAACTGTTTAAAGTAGCTGCATGGAAAAATTAATTTTAATATCCTTGAAGAAGCCATTGTTATGGCAAAAACCTGTCATGCTTTTGAAAAAGTATTAGTAGTAACATGAAACACTATTTGTTTCTTCGTTTTTTCGTTAATTTTCCTAACTTTCTTGGTTTGTATGCAAAGACCCTAGACAATCTTCAGTTGAAGGATTCTCCCTAACAATACAAATAAATTTTAAATTTTCTATGTTTTAATTCGACTAATTCGACTCGCCATTGAATATTTGAATATCAATAATTAATAATTATTATAAGTGACTCAAAGAGAGAATAATAAAGACAAAACACGGTCATTATCTACTAGAAAACAGTATTATGTACGGCGTGAAAAATAAGACGCTTTTCAAGTGTTCCTCTATTAAACCTCATTTTAAATACAAACTTCTAGTTTGAATTTTCCCAAGATACAAATTTGAAAGTTTGACCAAACCAATCACTCTCCGATAATCTGAAGTAAACTGCTTGTGCAGTTAAATTATTCTTGGTTGCATCTGTAAATATATCTGGAGTTTTTGGCAGTTGAAAAATTAAAATCGAACAATCCTACGATATCCGGAATAGTAATTATATTCTCATGAATGATTTCTTTGCATTAAATGGTATTCCTTATTGAATGATGTTGACATAAATTCATCCTTAACAAATTTATATGACATAATATGAAGCTATTCATTAATTTGTCCCTCTCAAAAAGTTCAAAACTTCTACTTTCCCAACATGGTTTAAAAGAGAATTAAAACAAATTATATTTGAGAAGAAATTAGTTCACAGGGAATACAAAAGAGGTAATATTGAAGCATATCAGCGATTTCAATGGGGGATGTGAATAAAATAAATTATGAGTAAATGCTTATACTTTCTTGAGACATACTAATTTATTTCATAAGGAAATGAAAGAGATACATATATAGTATGAGCGTTTGCTAGGTTTTATTCACCTCACCCATTATGTCAGGGAACATAAAATCTTACGTAAATGCTGTTATTACAATTACATTTTGAAAATCGAAAATAATATTTCTGCCAATCCTCGCCAGTTTTGGAAGTTCATCATCAATATTTACAGACTTTATCTCAGTTCTTGCCAGTGAAAATATTGGTTGCAACATGCAAGAAACTATCCACAAAATGTGTAAATACACCATAAAATAATGCTGAACTATTCATCATAAATTATCAATCGAACAAAACTATTCATCAGGCTAAGAAATGGTAAAAATATTTTTATATTGTGTGATATATTTTCTTCCAAAATCAAAGCTATACTCTTATCATGATCACGTTAAAGTATCTCTGAATTATTCATTATCCATACTGATCTAATTTAGATAGTGTAAAGGTTGTTTATCCTGATTTCTCTCCAGGAAAGTTTGTAAATGACAGTTTTAGTGCTTTGGGATTGAATTAACTCAACTGTATAGCAAACAATCATTTGTGGAGCTCATTTTCTCACACTTGACAATCGAAGATGAATTACTAGTCGATATGAATTACCACCAAAATGCCTATAGCTTTGATATTACTATTGTTGGTGCAGATGGATCATTGAAATTTTAAAATTATTACTATCATTTCATAAATATGAACATATCCCTAATCAATGAGTTTTTAGTACTTGCAAATTGAAATCACAAGTATAGTTCGAGTGATAAAAACTTAGCAACCCACTTTTTATATATTTTATGTAATGTTAAGTATTGACATTTTTGTACCTATAAAATACATAACATTAAATAATCGCTTTTATCACACATTTTCCCAAGTTCCCTCCTAATCATAGACATTATTTCTATGTTCTCAATGCGAAGATCTGCTACAAAAATTTCCTGAGCAAAATAGAATTTGATATTCAACTAGACCCAAATTTGTTTGGGAAACACATACCCACACTTAATGAATTTGGATTGTCGCCAGTTTAGCTAAAAACGAAATGATTCATTTAACTAGTTTGTACAACACTTCTCAAAAGTTGATTCTTACATAGACAGAGATAATAATAAGTCAGTGGTAAGATGCCTAAAAACCCTGGTGTGCCGAGTAATTCGATTTTGTTTAGATTTTTCAGAAGACAAATAATGAAATGAAATAGTGGTCTGCTTCTTTAGTCGGTTCCAGAGATGGCGCCCTTATAGAATTTTAGTCCTGTATATATTCCAGGGATATGGTGATTGATGACTGTTGTCAATTTTATGGAATTCAACAAACTTTAAATAGTATTCAAATATGAATAGTTGTGACGGAATCTAAATTTCATACTGCAATTTCCTTGTATTAATGACTATTATTAATGTGTTTCTCCATTTTGCTGTATATTTTCTTAGAAATTCATTATTCATATAATAATAATTCAATTTGTCTGATTGACTCGGCCGTTACTTGATGAAGATCCATAGTAATTGTATAAAATACACAGAAAACGAATCGATCTCCACAAACTTTATTCAGTCAGACAGTGAAGAAGCTACTGTGCTGGCGAAACATGGCTGATTGAATGAAATTTGTGAATATATAATCGTTCTCTGTGCAGTTTGTATAATAATAATTTGATCATGTTCCGTTTTTGTATCATTTGTGGGCAATCCAGAGAGACGAACAAAATAATTCATCTATATCCAGTACCGAAAGTGAGTACCACCATTTTATGAAGATTATCACAAAGTATCTTATATTATTAGAAAACATTTTGATGAAAATAATGGCACGAATATATTTTACGAAATCCCGCCATTTCTGATTATATTAGCACAAGATTGACAGGTTCTAATGGTGAATTTTCATGAAGCTTAATTTCAATACTTCCAAATGAAATGCGTGGTTATTATTGTAGTTAACTGCATTTCAGTAAAAAATGGTGATAGTGATTGAGTAAATTCCAATAATTAGGTCTCTTTATTCAGTTCATTCGTCGGCCATACTTGAAAACTACTGTGCTTGTGAATTTACCCTAACAATGAAATGCGTGATTATTATTGTAGTTAATTGCATCTCAGTAAAAAATTATAAAAATAAGTCGAAAATGTATCTAACAAATAAAACTGATTGGTGATAGTGATTCAATAAATTTCAATAATTAGGTTTCTTTATTCAGTTCATCCGTCGACAATACTTGAAAACTTCTGTGCTTGTAAATTTACCCTAACAGGAAAACCGGCCGGGCGGTACACGTAAATGCGGAATATTTAGGAAACAGGTCACGATTTCATTTGTTTTCTCTTAATCAAGCTGGCTAATTGTCTCCCGTTTTATCCCATAGTATTGCAGGTATAAGTCGACAGACCAGGGTTTTTAGACATCTTAGTCAGTGGCAGAGATTGAGTTGATTTATTATTACTGTACCATACCTAGATCATCCACTCCTGCAACTTCCGAAGCGAACCTGATACATCTGGTACAATGTATGCATCTAGTCATTATTGTTTTGATAAGTGGGCCGATGTCTTTATCTTCAACTGCTCTCTTTCCAGAAAAATCGATATCGGTAAATCTGGATCGGTCTGAACCAAATGCCATACTTTGGTCCTGTAAATCACATTCACCTCCTTGGTCACAAATTGGACAGTCTAATGGATGATTCACCAAGAGGAACTCCATTATACCTTCCCTAGCTCGACGAGTCATTTCAGAATCAGTTTTTATACGCCACCCTTGAAATTAAATCATATTAATTTTTTTCACCACACATCCTTGGTTGCAATCAGTTAACAATTCTGAATAATAACATGTACACAATAAATATGAGGCGGCTACATTCAAGGGTCTCAAGCGGTTCACAATTTTGAAATAACTGGTACAATTTATTCTGATTGATCAAAAAAAAGTACGAGGATGTATTGATATATAGTTAGCCTAGACCAGTTCCCTGCATAAACAAAATATTGCGTTACCATAGCAACGAACAATAACTTATTAGAAGTGTCAGTGTAACGTTGGACGTCAAAAAAGTAAACCAGAGTTACGCAATAAATCCACCGAAATTGTGATAATCGAAAAATTGGAGTATCGATCCATCATCAAGTACCTGTATTTAAAAGGGTTAAGAGGTAAGCAGATTTACGAAGATATGCTTAATACCATCGGTGATCAATGTCCTTCGTATGCGACCGTGAAAAATTGGACTGCAAGCTTCAAAAGAGGTAAATTTTCCATTGAAGATGATGACCGATCGGGAAGGCCAGTTTCTGTGTCAGTCCCCGAAAATATCGATGCAGTTCATGACATGATTTTAACAAACCGTCGAATTGGGCTAAAACGGATATCTGAAGCACTGAATATTTCATACGAACGCGTTCATCATATGGTTCACGTCAATTTGGACCGAATTGTTACTATGGCTGAGACTTGGGTACATTTCTACGATCCAGAAACAAAGCAACAATCGATGGAATGGCGACACTCCGGTTCTCCAAGACCTAAGAAGTTTCGTGTCCAAAAATCTGAAAAAGTTCTTGCTTCAGTTTTTTGGGATTGCCATGGAGTAATCATGATTGATTTTTTGGATAAGGGTAGAACAATAACTGGAGATTACTACTCGACATTACTCACCACTCTACGGGAAAAAATTAAAGAGAAAAGACGCGGAAAGCTATCCAAAGGTGTTTTGTTTTTGCAATACAACGCCCCTGCACACAAATCTCATGTTGCCATGCAAAAAATTCGTGATTTAGGGTTTGAATTACTAGAACACCACCCTTATTCACCAGATCTCTGTCCGACTATCATCTCTTTCCTCAACTGAAAAAAAGTTTGAAAGGTCGTAAATTTTCTTCCAACCAGGAGGTAATAAAAGCTGTTGCAAGAAGCTTGCAGCTGTTGCAAGAAGCTTGCAGAGCAAGAAGAAATATTTTTTTTGAAAGGTCTAAAGACGTTGCAGGTTCGCTGTAATAAATGTATCCAATTAAGAGGAGAATATGTTGAGTTATAAATTATTTTGACATTGAAATTTTGTTTGGTTCTATAGTAGACTAAGAATTTTTCAATATATCCTCGTACAATAATCAAAATGGGGTTATATAATGTAATTATCTATTATTATTTTAGTATAGGAATGTTGAACGGTTAAACTCTCTGATACAGTGTGACGTGTGAGCCATTTAACACAGTTATATTATATGGAGAAATAAACTGGATTGAATTACAGACTAAGACCATATTATATTATAAAAAGATTAAAAATTGGTTTGATTATAACCTACTCACAATAAACTTTGAAAAAAAACGGAATATATGTCATTCACATTTTATAATAATACTCTCCCAGACATGGGGCCACTAATAATTGATAATAATACTAGAATAGAAGAAACAGATAGTATCACGTACAGGGATTATGCTTGAAAGACATCTTAAATGGGACAAGCAAATAGAATTCCTACTGAGGAAATTGTGAAGTTTATTATCAAAATTCAAGTATCTCCAAACATTCATGGACATAAAAACTCTTGACATTCTTTATTTTTCATTATTACAGTCTCAATTGAATTATGGGATTCTGGCTTGAGGAGGAGTCATGAAATCCCACCTCAGAAGTCTTGATGTTCTTCAGAAACGGTTTTTGAAAATCATATATAGTAGAAGTTATTTATATCCAAGTGAAAAACTGTACAAAGAATCAAAGAAAATGGATATAAGACAATTATTTGGATACAACATAATGATTTATATCTACAAACATAAAACGAATATAAACTTCAATAATCATATTTATAATACAAGAAATAAAAATAGTGTCACAGTGAAAAATAAAGTAAAAAAACAAGGTCTCAGAAAAATTTCAAATATTTATTGCCATTTTACTATAATTTAATTTCAAATCATATAAAAGCGATTAAGTCATTATTCTCATTAAAAAACAATTGAAAAAATGGATTCAAGAGTCTCATCGAAATTTATTTCATGATATCTTTCACTTCAATTAACTTAGGTTAGTTTATTTTTATTATCATTTTGTTGAATCTTAAAAGTTTACAAAGCATATACCTACATGTAATTCTTACCTGAAATTTCTCACAACAACTTTTTACTTCGCAGGTATAATTAAACCGTTTATTCACCTTTTTATACAAATTGATGTAATGCTTTTTTTTAAATTTTGAATAAACTTTATTACTATTATTATTACTCCTATAGAATACGCTTTTATCAATCTCAACTTTTTTAAATGTCAAGCATCAAAAACTTTATCTTGACACAAATTTTCATAACTTTAGTTTCACAAGGCACTCTATGGTTTTTTTCTTTGACAAAAATGACAAAAGTTTATTAGTGAATTATTGTTTTCAAGTTGCACTATACCACTGGATTCGTAGTCGTTATGAATAAAAACCATCAAAATTTCATAAAAAAATATTGGTTAATAACGAAGTTACAACAACTTTAATTTTGGAAACAAAGTATTTGATTATAATTTCTATTTGGATTATATTGTGGTGGAAACGATTTTGTAATAAAAATCTGACTACGCCATTGGATTTGTAAATTATATTGAATTAAAATCATTTATTTAAGTGCAGGTTATGCATAAGTGTATTCGAAAATAACAGAAAATCAAAAATTAATTTTCAAGTTATGCAGTAGTACATTCTTCTATAGCCGACAAAAACAAAATGAACAGAAACAAGTTTTAGAGAGATAGAAATATGCTTTATTGTCAAAGAAGCATTCTTATTGACAAAGCTAGTAAAAATAAAATATTTATTCATAAATAAAACGCCATTAAGCAAAAGCTAAAACTGAAATGAACATCAATGTAAAATTGAATATTTAAATTTTTGTGGCTTCTATTGAATCTCCATTTAGTTCAATATATTTAACACTTTTTCTTATTTTTTGAAGTGTAATTTCGGCACAAGCTTGTCGTATTCTTTGCATGAGTTCAGTTCGATTCCTTGGTCTCGCTTAGTATACTTTTTGTGTCAGAAAACCCCACCTAGATCAGGCGATCTAGGTTGCCATTCAATTAAGTCACTACCCCGTCCTATCCAACGATTTGGGAACTGGTCATTTAGCCACTGTTTAACAATCCTGGAATTGTGAACGAAACAGCCGTCGAGCTGAAAATGTAAATTTACTTGTGTTGGATATTTCCCTGTTCATACAAAATCGAGGACAAGGGTTTCCAGGAAGAGAAGAATACAGTCAGGGCAGACGTTTTGAGATTGGAAAAACTTGTATTATATTTCAACATTTTCTATTAAAGTTCACGTTATAAGCTTTCTCATTATTACCAATTTATTGTTCTGCAAGTGGATTTTCTTCTATTTAGTCAGATAATTGGTTATTTAAAAATTCCAAAAAATTTGGCCATGTTTCCTTATAAAAATATGGACCTTATTCTATCTTGTACTATACCATATCAAACGTTAACTTTTTCGGAATATTGACTTTTACAATAATTTATAATCCAGTGCGGATTTTCAGTAGCCCAATACCGAGCGTTATGCGAAGATAATACACCATTGGCGCTGAAAGAAGCTTCATCACTAAAAATTGTGGTTGAAAAATTTCTTGTATTCAGGTACTCGCCTTGTGCCCTCAAAGAAAATTTCATATGTTCACTTCATCACCTTTCTTCAAAGTGTGAAGAAATTGAGGTTTAATGATTTCATTCTGTTTCATTTCAGATGTCGCCGAATAATCTCTCTTGGTAAGTTTAAATCCAAACTGGCAACTCGTAAGCTTCTGTTAGGGTGGTTTGTAAAATAATCTACAACGGCACGATCGTTTGAATTTCTTCTTCGGTAATTATTTTTTAAATTAGGTATTTGGTAACTGCACCAGTTTCTTTAAATATTTTGGTAATTTTGCTAACAGTGCTTCTGTCAATGGAAACTCGATTTGGATATTTGTGATTAACTAATTCACTATGATAATTGTCTCCAGAAATTCTTACTTCAATTCTTTCTTCGTGTGGATTCATGCAGCACCTAGTAACAATTATCAAGTAGCAATTATCATTTAACAATTATCATTTAACAAGTATTGAAAAAAGCATTCATGCGCCCAAATTAAAGATTACCAAGGGACAAGTAAGCATGCGCACAAATTCGATCCGTGGCATTTAAGTTAACCTTACATTTTTGTGGAAACTGTTTAAAAATTCAGATTCTATTTGTTCTTTGAAATTAAATAACCAGTTTTGTGCACTCATGATGGTCAATAAATAGGTGGAGAAAAGAAAAAGGAATGTTTGACAATCTTATAATATCAGTGGTCTTGCAAGACCATGGGGCGTTTTATTTTTCATATACAATGGTACCCCCGAATGACAACATCAAATGTATGGCCTGCGAGACTAAACACTGAGGGTCCCAGCTATTACCATTCAAGCATTATCTCTGATATATTTATCTTTGAAATTTGTATGACCTTTATCATACAATTTGGGAAATTGCCGTACAAGATCAGCCAAAATAGCACCATCAATTTCCATTTCGTAATGAACAAACCCCGAAAACGCAACACAATAATACAAATTGTCCAACAAATATTTGAAAGAGATTAATTTTCGTCATTATATACTGACCAATCCGCGGTCATATGCGTACTAGTTGCGCACTAGAAGAAAATCTCGTTCAATTAGAGTAAAAAGATAAAAGTTAGCCAACTTCCACTTGTTACTTGATAATTTTTAATTGTCTGCATGAATGCATTCATTGTAAAACAAGAAGCTTTATACTTGCTAATTGATAATTAATTCTTGAGAATTGTTAATTGGTACTACATGAATCCACACTTTCTAATAATTACAGAGCCATTGGGCGGTATGACTAAAAAGAGTATTTGCTTGTACTTCAAGTTAATACTCCATGTTGTAGTTTTCACTTCAAAAAATTAAAGTATTTACTTCACATAATTCTTAAAGTTACACTTAAGTAACCTAGGAGCAATTACTTAATACTTTGCTTTATTTACTTTGATATATAGAAGTTAATACTGAAGAAATAACTAATGTATTTCCTCCATTTGATGTAGTTTTTGAGAAGCTACTCATGGAAGGAAAAGGAGGGAAATATGTGAACGTAGAACGGTATGGGGAGGAACAATATCGAAAATTATTTCGGCAAGTCAATTATTCTAGTTAGCTTGTTACTATTAAGCACTGCACTTTTAGCTTAAATGCAAACAATGTTGAATGGATAGCTAGAGATTTCTTAGGAAATCATATTGAGATGAGGGAAGCAAGCACCTTTATTAAATGTAACGAAATTTGAGGTATTTTTAAGAACTCTCAACAATTGAACCTATTTGAGGTTAAACAAGTCCTAGTATTTATTACTAGTTTATACTTCTAACCTAAGTCAACACTTCCCAACGAAGAATTTACTTCATGTAAAATATTATACTCTACAAAATACTAGGAAGTAAAAGATCATAAGTACTTGAGGTACAAGTAAAAACTCTTTTTAATCATACCACTTAATATATTAGTTCATCTTTCCTCAAATTATTGATACCTTCTCTAAAAGTTTGTTTCACTAGAGTTATGCAGAATTTAAAGAGAACAATTTTTGTCCTCTTTTGTGTTTTATTATTGAATAAATAATTTTAACTTTAAAAACTTGTTTCTTCTGTTCATTTTATGATTTTAAGGGGATATAATTTACAAATCTAGTGGAGTAGCTAGATTTTTATTACAAAATCGCTTCCATTACCATACTTTCAGTAGTTATAACTGTACAATGGAATGAGCTATTGTTTTTATTTCTAAAAACTACGAATCTAGTGGTGTAGTCAATCTTGGAAACAAAAATTGCCTAATAAACTTTTGCCTTTTTTGACAAAGAAAAAAACATAGTGCCTCGGATATTAAACTAAGTTATGAAAATTTGTGGCAAGATACAGTTTCTGATCTTGATATTTAAAAAACAAATTTGAGATTTATTGAAAAATACCTATGTATTCTACAGGTTCTATTTTTAATGGATCACACTGTGTGTTCTGAATAAATTTGTTTCAGATTCTATATTTTCCTTGAGAGTGTTTATATTCTTATCCAGCCAATGAATAGTGGTGTCATCCAAAAATGTATCAAGAACAAAATTTGGCTTAGGAATGAGCTCTGGGATAGATTACCTTTAATATTTTCACTGTGTAATAGACTGTTTTGAATTTTTACCATCTGTGGTTCTGAAGTTTTTGTATTGATTATACTTCAAATTTCTAAACTAACATAAATATCCTCAAAGAAATAAAATTTGCATCTCCTGTTTTTTCTTTCCTTCATACAGTAAAATGAATACTGCATGTGTTAGGAATAACGGAACAGAATCTAAGTATCATCAGCGAACAAGTTCAATGAATATGAGATTCATAAATCTGCGTATAGTGGGAATAAGCAAATAAGTAAAAATATCGCGTTTTTGAATTAAGTCATATTCGTCGACAATAACTGCAGATGGGTAAGCTCATCGGGCTCATTCTCAAAACAAAAAGAAAAGTGGTGCAACTCACGTAGTTTTATCTCCTGAACACGAATCCAAAATAATTTCGTGGGGGTCTCTTATACTTTTCGAGTTATGACCTTTTGAATCTTGGAAATCGACCATTTTCAAACGCGATTTTTTCGGTAAAAAATCGCAGAAAATGCCACCTTCTTTTTGTCAACACTTTTTTTATTCCCTAATCAACTCTTTTTTCACAATTACAAGCACCAAAACCAAACGTTTTACGGAAGAAATTAACCTTCTTATATTACACTATACTTAACCTCACTCTTTATTGGCGTTCATTCTAGAGATGTTGGAAGGGTTTAGGTATACTTTATAAGGTTGAATTATTGTGTAAAACGTTTGATTTTAATGCTTGTAATTGTGAAATATGTGTTGATTAGGGTCTTACAAAAGTGTGCGATTTATCGCTGAGAAAATCAAGTTTAAAAATGGTCGATTTTCAAGATTCAAAAGGTCATAACTCGAAAAGTATAAGAGACCCCCACGAAATTCTTTCGGATTCGTGTTCAGGAGATAAAACTACGTAAGTAACGCCACTTTTCTTTTTGTTTTGAGAATAAGCCTGATAAGCAAACCTTATATAGTTTAAAAATGATTATTATTAGTCTAAATGCTATAATATACAGTGGGTATAATAATATAAGTCATACTTATGTGGTTTCACACTATATTGACTTATGTGCTTATTTCCCCTATACGCAGAAATAATCCTTCCTACCTTTCATCACAGGCATAGCACAAGCTGCGACCGGTTTGGGAGACTTTTCCACTTCAACAAGACACATTCTACAGTTACCAGCAACTGCTAGGCGCTCATGATAGCAAAACCGTGGAATTTCAATTCCGACCATGGCAGCAGCTTGTAATACAGTTGTTCCAGGCTCAACATACACAGGTTTATCATCGATAAATACTTCTACTTTTTCAGGTTTCTTCACCTCTCCACTTTGTGATCTGGTGCAGATGAATATACAGTTGGGGTTAATTTTGGCCCCGTTTAGGACTTTGGTGAATGTTGTACGTAACATGTTCTGCTGTAAAAAGGGGTAAATTCAACTATGAATTACATAATAACCAAAGACATCTGATATAACCTATAAAAACTCTACTGCCTCAACAAAAAATTAGGCAAAAATACAGGTATTCAAAATTGATAATAAATATGCAGAAAGGTATTAGAATCGCACCTATTTGACAAGAAATACTAAATGAATTGGTCTACAAGATTGACATATTGAATGATAGGTTATCGATAGGTTTGTTCTTTTGTGTCAGTAAAGCTGATCTGAGCAGCGATTTGGAAAAGAGAAAAACAAATGAATTACAAGTGTAAAAGAGAGATGAACAGACGTCCCATAGCTGCTTGGATCAGTTTTATTGTCACAAATGAACAAACCTGATGATCGATGTGATGTATTTCTATTTTGACTTTTGACAATATGTTCCATTCGTTAATCGTTAAGGCCACTACACAGTTAAATGCACGACGGGGCACTTTGTAATTTGTTAAGATAAAATGTTCGCGCACTCTCTGGTATTAACAATTTTAGATGAATTTGTTATGGTTATTCTATTTGAGTGACGTTAGGTTAGATTGGCTGATAATTTACGAATTTTTACTCAGTTTGCATATAGCTGCCCTGGGGGTCTATCTGGAGTTTTAACGTATACGAATTCAATGTTGTATCTCTCTCCAACACGCAGTGCTAGTATCGCTCTATGTCACTTCAAACGTTTGAAAATGTTTTCGCATGAACTCAGGAATAGACCCCGGGGTCCGTTCTCGAGTTCATGCGAGAATATTTTCAAATGTTTGAAGTCGCATTGAGCGATACAAACACCGCGCGTTGTAGAGAGTACAACATTGAATTTGTACACGTTGAATCTCCGTAATAGACCCTCTGTCATTTAAACTTCCCGCCATTAAAGTGAACACTCAGAATGCGCATTTCGTGTATTTTACTGTCGTTTGACGTTTGTTAAGGCCGGTTTCAAGTAAATATGGATTCCTAAACCTGTCAATATGGTAGCAATAGGAACGCGATTGATGTAAAACCGGGTAATTACTGGTAATGTTTAATTCCAATATAACTCAATCTGCTTATAATTCACTTTTCCTACGAGCGTGCGGAAAAGTAACTTTTTCGCACGATTTTTCGTTTTGAAAGTTCTACTTTTCCGCACGATTTTTACTTTTACGCAAGATCTTCTCTTTAAAGTACAATATTTTAATTCAAGATTAGTATATTGTTCAATGAGCATGAAATGACATACATTTCCCACGAGTAGGTAGGTATATGAAAGTTTGTAGTACAAGCGAATTATTTTTTTCATGACAGATTCTATCATAAACACTCATGTCGTCATTGAATATACAAATATTGAAAAATAACGAAAATTGAACAGTAAGTACTCTCATTTATTTCAAAACAAAAACAAAAAAAAAGTAACTATTCGAACTACCCCATTAACCATTAACCAGCGTAGAACGACTGCTCCCTTACTTTGCCAACTGAGCTATTTCAGATATTAATTTAATTGCTATAATACCATATCAAATCCTGTCAAATTTTAAATATCACTATTTATTTTGATAATGTCTTAATTACTTTATATTTTGAAATTAATTTTATGAAAATTACGGAATATCGGAAAGTTATTATCAAACAGTCTTAATAGACTAGATTCGATTTCATATTATTCATAATCATACAATTGTTTCATTATTTTTCAGTGCATAAAAAAATCTCGCAGAAAGATAAAATCATGCGTAAGAGTTACTTTTCCGCACGATTTTTATATTGTTGAAAATGAGGATATTTAGGACTAACTAAATGATCTATGTAACTATTCTGTCTTATGTGTCATTTTGTAGCATTATTATAAAATCTTGTTTGATAAAAACCTTTTTTTTTTCATAAATAAGATGGACAAAAACACTCGTAGGAAAAACATTGTACCTTACTCTTGCGGGAAACGTTTTTTCCGCCCTTGACGGCTTGCCCGAACTCCGCTCCGCGTCGTTCGTGCAACTGCCGTCGCGTGCGGAAAAGTACTACTTTCCGCACTTGTTAGGTAAATAACTATTTCAGTTATAGGAAAACCATGAAAAAGCACCACCTCGAGTGGTGTAGGTCCATATTCCAAGTAGGCATTGGATATCAAGATGGTCATCTAAGCAACCCACATCACACTTTCTTTTGAAAAGGACATATGGGTTTTTTGCCTTTTTTTTGAAATGATCAAAAATCTAATGAATGGAGATTATTTTATTAAATTTTTAACAAATTTAAAAACGTTCAGGAGATTGGTTAAAAGGGTATTTCTGCAAAAAGCCTACTATGACATAAAGGAATATTATAATGATGAATTTTAACGTTTAGTATTGAAATATATTTCCGTTGTTTAGCTATCTGTGATGTTTTATTTATTTATCTGCAATGTTTTATATGTTTATCTGTAATGTTTTAATTGTATTTGTTTATATACATACGTTTTAACTTTTACTTAGTTCTACATTTACTTTGTCAATAAGGATTATTTCTTGGACAATAAAGTATATTTGATTGTTGATTGATTGAGTGCCAAATTAGCATTTCTCCAACACTCTTAAAGGTATTCAAGAAACAGGAACATTATGAAAATCATTGTTCTTCAGGTCTTCTGAAATTTTTGCTTGCAAGCATTTTCTATTTGTTTTATACTTACTTAGGAATGTAAATTTTTTCTCTTTGTCTTTTCCCTTTTAGGTATAAGTTCAGTTGAACTGTGGATGGACTTACCAATAGTTTAGAATGTGAATTAAACTATCAAATGATGTTGGGATATTCAGATTCTAACTTTAGTGTGTCAATCCGTAGTTAAAACTGAACAACTGAATGTGTACAACTAGCTCTTACTATTATAAATGGTTTGTTTTTTTATTGAATAATTTTCTTCAAGACCTACTTATTGTCAAGTTCTAGTAATTTATATAACCTTATATTACTGCTCGCTACTGAAAGTATCTTATTTTCTATTTTAACACTAGGTAAACTGTAGTATTGAGGAATTGTTCTGGGTTCAATGAAATTCACAAGTACTGGTTCTCTGTCTTTTTGTGGTAATGGCTCCCTGGAGGGGAGAACAGGTTGTGAAGGAGCCTGCTCAATAGACAACGAAATCAAATCCTTGTAAATGGGCTCACTATAGGGAAAGTTAACTCTTCGTGATACCTAAAAATAATTTGATCAACAAGGATTGCACTCAGTGATGATAAGATTTACTTTTTCATCTACAGCAAGTTTTTTATTTCCTACATCGGAGCAACTCTTTGTTTTCCTTGACTTAGCCATGTCATCAATTTTTTTTGATAACTTTAGAGTAGAGCATAATTTAGGGGTATCAAATTTAGTTTGAAGCTCACTCATGTCGGAAGCATTCTTACTCGGTTGTCTAACATCTTTTGGGTCACTACTTTCTGACTTTATCGGAACAGTTGGGACATCTGCAACTGATATCACTTTACATTTCAAAATGGGTTTTTCAGTATTTCGTACGAGTGTTTTTCTAGCGTTATTTTTGGGAATATTCATATTTCATCGGAATTTATCTGCACTTTTCAATTTTGATAATGGATAAAGACGTCTAGAAGACAAGATTTAAAGAAACCCATCACAAAAATTAAAAATAATCAAAAGGTTATGTTATGACTTTTAAATGATTATGTTTTGTCGTTTTGGGTTGCGTTCGATTATTAACTCCATCGAGTAGAATTTACGGAATTGCGTTCGAAAATCGTGTAGTTGTGTTTATTTTACTCCAAGACTGTCGTTCGAAAATACCCGAGTATTCGTCATGGAGTTAACTCTCATAACTCTACAAAATAGGTAGGTAAATTTTAACCCGATCGCAGATTGACGAATATGACGCAGATCGCACTTACATTAGCTGCTTTCCATTTAACGTAAGGAGCTCCTCAGAGCTACCCAGATCGTATGACCATGCGTTCCATTTAGTGGGGCTTCAAGCACCGATTGACATTCCTCTTGCCCCTCGAGCACCACCCGTTTTATTGGTGCATGAAGCACAAGTAGACAAAAGTTAAAACGATAATACACAGTTTTTTGGCGAAAAAGTCAGTGATAAAGTAATTTCCGATCTCAGGGCCTTGAAGCTCTGGGGCTTAACACTCCTAAATGGAAAACACCTATACTCACACTGCACACATCTGTTAGAGTGAGGAAAGACCATATAAGTGGCAATTTTCAACAAAACAGAAAACAGTACCAAAATGGAAGTATGGAAGAGAACCTCAACATAACCTATATTTCAACATTTCAAAACAACTCCGTTCGTCCGTTCGAATATTATCTGAATAGTAGTTGACTCCAGAGTAAATTTATGAAACCTTCCAAAACTTTACTCTACTCTTGGGAGTTAATATTCGAACGCACCCTTGTGCATAGACAAGAGTTTTTTGTTTCACGAAAAAGAATTCGAGAAATGCCTTCCCGCTAGATGGCGATCAGAATTTAGGCGAGAAACAGTGATCAGTTGTCAAATTCCAAAAGATATTGAAATGTTTGATTAAATTCCAATACAAATTTGAGTAAATTACTGAAGTTCATCAGACATCTTCATCTACGCAATGACGCAGGAATTTCCAAAACTCTTTGTTCTCAATCGGCAAATGATGTAACAAAACTTTGTTTGTGTTACTTGGGGCACTGAAGCTCGTTCATACCACAGAACTCATACTTATATCTAATGACTATAAGTATGAGTTCTGTGGTTCATACCATTGCGAATATTCGCAATTTTTTGTGATTCGATTCATACAATAAAGAATCAACATGTAATTTTCTGGAGTAGTAATATCCAACTCAAAATACCGTAAAATGACATGTTATGAATGTTATGATTCATCACATACCGTCGTTGATTCAAATCGCAAAAATTGCAAATATTCGCAAGGGTATGAACAAGCCTTAAGGTTTCCTCAAACCGAGCGGGAGCGGGAACGAGATGAATCCGATACGAAATATGTATGGTTTACTACGTGTACTGTTTTTCTAGCAATTTGTACGGTTCCAAAGTTCCGTTCCCGCTCCCACTCCCGCATTCCCGCGTCGGTTTAACGGAACCTTAAGGCCAATACCCATCGTACCCATCGACGATGGTCGTACCCAATCAAATTTCTGCAGTTATTTCATGTTTCCTGATGATTAAATTATAAACTATGAAGAATATAATACATGGAAGTATAACTGAATTAGGATTACGAAATTATGCATCCATGATTTCAAAGACTTGAAATACTTTATGTCAGTTCAACTAAATGATTTTAGATAGTGTAACCGTATTCCCGAAATGCATCCCCGCTAGATGACGCTCACAATTCAGGTGCGAAACAGTAAAGTGGTGATCAGTGAAAAATTCCATAAAAGACTGTAGTGTTGATTTTATTCTAATTCAAATTGTAATAACTTTACCAGACATTTTCATCTATGCAGGGATTGCCAATTTTTCTATAACTTTTTGTTTTCTTTTGAAAAATAATGTGAAGGAACTTCGTCTGTGGTACTTTTGATGACGCATTCATCATTGGGGCACTGAGCAAATACGTTTGGTGAAAGAACTTCTAGCTTTTGCCACCATTTGAAACTATGAACACTAAAGAATAGCAATAAACACAATTTGTTCAAAAATCGACCAATGATGCGAAAACAGTCAAAAAGATATACTACCGCTCATGACAAGAAACACCTGATATACTGTATATCAGTTCCATCTTTCAATTATAGATGGCGATCCTTTTTGCAGAATGCGAATAAGTGAAATGTGTTCCTGCTAGATGGCGCTCGATCTGCAGCCAAATTACACGGGAGAGCCTATACCATTGGGTACATTCAGGCGGTCCCCAGCGGCTATGTTTCGCAACTCAACATATTGTGGCCGCTGTTAGTGATTGAGTAATTGTTTAGAGAGAAAGAAGATAGTCAATGACTGTGGAAATCGCGTTTGATACAATCGCGCGCGTCATCTAGCCCGATAACGACGAACCGAGGCAGAAAATACACCTGTACGAATGCGCCCCCTACAATCAACTTGCATTTTTTGAGGTATACTTGAGGCATTGCCTTAGACAATGCTTGAGGATTTTTATTTTCGTCAAGGAATCCTAGTAGCCATAGACAAGAGTTATTGCTTAGTAGTGAATCGTTCGCCCTGACAGGGACGTACTTGAAATTTTCTAATGATAGTTAAATTCAATGTCATTCAATAACAATGAAGTGCATACTTTTTTGTTTATTATTTGATATAAATTGAATGAACTTTTCATAAATGTAATAAAGTCATTTTGACTTCAATCATCATGAACAATACTGTGGCATGGTTCAATTGAAAAATGAGTGTGGAATTTCAGTGAAATATATCTTTTCACCTACATGTGGTGTCCAGTGTATTTTTTAAGCCAAAATCACTGGGACAAAGCTCATAATACACACTACCGGTGAACAGCACCTTTGCCTTATTATTTTCGGGGCAAACTGCTTTGTGTTTGTTATTGTTTGTTATTTAATTTCAATCACTGGGCGACTCATTTTAACCAGTAGGTGGGTGACATTTGTGTCGCACACTTCACTATAGTGAAAAGGTGGTGACACACAGTGGAACAAATAGTATGTTTGTAATCGTCAGTTTATTTAGTCTCTGTATTCACCTTGAAGATATCACTTAACTAGTGTGTACATTTTACTCCTGTACTCATTTATTCAAACTGAATTTATTTCTTCGAAATGGGGCTCCATATATGCTATCAGAAATCAGAACAGGTTGGAAGTGTTATAAAGACAACGATTATTGAATTAAGAGATTGAATGTGTTTACCAACTAAATTGTTATCTATACTGAGTACAATAATATATACAGGGTGGGGCACCGAAAACGAAACAGATCGAATATCTTCAAAATAAAATGCAAAAACACGTCGATTATTGATCCAAGATCTTCCTATCATAACCTCAACTGTCATACCTCTCCCCCCCTCCCCTTGGGCACCATCTCCGAAACAATTTGAATAGGGTAAAGTAGTAAGTGTGACACATCATTGAAAAGGTAATTTCATAAGGAATTCAGACATGTCAATTTTTGCCACCTAAATTTTTATTTTGGCGCCCTATTGCGAGAAAAACAACTGTTCCGTATTCCAAATTATGATACTGCATTTGCAAGCTATTTTGACATAAATTCGGTGACAATGAATTATGGAATATTTCTAAGAGAAAAAAACAAAATGGCTGCTCCAAAATGGCGGAGTCCGATTCGATTCAAAATTGATATGTGGTGGTTTGCAAGGTCGGAAATTATGATTTGTTTATCAATGCAAAAAAACAAGATTGTGGTCCAAGATGGCGGACGAAATTTGTAATTCTGGTCCAATTCGAATCAAAATTAGTATGTGGGGATTTTCAGGATTTTTAGGATTTTTTTGTCGATGCAAATAACAAGATGGCGGGCGAAATTTGTAATTGTGGTTCGATTAGAGTCAAAATTAGCATATAGGGGTTTTCAGTATGAATAAAATGAATTATTTAAATTGATAAAAAAAAGCTTTTATACAAATGCGCTAAAACGAAATAACGACAAATAAACGAAAAAGAGAGAAAAGGTATTCATATTTTTTTTAGATGTGTGACGTAGGTTACTCTGCGTAACAGATTCGAAAGCTTGCCGCGAGCACAAAATAGGTATTTTTGCTAGGTAAAATTTTGATTCTGTTACGTATAGAATAACCTCAATCACACACATCTGAAAAAAATATTATTTCCTTTTTAGCGCATTTGTTTAATTTTTTTTTATCAATTTAATCATTTCATTTTAGTCATACTGAAAACTTGTAAAACCCCCATATGCCAATTTTGAATGGAATCGAACCACAATTACAAATTTCGTCCACCATCTTGGTATTTTGCATTGACAAAAACATCATAATCTTTCGCCCTGAAAATCCCCACATACTAATTTTGATTCGAATCAGACCAGGAATAACAAATTTCAATTTCGTCCGCCATCTTGGAGCCACCATCTTAATTTTTCGCATTGACAAACAAATCATAATTTCCGACCTTGGAAACCACCACATATCAATTTTGAATCGAATCGCACCATAATTGCAAATCATGTCCGCCATTTTGAGCCGCCATTTTGTTTTTTTATTTAGAAAAATTCCATAATGCATTGTCACCTGATTTATGTCAGAATAGCTTGCAAATGCAGTATAATAATTTGGACTACGGAACAGTTGTTTGTCCCGCAAGAAGGCGCCAAAATGAAAAGTTAGGTGGCAAAAATTGACATGGCTGAATTCCTTATGAAATTACCTTCCTAATGATGTGCCACACTTACTACTTTCCCTATTCAAATTGTTTGGGTGATAGTGCCCAAGGGGTGGGGGGAGTGGTATGACAGTTGAGGTTATGATAGAAAAGATGTCCCCCTTGGATTAAAAATCGACGTGTTTCTGCATTTTATTCACAACACATGCGTTTCGAAGATATTCGATCTGTTTCGTTTTCGGTGCCCCACCCTGTATATTAAATGCAAGTGTTGAACAAATATAATATTCAATAATACACGAAGGGTAACGTGACAATTTCACAAATGATAACGTCACAAAACAAATAAACACAAAATTCACTGGGAATGGTCTTCTTAACATCAAGTTCCAGGTTGAATAGAAACACTGAAACTGAAATGAATGGAATCTCGAGTTTACCAGTACAACGCTGGATAGGATGCATGTGTCAAAATCATATTTCAGAGCCATCTATCGGATTATTCAATAAATCATATTTTACGAACTGATCAAATACATACGTTAAAATTAGGAAGAGACGTGACTCTCTAGTGATGGTCTCCATTTGAATCCAACTGAAAGTACGTAAGATTGGCTAACTATCCTCTTTCTCTATAAACACTGTCTATACTGTTTTATTTTATTCTCATTCAAATTTGAATTGAAAAATCATCAATATTGCGAATTCAGGTAAAATAGATAAATTACCGCTTAGGGCAAGAAAGACCAAAAATACTTTATAATAGTTGAACCCAATAATTATAGATGACACACCCTTTGGAGATAATGCGAACAGTGAATCTTCTGGAAAATAATCAAAAAAGAAGAAACCTGTATTGTCGTTTATGCAGAAGACAAATCTACAGTTTCTTCAAGGTTGGCTATCTACTTAA
Source organism: Chrysolina oricalcia (assembly GCA_944452925.2). Classification (NCBI taxonomy): domain Eukaryota; kingdom Metazoa; phylum Arthropoda; class Insecta; order Coleoptera; family Chrysomelidae; genus Chrysolina; species Chrysolina oricalcia. The sequence continues at coordinate 62,801,048 of OX101811.2, forward strand.
TGGTTCAGCTAATTTTTAAAAATTTCTAAAGAGGGTACATCGATACTGTACTGTATCAAATTTTGAATGAATGACAATTGAAAATAATGAAAATGCTAGATGACCCTCACGATTTTCTCCCCAAGCAATGGTGCAATGGAGATACACCACTGATTTCAGTTTGCTTATTTACTAGCATCCACGAGATGTCACTAGAATGAGGAAGAATACTGGCACAATGATTTTTCTGCAACTAACATCACAATGCTACGAAGGCGTAGAAGGGTCACGAGCAATTTTTTTTTGAAATCCCGACTTTAATCTCGGACCCCCGACTTTAATCTCGGGGGTTCGACTTTAATTTCGGACCCCCGACTTTAATCTCGGACCCCCGACTTTAATCTCATCCCCGACTTTAATCTCGGACCCCGACTTTAATCTCGGAGGTCCGACTTTAATCTCGGACCCCCGACTTTAATCTCGGGGGTCCGACTTTAATCTCGGACCCCCGACTTTAATCTCGGACCCCCGACTTTAATCTCGGACCCCCGACTTTAATCTCGTGGGCCCGACTTTAATCTCGTGGGCCCGACTTTAATCTCGGGGTCCGACTTTAATCTCGGACCCCCGACTTTAATCTCGGGGGTCCGACTTTAATCTCGGGGGTCCAACTTTAATCTCGGACCCCGACTTTAATCTCGGGGGTCCGACTTTAATCTCGGGGGGTCCGACTTTAATCTCGGACCCCCGACTTTAATCTCGGGGGTCCGACTTTAATCTCGGACCCCCGACTTTATTCTCTGAGTCGTATCCCGAGAATAAAGTCGGGGGTCCAAGATTAAAGTCGGACCCCCGAGATTAAAGTCGGGGGTCCGAGATTAAAGTCGGACCCCCGAGATTAAAGTCGGGGGTTCGAGATTAAATTCGGGGGTCCGAGATTAAAGTCGGACCCCCGAGATTAAAGTCGGGGGCCCGAGGTTAAAGTCGGACCCCCCGAGATTAAAGTCGGGGGTCCGAGATTAAAGTCGGACCCCGAGAATAAAGTTGGACCCCGAGAATAAAGTCGGACCCCCGAGATTAAAGTCGGGGGTCCGAGATTAAAGTAGGACCCCCGAGATTAAAGTCGGGGTCCGAGATTAAAGACGGACCCCCGAGATTAAAGTCGGGGGTCCGAGATTAAAGTCGGACCCCCCGAGATTAAAGTCGGACCCCCGAGATTAAAGTCGGGGTCCGAGATTAAAGTTGGACCCCCGAGATTAAAGTCGGACCCCCGAGATTAAAGTCGGGGGTCCGAGATTAAAGTCGGACCCCCGAGATTAAAGTCGGGGTTCCGAGATTAAAGTCGGACCCCCGAGATTATAGTCGGGGGTCCGAGATTAAAGTCGGGGGTCCGAGATTAAAGTCGGGGGTCCGAGATTAAAGTCGGACCCCCGAGATTAAAGTCGGGGGTCCGAGATTAAAGTCGGGGGTCCGAGATTAAAGTCGGGGGTCCGAGATTAAAGTCGGGATTCCAAAAAAAAATTGTTCGTGGCCCTTCTACGCCTTCGTACAATGCAGACGCTTAGAGGTTCATATATCCATCCAACTAAACTAATATTCGTTTAAATTCACTAAAATGAAATTTAATTTCTCGATAAACAATCAGCTTTATTTTCCTGCGATTTAACATATTCTATTTTGTAATTATAGTTAGATGAAATTACAGCCTAACGTCTGATTCTATTAGCTGAGTACTGCGGTATTCCTTTTTTGGGATTGAATATAGCCAAAAGAGGTTTATTATCGCTCACTAATGTAAATTATCTACCATACAAATACTGGTTGAATTTGTTCAAAGCAAAAATTATGGCTAAACCTTCCCTTTCAACTTTTTTTCGCTGGAAGTGAGAGTCCTAGATGCATAGGCAATCGGTTTCTCTAAGCCATTACTTAAAATGTGTGAAAGAACACAGCCAAGACCATAATGGGCTAGCATCTGTGGAGACTCTAATTTCCAAATCAGGGTTATAATGAAGCAAATCATCTGTTGACATTAAAATATCTTTCACCGCTTGGAAAGATTCTGCACATTTTTTGGTCAATAGCTCATATAATGGATGAAGTAGCGTTGATAGATTTGGAACAAATTTTCCATAATAATTTATCAGACCCAGTACAGACTGCTGTTCTTTGACGGACGCTGGCGCAAGAGCATCTCTAATTGCTTTAATTTTTTCCATAGATGTATGAAGTCCATCTTTATCTATTATATATCCCAAATAAGCAATTTTGTTTTTACCAAAACTACATTTTTCTGGAGAAACTTTCAGAACTACCTCCTGTAACCTAGCACCTTCTCAATTATTTTTAAATGTTCCTCCTCATTTATGCCACAAATGAGAATATCATCCAGAAAACAAACACAACCCTCAATATCTTGTTAAATGAAATTTTGCCGGGGTACAAGCTACGCCATAAGGTAAGCGTTGATATTGAAAAAGTCCTTTATGAGTCGAAATTACAAGTTCTTTTGATTTTTCGTCCAAAACAATTTGGGCGTATGGTTGAGATAAATCAATTTTTGAAAAAATTACTCCTCCCTGTAACTTCGAAAATAAATCATCAATTCTTGGCAATGGAAAATGGTCAAGTTCTAGAACAGGGTTCAGTGTTATTTTGAAATCTCCGCATATTCTAATATCCCCAGATTTTTTAAATACTGGTACAATGGGAGTGGCCCATTTAGCATAATCAACAGGTTTCAAAATGTGCAGTTCAACCAATTTATCTAATTCTTTTTCTACTTTCTCACGAATTCCATATGGTATTGGCCTAGCTCGGCAAAATTTAGGTGTTGTAGTTTCATCTTTCAATTTCAATGATACAGAACCCTTGTTGAAACAACCCAGTCCTGGCGAAAAAATTGCATCATACTTTCTAATCAATTTATTAACGTCAAAAACAGGCCTAGCAAAAAGCTGGTTCACCTGATCCACTGAAAAATCGAATAGTTGCATGAAATCTCGACCAAGAATGGGAGGGCCACCATTCTCAACAACGAACATATCCACATCATGAAATATATCATTATATCCTACATTCAATCTGCACATACCTAATGTAACCATTCTTTTACCATCATATACATTCAAATTTTTATCAGATACAAGTAATGGATATTTTTTTTTAAATACTTATTCCAAAATTTATCAGATATGGCTGAAATGCTAGCTCCTGTATCAAGTTGAAAAATAAAGGAATCATTTCCAATTTCCAATTTAATTAAAAATGGATTTTGCACTGAAAACTCATTGTATACTGAAAATATTCCTCGCATTCCACGAAATTTTGTACATCTTTTGGGGCAGACCCATAATTATTTTTTATTTTTTAAAGGGCAGATTGGAGCTAGATGGCCCTGGTTACCACATATGTGACAAAAACGATATCGAAAACGACACCTGAAAGTTAGATGGTTTTTCCTTCCGCAACACGCACATGGAATCTCCACACTTTTCTTTGGCTGCTGCTGTTGCCTTCCAGTATCTCGACTCTTTGAAGACATCACCTGAATTGTTGGTGGTTCAGTTTTCACAGACAGACCCTCACATTGCTGCTCCCTCGAAACCGTCTCACTGCTACTTCAATAACTTCTGCCAACGAACTAGTTTTATTTTGCTTGAAACGTTTACTCTGTACAGGCCCCTTTTCATATCCGAACTCACAATTCAAAGCTAATTATTCGTGCAGCCCATTCATTTGTAGTTTCCGAGGAAGATTTGATTGCTGCGAAAATTTTCGCTCGGGTAACAAATAAAGATTCATTGATTTTGAAATATTTGTTGAAAAACTCACATAGTTCTTCGTACGATTTTTCTTCTGGAAGTTTCGGAAGACAAAGACTGTATATTATAGTTTGTAAGCCTCTTCATCCAACGAATTCAACAATATTGCCATTTTCTTGCTACTATCTGTGATCGCATTTACCGTGAAGTAGTTAAGGTGCATTTAGTCAACATAATCGTAACTTTAGCATAAGCACTGACATAAATGTAACCTTGAAAATTATTTTGTATGAGACCAAATATTAAACGAGTTTTAGATTTAGGCATACATTTAAGAATGAAAGGTACATTTTATGACATGAAACTTTAGGTACACGTGAATGATGGACAGTATTTTCATTGTAAAAGTAAGATTTTTATAAAGTTGGGATTTTCAAAGTGACATTTTTTTAGCATATACTTAATAATGTTGTATAAATGGTGCCATTTGATTTAACAGATTCAACTTTTGTTTTTAACATATATTTAAGCACAATTTTAAAATGATGTTGACTAAATGCACCTTTATCTAATCTGCGCCTATATATTACCCAGTCACTATTTTGAGCACTGAATTCTCTTATCTGGCCATAATAAGACTGCTTCTCGGTCTCGGACATAGTTCCTTTTTGAAAGATGGATGAACGTGGGTTTGAATTATACTCGTCGCCAATGTGAAATATTGGAGTAATACCAAATGACTTGAGTATAACTCTATTTATTCTTTTCCCCAATTTCTGATTGACATAGATGACAAAAGTATGTTATGACAAAGGTATCATGGCAATGTAAATCCTTGTTCCGCAATCTAACTAGTACATACAAAGTGGAAACTAATATATAACAGTTTACGTTACATTTTAACGTGCAATTCCAAGCACGGTCGAGAACACAGACCACCTACTCCATAGTCGCTCCACGGCAATGGTTAAAGTCGGAGACGCTTTTGTAGTTCGTTGTGACCACACGTAGATGTCGCAACAATAGCATCTTTCAAATTATGACACCAATGCTGTCAGCTAGCAACGATTTTCAGTTCCTACTATAGCTTGGAATTGAAAGTAAACAAAAAAGCGGGAAACTTGAACGCAACTGGTCAACTGTTGTTCACTTTAGAACTGTTGCATATGAATATTCTTTCTATATTACCACTGGAATCAACAGAAAACCATGATTTCAGTAGCAAGATAGATAGAATGTTTATATGAAACAGTTCCAAAGTGAAACCACCGGGGAATAAGTGGCTATCAGGAACCATATACTTCGATTGTAATTTCCAATTTTTTCAAAGGATTTTTGAAGTATGAACGATATTGTTTACTATTTGTTTGTAGAATACCAGACTCTTCGTGTCATATATCATGGATCTACAGTGAAAAAGTGTAAAATACTAATTATTTGAAAGTAAACAAATTTTTTTCAAGGTGGGTATGAAACCCTATAATGAAGCATAAAAAGGGTAATTTATTGTCCCGTAAATGAAATCTGTAAATCATCACAGCAATTGATGCCAGTTTAAACAGAAAATAAAAAAGTAATAGAATATCAAGTACCAAGATCGGATGGTTTACCGTTTAAAACAATATTTAGGGCACTTGACAAAATTAATGTTTTTGACAAAAATGCATAAGATTTGGGACTCTGTTTGTGAAGGGCCACATACAGTAACTTTACATCAAGGCATTTATTAAGGTATATATTGCGTGAAATGGCAAACGCACAAAATCCGGCATTGGAGACGAAACACACGGATCACTTGAAAAGTTAAACAAGCACATACACACACAAAATATGACAAGAATTTCCATTTTTATCTTTAATCATATACAGGGTGTTTCTTGAGTACGTGTAGAAAATTTGGCTTATTGCTCACATCAAAATAAGAAGAAAAGTTCCCACAAACATATATCCGCAAGTTATTCGTTTCTGAGATACAGAGTGTCAAAATTGAATTCTTATTTTTATAATTTCCAAATAATTTTGATATTTGGGAAAAGTTTTGGTATCTGGGAATATTTATTATTCATTTTGTGTAAAAAATATATTCTTGGTAGAGGTCACTGCGAGCAACTGTTTTCGAGTTATTGAGATTTGAATTAATCGATGGAAGTGATTTTGAATGACAAGATTTTTAAAATTAAATTAAATTTTAATCGAATATCACAAATATTTTGGCATTTATTCACAAAAAACGAATATAAGAATTAAACTTTGACACTCTGTATCTTAGAAACGAATAACTTGCGGACATGTGTTTACGAGAACTTTTTTTCTTATTTCGACGTCAGCAACTTGCTCCTAAAATTTCTACAAGTACAAATGAATAAATTCTCTACATTACCTACTCTATAATTGAAAATGAAAAATTGCATGCCAATTTAAAAATCGAACTCTGTCTCTTTCCTAAAGAATTTCCTAATAAAGTCACACCTGTAAACGAGCAATTCTTGTATAAATTTTCGATCTAGGAAACGGCTCAATCGATTTGGATGAAATTTTGTGTGTAGTTATAAGGTTTTGCTTTTTAACTTCATCTGTATAACCGTCTTTCCTGAAGACGGGAGGCTTTAGAGCCTCCTGTTTTACTTCCTCCTTAGTGTCAAAATTTAATGAAAACAAGTATGTTGTCTACTATACCGGGTGTAACAGGATCATGGTACACCCCCCGTATCTTCGTTAGTTTAGAAGGTAATAGATTGAAATTTGAAATATCTCATATTCATAATAAGCGACACTTTTTGACCTATAAATGATTTTTTTCACTTCCGGTTTCGCCAGAAGTGACCAACTTTTGATTTTTATGGAATACCCTGTATATTATTACATTTCTGAAATTTGCATAATTTTCTGAATCCATTGATACCACATAAGTGACATTTCAAACGTCAAAATTTTTTATAATTTAATTTTTAGTTTTCCATTTAAGTGTGCCATGATGGTTCCGATTTATTCCTATTGACCCGTCTAATACTAGAAAAATCAAAATCCTGTCAAAAATACTAAATTGCGTTTTTTATGAGCAAATAAAGTTCATCGTAATCGTTTTTGGGGTAAAACTCAATTTTTTCAAATGGAACCATATTGGTACCGTGGTACCATTTATTAGTAAGGAATTTATCCACACCTGGTAATAAAATGTGCGATCAATACAATAAAAATTACAGCTAAAAGAAAATAAGAAAATACAATTATTTTGTTCTACTTTAACACGTTCGCGACGTCAAGCGATCCACCAAACTCGCCAATGGACGTAATTTTTATATTGATATATTTCCGTTTCGCTTTGTGTTTTGATATTAATAAAGTGTTTTAAGAATCAATTCTTGTTTTTTTTTTTCTGTTTTTGAATGATTTTTAGCGTGTCCCACTGGTGGGTCACGACGGCCCGGGGGAAAAATTGCACCCTAGGGCCGTCGTGACCCACTGGTGGACACGTAATTAATGCGTCCTTCTCAGATAAAATTACAAATACCCTTTCATTTCAGGTTGTGTGCTGCTAAAAAATTGAAATGTCAGCCAGAAGTAGAAAAATTCTAGCAGAAGCGCTAGCTCAAAACTCACCATCACCACCCATAGTTACCAAACAACTGTCATCAAAACCATCATGTTCACGGCTTCAGAGAACACCATCTCCCTCATCACTTACTTCTAGTCAGACACCGTTTCGGCAATCATCCACACCTTATCCAAAAGAGCCACAATCTCCTAAAGAATTAGTGTTACGGGCACGGAAGACTCCCGAACAACAGTTATCACACTCATCATGTTCACGGCTTCAGAGAACACCTTCACCCCCTCCCCCATCACATACTTCACATCAGTCACCATTTCAGTAGTCATCTCCACTGTCTCCACAAGAACCACAAACTTCTACAAAAATAGTGTTACGGGCACGGAAGACTCAATCATATACATATCTTTCGTCCTCTGAATCTGAATCATGTCAGGACTCCGAAAACTCTTACAAACCCTCAGACAGTGAAATAGAAAGTGAGAGTGCTTTTCCAATAGGAGATACTACTGAACACGAGGAAGACAATGCATCTAGTGAGGAAGTTGAAGATGAAGTTGAAGATGTGAACGCACCACCAGCCAACACTGGTAAATGGGGTCCATGTACAAATTTGCCTGTCAATTTTGAATATACAGGGCAAGGTGGGCTGCAGATACATGATTTGAACGTATCTCAACCTTACGAAATATACAAACAGTTCATAACCGATGAAATCTTAGACATCATAGTAGAAGAAACAAATCGATATGCGTTTCAACTCATTAGGTCTAGACCACTCCGTCGGAGATCTTTGTTACATCAGTGGAAAGAAACTAACAGAGACGAAATAAAACATTTTTTATAATAATGGGTCTCAACAGGGTACCCAAAATGCGGCTCTATTGGTCTAATAACGATATGTGTAACGAACGCATAAAGAAAATTATGACTCGAAATAGATTTGACTTGATTCTTATGTGCCTACATTTCGCTAATAATGAGGATCCCGCATCAGGTAACGATAGACTTTTCAAAATAAAAAAAGTCACAGATCTTTGCTGCAGAAATTTTCAGAACACACTAGTTCCGGACCAGAATATAATTATCGATGAAAGCATGATCCCTTGGAGAGGTCGCCTTGTGTTCAGGCAGTACCTACCAGCAAAGTCGCATAAATATGGTGTAAAAGTTTATAAAATATGCACGCCCGAAGGATACACCTATGACCTGATGGTCTATGCTGGTAAAAACGATCCCACTGGAACTGGTCCCAGAGAAAAAAACGGAGACGGACATACCTACAAAATTTGTATGGATTTACTGAAAGATCTGAAAAACTGTGGCCGAACTCTTTATATAGACAATTTTTACACAAGTGTGAAATTATGTCAAGATCTATTGAAATCTCAAACATACGTCTGTGGAACACTAAGAGTTGATCGAAGAGGAAATCCACTAAATGTCACTCGAAGAAAGTTGAAGAAAGGTGAAATATATGGACAGCAAAATGAATTTGGAATTCGTGTAATCAAATGGCAAGATAAACGTTCTGTACTCATGATCAGCTCTGTCCCAAGTCATACTGATGAACTCATTCCCACAGGCAGCAAAAACCGTAAAGGTGAAGATATCGTAAAACCTCTAGCCATATTAGATTATAATGCAGCGAAGAAAGGTGTTGATGTCTCTGATCAGATGTCGTCTTATTATACAAGCCTAAGAAAAAGCATCAAATGGTATAAGAAAGTCCTGTTTGAGATTATTTTGGTTACTAGTGTGGTCAATGCATGGGTGATTTATAACAAAAATAGTGAAAATAAGAAGAAAGATATACTCACTTGCCGAGAAGAAATTATTGAAGGGTTACTAAAAGCAGAAAGTACAGAAAACTTGAATATCTTAGATGCAGAAAATGACGAAAACGAAAATACAGCAACCGCGGAGACTGTGGAGCCAGCAAAGAAAAGAAAGCGAGGTAGAAGCAGCCACAGAATAGGAAAATACGAAGGAACAGCAAGAACCAGTAGAAAAAGATGTGCTGAATGCTACAAAAGAATTTAAAAGGAGAAGGGTTCAAAAGAAGCCAGAGTTAAGGCACAAAAAGTTTTAACATATTGTGAAGACTGCGAGGGCAGCCCAACGATGTGTATTTCATGTTTTAAAATATTTCATTATTAGGTTCTATTTGCAGGATGTACTTTTTTTATTTTTCTTATAATGATGAACTAATTCATTGTGTTTTTTGTTGAGTTAAACATTTTTTTTGTAGGAAGTGATTTTTAAGTTGATTATGAAAGTTATCTGAATAACAATTTACTATTTTATTAAAATTCCTTATATATACTCTTATTTCCATCCGATCAAAAAACCATGTTATACCTGAAATTATATACCTTCTATGTAGCCGTACCTACAATATCAAAGTCCTCGGAATAGCCGTGGAAATTCTACACAAACATGAATCCAAATACACCGTGACCCACCGGTGGGCACCGACGGTTACTAACTATGACCAACATGACCCACGGGTGGGTCACGACGTCGTGAACGTGTTAATACTAAGAAGTTACTAAGGTGGCTTTGAAATACAAAAAATTAACACAAAACATTACAGCAATTGTTCGAAATGCTGTCCATTAACGTCAATGCACTTCTGAACTCGTTTAGCTGTTTCTTGAAGAACGTTTGCTAATTGCTGGGCCGTTATACTATTAATTGCGCGTCTTACTCGCAACTCCAGGTCTTCGCGGGTTGTAACGGCGGTTGCATAGACAATGTTTTTCAAATGGCCCCAAACAAAGAAATCAAGAGGTGTCAAATCAGGTGACCTTGGAGGCCATCGCACAGGACCATTCGTCGAAATTACGTTTTCTTCGAATGCCTGTTGGTAATCACTTACTATTCTTGAATTATGGGGAGGAGCTCCATCTTGTTGGAAATACATTCCCTGTCGTAAATGGGCAGGTATTTCAGTTAAACTGTCCTCAATTTCATTTTGCAGAAATCCTAAGTATCTAGCTCCATTCAAGGGTCCTTCAAATATTATTGGACCAATGATTCTACGACCGAGTATTCCAAGCTAAACATTGAAACCGAACCGCACTTGAAAGTTACCCTCCCGCAATAAATTTTGATTTTCTTGTGACCAATACCTTGTATTTTGTCGGTTAAATAATCCCATATTTGTAAACCTAGACTGGTCCGAAAATAAAATCTTTCCCAAAAAAGCTTTGTTTGGCTGCACATTATCCTGCAAGATCCAATTGTAATATTCCATCCTACGTTCATAATCATTTTCGTACAGGTGCTGGTGCAATTGATATTTGAAAGATTTATAATTATGTTTGTGCAAGATTCGGCTTACCGTTTGGTGACTAATTTCCAATTCTAACCCAATTTGCCTTAAAGAAACAGTCTTATCAACTTCTATTCGATTTAAAACATTAATTTCCGTTCCTTCGTCAATGATAACGTTTTCCTCGGGATCATGGTTAGGCTCTCTTCGGAATTGATTTTCAAGACGATTAAAATAATCGCTGGACATTGTCTATCAGGATATCGGTCGGCATAAAGGTTTCTAGCCGCAACGGCATTTTCCTACATTCTCCATAAATAATTAACAAGTCCACTTTTTCATCCCTTGTGTGAATGTGCGGCATTTTGAACAGAAATAATAACAAATTTAAAGACTTTTCCAATAGGTATACAATAAAAACACCGATTAACCAACAAATATTTATTTGACAATCTGAAGAAATAATTTCATTGTTTTCAAAGCCACCTTAGTAACTTCTTAGTATTAAAGTAGAACAAAATAAGTGTAATTTCTTATTTTCTTTTAGCTGTAATTTTGATTGTATTGATCGCACATTTTATTACCAGGTATGGATAAATTCCTTATTAATAGTACTAATAAATGGTACCACGGTACCAATATGGTTCCATTTGAAAAAATTTAATTTTACCTCAAAAACGATTACGATGAACTTTATTTGCTCATAAAAAACGGAATTTAGTATTTTTGACGAGATTCCGAGATTGGAATAAATCGGAACCATCATAGCATAGCACACTTAAATGGAAAACTAAAAATTGAATTATAAAAAATTTCGACTTTTGAAATGTCACTTGGTATCATTGGATTCAGAAAATTATGCAGATTTCAGAAATGTAATAATATACAGGATGAAAAATCGAAAGTTGGGATCACTTCCAGCGAAGCCGGAAGTGAAAAATAAATCATTTATAAGTTAAAAAGTGTCGCTTATTATGTATATGGGATATCCCAAATTTCAATCTATTACCTTCAAAACTAACGAAGATACGGGGGTTGTTCCATGATCCTGTTACACCCGGTATAAACCGTTATTGGTAACATGTCGCGACACATACACTTTTTTACTCTTTCTACATATAATTTAATATAACAATTTTTTTCTTCTCCATAATTTAAATTAGCTGATGATGAACCTATTTATGTTCGAAACATGTACTACCTACTCTAAATAATACCACTAAACTGACAGATAGTTGTCGCTGTTCCACCTGATTCATAACTTTTAAGTTTGAGATTAAAATTGTGGAGATGACTGAGTTTTTCTGCATCGTATAAACAAATGATTTTTGGCTCTTCCAGGCTTCCGTATCAGAGCTATAAATATTCCATCCTAAGTTTTGAAATTGATTCACTGTATTGAATGCTCCGTGAAATTGAGAACGGAAGTACCTCTCATTATAATATTGCAAGCAAATCAATTTTTAACATACACAGCAAAACAATCGAACCTCACTAATATTTTTCTGATTGAATTAGAAACATGAATTGCTCTGTGAGAGTTTTAGTCATTTTATTTTTTGTGTCGATGTGCACTTGTTGGAACCTTTCTAATTTTGGAGTGAGGAATAAAAATTATTTTGTATCTAGTGTTGCAATTTACAGAACAAGGGGATTTTTGGCAATACCCCGAAGTGTGTGTTACAATGATGTGAATGGTCCAACAGTGGTCGAAACAAACTGGATCGAAGAACTTTTTCATTCACAGAATTCTGTTGGTGTAAGGTTAGTATAATTATAATAGTTCTCTGATATGCTAAGGGTATTTAGTGAAAAACTATAATTGGACTTAAATTACCCCTAAAAATTTTGCGTACGGTTATCTCACAAATTTTTTTGTTAAATCAAAAATTCTAAAGTCTTTACCATTGAAATTTGTTCGTACGGTAATCGTACAATTATTTTTGTTCAGTCAAGAACTATAATTTAACTTTAATCTTTACCTCTAAAAATTTTGCGGGCGGTCATCTAACAAATTTTTTTGTTGAATCAAAAATTCTAATTCAACTTAAATCTTTACCCTTAAAATTTGGGCAAACGGTCATCGTACAATTATTTTTGTTCAGAAAAGAACTATAATTTAACTTTAATCTTCACCTCTAGAAAATTTGCTGGCGGTCATCTAACAAATTTTTCTGTTAAATCAAAAATTCTAATTCAACCTAAATCTTTACCCTTAAAATTCGTGTGTACTGTCATCGTATAATTATTTTTGTTCAGTCAAGAACTATAATTCAACTTTGATCTTTACCTCTAAAAATTCTGCGGGCGGTCATCTAACAAATTTTTTTGTTGAATCAAAAATTCTAATTCAACCTAAATCTTTACCCTTAAAATACGGTCACCTTACAAATTTTTTTGTTCAGTCAAGAATTATAATTTAACCTAAATCTCTACCCCTAAAGATTTTGCGAGCGGTCATCTCACACATTTCTTTGTTGAATCAAAAATTATAATTTAACCTTAATATTTACCCTTAAAATGTGTGCGTACGGTCACCTTTCAATTTTTTTGTTCAATCACGAACTATAATTTAACCTAAAGATTTTGCGAGCGGTCATCTCACACATTTTTTATTGGACCAAAAATTATAATTTAACTTTAATCTTTACCCTCAAAATGTGTGCGTACAGTCACCTTTCAATTTTTTTTGTTCGGTCAAGAACTATAATTTAACCTAAATATCTACCCCTAAAGATTTTGCGAGCAGTCATCTCACACATTTCTTTGTTGAATCAAAAATTATAATTGAACCTTAATCTTTACCCTTAAAATGTGTGCGTACGGTCACCTTACAATTTTTTTTGTTCAGTCGAGAACTATAATTTAACCTAAATCTCTACCCCTAAAGATTTTGCGAGCGGCCATCCCACACATTTTTTTGTTGAATCAAAAATTATAATTTAACTTTAAAATTTACCCTTAAAATGTGTGTGTTCAGTCAAGAACTATAATTTAACCTAAAGATTTTGCGAGCGGTCATCTCACACATTTTTTATTGAATCAAAAATTATAATTTAACTTTAATCTTTACCCTCAAAATGTGTGCGTACAGTCACCTTACAATTTTTTTTGTTCAGTCAAGAACTATAATTTAACCTAAATCTCTACCCCTAAAGATTTTGCGAGCACTCATCTCACACATTTTTTTGTTGATTCAAAAATTATAATTCAACTTTATCTTTACCCTTAAAATGTGTGCGTACAGTCACCTTACAATTTTTTTTGTTCTATCAAGAACTATAATTTAACCTAAATCTCTACCCCCAAAGATTTTGCGAGCGGTCATCTTACACATTTGTTTGTTGAATCAAAATCTTTACCCTTAAAATGTGTGCGTACGGTCACCTTACAATTTTTTTTGTTCAATCAAGAACTATAATTTAACCTAAATCTCTACCCCTAAAAGTTCTGCGAGCGGTCATCTCAAACATTTTTTTGTTGAATGAAAAATTATAATTCAACCTTAATCTTTACCCTTGAAATGTGTGCGTTGCGTACGGTCACCTCAAAATTTTTTTTGTTCAATCAAGTACTTTAACCTAAAGATTTTGTGAGCGGTCATCTCACACATTTTTTTATTGAATCAAAAATTGTAATTCAAGTTTAATTTTTACCCTTAAAATGTGTGCGTACAGTCACTTTACAATTTTTTTTGTTCAGTCAACAACTATAATTTAACCTAAATCTCTACCCCTAAAAATGTTGCGAACGTTCATCTAACACATTCTTATGTTGAATCAAAAATTATAATTTTACTTTAATCTTTTCCCTTAAAATGTGTGCGTACAGTCACCTTACATTGTTTTTTGTTCAGTCGAGGACTATTTAACCTAAATCTTCACCTCTAAAAATTTTACGTACGATCATCTCACAAATTTTTTTGTTTAATCAAAAACTATAACCTAATCTAAATATTTAACCACAAAAAATTTTGCGTGATAAAATTCAGTGGGGCACCCAGAGAGTGGGCTTGTCTAAAGGGCTCCAGTTTTCACTTGTTTAAATTATTTTGAAAACCTTGACAGCCCTTCACAAAAATTTATTTTTTTATAAACAAAGAGAGTCAGATCAGAAATTGCCAGAGATTGCCTGAATAAGACCTGAGGCTTGCTGAATTTCTGGAAACTTTTCAAAAAAATTATACGAGGTGACCTGAAAGTGGCGCCGAATTAGGCTCTCTCGAAAATTGTACACTTTGTTCAAATGGCAACCCCATTTTCTCTCAGCGCCAGTGGATTCTACGCTAAAAATAGGGGGTGTTTTTGCTTACAACCCTATATATGTAAATTGAGCGGTTTTTGTAGAAACTTGGAAAACTAAAATTTCCTTGTCAGATATCTGAATTATCAGAATGGAAAGAATGGATAAGAAATAACAGTATTTGCATATAATTTGCATTCAAACTTAGTGAATTTTTTTATCATGACCCGTTTAGAATTTAAAAATGCATATTACTTTAATTTGTTAATCATTTATGGAGTATTTGATATGCTCGAACTGGTTACCCCAACTACCAAACATTTATAGATTGTTCCTAAAAATCTGGCATGTGTGCGGCACTCTGAATTTCTTGCGGGGAAAGAGATCGAAATGCATTCCTAACTCTCTCCTGGCAATCTTCTTTTGTTGTTAGCAGCGTAGCATAGACAATATTTTTCATACAACACCAAACAAAAATATCTGATGGAGTGATATCGGGCAAATGAGGAGGCCATCGATGGGGTCCATTGTTCGCTATCCAAAGACCTTCAGAACAATTTTGTTTAACAAACTATTGTGTGTATTGTGTAGTTTGTATATTTTTTAAATGTGTTTGTGTACATCAGAAACTTTTTGAATGAATCACATAATTATATTTTCAGACCTGAATTCACCATGTTTGTTTTGTCGGCGTATTTTGTTTTTGATATTTTTCAGGTTCTAGTTAGATTTTAGGATACAGTTTTGACTATTCTCGATAATTTTACAATTTATTGTCCCAGGAAAATAAACGTATCTTAGAGAGAACAGGTTGCCCAAATTATTTGACTTTCTTGGACTTTCTATTCAAAACTTTATCGAAACATTTTAAAATTCGCGACACTGTACTTTCCTCATAATTTTTGTGAGTGACGTATATGTGGTAGAAATTCGGTCGTTTATTTCTGTAGCATCCCGAATATATTTTAAATATTTTATTTCAGAAACCAAATCTTGGAATACCAAGAGTGGGGTGAGTGTGGACACATTCAGGATGCTGTTTCTCTGGACCTGGAACATAAGAAGCATAAATTATGGATTCTTGACAAGGGAAACGAATTTTGTCAACCCAAAATAGTATCGTATAGTTTATTTTACAACAACATATTTGAAAAGTCAGAACTGACAAATATTGTTGGGAAGAAATTGAATATAATTACCATTGATTCAGAGGATAGAAAAAGTTCACATAGAGCGTATGTTGGAAATGCTGGTAAAATTTCACAATATGAACACTACTTCTACTTTTAAAAGTATCATCTTGATACGGGGAAAATAATTGGCTCTAGAGTCAAGAATGCTTGTTTCTGGAGGCACTTAAGTACCTACGTTTTATTCAATAAAACACGTAGAAATATAGTCTATTCTGAGCATGGTATGACTTTATAGCCCTGCAGCATCAAAACTATTGATTTTTGGGGTTTGTCACCAATTCACCAATTTCTATTTAAGATAATCTGAACTGCATCATATTGAAAATTCAGGAAAATCTACAGAAAAAAGTGCTATTTCTCTAATTCGATCAAATTCAAACATGCGACGACGTATTTAAAAGTAATAGAGAAAAAAAAATGGTGTTGCATAATATGAGTTGTGGAAAGAGGGGGTTAAGAAATAGCACAATATTATGCAACATATTAGCTTAAGTAAAAATATTATTTCCGGTTTAAAAACAAATTGTCTATTCTGAGCAAAGGGTGATTTCAACGCCCCCTAGCAGCAAAACTGGACTACATCATACCAAAAATTATAAAAAATCTATCGAAACCCAAATACCATAAGGATTTTTCTGGGTTCTTTTGATGGTGTTATAAAAAACTCAAAATACAATGAAAAGTTTTATTTTTAATATTTTATTATTTTAGGCAAAAATTCCCTATTGGTTTTTTCTTTGGAAAAATTATTATGGTGGACAGTGGAATTATCGGAAATGAACAATCCGTTAAGTTTGGTGAATGTCGATTTTTTAGCTATTTCAAAAAATGGTCCAGAACTATACATAGCTGGCGAAAATGACTTGGAGCTGTTCGTTATGGACCTAGAAAATTTGAACATTGGAAAAGATTCATCAATGCTTGAGACCGAAGTAAGTGAAGCTTGAAAACCTAGTCCTGTTTCTGGCTTCCACCGTCAGACCAAAAATAACTTACAGGGGGTGGCTACTATTTGAACGGGATTGCTTTGGAAACTTTTGAACCATGAGAGTTAGAAGGTTGGCCAAATGGAGAAAAAATTCTTTCCTGCGATGGAATCCAATAAAAAAATGCTTGGACCGGATCTTGTGAAATTGAGAAAAATACAAAATTCATAATTTTTATTTTTTGGTTATTTTTCAGCTATTTTAAATACCTTCTATCGAAAAATTGCAGAGAGGTTTTTAAGTGGTTATCAATTTTCTCCTTGATGTAGCGGAATCAGATTCTAAATCGAACGATTCTAAAATCCTTCATGTATTTTTTTAATACGCGAATCTCTAAAATTATTCCTTTTTATTGTTGATGATCATTGATCAAGTGGTATCCATTTTCTCTTGAAACTTGTTGGCTTCAGATCGAATACGACACAACATACCGCAACGAAGCATATTTTTCATACTTTGCCTGTGGTAATTTAAAGTATTTATGCACTAGCGGGCGGTAAAGTACACTTTACCGCCCGGTTCGCCGGGCGTAAAGAGGCACTTTACCGCCCGTGAGCGCATTATGGCCCGGCGGGCCGTAAAGTAGACAAAATTCTCAAATTGTCTATACTCACACATCATTTCATGCAACTCCTAACACGAATTAGAATCATTTCAGTTCAATAGAGCAATACTCTTTCTAACATTTGTTCATAATCGTTGGCAATTTTTTCGGTGATGATCTATTTATTTGAAATAGATTCTCCAATATAGCACTCAGCTACTATAGTTTCACATTCCTCATATTATGTTACCCTTAATTATTGTATGCATAACGTATGAAACGTGTAGACCATTGCAATTCAAGTCAGTATTTGTGATTCGCGCTATAAAACCGCTAGTGCATAAAATTTTGTATGTATCACGTGCGTAAAATGCGTTTAAGGCCTTCGGCGTGTGATGGCCCTCGGCTAACGCCATCAGGCCATCATCCACGCCGCAGGCCATAAACACCTACTTTACGCCCTTGATGCATAAATAACTATTTTGTTGTCCGAATTCTATATAGGGTCTTCAGCTGATGATGCTTCGTTGGGCCACCCTGTAACCTTCCTAGATATATTGGCGATAACATTACCGAATAGTGTTGAAATTTAGAAATTAGGGCTTCACCCTCATGATCGAATATTGGAATATCTACATAGGTTATAGGTTGTTATCAGGGTAACAAGTTTTGAGATAGTTATTAGGAAAATCCCTAACCTCCCGGCTTGTTTACAAAACTTTATTAATTCCTTTCTTTATTTGGAATGGTGAATATCCTTGCTTTATGTTACTTTTTTTTTATTGGTAAAATATTTACTTTTACATAGTTTTCGAGTTCCTGTTTTTGGGGGATATATTTTTGGCATGTTAAAAAGTCAGGACAGACTTTTTCTGTTTTTCATTGTAAATAGGAAAATACCTCTTCGGAAGAAGACTAGATTTCGCGAACTCTAGTACCCTTAAAACTGTATTTCCAAGTTTATCTGGGACTAGTCGAAGTGTCTAACTTGCCGAGTTCCGTGAAGGAAGCTGTTCGTAGAGGCAAATATACTGTGTGTTGGCAAAATTGGTTAATCAGAGCATATCCGTCCCAGTCACACATACTCCGAACCTAGAGAGATATATACCACGTGTCTGCTGAATTGATTAAATCATTCCGGGTATGAATCGACCTGATTAGAACACACGTGCAATCTCTTCGAAAGGCTTCACTTTCTGAAAGTACCGAGAATCTACTTACTGTAGAGAACTTGTTGACTGGTAGTTTAATTTAGTTTATTGTAGCCTCCAGTGTCTACCCATTTATCATTGAGTAAGATGCATTTTGGTTGAATGTTCTAGTGAAGACAGCACAATAAATGCCCAACTTGTCACCCTATTTCTTCTATTATTTCTACATCATCTTGCTACTACAAGTCTGAAAGTTAGCAAATCAGCTGGTATTTCATGAAATTCAAGGGTTGAATTAAAGCCTGCAATCTCTTGCCCACTTTTGTTCTTGAGTCACTATATTTGACCTCTGGAATACCGCATCTCCATCAGAATATGCCCTGGGCCTCCCTCCAAATTGATTTTGGGAGATTGCAGCATACCACCTCAAATAACTGGCGCCCGAGGATAATATGGCACTTTAGGTCATCCTGGGAATACTGAAGTTACATATCTGTCACGCCTTGGTAACGTCTACCTTTGGCCAGAATGGAAAAAACTGCGTTACAATACGGATTGAGAAAGATTGGCACAGGCGCGTGCCTAGGGTAATTTCATGGGGGGGGGGGGTAATCACCCATTTCAGGACCAATATTTCCTACGTTTTAAAAAGTTAAACTTCAGTAACACTAAGGCATTCATATTTAATTCTTAAAAAAAATTAACAAAATGTTCTTTAAAACAATAGCTCGAATATGAGAGAGTGTAAAAATAAATAAACAGAATATATTTCAAAATGAAAACAATAACTCAAAAATAAAAAAATGTATAACTAAAAATAAATAACAGAATAAATATTCTTCGAAACGAAAGCAATAACTCGAATATAAAAGAATGTAAAAATAAATAAAGAGAATATCATTCAACACAAAAATAATAACTGAAAAATAAGTAAATGTGTAACTGAAAATAAATTAGCAGAATATTCTTCAAAACGAAAACAATAACTCAAAAATGAGAGAATGTACAACTAAAAATATATAAACATAACAAAACAGACAAAATAATAAAAACAGGTTACCTATAAATGATAAATGAATGGTATCAAATTGTAAATTCCATATTTCTTTGTTTTTTAGCACTAAATCTGTCAATGATATTATTTATATTAATTTTCATATCCCGATGTATATTCAGCAAGGCAAGTCCTGTTAAACGAGTGTCCGACATGGTTGATCTAATATAGGTTTTCAGTCTTCTTAAAGTCGAGAAACTGCGTTCTGCCGAAGCGACAGATACCGGTAATGTCACTTGAATTTGTAAAATAGTGTAAATTAAAGGGTAAATATTTTTATCACACTTCAATAATGAATCGATTCCAGCATGAGGTTTTTCATGACAATTCTTCCATTCATTTATCCATAGTTCCAGTTCTGATGATAATCTACGGTATAAAGACGTTTCAGATTCACTTGTAGTTATTTGGGACAAAAATGCTACCAAATTGTTTTTACAGTTTTCCAGCTGTACATGTGAATGTTCCAAGCAGATGGAAGGTACAACATTTGAAAAATAGAACACAGCTTTATTGTTGAATCTGAATTTTAAATCCTCTATAACACTATCAAGGACAGGAAAATAGACAGCGATTCTATAATAATCCTCAGGATTATTACATTGCACGTTTGTTCTCATGGTTTGTTTACCTACCACCCGTGGCATAGTAATGTCGATCTCTAACATTTCGTGAATCTTCGTTATGTCTTTGTAAATTTTATTGAAATTATCGTCACCTTTCTCTCTTTTATATTGCAATGTTTGTAAAACATTCGTAATGATCTTCTCAGCATACAAATTATCTATAGTTTTAGTCTGCAAAATTTTACTCAAGTTTATTGTGAGTCCTAATACATCTGATAAACAGCATAAACTTACAATGAAGTTGGTGGAAATCAAGGATAATTTCAGACAAGCAGCTTTAGATGCGGAATCTCTCTCCCTCCAATTTGATATGAAATCAAGGGATTCAATGATACTTGAAAAACTTTCTCGAAATCGCTGAATTGATTCATGTCTTTCAACCCACCTTGTATCACATAACTTTTTTAAATTCTTTCCATTAACGTGCAATAGAACACTGTGTCTCTTGGAAGATGAATTGAAAAAGGTGATGACTTCTTTCATGATACCAGTAGCATTCCTTATTGACTGAACATTTGAACTCTTCGAAATAGATAAATTCAAGGCGTGATTACTGCATGGGCACTTCAGAGCATTTTTCAATTCTTGTTGCAATTCTTTAACGGCGCCTTTCTGTTCACCCAACATTAAATTGCACCCATCGGTACCAATTCCCACACAATGATCCATATTCAAATTCAAATATTTCATTAGTTTCACGACAGTTTGTGCTAAAATTTTGCCTGTCATAACTGGTTCTATCGAAGGTTCATTGTAATTAGATGCGTGACAATTTATAAAACCGACAAAATCTTCGAAAATTTGATTTTTTGAAACATACCTGAGTGTGACAGACATTTGTGAGATATGACTAACGTCTGTAGTTTCATCAAATATAATACAGTAGTACTTACACTCTGTAATCCTCTTCAATATAGTAGTTATAATTTCCTCTTTACAATATTCGATCAGTTCATTTTGAGTTTTTGCGCTGATGTACGTTGCTTTTGAAGATGAGTTTTTCAAATGTTCTTTCAGTACGGTATCTCCACTTTCGACGCGAAAACGTAAAAGTTCTCTAAAATTCCCTTCATTTGCAGTGGGTGAAGATTCTACATCTAAATCTATATCTTCAGTTTCAGAACTTTTTATCCCAATAGCTCCACTATCTCTATGTCCTCTTAATGGAATATTCTGCCGACCCAAAAAGATAATGCTCTCAATAATAGAAGTGAGACGCTTCCTATTTTCGATAATTTGTTCTCGTCTTTCAGTGTCCAACATATTAATTACCTTGTTTTTTTCGTCACAGTAGTTCTTGGTGAAATTCCTTGCATTTATTACTGATTCTTTATGAAAGCTACTTTCTTGATGACTGACCAAATCCCCGTCTTTTCCCAGTAATTTGGAATATTTGCATAATGGAGTTTTAATTAGTTTGTTTAAAGGGGTCTGTTTGTGTTGACCACCGTACTTTGCGAATAACAGGCAGTATTTGCAGAATATACCTTTTTTCGAAACTGAAAATGTTAACCATTCGAACAGCTGGAAATGTTTCTGGGACAGATAGCATTTCACGTCCTTGTTTTTCTTTGTGTGTAATGAAAAAGGATATATGAATTCTTTGCCTGGTACCATAGCATATTTCAAAATGTTCATTTTCTGCAAGTCTGTAATCATATCCTGATCTAGAACTTTTCCAGCATCCATATCATTTTCAGACATACACACTTCGCCTTCTTCAATTTCCATTTCTCTGGAGCTGGAGTTTCGTAACTGATTACCACAATCTCCAGTTTTTGAAACTGTTGAACTTGTAGATGGCTGATTATTAATAATATCATTGATATTGATATAATCCACGCCCTCTGATTCCTTTTCGTTTTTAATTTCTTTTTCTTCCTCCTTTTGCTTTTTTACAACTATGAAGTTATCTAACGTGTTTTGGGACCTCTTCATTTTCGAATATCGACAATAACAACAGGTACACCAAAGTGTCGAAATCCTGAAAATAGTTAAAACAGTAAGTAATTATACCTACTCAGTACTCACTACTAAAATCATTATTCGGTTCCGGTATGTCGCGCCCAATGCTACAAAGTTAAAAATCTCACCTTCTTGTTCTAAACAACGATAACACTCATAAATTTTATTCCATATAAGAATAGATAAAAATGAAATGATGCACCCTAGCATAGCCAACAAAACACAATGAACGACGAACTTATTTCGGCGTATTCCCGACTATTTCATTTCAAGTATATAATGTATTTACATAAGTACCTGCTTCGTGAATTCGGCCGTCGTTGTGTCGGCGAACAATAACAAATAAAAACCCAGTTCACTCAACACTCAACTCCATAATGCGCCCTGATTGCGAAATTTATAATTTAATGTTGTGACTAGAAGCCTGAAGACTAGAAGACAGGTGTGAAAGCCCATCGTTGTGTCTTCATCATCATCATTTTTTAAGTTTGAAAATAAGGAATGTTCAAATTTTTTCATCATCATCGTGGTCATGGGGGGGGTAATTACCCCATTACCCCCCCCTCAGGCACGCGCCTGGATTGGCAATAAGGTGAAACCGGTATGTAGGTGTTTCCGTTTGAATCGAATCCTAATTTTGGTTATGATAATCAATAGAGCACTGCAAACTTTTCTCATCATAACTTTTTTTCGAAATTATTTGTATTAGAAAAAGCAAAACATGCAACTCTCATGTCATTGCTGTGAATACAATCGTAGATGTATAACACTCGTCTTTAGCTCATATTGTAACTAACATGAGTAGGATTAACAGCCATCATTACATGATTCTTAAATAATATACTATTAATACAAAAGACGCAAATGGTACTTATGTTCGCTAAATGTTATATGCTTTGAGGTAGAACGATCAGACCAAAACAGCGTTAAAGTTGTGACTGTATAAGCTCCTTTCTTTTTTATATCCAATAACTTAAAGCACGAATTATCAACAGTCCTGGAATATGTGTCTAGTTTTGGAGCATCACATATTCAATCTGTTGGACCAAATACAGCCAGATTATCAAGTAAAATTGGGAAGTATTTCTGACAGCTTTATTTTACTTTCGTGACCGATATTATATTTATTAACAACAACTATATTAAACATTTCAAAAACCAAGGTAGGTAATGATTCAAAAATAAGCATTTAGTCCCAACAAATCTTCAGGGTGTTGCAAAATTGAATACAAATATTTTAATGGGGTGATCCTGGGGACAAAATAAGACTTTTTCTCCCATAAATATGTGTCCTATAATTCACCCCTACAAGATTTACAATTTGAACGTCAAAAGCATCAAAACGCTAAATAAAGAAAAAAGCATAGAACATTATTTAATGTTAGTACTTTAGTTTCCCTTTCATTTACCAGCGATTTTCTCGAAAACGGTAAGCTGGTTCAAAAAAATGCAAGAGGTCAAAATTTCAGGTTTTTTCATGGCTAATGGTGATATTTGAATTTCAATTGTTTTTGCGGTAACAGAAAATTTTGTCAATGAAAACTGTAGGTAACCCTAATTCACTCCCTTGAATTGAAGTTACCTTATTTTTGTAGCAAGAAATGAATAGAACGTTACAAAAATTTACGAGATTTTTCGTGGAAATTGCGATGTCTGAACTTGAAGGGGGTGAATTTTAGGACACATGCACTGGGTGCCCGTACTTCGAGCTCCACCATGGGAATCTCAGTTGTTTTAACAATTATGTGATAGATAATTTGATTTGTCATTTTTAGTTTTTGAATTATTGGAAAAAAACGAAAATTGTTATTTTTGTTTTTATTGTTTTGAGCAAAATCCAAAAAAAATTGACGTTTTTAACTAGGACGTTCTTAAGACACTTTTTTATAAGGAATCTAATCTGTTATCGAATTTTTCGAGGCGTATTTTTTCCTGATCACAACGACGTATCGATATGATCGAATCTTACAAACTGATCAAAATTAGAAAAAAATCGTTTTCGCGAAAAGTATGCTTTGGAAAGAACGCCAACAATTTTGTTTAACAAACAAAATTTTGACAGTTGAGTTTGATATTCGAGCAGAACTTTAGAATTCTGTCAAGTTTATCGACAAGAATGCCATTTTCAAATGAAGAAAAGCGTGATGTGCTTCAGATTTATTACGCCTCGTATCGAATTGCGCAAAATCATCTTAGTTCTTAGGTAAGTAAGCTTGACAGAAATATGAACGTTCCAGATTCAAATTCAGCTGACCTGTCAAAATTTAGTTTGTTAAACAAAATTGTTGGCGATCTTTCCAAAACACTCTCCGCAAGAACGATTTTTTTCGAATGTTGATCAGCATGTAAGATTCGATCATTTCATGCCAAAATGTGTAATGATTTTATAACGTATGCCCTTTAGGGTTTTGGTAGTTATAAATATAATGATCAATGAACAGGCAAAATTAGTGCATGCCCGTGGAATATAATAAAAATAATAATAATACTTTTTTTCACAAATACATGCATAAACACGTATAGAATTTGTCAGAAACTAGTTGATTATTGTTGATTGCATAAAGAGATCACATATTTTAATGATAGTTTAACGTTTGCCAATCATATACCAAACGATATTTCATCGAATAAAAATCAGACGGAAACCGATCGGCATACGTGTAGTGTTGGTGCGAAGACCGTATGCCCTCAATAGTGGTAAGAAATAGGGCATTGTTGAATCTATACGTGTCTATGCATGCCTTTGAGAAAATAAAGTATAATAATAATAATTTTTATTATTGTTATGTTCCACGTGCGAGCGCTAATCTTGCTTGTTCATTGATCATTGTATTTACACTCAGGTGCATTTTGATCTTGAGTAAATTTTTTATTTTCAGTCCGATTCTGATAGTTTTTTCAATAAATAGAAGGAAATTTATCCCTGATTATTTCACATTAAACAAATCTTCTAATAATTATACATATTATACGAGGGAAAACAAAGTTATGTTTCTATCATCTAAGTTTGAGACACCTTGTGGTGAAATAAAGCTTTTGGATGACACTCAAAACCATCCTGTGTAAAAGCTTGGTTTATTCCCTATACATTGTTTATTCATTCATTTCGATATCACAATTCGTTTAAAATTTATGAAATATTGAATAAAGCATTGCATTTCCTCTACATATTCGTCACATTCAATGATCACGATTGCCATGAAAACAATTGTTTCACTTTGTTTATCATTCGGCAGTAGTGTTATTGTCATAACCCTTCTATTCCTTCTATCAATGGTTTCGAGTAAACAAAACTGGGCTAATGCCATAACTCTTTCAGAAGACGGACGTAATTATCAATATGTTGCCGTTCAACTACACGAAGAATCGAACAGAGATTCAGAGAAACAGGCAGAAATGAATGCAGGCCTGGAAGTGGTCCAAAATTTAGGACTTCCAATGCTGTATTTTGTTTTAACTGCCTTACAAAAATGACACTTAACATCAGTGTAAACAAAAAATCAACTTTGCGAAGTTAGGGGCACCGAAATAAGTAAGTGGACAATACGTCGCCAATCAATCTAAGCTGTGTTAAAGGCTTGCAGACCAGCTAGTGGTCCAAACTTGCTCAGACGTCACCGGGTGGCAAGATTAGATTTTACACGTCAACATCGTGGAAGATTTGAGGGGTGTACTTTTAGCTCCCGTCTCAGTCATGGAGGAGGATCGCTAATGATATGGGCCGGAATATCAATGGAAGGTCATACTGAGCTGGTTTTTGTTGAAGATGGAGCATTGACAGCACGAAAATACATTAATGATGTTTCAGCTGACTACTTTGTCCCATATTCACAATTCGTAGAAGACAACTTCCTTCTTATGCAAGACAATGCGAGATCACATTCCGCCAAGTGTGTGTTACAGAATTCCTAATTGAAGTTGGGATAGATAAATTGAATTGGCCAGCATGCTCCCCTAATGCAAATCCCATTGAGCATGTCTGGGACTGGGTAGATGTGTGAGTTACAAAAGACCACCTACCAACAAA
Organism: Chrysolina oricalcia; assembly: GCA_944452925.2. Taxonomy (NCBI): domain Eukaryota; kingdom Metazoa; phylum Arthropoda; class Insecta; order Coleoptera; family Chrysomelidae; genus Chrysolina; species Chrysolina oricalcia. The sequence continues at coordinate 62,827,406 of OX101811.2, forward strand.
AATGAACTTCATGTTGCGCACATAGAGGATTGGAATAACATTCCCCAGGAGTATATTCGAACGCTAATTCATGAAATGTCTCGGAGAATGGAAGCTATTGTCCAAGCTAGAGGAGGCAACACCTGATATTGAAAATTTTTTCAAGTGTTTCCTTTTCAACTGTTCGCTACTTATGTTATCGTTTAGTTGTTAATTTTTCCATATTAAAGAATAAAGATCACGCAGAGAAAATGCAATGCTTTATTCAATAATTCATAAATTTGAAACGAATCGCGATATCGAAATGAGTGGAAAAGCAATGAATAGGGAATGAACCAAGCTTGCATACAGGATAGTTTTGAGGTTCATCCAAAACCTGTATTCCACCACAGGGTCTTAAACTTAGATAATATAAACATAACTTTGTTTTCCCTCGTATAATGTGTATAATTCGGACCTTATTAGGAAATCTGTTCAATGTGAATTAATCTAGCACAAATTTCCTTCCATTCATTGAAAAAATTATCAAAATCGGATTGAAAATAAAAAAGTTATTCAAGATCAAAACATTTCAAAGTGTCCGTTTTTTACGCACCTGAGTGTATAACTACCAAAACCCTAAAGGGCATACGTTATAAAATCATTACGCATTTTGGCAGCGGCTGACGGGCTATGATACATCGTTGTAATCAGGAAAAAAATTGCTTATCAAAAATGAAAAATCCAGTGTGGTGCCCATAAGAAAAACCGTAGTTGAGTGTTGTAACCACAGAACTCAAAGATTTCTGTGGTTGTAACTCAAGCATTAAGAACACAAAGAAATACGATGACAGATTTAGATTCCTTGGGAAAAATTGCATCTGGAACGTCTTAGTTTAAAAAGTCTAGTTCTCGTGGTTTTCGCTTGAAAAAATAAAAAGGAAAATCACAAATTTCCGTTTTTTTTTCAATAATTTAATAACTAAAAATGACACATAATTTTTTTTTCAAACGATTGTTCAGCATGAAAACGCGCAACTGTGCCCTAATTTAACCGACCTCGTATCTTTTATAATAACTGAGTTCTCCATGGAGGACCTCCTAATACGGACACCCGGTCTCATTTTGACCCAAAGAATACGCGTTTTGAATATTCGAATTGAATTTTGTAAATTTTTCAAACGAGCATAGAACAAAGTAGAAACATTTCTGAGTTGAAAATGAAATGGATTGGCATACTTTTCAATCGATGTACTATTCCCATAATTTTTACCATTTCTGTATATTTTGAAAGGTTTACTTTTATAGTATATATATTATATACCTACCTCTTTTGTATTTTAAATGCAATTTCTTGGTGATGTTTCAGAGAAATTCCCTAAATGTTTCAGAGAAATTCACTAAGAGCAAACGTGAGTCTGATTGGAAAGAAATTAGGAAAATCTAGAGGACTTGAAGCTGACTTGAAATCAGGACTCAGTTATTTCATGACAAGGGATTTCGCTATTGTACGTTGGTTGATAGGGTAGGTAATAAATAGTATTGTAATGAGTATAGTCTTTATCTCGGTTTGAACTAATTTATTTCTACACTTCTCTCTCTCGTCATTTCTTGTCCGTCAGCTTTCATTCGGCGCTATATGGACATGACCCGCTGCGAGAAATCCGTTCCCATCCGGCCTTTAACCGGCGTAGACAGCGAGGCTGTACCGGGGGGATGCAGTTGTCTTGCTCTAGGCAATACTGCATCCCATATCATTTACACTTTTTAATATTTGCTGGCTCGTTTTAACAACAAACTATACGTTATGGTTTTACGGCGTACTTCACAAACACTAAACTCTTGGATCGTTGCACATTAACCTGACTTCCAACACGAGATCGCCGTCTGACCTCTACCGCTGCAGGAAGTCGACTCCCTATTTCTACACTTAAAATACAACTTCTAACAATTTATCACACTATTCTATTTCAAACTAGACTGTCTATGCTGAACTCTAACTCTAACTGTATCTACCCTTTGTGAGATCGGCTGTCTATTTATATCCAAGAAAGTCACTTTTCGAGATGGTTCTCGAGAGCTGGGACTCTTCGCCGGCTGTTCGATTGCACGCTTCTAGATGGCTCGGCCTGTTCTAGAAAATGCCAACTGGCATTCCGGAACGTTGGTGAGGTGAGAGTCGCAAATGAGGCGACAGGTCCGGCTCCAATTCGTTACAGTATTTTCCTTTTGAATGGGATCATTAAGATGAATGAACACTGATGAATCGAGACTCACTTTATTTTTGGCGCTTCGAGATTCATTGTATCACGTTGTCTACTAGATATATTACCTTTCGAACGTTTTAGAGTAACGGAGTCGTATCAAGATGGCTGGTATTGAAAAATATTTTCTTTGTATATTGTTCTGTCACCATTACCTCCATAACATCCATTTTATAACATTGCCTCTTTCGGTCTGATTTTATAAGAACATCTTAAACATTTTTAAGTCACATAACTCATTGGTACAACGAAATAGGGCGTGCGATTATGAACACTCGATCCGTATCGGATTTGACATTTATATACAGGGTGTTCCAAACACGATGGCCTATTAGACGTTTCTGAAAATTTGGTTTCTTGGATAATCGTTCTGCTCTATCGATCTAAAATATGTTTAGCAATGCGGCGTTGCCACTTCTATCGAAAAGTAGCAACAACTGTGATATTTTAAATGGAAAACCTTGTATATTATTGCATTTTTCGCTTTGCTATTGCTTTTTGATTATTTTCATATGACACTTCCTTCACCTATCTCCAGTGGTTTTTGCGAAGTGAAGTAAGAGTGATTTTCAATTTGATTGCGATTTGATGGCGGTGGCCAAGGCTGTGGACCCAAGTGTCTCATCTACTGATCTTCGAAGGTTGTAGTCAGTTCTTGCTCACTACTTGTCTACAGTAAGGGGGGCACCGTTCAACTGCTACCAACAACTTCGATATACATGAAGCGGCAAATTGCCAAAAAGTTCCTAAATGTTGTTCTCATATTATTCAAATATTTTTCATATAATTTTCTGATGGAAATTTGGATTTTCATAAGTCCATATATAAATCCATTGACAGAAATCAACACGTTTTTGAAGGATCACCTCTTGACACCTCAACATTCCAAACACAGCATAATTCCGTTCGATTCAATATGTTTTTGCACTAACCGTGAATATAAAACAGATTCGAAATATCAGCATTTCAATATGAATTATAATCCATTTTTGATACTTCCTTCTTACAGAAACACCATAAAAATCATGGCTTGTTAAACTAAAAGATTGCTTTGCTCTTTTCTGGTAACGGCACACTACTATCTTTTTCAATTACCAGATTCGAAATAGGTAATATTGGCCATTTGAAATAATCTGTAGTATGCCATGACCAGAAAAGAGCAAAACAACCTGTAAGTTTGACAAACAGTGGATTTAATTATGTTTCTGTCAGAAAGAAGTATGAAAAATGGATTATAATGCATATTCCATTGCAGATATTTTAAATTTATTTTATATTCATGGAAATGTTTCCAGAACGTGTCAAAAATTCAATGACCTTCATTCAAATTCAGCATGGATTGATAGAATAAACACATTTTCAAATACCCTGAATGGGAGATAAAATTATCATGGAGATGAAGTCGCGATGGATCAACCCATTTTTTATTTATTTATTTATATATACTTCCGTGACAAATGAACGTATGGAAGAAGTCAGTTTACAAAAAAAAATCTCACAAGCATACACATTTATCACATAAATCTATAGTATAAAATACCTACGCAGATATACAATATTTCTTAGTGTAGGTCTAAAATCAACAGTGGCACTACAAACATACTAAAATTGTTTAATGTTAGTTAAAAGAAAAATCGAAAAATTCTTCAATACTATAAAAAACGTTTTCTATTAGGATCGTTTTCATTTTTCGTTTGAATTTATTGATATTTTTCTCGGTTCTCAAGGATAATGATAAATGGTTATATAATTTAAGTGGTAGGATATAAGAGCTACAAACAGTTTGCGTTAATCTGACGGTGGGTATGAATAGATCATTTGCCTGCCTTGTGACATATTTATTTACTTCACGGCATTTTGGAAGTTTCTGAATAATGTTTGTGGACAAATCGGAGGCACGAGAGAATAAAAATCGAATATACAGCGGGGATACCCAAGTTTTTGAAAAGTTCTTTGCAAGATTGTGTTGATTTTGAAAAAGTGATGCATCTGATAATTTTTTTTTGCTGAATGAATATTTCTTGTAGTTTGCAGGAGTTACCCCAGCATAATATACCGTAGCTCAGTGTTGAGAGTGTTTTACGGACGACTGGCGGGCAGTGTATATCACTTAGGCCATCACCATTGAACCGGTAGTTGAATTTCTATGATTCCCTTCAGTCCTGAGAGTTTCATCTTTCTACCTTGATAATTACGGAAGTTACGGGTGCTTCCATGAAAAGAGAAAAATTCGGATTTTTCAGGACTGAATTTTTTTCAGGAAAAAAAGAGTATCTGTAATAAGTTGGAGGTCCTGATCACGAATCTGATGGAATTTCGCTTCTATTTTGCCCCCTAATATGATTTACCATAAAAATGGGTTGTTCCATCGCGACTGGCGGGCAGTGTAAATCACTTAGGCCATAACCATTGAACTGGTAGGTGCATTTCCATAATTTCTTTCAGCTCTGAGAGTTTCATCATTCTACCTTGACAATTACGGAAGTTACGGTGGTGCTTCCATGAAAAGTGAGACACACTTTATATAACTTGTGTCCGTAAATGCTTCGTTTTGGAGATATAGGATGTTGAAATTGAAAGTTTTTCGTTTTTTAAAAATTACTTTTGCAATAATTTTTTCGCACAAAATTTGGTACATCAGGTTTTTTTTTGTGGTGGGATTTTTATGTACGGTGTCATTATTTATTTAAAATTGCCCTAACTTTTTTGACAGTAAACTTTTGGCACTTTTCATTATGAAACCTTATTCCTACACCTTTTTCAAGTAAAAAAGGTACTCTTCCTCAACAACACTGAAGGTGATTGTTTTCGAAATATTTACGTTATCGATAAACGGTACCTACTTAGCTCCTAGGGCGCTGAGTGAAGTAGCTGAAAACATTACAGAAACTAAGTATGTGGTAGATCTAGTCAAAATAAACAACTTTCTTCCTATAAAATATTTATTGGAAAATTATTCGATTTTAAGATACAGATTGTTGAAATTTTCAAAAACAAAGTCGGTTCTCGCCAGTTTAGAAGAAGTCTGTCCGGGTATACTGCGTATAAAGTTTTATGAAAATAACTGCAGTTACAATAATTACGAAATCCAACAATGTTTTGGAAAATTTCAACAATCTGTTCTTGCAGCAACTTCACTTAGCGCCCCAGGAGCTAAGTAACGAGCATCGACATATAAAATATGTAAATATCTTGAAAACTATCACCTTCGGCGTAGTTGAGGAAGTGTAACTTTTTTACTTAAAAAAGTGTGGGAATAAGGTTTTCTCGAGAAAAGTGCTAAAAGTGTACTTACTGTCAAAAAAGTTGAGACAATTTTAAGTAAATAATGATAAATAGCAAAAATATGACAAAAACTTATTTGTTGTAAAATTATTATTAATAATAAACGAAAAAAAAATATATTTCCACACCCTGTATTACCGATACGAAGCATTTCCAGAAACAAGTTTATTTTTCTTAAAATTGTCTCAGAAATACGTCTTTTAAATATTTCAACGTACTTATGTTACACCCTGTATATTGACATCGGCAGAAACGTTATGTAGTATTTGATGTACTGATTGAACGTGCAGAATCGCATAGTTTGTTCATGGATAGATTTTGATATTTCAAGTTAAAAATCAGTAATTTTTATTTAATTATTGTCTCGGGATTTGTAAGTTTTTCGCTCTTATCATCAACGAATCTTCATATTACTAAATATCATTCAGATGGTGCAGTTTATATCACATTGTGTACAGAGTGAAAAATAGAAACATTTTATAAAGTCTGAAAATTCGATGAAATAATGAAATATTGATAAAATTATTTTGGCTTGCAATTTACTATTCTTATTCCATCATTAATCACAATTCATACATTTCGTACAGGAGGATTTGAAAAATTGGTGAAATATACAGTGTCACACATAAAGTTCGCGACATATGGAAGTTTCTTTTATTAATAGATATAAAGAAAATTTGACTTCGCAGTTAGTTTGTGCTTGAAGAATTAGTAAAAAAAAGTATCTTTCCTTTTTTCATGTGCTACTATAAACTTGTCAAATTTGACATTTTTTTCGAAAATCCTCAAAAAATCAGTTTTTTTTTGGAAATTTCGAAAAATGCCAATTTTATACATTTGTTCCAAATTTGGACTCTCTACTGTCACTTCGACTTTTTTCCAATTTTTTTAATTTTTCGAACCTTTCGCTCTATCGATTCGAACGAAACATGATTCAAATTTCATAATTTTTGATGAATATGAGATTTCAATATCCTATCTTGCCCAGAAAATGTCCACATTGGCCTGTTACCAGAAAATAAAAAAAAATGCACCTCCAGAAATTCGTCTTTGTTGTTGCAAAGTTCATCTAGTTTTTTCATTTCATTGTTGAACTGATTCGGATTTTCAATGAATGGACGTTAATATGTTAGTATTCGAATAAACGAATTTCTCTTCATTCTTATTACACTCGTATTTCTTTTTTTAATAGACATTTATTCAGTTCGATTATTTTTGTGACCAATAATTCAGTTACAAACAAACCCGAAATATCATACTTTTCTGTAAACTAAACAATGACCTACAGTTTCATAACTATTCAAATTCATCAAAATTATGAAATTTGATTCATGTTTCGTTCCAATCGATAGAGCGAAAGATTCGAAAAATAAAAAAAATTGGAAAAAAGTCGAAGTGACAGTAGAGAGTCCAAATTTGGAGCAAATGTATAAAATTGGAAACCGAGCAAATTTTTTCTTTGGCATTTTTCGAGATTTCCAAAAAACTGATTTTTTGAGGATTTTCGAAAAAAATGTCAAGTTTGACAGGTTTATAGTGGCACATGAAAAAGCACAAGCACAAACTAACTGCGAAGTAAAATTTTCTTTATATCTACTAATAAAAAAAACTTCCATATGTCGCGATCTTTATGTGTGACACTGTATATATGGCCAGTTCTTTCGTACACATCCTGTATATTCAAGTGAATTGTCATCCTCCTATGATAGTTGATACTGTATAAACATGATTTGGTTGGGATATATAGGGTGATCATGAAAATTTTCGATGATAAAAATGACAAAATATCAACGTTTCAGAAATCACCCTGTAATTCACGATCAAGTAAATGAAATTCCTTTATTATCATTTATTATATTCATCATTCTCTCCTCGACTCTGTCCCAAAAGTTCAGTTTCCTACTATGACTAGTTTCATAGTTATTAATTACCATTTGCATGACGAGTTGAAGGAACTTGTTCACCCCTACATTTTAGAGTGGCCAAGATGTTTTACAAATAGTGAAACGTGAGAATGTGGAGATCAAAATAAATGTAACATTATATGCAGGGTGATGACCAATGACGGTCCATCCAATTCCATCTACCATTTAGGAACTGACTGAATATATGCAGCATATAATGTTACATTTATTTTGATCTCCACATTCTCACGTTTCACTATTTGTGAAAAATCTTGGCCAGTAGTAGAATGTACGCGTGAACAAGTTCGATCAACTTGTCATGCAAATGGTAATGAGTTTCTCAATTAATAACTATGAAACTAGTCATAGTAGGAAATTGAATTTTTGGGACAGTGTTGAAAAGAGAATGATGAATATATTGAATAATAATAAAGGAATTCCACCGAGTTAATCGTGAATTACAGGGTGATTTCTGTAAGGTTGATATTTTGTCATTTTTATCATCGAAAATTTTCATGAACACCCTATATATCCCAACGAAATCATGTTTATACGGTATCAGCTATCTTCGGAGGATGATAATTCACTTGAGTATACAGAATGTGTACGAAAGAACCGGTCATATATTTCACCAATGTTTCAAATTACCCTCTACGAAATGTATGGATTGTAGATAATGATGGAATTTTCAGACATTTCTAAAATGTTTTAATTTTTCAATCTGTACATACTTATATAATATGCACCATCTGGATGATATTCAGTAATATAGAGGAACGTTGATGATAAGAGCGAAAAAAAATGCAGATGACACTTTCAAATCCTGAGACAATAATTAAATAAAAATTACTGATTTTCAACTTGAACGCCCTGTGTTTCAAAATCTATCCATCAACGAACTTTGCGATGCTGCACGTTCAATCAGTACATCGAATACTATAATATACCATTTTACCTATACGTGTTTGGGTGGTTTTCTGCATTATTCAACACACTATAACGAATCAATGTTTGAATGAATGTGACTATTATTATGTTACTTTTGTGATAAAAACTGACAATTTATAAATTACTTTACAGATCTCCCATGGAAGCAGAATATCACAATGTCCTGGCCCAGTCTTTTGAAAAATTTCCATACGTTTCGGAGTTATTCACAGGTCCCAAAAATGGTCTTTGGGCTATTGTGAATCCAGCAGGACCAGAAGATTGCTCAAACTCGAATGAAACAGAAGAAATATTGCCTGAACTTCAGAGTAGAGTGGTTCGGATACTGCGCTATAACAAATTTGTGAAAGATCTTGAATTGGATGCAAAATAAAGCTGGTTTCCTTCTGCAAATTCGGTAGTTTTATTTTCATTCCGATTCGTTATCTGATTGGAAAAAATCAGTACTCTGAGAATATGAAGAAAATTTCTGCCCTGGCAGTAAAATTGACTTTAAAGTTGTGATTTGTCGATTAATGCCCCAATATTCAGCAAAAACAGAACAAAATATACAATAATTGCAAAACAGAAATTATGTATTTGATAGAATGAGCTAGCTATGAGAAATTTTAATTTTCTGATATGCTATTATAAAGACTAAAATTAGAGTACCTACACTTTTCAATGACCTGCATATGGAAATAATTTTCATTCAGAGTTCTTTCAAATTCATGGAATGAGCTATAAAACATTTCGTTTTCTGATATCTCACCACAGAGACAAAAATATAGTAAACCTAGGTATTCAGTGACCTGCAGATTTCTGGATAAATACAGGAAACATTTTCATTTCATTTAAAAAATTAAACCATATCTATCAGAATGAAGGAAACAGGTTGGTTGAGTTTCGAAAAGTTCCGCTAATTACTCTTATCGACACAAAGTTGTTGTAAAGCTCCAGCTATCGGATTATCTAGACAGTAAACTTATAATATTCTATACTATTAATAATTCATTAACACGAAACAGATGAACTTTAGTGCTACCGAAACATGAAACATTATCATTTAGGTAATTATCTTACATAATCCAGTAACCTTGTCATGAGAAGCATAGGCCTAGGTTGCATCAAATGGTGGTAGTGGGTTTCTTTTTTTTTCTTGTATGGGTTTTCCTCGACCTCGACAGCCCCCACATTATTTTTGAAAATCCCAAATACTGTTAAATTTTTGCACTTTTTTGGTTTTGTCCCATGAAGGGGCATGTTTTTGATAAAGATATATCAATACATTTTTTAATTAAAATACATTTTCTTTAATATGGAATGAAAATGGTTTTGGTATCTCCGATAGGTACCGAGATACAGCTTTTCAAAGTTTGGCAGATTTTCCATAATGGAAAATTTTAAGCTAATTTTCATGTTTGAGTCTTCAATAACCTGTATTATATGAGTCAGTGAAGAGAAAATGTATTCATTTTAATATTGTGAAAGGGAGGAGGAGGGGGAGATTCACACATATAGGAATGACGATACTTCAGTGGCTATGATTCCACCTCGTGCTTCTTCGGCCAAGGGAAACTCAAGTTGTTTCAAATATTAGGGAAACAAGTACACCTCGAAAAGAAAGCTACTGTGTTTTCTAATCCAGCTGCGACACCTGCCCACGTAGCTGAAGCCGGGGAGAAAATCCTCATCAAGCTGTACGGTGGGGAAAGGTCCAGTCAAACCATCAATGACCTGCGCTACCAGCTCTTCACAAGGGCTGTAGCCAACACCAGTTTTAACCTAGCCAGAGTTCCTCCCACGCAAGATGCTGTGAAGCTACATTCATTTCGCACATACCACCAGGTGCAGTAGTGGCTAGGTTATAAAAAGAATCCGCTTGAATGGGGATGGGTTGCTACAGCCCGAGGCCTTTTCCCGAAGATGATGTCACGGGAAGTAGCCCCCTCGAACCTCCTGAACATGATTTCGTGCAGTTGCAAGAAGGGTTGCCAAAATGCTCGCAGCTGCAGAAAAGCAAGTCTGAAGTGCTCACTCGTATGCGGAACCTGCAATGGCCAGTCTTGCGAAAACCTGCCTGAAATAACGGTAGACCACGATGTAAACATACTTGATTTGGACGAGCTCGACGACAATGGCGAGATGGATAGGCTGTTCGCCTATTCAGTCAACCAATTTGCTAGAGATACTGTTGTCAAGGAACTGTTAGTTATTATTGCTGAAAGTTACGAATATATCTATTTATTATTCACCCAAATCTTATAGAACCGTTATTTCTATCAATTCATACTTACCAACACGTGTATGCCATTTATATTAGGACTCCTCACAATGTTTTTACCTTGGGATATTCGAAAAATTAATATTTTCGTCCCATTTCAAGAGATCCAGAATGATGAAGGGGGCGAATTGGCGGATTTGCTTGGGTCTGGTCCGTCGAAGAGAAGGAAACATTGAAGTCCCCCCTCACAAAACCTCACCACTCCTCCCCCATCCACCATCAAAATGTTTAATTGAATGAATGTTCACTCCACTGACTCAAATCAGACAGATTGTTGAAGATATACAGAAGATAAACAGAAGAAGCATGAAAATTATCTTAAGATTTTCACATTTGGAAAATTTGCCAAATTTTGACAAGCTGTATCTCGAAAACTATGGGGTCAAGCAAGTCCATTTTGTTATCATGTTGAAGCAAATTTATTCTAGTTTTCAAATGTATGGTTGGTTCTTTGTTTTTCATGGTCCTTCATGGTCAAAATGGAAAAAAACCAAAAAAAGTGCAAAAATTTAACAGTTTTTGGGATTTTCAAACGTGATCCGGAGGGCTGCCGAGGTCGAAAACTTGGATTTTTCACCTCAGTCACATCCCATACAAGAAAAAAAAAGAAACCTACTACCACCATTTAATGCAACTTAAGATGTACTAGGTTACTGGGCTAACAAGGCATCTTGGAAATTAGATAGATACCATAATATGACAATGAATTTCAGAAAATGATTATCAGTAAATCTTCTTAGTACGAAAAAAAAATTGATATTTTTAAATCAAGTGAGTTAAATGAATGAACATCATTTAACTTCAAAGTTCATAAAATATTTTTTTCCAATTTTGACTTTTTGTAGGTAAATCAAAACAGTAAGTGATTTAATTTAATTTTGTGTTTCAAAGTTGTCGACGAACCAAATATGTAAAATCGGCAACGACAAAATTTGATACTACTCCATTTTACCAAACTTATCTAATCTCCAAAAATTTCAATGAGAAAATGTTCCTTCAGGATCTTTTAAACTTGAACATGGAACAAATTTTTTACTTGTATATGAAAAACTTGACATGTACTCGTAAAAGTCTAAAATAGTCTCCATATTTCATAAACACCTTCCACTTGTCACATCGAGAATTTCGAAAAAGTGGAGTCCTTGGCTAACGGACAACATTAAATACCTGGACACTGAAAGATAAAGCACTTAAACATTCAAAAAAGATAAGAGCCCAGCCAACTTGACCTACCACAAAGAATTGAAAAACTTCACACCAATATACCTTTTAAGAATGAAAAATGGCATTTTTCAACAACAGTGCGTAAATGATACCTTTTAGCACGAGTGCGTGAAATAATCAACTGTGCGTAAAGTAAACTTTTACGCATTGTTGACACGTTCGTGAAAAAAACAGTATTTTACGTCAAATTTTGGTCGGAAGTCATCATTTGATAATGCGACGAAAATTAAAAACTTTACAAGATGAAACATTCAGCAATTGCTGCAATTTGTCATTATAATCTATCATAGAAAAAAGTTTGGGTGATACATTTTCGTAAAGAGCTTTTTTGTATTCGCGTACAAACTTCACGCTAATACAAAAAAAAATCCTACTTTACGAACTTGCATCATAAATTACTATTTTGCAATATGAATTAAAATCGAATAGTTTCAAAAGTTTTGAAACTCGTGAATTATTCACGGGTAGAATCTATCTATTAGTAGATGTTATGTTCGATTGTTCTAATTTAGCCTTCATTTGTCCCAATGTTTAAATTTTTTTATATTATTTTGTTTATTTCGCTATTGAAATATAGCATTAGTTAATGACTTGAAAGAGTTGAGTGGAAGAACGACGTCAACCTTTCCTTGGGAGCTTCAACCAAACTTCGCCATTCGCCTATTATTATTACTATTATTATTTGTTATCTTTGTAAATGAAACTATGAATTATTATACTTAGTATTACGATTATAATGAGAACAGCATATTAAATAAATACAATAAGAACAAGTATAGCAGTGTTGGGCATAATTAAATTATAACATTTTCTGGTTGATTTGTATTTGATGACTCTGCCATTGTTGGGATCGGATGGAAAATTTCCTTAATAACTTGGAAAGCAGAATGACAACCGGATCATTGCAATTATTGAATGTAATGACATTTTCATTATACCTATCTGAAAACACTATATTTACTTGCTTATTTAGCATACTGAAAAAGGTTTTTTTCCTCGCGCCCGCACGGAAAAATTTTCCGTGCGCTGGTGTCATTATAGCTGCCTATTTACATGTAAAAATTAAATAATATGTTGTTCACAGTTCTCTAGAAATCGCAAATTGTTTGAATATTTCCTTTCCAACCGGATAAATCATACTTATCCGAATGCCAACAATGAACGAAAATTTTAAAGAACAAACATTCAAGTCTGATATTATGATAAATAACATAGATATTCCACAAGGAAGTATAACTGGTCCTATTTTATTCATAATCATCATGAACGATATTCTGGAAATTTTGAATAATGAAAATAATGCATGCCATATCACTAATTTTGCTGATGACACCAATCTGTTAGTTTCAAGCACAAACTATCCAAATTTATTGAATAAAGCAAATACTTTGATCATCATCATCATCATCATTTTATTCCGAACATCACAACAAAGAATTGAAACTCCAAAGACAATTGAATTACTAAATAAAAAAACGGACGTACAAAACTCAACCAAATTTTTGAGCATTCATATAAATGAACATCTACGTTGGCAAAAACATATTATAAATATAGGGAAGAAATTAAACCAAATATGCTACTCCATTAGGATTATCAGTAACTATCTCAACGAAGTTTTAATGAGAATCTTGTAGGTATTTTTCAAATTTTGAATCTTAAGCAAAATTTGGAATAATATTTTGGGGAAGTCAAAAACGAGTAATGAGAATAATTTTCAAACTTAAGTATGGCCAATCCTGTCGAGGTTTGTTCAAATCATCATGACAGTATATGCACTCTATATTTATGAATGGGTGGTCTATTTTTTCAAAAATCACCCATATCCAACTCGTAGCATGAATGTGAACTACCCAATACATAGACTGACAGTTACCGAGAAACACCCATCATATGCTTCATTAAAGTATTTTAATAAATTACCTGATAGTACTAAAACCTGTGAAAGTCTCAATAAATTTAAAAAACTTGTTAGAGGCTCCCTAATTAGTTCAGAACCCTATTCTATTCATGAATATTTGGATGTCTAAATTATTTATCTTTGTAAATTGTGTTGACGTTGTTTCGTTTTATGTTTTTGCCGCTTATTTTTATGTAAATGATGTAAACCATTGTCTGAAATATATATTATTATTATTATAACCCTTGTTTTGTGGCAATTTCTGGATATTTTAGTACCATAAATATATTACAAATAATTATACATGTTTTTGTTCCTTCATCATTAAAAATAAATGTTTCTTAATAATCTGTGGTTTTCAGGTAGATATACAAGGTGTTTCTTAAGTACGTGTAGAAAATTTAGGAGCGTATTGTTGACATCAAAATAAGAAGAAAAGTTCTTATAAACATATGTCCGAAAATTATTCGTTTTTGAGATACAGAGTGTCAAAGTTGAATTCTTATTTTTATTTTTTGTGAATAATTTCAAAATAATTTCGATATTTGGGTATCTGGGAATATTTATTATTTAGTTTGTAAAAATATATTCTTGGTAGAGGTCACTGCGAGCAACTGTTTTCAAGTTATTGAGATTTGAAATAATCGATGCAAGTGATTTTGAATGACAAGATTTTTTGAATAAAAATAAATTTAGTTAGAAATTAGTTAATACAAAATTTGATTTTTTCATTGAAAAATCATCCCAGATACCAAACGTTACTCGAATATCACAAATATTTTGGCATTTATTCACAAAAAACAAATATAATAAATAAACTTTGATGCTCTGTATCTTAGAAACGAATAACTTGCGGACATGTGTTTATGGGAACTTTTTTCTCATTTCGTCGTCAGCAACATGCTCCTAAAGTTTCTACACGTACTTAAGAAACACCCTGTATATCGTTCATTACTCGTCCATAATAGTATATTGTACAATGAGCATGAAATGACATACATTTCTCAAGAGTAGGTATATGAAATTTTGTAGTACGAGCGTAGCAAAATTTCATATACCTACCTACGAGTGAGAAATGGGTCATTTCATGCTCATTGTACACTATACTTTTTCTACGACCATATAAATCATTAACATATCTGTAATATTTTTAATAATCCTTTTTATCATAAACTCTCCTGCCGTCATTTTTACATGGTTTAGATCATTTTTTCTTTCTTCACCCGTTGAATGAAACATCTATTTTTTCTTTTTGTTCACGTACCTACCTACGTCGTGATACAAATAACATACAAAATTTTCAAATTTTGACAACTTGGAAATGAAAAAACTTTATGCAGGAAAAATCAAACACTAATCGATTTCATAAAATGAAAAAAAAATGTGGCTGTGTGGATTTGAACCCTCGCTCCCACCATCCAAAGTCCATGTGTCATCTGAATCAACACTCGTCGTTACTAGAGCACATAATAATTTGTTCAAATTAACTGCTATATAGAAAGTATCTGTCAACTATTCAAAAATATAGAATCCGATTGTAATCAATCTTTTTATTGAAATTATTCTGGTTTTATGAAAAGAAATTCATACATTTGTCAGAAGAAAGGCAGGAGCTTCTGATATAAATTTATTAATTTGATTGTTAAATCATCCTCACTATCGCTAATCATTTTTAATAACTTAATTTTTTCAATCGAATTTTGTAATTATCTACTGATGTGAAATGTCAAATTATTATTAGATAGACGTAAACAAATTTTCGATTCGATATTATTTATGTTCATAAAATTCGTTAATACCTACCTATAATGACAGTCTAGTAGTTCATGAAAGTCGTAGGAAATGAAATATTTCGAAACAGCTAGCCCGTGGGAAATGAAAATCGGTGTTACAACGTGGTAGGTTTCTTAATCGAAGACGCAATTGAAATTGTTAATTTTTTTTAAAGGTCGTAGAAAAATGCTTTTTCCGTGCTTGCACGACTTCCCGTGTTCGGCCTATTTTCTGAACTCGTAATGAAATATACTGTTTCCGTCCGACGCACCGTTTTCCAGCTATAAGCAAAAAACTAAAAAAGTACAAAAATTTGGGGGTTTTTTGGCAATCGGAAATTAGGCTCACCTCGTGGGATGGTGCAAACTTAGATTACACGCATTTAGGACCAAATATGTATTATAACGAATTTCCAGCTTGCTGGAAATTAATTCATCAAAACGGTTTCTTTCGATTTAATTTTATTGGCCTAAATTCAATTCAATAAAAAAGAACTGGCTATTTTTTCTTCTAATTCTTCTAACCGACCAAATCGAGCATCAAAATTTGAATATTCGTACATTTTTGATGACTAATTTGATTTTATCGCGTCATTTATGGAACACTTCTGGTACCCAAATCATGTTTCGATGCGACTTTCAACATATTATGTTGGTGAGGGTAATAAAACATCACTTGAATCACTGCAAGATCATCACATTTGCTATTGCTGGATTTGTTCAAATGCGTTGATCGATATTTTTAATCGTTTTTATCCTTTGCCGCATTTTCATTTGAAACCACTTTTACTATAACCAATTTGTGTGATTAGAAAAGGTGTTACTTGGTTACAACCGAATCACATCATTGTGCATCCACAGAGGAAGTATCGAATGCTCATTCATTGTAGTATTAGTCACGCTGCTGACATTGAATTCGGATTATTTTCAAATAGTAGTTGTAATTAACCGTCCTTCACCTTCGTGAAATGAACTATTTTGTCAACTTTTGGCATAGCTTTGAATTGAATTGAACCGAGAAATTGATAATGGAAGACAATCATTAGAACATAAAAAGCATTTCTGGTTTATTCGATCCTTAATACAAATGAAGTTTTTGTACGACCAGACTATTTTCGATTGTTCACCACATTTCTCTAGGACAGTAGATTGTGTTTAATTGTTGCAAAGCTAAATGCGTAGGTAAGTAATACACAAACAATCATAACAATGACTGGAAAAGTTGCTCTGGCATTGTCAGCACTACTCCTATAGGATGAGAAACATTGCAGACTTCATTGTCACCATGTAAAGGACCCCGCACACCTTATATGGGAAAATGGCTCTCCGTCAAATTGCTTCAATTTCTGATATGTTGTAGAATTGATCATTCTGATGAAATGTTTTAATGGGCGCAACACGGTCCTATGATTAGTTTTCGAGATACAGGGTGTTCAATATGAAAAATATTCACTTTTCATCACTCCGTATCTCCCAAGTTATGATTTAGTTCTAATTTATCTTTTGTGGTATCATTATCACATCCTTGTATGACAAATTCATGAGAACATCATCTCCAAATCTTTTCATACCATATTCCCAGAGTTACAGATCGTATTGGCCGTATTCTACAAAAATATGAGATTAAAACCGTTTATAAACCTTCAAAAAAACTGAAAGACCACTTTAGATCAGCGAAGGACAAACGAGACGTACTATGCTCTTCTGGGGTTTATCGCATTCCATGTTCCTGTGGCAGCGTTTATATCGGAACCACGAAAAGCACCGTTAAAACAAGAATCAAAGAGCACAAGGCTTGCTGTCGGTTAGGGCACACACAGAAATCCGCTGTCGCAGAACATACTCTCAACAACGATAACCATAGAGTGAAATTCGAAGAAACCCAAGTCATCTCTTCAACATCTGCCTATTACCCAAGACTCTTTCGGGAAGCAATTGAAGTTCAGAAACACCACAACAACTTCAACAGAACCGAAGAAGGACTACAACTGAACAAGGTTTGGCTTTCAGTTCTCAAAAATTCTCAATTAGCTCCCTACCCACAAAATAACGGTAGGAACGATTATATGATGTCAGCTAACGCTATGGACCAATCATTAAGAAACCAGAACCTTTGAAAATATCTCTTGAAAATGCTAACCACTCGTGTTGGCGAAACGTCGAGATCTTCTATAAACATACGTCGGCCTTACAACCCGAAGAACCACCATATAAGTGACGATGGCCGCGAAAGCGTTTCACAATTTCATAATTATGTCGTTTTATAAAGAGAGAATGCGAAAAAAGGTCGAATTATCACATAATATTGAAAATTCATTTTATCTATTATCACAGTTGATACAATGTATACAAGGTGATTCACGAATATGGAAAAATAACGAAATTTGTTTTTTGGGACACCTTGTGGTAATAAACCCACCTAAAATGACAAAATTCTCGTGAAGAATGTTAAATGATGTATTTCATCGTATACAGAGTCGAATGATGTCAATTTGAAAAATTAGTTATACTTTACGACCAAAGGGACCCTAATAAAATCGCGGAAAATTTTGTTGGTAAACTTAACTTTCATATAGAAAAAAATACACGAATGATAAAAATAAAAAAACAAGAAATAACTCACCGAAAAAAGTGGATCACACCTGCACTATATGTATCTATTAAGAAAAAAAGTGAAATGTACACGATGTTATTGAGAAATCCAAATAATCATTTATTGAGAGAGGAATATAACTCTTATCGGAATAAATTGAATAAACTCATGAAAACTGCGAAAAAGGAATACTTAAAAAAGGTTATAGATGCAAATGAAAATTGTTCGAAAGCACTTTGGGAATGTGTAAATAATCTGTGCAATCAAAATAGAGTAGAAACAAGTATTGATAAAATTAAGCTCGAAAATGGGGATATTATACAGGATAATAAACATATTGCAAATAATTTCAACAAACACTATAGCACCATAGGAAAAACACTTGCTGATAAACTACCAATTCCTCAAAACTACAGAGAATCGAACAAAATTATAAAAAACACCATGTATCTTTATGCAACTGATGGAAATGAGGTTCAAAAAACTATTATGGAGCTAAAATCTAAAAAATCACCAGGTCATGATAAAATACGTTCAGAAAGACTAAAATCTATGTCTCATGAAATAAAAGAACCTCTCGCGTATTTGACTAACGTATGTTTCGATACAGGGTGTTTTCCGAAAATATTAAAAACTGGAATTATCAAACCATTGTATAAGAGCGGAGATAAATTGAAGATAGTCAACTACAGACCAATTTCTCTCATCTCCAACCTTGCAAAAATTATAGAAAAACTATTGAAAGAAAGGATTTTAAGTTTTCTGGGTAAGTTCAATATCCTGTCATGTTTTCAGTATGGTTTCAGAGAAGGTAGGTCGACCGAAGATGCAATATATCATTTAACTTCGCGCATCTATAATGCCTTGGACCAAAAAAAACCTTGTTTGTGCATCTTCGTCGACTTGTCTAAAGCATTTGATACCGTTTGTCATGAAAAACTATTGATAAAATTGGAAAATTATGGAATTAGAGGGAAGGTCCATCAGATCTTGAAAGACTATCTATCGGATCGGAAACAAATGGTTGACATAAATGGAACTACCAGTGAACCAATGACTGTTACGTATGGCGTCCCTCAAGGGACAGTCCTAGGCCCACTTTTATTTATAATTTCTTCTTAGTCTGAAAACAGAGGGAAATATCCTCAGTTTTGCTGATGATACTGCTATCTTGTACAAATCTGATTCCTGGGCAAGCTTAAAAGTGAAAGCAGAAACCGACTTTTTAAAAATAGATCGATGGTTCAGGTATAATAAACTCACCCTTAACTTAGATAAGACGAAATACCTACCTTTCACTTCGTACTCTAACAAATTACCTGATATGGGACCGCTATGTTTCGGAATGAACTCTGAAATTCCTGAAAAACAGTCCATCAAATATCTGGGCATTGAAATTGACCGACATCTCAGATGGGATATACAAATCCGAAATATAGTTAGAAAGTTGAGAGGCCTCTTATACAAATTCAAATATTTGAAAGATTTTTTAGACATTAACCATCTTAAAGTTTTATATTATGCATTAGTGCAATCACAATTGTCTTACGGAATCATAGGTTGGGGGGAGTGAATGACTGTTATTTGGAAAAGTTGAATGTAATACAGAGATGGATACTTAAAATAATTTACGGAAGAGTCTCAACATATCCAAGTGACAGTCTATTCAAAGATGCCCAAGTGTGCGATGTGAGACAGCTGTACTGCCTCTATTTGTTGATTAATGTAAAAAAGAACAAAATCCCCACTGAATATGACACAGGGAATAAAAAGGTTAGGCTTCCAAGATCGGAAAAAACAATAGGGCAACGGTGTTCAAATCACCTTGGACCACGTCTATATAATATGTTGCCTGAAGTCATCAGAGAAATAAATAGTTCAACCACGTACAAAAAAAAATAAAAAATTGGATCTTACTATCTGAGAGGAAGTCGTTTCATGATTTTGTTAATCAAATTCTAAGATTAAAATCATAACATAATTATTTACTTCAAAAATGCAAAAATTAAATAAAAAATTATCTGTTTTATTTTTATTTATACATGTTAATTAGTCTTTATATGTTAGTGTGTATTTATATTTGAAGATGTATGTATAATAATGTGCTTATTACCAGAAAATGTCCCTTTCCCAAACGTGACACCTACCCGAATACTACAAATTATCCCAACTATGACGATACCCTCGAACACGACAAACCCACTTCATTACATAATATTTATTATCAATTTTACAATTTCATCAATTTATATTTCAAGTCTGTCTTAATTAGGTTTAAGTATGTTTTTCCTAATCACATACAAGCAATAGTGTTGTCACTAGAGCTTCGTGATATCTCTTCCGTTTATTTACTCTTTTTTCTACTATGCAATGTTGTTGACTTTGCTAAGTAAATAAACATTATTGTATTAATAATTAAAAACCTAGATTTTTTTCATCACCATATGGCTCATAAGGTAGTCCAAAAAGGTAGCGATATTTTTACATGGGGGAACTTGAAATACTTTCATTCATATAGAAAATTCCCATCGGAATCCTATGACGGGTTTTTCATATACAAGACGAAAAATGTGTGAAAAAATCTAAGATCTGTACATTTCCTCATTGCTATATTTTCACTCCAGTTTTCGTCGGATTTGTTATAGTTCTTCCTCATCGGGTCTGATTTATTCGAGATTTAGATTTTTCAATGAAATAGTGATCAGTTATAATACCGAACAATAGCGTACCGTATCACTCGAAAAAAAGCCATGACTCGAATTATTATCTGCAGCATAGTCTAGTAGGCGATTCAATGGAGAAGTTATTTTTTCATGCTTGGTGTTTCTCAGAAGTCGTATTATACTGGTTTCATTCGCAGAAATTATTTTTTTTTCGAATTTTCACTCTATAAAAAAATAAAATTGTGAAAGTCTCAAAATAGCATTATTATCGCCCTGTACTACAAAAAGATTTGGACATGAATTTCTCATGAATTTGTCACAGCAGGAAAATACCACATAGGATAAATCAGAAAAAAATCATAATTTGTGTGTAAGTATTTCTATCGGTTAATATAAAGTATATATTAATTCAAATTATCGGCAAATTTTTACACCAAACGTTTCATTTTTCAAATATGTTTTTGTATCTTCGAATCGTATATATCATGTTTGTATATACCCCCTTTTCGAGAACGATTCTCTTTCTTTTTCTTGCATTTGAAACATTATCTGAATTATCTTCGAATACCTACATAGCACCACTTAATAATATATTCCTGTAATCTCGTAGTAGGCATGGAAAACAATTCAAAGAGGGTAAATCAACAAAATTCTAATGTCAATAGTCGTGTTATTGATGTTTTTTGTACTGTTCAAGTTTCAGTTTAAAATTTTGTACGATATTAATGAAAGTACTTCGAGTTCTCCCATGAAAAAATATCGCTACCTTTTCGGACTCCCTTATGAGCTATAGCTACAGCTATCAAGGTTTTCATTCATTAAAGTATAACTAATTTTTTAAATTGACATCATTCGATTCTGTATACGATGAAACACATCATTAAACATTCATCACGAGAATTTTGCCATTTTTGGTGGATTTATTACTACAAGTTTTCCCATAAACCAAAATTCGTTTTTTTTCCATATTCGTGAATCACCTTCTATAAATTGTATCAACTGTGATGATAGATTAAATGAATATATAATATTATGTGATGATTCTACCATTTTTCGCATTTTCTCTTTATGAAACTACAGAATTGTGAAAGTCTCAAAATAGCATTATTATCAGTGAAATCGCCCTGTACTACGAAAAAATTTGGAAATGAATTTGTCATAAAAGGATGTGATGATAATACCACAGAAGATAAATTCGAACCAAATCATAACTTTTTCATATTCAACACCCTGTATCTCGAAAACTAGTCATAGGATCGTTTTGCGTCCATTGAAACATTTCATCGTAATGATCAATTCTATAGAATATCAAAAATTTAAGATATTTGATTGATTTGATTGATTTTCCCATATGAGGTGTGCGGGGTCCTTTTTTCCCGCAAACTAATTTTATACGTTCTCCATGATTATCGCTTTGTTAATAATATTATTATCAGTATTTTTCATATGGTATATAAAAAATACTGACGCTTTAATTTTCTTATTTTTGGACGAAAATTCGAAGAGTGTATAAAGATAACCACTGCCAAGGAAACAGAAAATGTATATTTTTAAATAATATACATAATCGAAAATAATTCTTCTATACGCAGGGAAATATTCCTACTGCAAATCCCTACAAGTCGATATAGGTAATAACATTATATTTCGAATAGACTATAGCAGAGAACGCATTAGTGAAAGTCCAAATTTTGAAATGTTATTTTGGTAGTCAATAAATTGAAGAATCAATGAACTTATTCATTGCGGCTTATGGAAAAATGCGGTACAAATTATGACATACTTCTCACTTCTCACTTTTGAAAATTTGCGTAACCAGAAAACATGTCGATTCTGAATACTGATGATTGTGCTGACTTTTTGAGGTAGGTAAAATGATTACGATATAACTATGAAATTGAATATGTTTGAGAATCATGTTAACAAGTCTAATTCTTCTTGTCTCGACTAATTTCACGTATCTGGTGTAATAATCCAAAACCGTATTATCCAAAGCAGATGGAAATGCCAAAATCAGGAAACCTTGGTTTGAAAAGTAAGTATTCCATAAACTCCAAGAGTAACATTACATCCTTTTCACATACACCGTTAGTCTAGTCTACAGGAACTATTTTGGTGGATTTCTCTTCAAGGGCACCGAAAATTATGATCCAGGGCTCATTAGATTCAGAATGAAAAATTTGAAGGTGCGCCGGCAAAAAATTTTAAAAGTTTTAAACAATTTAGTGAAAAAAAGGAAGGGGTTTGGTTTTTTGCAAATATATCGGAAACTATTGAATATATCTAAAATTTGAAAAAAGATCCTGAAAGAGGAGGAAAGGACCCCGCACAAATCAAATGAGAAATGGATCCTTGTCGAATTTTCTGAAATTTGGATATTTTTTAGTTTATACCCTTCTGATCAAAAGTCTTCATGGGCCCGAGACCTAAAAATGGACAGTTTTTTAGTTATCGAAGGTCAAAAGTTGCGACTAGTGCAAAATCTCTCACGCGATCGAAAAAGAATTTGCATCTCTTCCTTTGCTCTCGTCTGTGTATGGCGACTTCACATTTGTCGGCATTTTCTTCTAAAAGCCATATTATTCAAATTAATGCGAGTAAGTATAAGAATCTTCAAAAAATTCACTTACCTTTCAGGCACATGAAAAAACGAAAATCCATGAAAAAAATGTTTCCCGTAATTATTTTATTACATATGCTTTTGTTAATTAACTAGTTTTTCCAAGTTTCTGATTCACATACAAACCCTGGTAATTGTTATACTAATAACCTCTAATTCGTTTCACTTCTTGGAGCTATTCTTGAAATGCTTTAAGAAAGATCCCCATTGGAAAAATAAAAAAATGTTGGTTTTCCACTATGTTATTAACAATCTAAGAGACTAAAAAATGAAAAATGCAAATAAAGCAATGAAACATTTTTTTTTTAATATTCCAATTTGTTCGTATTTTAATTATTTAGAGTTACATAAAAATGATTTTTTAAATTTCTTACTCTGATTGTTTAAATAATTGTTATAAACAATTGCATTGTTTATGAGATGTTTAAATTTTTGTTTTTGGAATTTCAATCAGCAATGAATATTATGATCTTTTAGAACAAAATCATTTCTAAAAAAAATGATTTATTGCTTAAAAACGCACTTGTTGATTAACTATCTTTTTTGATACCAAATATTAATGTTGATTTTTTTTACACAACGAATAACACATCGTTGATTTTGTTATTTTTTGCAGTATTTAAAAAAAATATTGTATCGTGAAAATTCATTTGTTTATAACAAATTGTTTATCAAATAAACAAAGAAAATATAAATAATTATTTTCTGAATATCGAAGAGCAATGGAAATTATGGTTGAAAAAAATGGTTCCTTAATATTTATATTTGGTAGCAATAAAAAATTGTTATTCAAGTAATGCGTTTTTAAGCAATAATTTTTTTTTAAGAAATGATTTTGTTCTCAAAGATCATTGTATTTATTGCTGATCAAAATTCCAAAACAAAAATTCAAATATCTTATAAACAATGCATTTGTTTATAACAATTATTTGAACAATCAGAGTGAGAAATTTAAAAAAATAATTTTTATTTAACTTTAAATTATTAAAATACGAAAAAAAATTCATAGTTTTATTTGTATTTTTCATTTTTTAGTCTCTTAGATTAATAATAACAAAGTGGAAAGTGAACATTTTTTTATTTTGCTAATGGGGATCTCTTTTAAAGCCATTCAAGTATAGCTCCAAGAAGTAAAACAAATTTGAGGTTTTTAGTTTAGCAATTGTCAGGGTTTGTATGTGAATTTGAAACTTGTTAAAACTAGATTACTTATATTTCGGACGTCCATCATCTTAATGGTTGAAAGATTTCTATCTCTTTCAAATTTTTTCACAACGTTTCAATTGCTTGAATCCGCAATCGTCTTCTGGTGAATAGTGACAAAATCAGATGCTACGCGACCTTTTATAGGTCTATAATTAAAGTGTAATTACGCGCGGTCTTGTGGCGCGCGTAGTTTCGCGCTTTTTCTCCCTCCAAAACGGTCCATGAGCGGATTCCATACGTTTTTAATTTCCAAGCTTGGTTGACTGAAGGCACCATTGGCTTCTATGTAGGTGGTTTCCATAAATTTCCGTTTGAACCAATGTTCCTCTCTATGAAGAACACTAGCTTCGTCCCAGAGAATTCGGTGGTGTTTTGTCCAGGCGTGGTCAGCAATTCCCGATTTTGATGTTTCCCCTCGTTGAGTCCATTTTTTGTGATCGGCTATTCTTACTGATAATGGCCTCTTGGTCTCTCCGATATAGGAATCTCCACATTCACATGGGACTTTGTAAATACAGTTTTTACTGGATTACGTTGTGTTCTCTGGTTTCGCCTTGGTGAGGAAGCTTCGTAAGGTACTGCCGGATTGAAACCAACTCTTGATGTTGTATTTATTTCCGATCCTTCTGATCTTCTCGGAGATATCCCTGATATAGGGAAGAATGAGAACGGGGTTTTGTGGTCTTTCTTCGGTTGTCTTGGTCTTTTCGAGTTGTTTCCGAACTTCTCCTATGAGCTTCTCGGAGTATCCGTTTCGGCGTAGGTCCTTTTTGATGTGGTTAATTTCCGCCTCCAATGACTCCTGGTTGTTGCAAATAGACATTGCTCTCTCCACCAACGTTCTTACGATTCCCCTCTTTGTGGAGTTTGGGTGATTAGAGCCGTAGTTGAGGTACTGTTCTGTGTGTGTCTTCTTCCTGTTAACAGAGGTGAGGATTCCAGTGTCTGTTCTTTCAGCTTTGTTAAAACTAGTTAATTAACAAAAGTATATGTAATACAATAATTACGGGACGAAAAGTTTTTTCATGGATTTTCATTTATTCAAGTGTCTTAAAGGTCAGTGAGATTTTTTATTTCTTTATATTGATACTTAGTGGTTTAAAATTATTTTTATTGTTCAAGGGTCCATATTAGTCAGCGCATGCGGGATTCGTATCACCTGCATTTAGCGCTATTTTCGCCTCTAATTAAAATTCCAAATATTAGTGGTAGAGTTCTGAAAGTAAAACTTTTTTAGAACATTTGCTCCTCTTTCAGGATATTTTTTCAAATTTTGGATATCTTCAATAGTTTCCGAGATATATGCAAAAACCAAACCTCTCCTTTTTTTTCACTAAATTGTTTATAACTTTTGCAATTTTTGCCGGCGCACCTTCAAATTTTTCAAAAAGTTTCCAGATGTCATTCCTAATCGAATGAGCCCTGGATCATAATTTTTGGTGCCCTTGAAGAGAAATTCACCAAAATAGTTCTTCTAGACTAGACTACGTACCGTTAGTCTGGATGGTCAGCTCGTTCCATTGCGTAAAATGGTCCTTTTCACATGAACTGCGTACAGTCAAGATCCTGACCGGTAACCATTCGTATTAGCTGCTTTCCATTTAACGTAAGGAGCTCCTCACAGCTACCCAGAGCGTATGACCATGCGTTCCATTTAGTGGAGCTTCAAGCACCGATTGACATTCCCCTTGCCCCTCGAGCACCACCCGTTTTATTGGTGCATGAAGCACAAGTAGACAAAAGTCAAAACGCAAATACATAGTTTTTTGGCGAAAAAGTCAGTGATAAAGTAATTTCCGATATCAGGGGCTTGGAGCTCTGAGGCTAAATGGAAAACGCCTATTGTCAGTCCGGACGATACGGACTGACGGTCAATCACATGTGAAACGGCTGTTAGATAACTCGAAGGACTGGTCTGAACCGAATTTTCAATGTAGTTTTCCGCCACTGGTTTGGTTTTCTAACCACCATGCAGTAATATCACCACCGGCATCAACTGATACGGTTACAGTGTGACCCATTTGAGATGGAAGCACCCTCATAAAACGTACATTTTTCAACGGATTGGAATTATTTTTTTTTCAGTAGGTAGACATTCAGAAAGTCTATCAGGACACTAAATTTCATGAATATATCTCAATTTCCAGTGCCAACTAATCTTATATTTCAAGGTCAAAAATCTAAAAAAATTACTAGCGATTTTTTTAGAACAAATCTGACTACACCACTGGATTTGTGACATCCTCAGATGGTTAACAAATGAATAACGTTGAAATGCGTCAATCAATAAAAAAGTTATAAAGGAATGAAATTTGAAAAATATGCCGTTTAATCAACCCACCAATTCAAGTTCAGGAATTTTATGAAAATTCTGAATGCACCACTGGATTCAGGATGTCTTAAAATATTACTGATCACAGTTTCATCGAAATCTGCTCGGTAATAAAAAAGTTAGAATAAAATTTGAAAAATATGTTTTTCAGTGGAATTTTAGCAACGTTCTTACTACACCACTGGATTAGGGGCAATATTCAACAAAATATTATTCAAATAAAATTCATGAAACATTTATGGGAGAATCAATTTCCTTTCCTATGTATGTCGAACCATATCAATCAATCAGTTTATCACAAAAAACTTTTGTGTCAATAATTTAAAATAAATCCACAAAAAAATTACTGTAAGTACATTTTTCTAATTGCTACAAACTAGCGGAAAACAATCTTTTATTCACAATCAATGTAAAAATAGAAACCAAGAAAATGCAATTCATATTCTGGTGGCTCACCAAACTTCCGTCCCATTCAATGCATTTATCATATCGCTTACGAAAATTATTTAAAGTATTCCTCAATTATTGTGAATTCTGGTGCACAGTTCCACTCGATTCTTCGGTCGTGATTTGTAAACCTTTTGTGTAACATAACCCCAAAGGAAAAAATCGAGTGAAGTAAGGTCAGGCGATCTTGGTGGCCATCCAATTGATGAACTCCCCCTTCCTATTCACCGATTAAGGTAATTTTGATTCAGTCAATTCTTCACAAATCCCCCAGTAAGTATGGAACAACCATATAACTGAAAATATAAAATTCTTGTTTCTGCAAGGAGAAGTTCATCCATTGCGTCCGAAAATTCATTCCTTAAAAATTGTAAGAAAATTCCGGCATTAATGTTGCCGTCGAAAAAGAATGGTCCCATTATCCTTTCATTCAGTGCAAGGCATCATATAAGGCATCGTATCCTTCTTCAATGTGTTACCTCGAAGGCAACAATGCCTCAATAAATGAAGAACAATGTAACTAAGGGCAAACTAGTACCTACAATGTAGTATTACTTGCCCTTATTTACATTGTTCTTCTTTTATTGTAGAATATTTTAATTAGCTGATGATGAACGTATACCGGGTGGCTACGGAAGTATTGCCTACGGAATATCTCAGTTATTGTATGAAGTAGGTTTGTGAAATTTGGAGCGTCGATATAATGACATAAGAGCTAGAATTTGAGCATATTGACATGTCGAAGTTAACTTCCGGTCTGACCGGAAGTAACATCAACTTTCTTATTTTAAATGGAAACCCTATTTTTTTTCTTTTCGCTTTATTCAGCATTCAATTCCCTTTCTAATGACATATCACAAGTTGGTATTTTACCAGAAACTAGATCAGAAAAAAATTATTATTGAAATTCACCGAGTAGGCCGTGGAAGCAAAATGAAAGCCAAAAATTGAAAAGTTGGCTATGGAAACCATACGTCACTTGATAACAGTTGCTACCACTGTGATATTTTATTTTCATTCGTCGGCGTTATAAAAAGCCGCCAAAAAAAATATTGGAAAAATTGGGAAAAATACAGTACTCTGTAGGTCCATAACTTAAATACAACTTTTTCTTGCCTGTACTATTCAGCATAACCATTCCTTTCTAATGATATAATAGAAAATAATTTTTTGAACTGAGATACCGAAAAATCCAATTATTATTCTTCAAATAACAAAACAGATTATCGCCATACGCAAAAATAAAATTAAAAATAATGTGGAATAATAAATTATATCCTGTAGGTTCTAGGTTAAATAGGAACATAAACGTACTTGGTCTGTGCCATCGTCCATAGATATTCTAATATCTACCTATGGACGATGTTTGTGCTATTCAGAATAATCATTCCATTGCAATAATCATTCGAACCAAAATATTAACAAGTAGGCTGATTAAGATGTATTTTGGAATGAAACAAAAAAGAAGAGCTGTCACGAACGCCGCTATCCATATTATTTTGACGTTCGAAGTAGTGTTTTTGATTCTGCCATTTTAAAAGGGTTTGGAAATCGAAATCAGTTAGTGGAATATTCAAAAAATACCCCGTTATTCACGAACCGAACAAATTGACATGCTTCTCATTTATGGTGATTGTTTAAAAAATTCTTATGCCGCTGAACGATTGTATTTAGAGTGATATCCAGGGAGGCAGCAACCGTCAAGAAGGTATTTCCAGTGGCTTGAAGAAAAATTAAGAACTGAGCCTGATGTTCACGAAGACCAAGAAGCATTTGTTATTAATGAGGAAACTGAAATTAATGTATTAGCTTTAGTACAATATGATAGCACAATTTCCTCAAGGCAGATTGGCGCCGAATTAGCTATAAGTAAGGACTCTGCTAGGAAAATTTTGAAAAAACATCGATTGAAATCCTTCAAGTATCAGTTGCATCAACATTTGTATGAAAATGACTGTGAAAGGCGCCTGGAATATTGTAATTGGTTTCTTCGACAACATGCTGAGAATCACCTATTTAACTATTATATCTTGTTTACGGACGAGTCAAGATTTACCAACAATGGATTATTTAACAGGAATAATACAAGGTAGGTACTGTACTTTATTTGGATTATTGTCGATAGTCGAAGTGTAAAGTGCTAAAAGTGTGAACGGTCTTTTGTTCCAGATACTGGGCGATAGCAAACGAGCACCGGTTTCGACAAGGCGGCTTCCAGGAGAGATTTGGTGTGAATGTTTGGGCAGGAATAGTTGGAACTCATATTGTTGGCCCCATTCTTTTTCAAGGCCAACTAACCGGAGAGAGATACTTTAATTTTTTAACGAATGAAATTTCGGAATTCATTAACAACCTACCAGCGGAAATAACTGAGAGAATGTACTTCCAGCAAGATGGCGCCCCTCCGCATAATTCAAGAATAGCGAGAAATTATCTTCAAAATCGCTTTCAAGAGAGACTTATAACTTTACTGAATCTTTGAAAATGAATTTTCCATGTGTATTCTGAAAATATCAGTTAGCAGACTTTTTTCTGAAAAATAAATTCATTCGCCGTGAAAATTATGTTGAGTTTTCAATTTAATTTTGTTTAGAACCACGATGTGAAAGGGAATGGTATCAGAGGAGTTTCATTTTTGTTATACAATACTGGGTTTATCTTGACGAGTTAACGCGATCTATGTATAGAAAACTAAATGTAGGGCTATTCTTAAATATTTTCGTAGATGTGACGTTTCCGGTTTCACCGGAAGTGACGTCATCTTTGTCATTTTTAATGGCACATCCTGTATTTCACCTCATTTTTGAATTCTTCTCATGATTTCAATTCTAACTCATGTATCCTACCCCATACCCAAAATGAACCATTTTCGAGTTTTTTAGAAGAAGTGACAGATGCAGCGTCATTTTTATGTAAATTAACATTTAAAAAAATATGCAGTGAGTGAATCTTGATTATTGGAGGATGAACGGATCACGCGCTATTTTCACATCCACTGAATAGTCCACAGGGTGCGCAAAAATGTGGGTCCAATAAGTGAATGAGAAAAATAAAAAATCTCAACATTATTAAATGAGAACCCCCTTTTTTTCCTTCAAGGTTCAATTCTATCATGAAAATAAGCCCTAGTTACAATACACTTCCCTATACCCAAAACTTATAATATTGGAGATATTCCGCAATAGAAGTTTTCACGCGAGGATTTACGTTTTCACCCCTCAATTTTGTTTGATAAAATTTTATTATTGCCTAATTTTTATTGAATATGCCATGAAAAAAATTATCTCATATTCAAGACAAAAATCATGATTAGAATAAAAAACAATTTCAAATTTATTTCAATGCTAAACAAGAACGTGTGACACTTTTGTAAACCTCTTTTTTTTATTGCAATAAATGTTCAAATACGTTGCCTTCAACTTCTAAGCATTTCTCACTTCTCCGTATGACCCCTACAGCTATCATTGGTCATATAAAGTTTCATTCAAATACATCTTCACCATCTGATGATTATGTGGAGGTGCTCCATTCATGTTGATATCAAGATTTTTCAAAATATCTAGGTATCGTTCACCTGAAAATAAAATTACCTGTTGGTCTGTTATGTATTTTCTACATGCTATGAATGCTTATTGCATAGCTACCGGGATAGAATTTTCCCGAGTGATGTGTTTTAATTTATTTTTTTTAACCTTCCGGAACTGGCGTGAATTTTTTGTGTTCCAGGACTGGCGTGGGACTGTGAGTCCGCATACCAGATATATGGCAATTACTTACTTCTATGTATTTATTCTTGCTTATTTATATTAAAACATCAAAATTATTTGAATAATATTTATTTTACAAGCAAAATAACAAATCGAAAACATAATTTTGGCAATATTTTTAATACATACATACATGCTAACATCCTACATGTATCTATAATCTTACTTGTAGAAAAACACAAAATAAAAGTATTCACAACAAGAACATAATATAAGTAATTAAAGATAGGTTTATATATGAATATATATATATATATAGATAATACTACATAAAATCATCTGCGATGACATTCCAAACATATAAACTTCAAATGTTCCAGGCAGTGGAACTGACGGCATTCTATGCATGTGTACCTCGTCGGCCGATTTTCTTCCTGTCACAAAGACAGCAGTGACCTCGTGCATTTTGGGGATTATCCGCAGGTACTACAGCATCCTCCATTACAATGATTTCTCTTATTCTTGCCCTTATAGTCCTCGGTAGAGTGGTTTGATTTGCGCGTTCATATGAAGCCATCTGGAAATTACCCTGCATTAGGTAACCCATAGAACACAACAATAGTATGTGATAATATACAAAAAAATAGTTGCTCACCTTCAAATGTGCCAAAGAAAGAAAAAATGATGCAGGTCAAAAATGGGATCGGGAACTGGCGTCGGACTCTCACTCCGCAATCTCATATAACTCAAAAACAATAACATCCACGCACTTCAAACTCTCGTTATAGACTGATTGTCCGATGCTTGAAGAATACTGAAACGCACCGATTCGAAGGGTAATGGTTTTCGGGGTAAACGACAATTAAAAACAGCTGCGGACCGGCAGTCCGCGCGCCAGTTCTGGAAGGTTTTAATTCAATAAAACAATACAATTCCCATACTTTTCAACTAACCATTTAAATTTTCGTCATAAAAGTGAACCATCATTATGGCGTTGTCTTTTACAGCGCAGTAAACATTGAAATTCCAACGGTCTTGAAATTGACGTTCCCGAACTGAATGTGGATTTGTATCGCTCCAGTAGTGAGAATTCCGCTTGTTGCATTTCCCATTTTTGGTAAATTTCACTTCGTCGCTCTATATAATATTTCTCAAAAATTGGTCGTTTTCTTGATTCTTCATAATGATGAACACCGCAAAGTTCACTCTTCTCTCATAATCGGATAGCTTCAGGCATGGACTAAAGTATGAGAATATCGATGACATTTGTGTTTTGCTAATATTCTCTGCATTTTATTCAATCCCAAATCTTGTGCCGCATCTTTCAAAGATGCTTCTGGAAAAGCTGTGAAGTACGCAAGCACTGTTATTGCATTATCTACACTGTCCACCACAGTTTTAGTTTTAATTATTTTCCATTTGAATGATTGGAGATTAATCTTCTAAGAATATCTGGAGATGGTTTCGGTTTTTCTGGATACCTTGTAGCATAAGTATCACATGTTCTTGTTAAAACCTTATCAAATTCGCCATAAATCACCAATAAATTAACGAAATCATGATTATTATAACCAACACGAGCCATATTGTACCTTTTGAGAGCACGAATATGACAATAATAGTTATTTATGTACCAAGGACGAAAAACTGTCTATTATAGTCGAGCCTGCAAATTGATAGCCGAGGCGCAGCCGAGGATAGCAAGCAGGCGAGACAGTAGACAGTTTTTCGCCGAGGTGCATATTACATTTTTTCGTCGACCTCTACATACCTTTATGAAAGTAAGTACTCGCATGTTTGCTGACCTCAGCTACGTCCAACTCTTCGAACTGCAGACTCGATCAATTCTTGATTATTATGAACACTAATATTCACACCACGGTCTAAATTCACACGTAAAATCTAGCGGATTTCGTAAATAATTAATTTGACAACAGCAAATGACAGTTATTGTCACAGGCGCCTATGTATTAATTAAAACGTGGATTTACGAAAATGACTCAATCGCCGCTCTCGTACCGTGCCGTATCATAGTGACCACAGCGGACGAAAAGAGTTTGCGGACGAAAAGTGTTTGCGGACGAAAAGTACTTGCCTTCAAAAATAGTCGATTTTTCGTCCGGAAATTAGTACGTAAAATGTCATTTTTTGCAGAGGTCGACGAAAAACAACTTTATTTCATTTGTCACCAAACACTAGAAATATCAACATTTCAGGCAAGTATGCAGAATTAAAATGGAATATCTCCAAAATTATAAGGTTTGGGTATAGGGAAGTGTATTGTTACTATGGCTTATTTTCATAATAGAATTGAACCTTGAAGGAAAAAAAGGGGGTTCACATTCGAAAAAGTTGAGATTTTTTATTTTTCTCATTCACTTTTTGGACCTACATTTTTGCGCACCCACTGGATTATTCAGTGGATGTGAAAATGGTGCGTGATCGGTTCAACCTTCAGTATTAACGATTCACTCACTGCATATTTTATCAAAATGACATATTTTCAAAAAAAAAAACTCGAATAACTCAAAAACGGTTCAGTTTGGGTATGGGGTATGATGCATGAGTTAGAATCGAAATCATGGGGAAAATTAAAAAATGAGGTGAAATACAAGGTGTGCCATTGAAAATAACAAAGATGACGTCACTTCCGGTGAAACCGGATACGTCACATCAACGAAAATATTTTAGTTTAATTCTTCATTAGTTCATCCCCATACTACCAATTTTAAGAATCGCCCTACATTTAGTTTTCTATATACCCTGTAAAATGAAAATCTTTTGTGTTTGAAAGATACATCTAATAAGCTATACATATCGATGGCCTAATTCTAATAACTCGTATCATACTTTTATCAGATTTTACAGGAGAGGCAATAAACGTTGCTAGGGGCATGATGTTAAAATGTAAGTGTGCAAAAATAGCTAAATGTTCATTCGAGTCACAAAAAAGTAATCTATCACTATGAGGTGTTATTTTAATTAATATTGCTATCGCAATGTGTATTACGACATATTGCTTTTCTATGATTGTGGGTTACGTCATTTTGGGATTTTATGTTGGGTGTCTTACGATAATTTGATATTTGAATTTTACCTATCAGTTCGAATCAGAGGTTGTATACGAGATAATAAACTTGCTTGTGGTGGCTTACGACAATATGCTTCTATGAATTACGGCCAATGGGGATACGATCTTATTTAAAATAGGAAAATAAAATATTTCTATTGGTTTATGGGATACTAGCTTTTAGAATTGGCTGCGGATGTGGTGGACTGATATTAAAACGTCGAAACCCCAATTTCGATAAAATTGTTGGATACGACATGTTAGAATTAGGCCATCGATATACGCTTCCATACGTTTTGGTTCTTTTGTGATTATCATAATGAAATGGAGGGGTTGAAACTGAAAATGGTTCACAAATGCTACCCTTGCAACGAATGGACAACTAGAAATTCCCAATAAGAAACAACTCTCTGCTTACCTAAAAAGGAAACTCCCAACTATCACCCCCTCTTATTCTATTAAAACACACGCCTCTCTTTCCAGCAGCTTCGAAATTATATACAAATATGCCTATAATGTTCTTAATAATTATAAAGAATATCTTTTCGGGAACTTTTAATAATATATAATTACCTTTCAGTAATATTGGAGATTTACGAATAACTTCTGGCCATTATATCCATAATTTTGGTAAATATAACACTTCAGTCTACTTACGAGTGTTTCTGAGGGTAGTAAAACATGGGCGGCTATCATTTGATGAACTATCAGTTTAGATTTTTGTTTACCGTTCTACTGTCTATCTACATTGACACACAGAGCAGTTTAGAGCTCTCTTCGAGGAATGTTACTAAAGTCCATAATTTTACTGATGTCGGGGTAATTTCAGAGCATATCTTCGTCGAAATGCAAATTACCAATGACAGGGGTGACATTGTGTGGAGGTGTGGGCTTCTGATCGATTTTATGGAGTCTGACATTACTATTACAGTATTTCTCCAGAAAATACAACTGGAATTGAAACAACTTCGGCTCAATGTGATTATCATGTTCGCTGTTTCGAGTAAGTAATATTTATAAATTGACAATAATATACAGGATGTCTCTTAGGGATGCCCGATATCAGCCTTTGTCTTGAAAACACATGAAAGAGTTTCAAATAATAGAAAAATCTGGAAAACCCAAAATAAAATGAAATCTATAACGGGTGTCCGCGGAATTTGGCTAGCCCCTTTGTTAATTGAGAAAATGGAATTAAATTTGGATGATCTACATACGCCATAAAACTGCGTTTTTTGACAAGTAATTCAAGTTCATGCAACTTCCGGTTTCACTGGAAGTGAATTAAACATTCGATTTTTTAATGGGAACTCCCGGTATCATCATCATCATCGGTATCATTTGTCACTTTTTGTAACATATGTTTTTTTCTTTAATTTTATTTTTTAATCTAAACCACGAACGCCTGTCACGGTACTGAAGTGGCATGGATTCCACTTTTATTTAAACTCCTGGTATCTCCCTTGCTCGCACAAGCTCTGCTTTTGAGGGGTTTTCTCCGAAAAACTTGTAGGTTCGAAAAAAACTTTTTTTTACTGCTATGGATACCTTCAAATCATTAATTGCAGCCCTAAAAGTTTGGGAAAAAGTTACATAGTGGCTTGTTGGGTTAGGAAAAAAG
The DNA here is from genome assembly GCA_944452925.2 of Chrysolina oricalcia. Lineage (NCBI taxonomy): Eukaryota > Metazoa > Arthropoda > Insecta > Coleoptera > Chrysomelidae > Chrysolina > Chrysolina oricalcia. Next base: position 62,863,183 of record OX101811.2, read on the forward strand.
ACCATTTTATTTAGATTTATTTGATACCGCTTACTAATAGGTTTTCAATAAACTTACGTTAAAAAACTTTAAATCTTTCTTAAAATAAAGCATCTTTTGATATTAAAATAAGATTTAAATGTATGGAGTTACCTGTGACAAACACAACTGATAAAACAAAATCATTACTTAGTGACGTTTTATACAATGCCAGCCATTGGCCTCAAGGTGTAGTTGTCAAGAAATTTCTTTTTCGCAGACAACACAGGTCAAATCGAGCATTCTGAAATTGAACACTGTCTAAATTCAATGCAACATGAAAATTTCAAAATAATATATGCGAATTGTTAATGCATTACCAATAAAATTGATGAAGTTGAGATTTTGACACATGAGGAAAACCCTCACATTTTATGTTTCACTGAATCATGGTGTAATGAATCAAATATTGGTACGATTCAATTCAAAAACTATACATATATACTAGCAAGTTATTATGTACGACACAACCATAAACATGGTGCGGTGTTATAATCTATTTAAAGAAAAATATCCCTCACAAAAACATAGATTACATAAGTGAAATATCTCAAGAAATGCATGCTGAATATTGTGGAATTACTTATGATCTGAACAATAAAAAACACTTTTTGATTGTAGCCTATAGACCACCAAGTGCAGATATCAAAATATTCCCGAACACTGTTACAGAAATTCTAAATTTCTGTACAATGAAAAAATTTTAGCACGTTACTCTGTGCGTGGATATTAATATTGATTTTAATAAAATATCAACTCTGAAATACATGAGGTTAGACGTCATCGAAAGTTTCATCCTTTCTTTGAAAAACACTGAGCCGACGAGAATATCAAAACGCGGATCTTATCGTAGTGAGTCAAAGATTGACTATATAGTCACTAATATATCCGCTGACATGTACCACAAAAATGTATGCAATTTCAATCTAGGGGATCATTAAGGAATGATAATGAGAATAAAGAAACAAAACTGTAACAATAACATGAATTTGAGACATGAACGATAATAATATTAGGAATTTAAAAAACTACCTTGGTGTTGAGTCGTTTTTTCCAGTATACAATTGCTCCGAAAATATAGATGCAATATTAAGTATTTTTATAGGAATAATTGCTATGCCCTAGCTTTATTTTGTCTGGTTAATAGTGAAACTATTCACCAGAAAAACAGCTCGTCCAAGGAGTGGGTAAATGAAGAAATAATAGAAATGGGCAGAAGATTGAAAAACTTATATTGATTGAAAGTGAATACGTCTGGACAGACAGACTTAAACGAACAATATAAATATTTTTAAAATGAGTATGAACGAAAGTTAGTTACACTAAACATTCGTACTGTCAGTCACGTATAAAAGACAAACAAAATGTAACCAAAAACAAAACTAACAAAAAAACAGTAAAACAAAAAACAACTAGCAACCTAAAATTATCATCGACAACAAGTTGACAACCAACAAAATTGTGATAGCGGACGAACTCTGTAAATTTTCGCAAAATCACCCACGAATAAATTCCTTTTTTTTTACTGCTGCCAGTCCTTCAGAAATACTAGACATAATAAATAATTTAAAAAACACCGATAGTGTTGGTATAGATTGTATTTCCACCAAAATAATTAAAAGCATAGGACCCTACATCGCAGAACCTCATGCGTTTATCATCAATTGTTCGATTGAACTAGGTAGTTTTCCTGACAATTTGAAAATTGGAACAGTTACACCATCCCCAAAAAAGTTATTTCCCAATTCCTGGAAGATTATATACCCATAACTATTCCTACGGTCATATGTAAAATATTAGAGAGAGCATTAATAGGATTATAGACCACAAGCCCAGGCACAATTTCAGGGGGTGATTTTATACACCACGGGTCATATACAGTGACCGCCAAAAAGTATGTAGGTACCATATGGGAAAAACTTTTATTATTGGAGTATTGGAAAAAATATTCTGGGGAAAAGTTTGTGCATGTCCGATAACCTAAAAATCAACTTTGACACATGTCACGTGATCGCTAGAATGGCGGCAAAATGAAAAAAATTGCAATGCAAAGGCAAAAAAGGGGTAAGATGGCAAGATATCAAAAAAAGTTATTTGAAAAAGTCACTTAGAATTCAATTTTATACACATAAACGAAGTTTCAAGAGATAATTCAAAAAAATTGAAAATAGTAAGTTTTTTAAAAATATTTTCCCATCTATTTAAAAATATTATTTTTTTTCCTTTGAATAGCTTGACTATACTGAAACATTTGCATTTTAATGATAATGACAAAACTTTCTCATTTTCTCCACACTAGAGGGCAATAAATTAAAAAAATTGGTTTTTGCCAGAACCCTCGCTGTTACATTGGTTCTTATCTAACAGTTATATCAGAATTCCAAGACTATTGTGTTGATATGGCAATCTAGAAACACCATGTTTCCTGATTTTAATCAAGTTTCAATAATAATGCTGTATGAGCGTTTTACTTTGCACATAAACTTTAAGAATCTTTAATTTGATGCACTATTTTCAAGTTTATGTGCGAAGTGAAACGCTCATGCACGATTATCATCGGAACTTGATTATAATCTGGAAATTACCATGTTTTTGGAGTGTCATGTCATCACAATGGTCGTGGAATTCGGATATAACTGTTAGATACGAACCGATGTAACAGCAAGGGTTCTGGCAAAAACAATTTTTTTAATTTATTGCCCTCTGGTGTGGAGAAAATGAGAAAGTTTTGTCATTATCATTAAAATGCAAATGTTTCAGTATAGTCAAGCTATTCAAAGGAAAAAAAATAATATTTTTAAATAGATGGGAAAATATTTTTAAAAAATTACTATTTTCAATTTTTTTGAATTATCTCTTGAAACTTCGTTTATGAGTATAAAATTGAATTCTAAGTGACTTTTTCAAATAACTTTTTTTGATATCTTGCCATCTTCCCCTTTTTTTGCCTTTGCATTGCAATTTTTTTCATTTTGCCGCCATTCTAGCGATCACGTGACATGTGTCAAAATCGATTTTTAGGTTATCGGACATGCACAAACTTTTCCCCAGATATTTTTTCCAATACTCCAATAATAAAAATTTTTCCCATATGGTACATACTTTATGGCGGTCACTGTATAATGTTGAAGTACTGGTCGAGAAACGAGCGTTAAGGTACTCGCACACTTGTACATTTTTGTGGCGCAAGTTTTTCTGGCGCCATTCCACAATTGCTCGATCTGTTCACACAGCAGCAAAATTGCTCTCTAAATTGCGACATAAATGAACTGCGCAACTTAAAAATGGCAAAGACATTTTCAATAGTTGCAGGGCTACTCACACGTTACCCACTTTTTATTGCCGTAAAATAATAACTAGCCATTAAAAAGTTGCTCTGTACACTTTGAATTATTTTTTGATACTACAAGTATAATTTTGGTGTTGTCTGTTCTATTTTGATAATGTATTCTGATGAACAAAGAAAAGCTGCTGCTACCGTAGCCCTTATATTGCTGCGAAGACGACAAAATAGAAGACGAAAAAGTAACCGTAAAAAAAGGACAATTTGGGTTCGTGAATGGATTAAAAACCGTAACCGATATGGAGCAGCAAATACTTTGTTACACGAATTAAGGACTGGCGACGAAGCATTCTACAAAAATTTCATACGAATGTCCAGTAACGATTTTGATTATTTATTAGAAAAAATCACCCCGCTAATACGAAAACAGGATACGTTTATGAGAAAAGCCATAACACCTGCTGAACGTCTTGTCGTAACTCTAAGATATTTAGCAACAGGTAAGTATTGCTGTACCAATAGATGTACAAAAATTATTTACTTATTTAGTCCTAATAATTCTCCAAATCAGAAAAAAATTATTTTAGGTGATAGCTACCAGTCCCTCATGTATCTGTTTCGAATACCGACAAATACTCTTTCCCAAATAATCCCAGCGGTATGCAAAGCCATTTACGAGGTATTAAAGGATGACTATTTAAAGGTACAAAATACTTATATTTTTTTATAAATATAGTATACAAACACCAAATATGCATTTAGTTTAATACATTATCAGTCGAGAGATTCGCATCGGAAAAATTCTGCGTAAGGAGCACTGTATAGGTCTGGGCATTATCATAAAGTCCATTGCCAGACAACAGTTCATTTTCTGGCTGTAAATTTTGCACTACTAAAGAAGAAGGGTTCGACAAGTTAGGTGAAAGCGATGGTGTTTTAGATGTAGAGGACTGTTTTTTATATTTTCTTGCAGCATGTGCCGCAGTATTGGCCTCCAAAATAGCTTTTAGAATTGAACTTTTTAAAGTAAATTGTACATCTTCCACATCTTTTAGCAGTCTTAGTTCATTTGCTACATGCTCGCCGAATTTCGAATATTCATCTGGAACATGCTTTGGTTCATTCAAAACTTGAAGGCAATGGGCGATCGTTGCTTCTTCTTGGGCATCCACAGTACCTTTTTGATTAGTTTTTCCTCTTTTTCTTTTTAAACCTCTTTGCTGGGAATGGTCAGGCTTTTGAGAAGATGAAGGCGATGGTAGACTTGATTGCGATGGCTGTTGCCTTTGAAGTTCCTGAGAATCTTCAATTTCTGCATCTTTGTTAGATATATCGTCTTCATTTTCGGTTTCGATGTCTTCATTCCCAGCTTCGCTGACGTCTTGTAACTCATCATCGATTGTAGCAGTCTCTGTAGTGCCCTATGAAAATTAATGACGCTAATTATTAAAGTCTGTGTGATCAACTTAAAATGAATTTTTTTTTTTCTATAAAATAATTTTAAGATATGATTGTAATTTTAAGTATTTTAAATTAAGTTGCCAATTAATTTATATTTTAGCTGCCAAATGCTGAAGACGAATGGATGAAAATAGCAGATGATTTCAACATCAAATGGAATTTTCCTAACTGCATTGGGGCCCTAGACGGAAAACACATAAGTATTAAAGCACCACCGAATTGTGGTAGCTTGTATTTTAATTACAAAAGTACTCATAGCATTGTTCTTATGGCTTTAGCTGACGCCAATTATAATTTTACCTATATCAATGTTGGTTCACCAGGACGTGACTCAGATGGTGGAGTTTACAGCAACTGTTCACTTGCAGGTGCGGTTGCAAATAACCTACTGAATATACCAAATGCACGACCTTTACCGGGAAGAAATACTCCAGTACCATTCGTTATCGTAGCAGATGATGCGTTTGCATTAGAGCCACATATTATGAAACCGTTTGCTTTTAAAAATCAGAGCATTCAAGAAAGGATATTCAATTATCGTTTGTCACGTGCGAGAAGGATTATAGAAAACGTTTTTGGAATATGTTCTGCTCGGTTCCGAATCCTAAGAAGAAGTGTAGAACTGTGTCCAAAAAAGATGAAAATTATCGTATGTGCAATTGCTACCCTGCATAATTTTATCATGTCACGTAAAGAATCAGCAAAATTGTATGCACCTCAAGGTACTTTTGACGTGGAGAATGAAGATGGTACAATCACAAGAGGTAATTGGCGAAACGAAGACAATAACCAGAATTTCGTACCTTTAGCAAGGATACCAAGAGGTATAGGCCCAGCAGCAAAAAATGTACGCGAGGAGCTTAAAAATTATTTTTGTAGGGAAGGAGAAGTTCCATGGCAAGTAAATTACATTTAAATATAGCAAAATTAAAAATGTATCCATATTAACTAGCATTTAAAGTATTAAGTACAATAACTGGGTCTATACCACTATATGTAACCACGAATATTTAAAACTTTCTAGAATCACTAAAAAGTACTCATTTTCATATTTTCTCAGTTTTGAAAAAATTTTGAAGCTCTTATTATAAAATATTGCATGATAGTAAGTCAAATTAAATATGTAAAAGATAAATATTTAAAACATATATCAATATTTTCTATGGAAACGTAAATATCTTGGTTACATATAGTGCTATGAAACCCAACAAATTTGTATACTTACCATGGAATCAATTGTTTCATTTGTTGAACTGTGTTGAAACATAAATTGTAAAGCGCTGTAAAACTCCCATTTAGTCTTATAACGATCAATTGTACCATCTCCGCTTTTCATCTTTTTCATTTTAGAACGCTCGTTCGTATACTGTGTTCGTAAGCTATGAATTTTCTTTTTAACTTCCTCAGTCGAAATTTTTAGCTCAGCAGCAATGTTACATACTGCCTTCTCTCTTTTTACGCGATCTTTAAAGTCAGCCAATTTCACATTCCATAAGCACTGATTATCTTCTATTAAACTAATTAAATGTAAAGTGTCCTCGGACTTCCACTTGATTTTCTTGCGATCCATAATTTTCAATATTAATTATTATTACTAGAGTTTACTAGTATAAAGTTTTCTCATTTAAAAACGTCTTTTATTTTATTAACCTCAAAACATCAACACATCAAAGTTGCACTAGACATAATATTGCGACACATTATTTAACCAACTTGTCGGTCCATTTGTAGGTTGCGCAATATTATTCCTTTTGGCCGTTCACACACTGCAATTTCTCAAGTGTACGCAAGTTGAAAAAATGTAGTGAAGTTTTGATTGTTGCGCAACTTTTGAAGTTGCAACGATGGTCTCACCTTGCAATGTCAGAATGGCGCCATTTTTCAGATTGCGCAATACAAAAAGTGTACAAGTGAGCGAGTACCTTTAGGCCATTTTTGATTACTTTATACAGGTCGTCAAGCGTAAGGATGCCTCTGAGATGCGCAAACGATAGAAAGCGTGAGTAGATGTGCGACAAAGATCGACTACTGTTTACGGCTGGTTATCATCGGGAGAGAAATTTTTCTGCAACACGTAGGAACGTAGGTTCTTATCTGAATTTTCATTAATTCCTAATGAACTGTTCGAATAATATAATTGTCTGTGATCACTGGACCGTTTATGAAAATTGCATAATTTTCCCGAAGCCATAAGCGTAAATAAAGTACGACTAGAAAAAGAATGCATCGCCACACAATATCAGAAATAGGTAAATAAATATAATAAAGAACACGAGGAACATACTTACAGAAGTTGACTAACAATATCACATGACCTCTGACCACTGCCAAATGAGCATTGTCCATGGTAACTTTCGATTTTTTGTTACTCTTTATTTGGAGTTGAGAATTGTTCCATTTCACCTTTTTCAATTTTACTCATTTCTGAATTAATTTTCCTAATGCTTCTAACGCAAACTCCCGTTGCGGCAGCAACTCGTTCTTGAGACTTCACAAGAGGAATACTGGTTTCACCTATCATTGCTTCTGCCTGCATACATTTTATGACATTACTGACAATTTCCCTACTTTGTCCACTCAGAATCTTATTTCTCACTTTACTCTTTGAAGGCATTTTCAAACACAACAAACTACACTATAACCTATCTAATAATATTTCAAAGCTATACACAACACAACCACAACACAAGCATTGTTTATATAGAAGATAGTTAGTCAACCTTATGGGATTATAATTGGATCAAAATGGATGCGACATGTAGATGGCGATAGTGAGCTCGCATCCAAGTCATGTCGTAACTTCAGTGATCTGGCTTCCAAGTCATGTCGTAACTTGATTGAAACAATTGGACAGCATTAAAATCAGGATTTTTTAAAGGAACCTGCATTAAAATGACGTCAAATATTCATGTTTGTAACTAATCACGCTAGATGACACTCGCGTTTGCGTCCAACACCAATTACACAGGCATTGACTAACTATCTTACTTCTATCATTGTTTATATAGAAGATAGTTAGTCAACCTTATGGGATTATAATTGGATCAAAATGGATGCGACATGTAGATGGCGATAGTGAGCTCGCATCCAAGTCATGTCGTATCTTCAGTGATCTGGCCTCCAAGTCAAGTCGTAACTTGATTAAAACAATGGGACAGCATTAAAATCAGGGTTTTTTGAAGGAACCTGCATTAAAAAGACGCCAAATCTTCATGTTTGTAACTAATCACGCTAGATGACACTCGCGTTTGCGTCCAACACCAATTACACAGGCATTGACTAACTATCTTACTTCTATATAAACAATGCTTCTATATAAACAATGACACAAGGATTTCAAATAGACCGCGGGCATATCTGACAGACGACAGTAAATGACATTTGTCAATCCAGCCTGCTGGACAAACAAACGGATCTACAAATGCTTATTGTGCATTTATGTCATATTTTAGAATAAAAACTCTCGATAATGCATTAATTTTGCGCGATTGTGAAATGCGGAAGTAGAAACGGCAGAGATAAGGTTTCATTCCATCGACTCCCTTCTATTTTCGACAATAGAAAAAATATTAATCCTCTTGCTGAAAAGAGACGTGAATTGTTGATTCAGGCAACTAGAAGAGCAGATTTAACTACTGAGAAGTTGATATGGGCAACAGTATGTTCGAAACATTTTGTAAATATCTCTTCTGGACATCCTTAGACAACGTGTTGAAATAACCACTTTTATTAGCCATATCACAAACAATCTCGTTGCAATCAGGAAGAATACTGATTACAATATCAAATTACGTTCCCCTCTTTCAGGTATACTATGAGTAAACCTTTAATCTTCTCAGAATTGCCATTATAATATCATTAAATTACCATTGTTGTTTATTCAAATACGGTTTGTTTGACCAGCAGGCTGATTGACAGTTGTCATGTGACGTCAGATGCCCGCGGCCTATTCAACACACAATCAGAATAACGCCACAATAATTTTATTCCACCGACTGTACACTCACGACGTTAACTGCTTGAATAATGCAGAGCGATTGAGCTCCTGCCCCACTCCAGGGTTGTGTCTCCTGCGCAACCAATTCTCTGAGGCATCCTTAGGCTTGTCGACTAGTACATGACGGCACTATTCTCGTCAAAGAGGCAATGAAAAAAGAATGCTCTAAAACCCAGTGCCGTCAAAAAATAGCGGTACAGGGAGTCGGAATTTTTTTTTGAAATCGGCGATTTTACCCCCCCCCTCTCCAGTTAATCGAATACTTGACGGCGTTGATTCAGTTAACTTTGCCTTTCCTTAAAAAACTATAATACATCTATGTCGTCAGAAAAGAGTGGTACATGGGGTCAGAAATCGCGAATCAAAACCCGATTTTTTCCCCTTATGGGGGTGGTCATTTAGAATTTGACGGCACCGATTTCTAGCTTTGAGTTAACATTTATTGAGTATTCTAAACATGGTGCCGTCAAAAAATTATGGTTCATGCAGAAGTAAATAAAAAATCACTAAAATTTTAGAGCAAAAAATCAATGTTTTCTTATAAGGTCATTTATTTCAGGACGGCATACGTTTTTTTTAAAGCAGAAACTACTTATAATGGCTTTATAATTATGCCGTCAATAATTCATGGTACCCAATAGAAATACAGAATAAATATAAAAACGAAAAAATTAAAAAAAATTGAAAATTGCCTGCACATTTATAAGAGTTTATTTTTGAAATATTATTGTGGATAGCACTTCATTAAACATTAAAAAACAGAAAAGTTTGACGTGAAATCTCTTGCTACTTTTGGCTTATTTCACCTACCATTTTGGTCATAATTTTGGTCATAATTTTGGTCAGAAATTACAAGACGACATTAACAATATAATTTTGACCATATTGAACAGTAATTTAAAATTGTGGTGCTGCCAACATTAGACGGAAACTCTTCGTAGTAAGAGAATTTCAAAATTTTAACATAACATAACTCTTCAGTCTCTTCTTCATGTTCACAAAAAATATTTTCAATACTATCAGCACTGTCAGATTCCGACATGATTAAATTTGAAGTTTTAAAAATATAAAACTAAAACAAACCAATTACCTATATGTATGTTAACCTTTGCTCTAAACACACAGGAAAGTGATATATCTGAAAATTTCACACCTCACTTTTGTAGCCGATCAAAAAATTTGTTCTTGTTTAGATACCATGGCAACACTAAATTTGGAATGTGTCTGAAAATATTTTCTCCACGATTATTGCAGAAATTGTCAATTCCGAAATCATATCTTAGAAGCACTCAATACCTCATGTCAAAACGTTTTATAACAAGTCCCGTAGCTCAGCGGTAGTGTTGCTGCATATGAGTCTGTAGGTCGACGATTCAATCCACGATCACAACACATTTTTTTTTGTTCCAAATTTAAACACATTTATTGATGAAAATTTTGTTAAGTATTTTACATATCAATATCTCAGTGGTAGTATATAAATGTATATAAATAGTTCAGGTGAAACCATCGTTGGTTATTTCTTAGGAATTGTTGGGCGATTTTCATTTCTCGGTGTGAAATTTTCTTACCGAATCCACCGCGTGCTTGAATTAATTGCCGGAAATTTTTCGAGTACATGAATTTTCTTCACTAGGGAGATTATATTCTCTAAAAGTGGAGAATAGAAAGGAGATGCCAAAGTGGGGATATGTATGCGCACATGGACGACGCTCCGTTTTTCGTGCTCAAAAACTGGCGGCAATTACACGCGATGGACATTCAAGTATTTAACTCTTCAATGGATGGTCCTCACTTCTAGCGACCTAGAGACACTATCAACATATTAGAAAATTGGGATATGTCTAGCTTCTCAGGAAACGAATTTTGTTTAGAACGTTCCATTGTCTGCGAGAAATTATTTGCAGCCATAATTTGCCATAACGTCATTCAAAATAAATTACATTCTACGAAAAAAATAATAATCTCAACTTCTGAAAAATAAATTGAAATTCAACTAACACAAGAAATATCTAATATAATAAAGTTTAAAAAATAACACCTTGTTGTGCCAAACAATAGCCGAATCTGTGATAGATAGATAGATTTGGCGTAATGTAGGCACAAAGTTGGATAATTTTGCCCCTTAATTCATCAGGATTTGTTGCTCTCTGAAATGCATGTAGATACGCGGATTCTTTCAGATATTCCCAAAGAAAGAAATCATTTAAATCTGGGAGGCCACAATATCATTCCACATGTAGATATTAAGCGATCACGAAATGTGTTTTAAAGAAATTGTGTCACTGGTCGTGACTCGTGACATTGTGACTCGAACAACCATTCTGTTGAAACCAAATGTCCCCAAAATTAATAGGAAGTAGCTGCATTGTCGGACTAATTTGATTTCGACATGAAAAACACATTTTTCAGCTTATCGTACCATATAAAATTGACGGCATAGTAAAATATGTTATCTTTGAAGGATATAGCATTGAACCAGCTAAATTTTAGGTTGTATAAAATGACCACCCCCACAAGGGGTAAAAATCGGGTTTTGATTCGCGATTTCTGACCCCATGTACCACCCTTTTCTGACGGCATAGATGTATTATAATTTTTTAAGGAAAGGCAAAGTTAACTGAATCAACGCCGTCAAGTATTCGATTAACTGGGGAGGGGGGGTAAAATCGCCGATTTCAAAAAAAAATTCCGACTCCATGTACCGCTATTTTTTGACGGCACTGGGTTTTAGAGCATTCTTTTTTCATTGCCTCTTTGACCAGAATAGTGCCGTCATGTATAAAGTAATAAAAAAGTACCCCCTTTTTTACGACATTTCAACTCGCCTGTACACTTACCTGTACCGCGGAAAATTGACGGCATAGTGCCCAACGTTTGTTTCTCGACCAGTACTTCAACATTATATATGACTCGTGGTGTATAAAATCACCCCCTGAAAATGTTCCTGGGCTTGTGGTCTATTATTACATACTTTGAGAAATATCAAATAATTGATATGTGCCAAAATGGTTTTTATCCAGGAAGATCAACAGAGAATGCAATTTATAATCTTCTTCAATACATCCATAAACAGTTAGACCAGAAGAAACATGTGTTGATACTTTTATTTGACTGCTTGGATTTGAAATTTCTCGAAATTTAAGCTTCAGTCAGTAGGTGTTAGAGGAAAAATATCAAAATGGTTAATGTCCTACTTGAAGCATAGAAAGATTTTCATCTACGACCATTAAGAAAATAGTATATTTCCTACGACTTTCATGAACTACTAGACTGTCATTATAGGTAGGTATTAACTAAGATGTCTAAAAATCCTGGTGTGTCGACTCATACCTGGAAAACTGTGGGATAAAACGGGAGACAATTCGCCAGCTTGATTAACAGAAAACAAATGAATTCGTGGTCTGTTTCCCAAATATTCCGCATTTGCGTGTACCGCCACGGTCGGTTTTCTTGTTAGGGTAAATTTACAAGAACAGAAGTTTTCAAGTATTGCCGACGAATGAAATGAATAAAGAAACGTAATTATTGGAATTTACTGAAAAACTTCACCAATCAGTTTAATTTGTTACATTTTCGAGTCATTTATTCAATTTTTTACTGAAATGAAATTCACTACAATAATAACCACGCATTTCATTTAGAAATATTGAAATATTGAAAATTCACCATTAGAACCTGTCAATATTGTGCTAATAAGCGGGAATGACGGGATTCCGTGTGTGATATATTCGTGCCATGATTTTCATTAAAATGTTTTCTAATAATACAAGATACTATGTGATAATCTTCATAATATGGTGGTACTTACTATATTCACTTTCGATACTGGATATAAATGAATTATTTTGTTCGTCTCTCTGGATTGCCCACAAATGATACAAAAACGGAAGGAAGGGACATGATCAAATTATTATTGTACAAACCATACAAACTTCACAGGAAACGATTAGATAGTAACAAATTTCATTTTATCAGACATGTTTTGCCTGCACTCTAGCTTCTTCACTGTCTGATTAAATAAAGTTTGTGGAGGATCGAATCGTTTTCAGTTTAGTTTGTACAATTACTATGGATCTTCATCAAGTAAATGAGTCAATCAGAATAATTAAATTATTATTGAATGAATGTCTAAGGAAATATACAGCAAAATTAAGAAACACATTAATAATAGTAATCAATACAAGGAAATTGCACTATGAAATTTAGATTCTGTCACCATCATTCACTTTTGGATTCTATTTAAAGTTTGTTGAAATTCCATAAAATTGACAACAGTCACCATATCCGTGGAATATTGACAAGACTAAAATTCTATATAAGGGCGCCATCTCTGGAACCGACCAAAGAAGCAGACCACTATTTCATTTGTTTATTTGTCTTCTGAAAAATCAAAACAAAATCGAATCACTCGACACACCATGGTTTTTATACATCTTAGTATTAACGAATTTTATGAACATAAATAATATCGAATCAAGTTTGTTTACGTCTGTCTAATAATTTGACATTTCACATCAGTAGATAATTACAAAATTCGATTGAAAAAATTAACTTATTAAAAATGATTAGCGATAGTGAGGATGATTTAACATTGACACCGTCAAATATTACCGAAATGGCTAAGCTCACCTCATTAAATTCATTACCAGAATTGTCAAAGGAGAAATATGAATCTGCTTTCAAATCTTTTATGGATTGGCACTCTGAGCAGCACACATCATCTTTCTCCGATAGCGTACTTTTGGTATATTCTTCCGATATATCGAAGAAATTCAAATCCTCCACCCTTTGTAGCCAATATTCGATGTTAAAAATGATGCTAAAAGTATCAATCAAGATTTGGACATATCCGATTATAAAAAGCTGAAAGCATTTCCCAAGAAAAAGTCCGACGGGTATCCAAAACATTTTCTACAGATAAAATTAATAAATTTATATCAGAAGCTCCTGATAATGCCTATCTTCTGATAAAGGTATGATTTTTTTTTCATAAAACCAGAATAATTTCAATAAAAAGATTGATTACAATAGGAATCTATATTTTTGAATAGTTGACAGATACTTTCTATATAGTAGTTAATTTGAACAAATTATTGTGTGCTCTAGTGTTGATTCAGATGAAAAATGGACTTTGGATGGTGGGAGCGAGGGTTCAAATCCACGCAGCCACATTTTTTTTCATTTTTTGAAATCGATTAGTGTTTGATTTTTATAATAATTTTCACGCCGTAGGTAGGTACGTGAACAAAAAGAAAAAAATAGATGTTTGATTCAACGGGTGAAGAAAGAAAAAATCATCTAAACCATGTAAAAATGACGTCAGGAGAGTTTATGATAAAAAGGATAATTAAAAATATTACAGATTTGTTAATGATTCAGATGGTCGTAGAAAAAGTATAATGTACAATGAGCATGAAATGACCCATTTTCCACTCGTAGGTATATGAAATTTTGTAGTACGAGCGTAGCGAGTACTCGCTACGCTCGTCTATAAAATTTCATATACCTACTCGTGGGAAATGTATGTCATTTCATACTCATTGTACAATATACTATTATCAGAATGAATGGCACCGAAACGAAAACATACGATATGAATCTAGGAGTTCCGCAAGGATCAATACTGGGGCCACTGCTGTTTCTCATATTTATCTGATCTTCCAAATTTCATGAATACTGACTGCCTAGTGATGTATGCAGATGATATTTCACTAGCAGCATATGGTGATAGTCCCCAAATATTACAAGAGAGGTTGAATGATCTAGCAAGCAAAATCGCCGAATGGTTACAAAAAATGGAATGATACTCAATACTTCAAAAACCGTTCTTCTACATGTAAACACAAGTAAAGAATCACGCGATCAAATTAACATAATTATAGGTACAGTTTCGTTACAACCTCTTTCCTCTGCACGATTTCTTGGAACTTATCTGGATTCAGATATGTCTTTCAAAACTGCTGTAGAGAATGTCAGCAAGAAAGTAAACTCAAGTTACTATGCCATACTCCAACTAAAAACGATATTCACTGAAGAACAACTCCTCAATGTATATTATGCGCTCGTATGCTCTCGAATTTGCTATGACATCATCGTATGGGGAAATACGTCACTGGCTCGCAGAGTATTGATATTACAAAAACGTGTTATCAGACTCATATTCGGTATCAAACGTACAGACTCATGTAAACCTTACTTTAGAGATAATATCATCTTAACGGTCCCCAGTATTTGCTTATAACGGAAAATATAGATTCACTTACGCATAACTTTGATAGTCATGATTATAGTACTAAACATGGCAGTTTGCTACAAACTCCTCACCACAGAACTTCCTTATATGAAAAAAAGTCCTCAATACAGTGGTATAAAGATTTTTAACATTCTTCCGGAAACAATAAAAATCGAAAGAAATGAAATACGTTTCAATAAACAATTAAAAGTTACTTGATTGAGAAATTGTATATATAGCATAAATGAGTATTTGATTCCTTAACTATAATTGCAGTGACTGTTAAATTTTAACATAGTGTGTCTGAAATTCTAAATGTAAACATTACTTAAAATAACTGTTATGTATTAGGTGTCTGTATATATTTTTCTGGACTTATTTTCGGTTTATGTATATACAGTGTGTCCCACTTTGAGCAGCCACACCCTCATATTTCGTTGAGCATGAAATAATTCTAAATTTTCTTTGACTCAAGTTGTAGTACTCGGAAATACCTACCTTTATGTTTACGGAACCTTTGTATATCCATTTTCCACGGTTAACTACGACCAAATGAAAAGTGAAAAATTGGGAAAAACATACTAGGCATTTTTTTATCTCAAAAATAACACCAGATTCTGTTTCAGAACACCTTAAAACCCCCAAATCTCAATGCTTGAATCATTTGAATATACAGGGTATCATCTGTAGCTGGTAGCATTATCAACTCTAATCCATAAATAATGCTTGGAAAATTTCCAAAATGTCTTCTCTTGTCACAGAATTCCCAAAAATATTTAATTAATACTTTGAAAAATAGCCAAATATCACTTTTCCAAGGCTAACTCTGATCAGAATGAATGATACCCTGTATATTAAAATAATAATAATAATAATGACAATAGATTTTATTGACAGAACTGAATTTACCGATACAATAACATATTATTTATTCTTACATTTCTATCAAAAGGCAGAATTCATGTTCTGATCTTGTCACGTGAGTAACGCAATCATACCATGCTCTTCATGATTCAAGCATTGAGATTTGGGGGTTTTAAGATGTTCTGAAACAGAATCTGGTTTTATTTTTGCGATATAAAAATGCCTAGTACGTTTTTCCCAATTTCTCACTTTTCATTTGGTCGTAGTTAGCCGTGGAAAATTGATATACAAAGGTTACGTAATAAATGTAGGTATTTCCGAGTACTACAACTTGAGTCAAAGAAAATTTCGAATTATTTCATGCTCAACGAAATATGAGGGTGTGGCTGCTCAAAGTGGGACACACTGTATATATATATATATATATATATATATGTATTCAATTATTAGTGTATAGATGTTCTATATTCATATTTTGACATGTGCAACACTATGTAATTTGGTCTTACTGGAATAGATATTATTATTATTATTATTATTATTAAGGAGGTCGACTTATTATTTCACCTCGTTTTTGCTGGAGTAAATTAGGTGATTATTGTGTAATTGATTAAGACACATGTTAATGATAAAATTTATGAAAGAAGATATTATGTTATTAACTTATGGATTATTGATTATGTTCCATCAGGTTTGTTGGATAAAGGTTGCTCGATGCATTTAGATCTTATTTTAATCTCTTAAGATACTTCATTTTGATAAATTTTTCATGTACCAAATCGTTTAAAGTTTTTTAACGGAAGTTTGTTTGAAACATAATAGTGTGAAGTATTGAATTAGTCGAAATTTTTCCTTACCATGTTGCCATCGGAAAAAAATTATTAATAGAAATTTAAAAATAGCACATACATTTTGAGCAAAAACGGTGAAGTTGAATTATTCTCAAAACTTTAAGACTGAAATTAATGATTTGAAGATATCCATAGCACTCGTGTGAAGTGAAAAATTAATTCGATTACCAAAAGTGATATTGTATATGGTATGTCATATGGAGACAAAATAGTGTCTTCATATACCAAGGCCTTCGACGCTGTTAGTCATACATTATTATTAAAATCTTTGGCAGATGTGGGTATCAGAGTCGTTGGGCTACAGTTATTGGAAACGTACCTCCCAAAAAGATATCAATTTATACAAATTACTGGTACTAGAAACGAGTAAAGAGAAGTTACCTATGGTGAACCACAAGGATCCGTGCAGGGACCTATCATTTTCAACATTTATTTGAAGGATGTTTTCTCAGTTCCTACGGCCGGTGAAATCATAGCATACGCTGATGATACTTGCATTCAGGCCCGAACTGAGACCATTTGAGGCCCTCGGCTAAGGCCTGTAAAGGGGCCCTCTACTAGGGGTTCTGGGGGTATGGGATACCCCTCAGCAAACGGGGGTCAGGGGGTTTTTGAAAATTAGGTGCTTGAAAACAATGAAAACGCGTTTTTACTCTATTTTGGCACTTATGAATGAAAAAAAAATTCAGCTAAGTTTAATATTATGATTTTCCACTTTTGTTGATTTTATTATTCATTAAAATAAGTAATTCACAATATTTTTAGGATACCACAACACTACAAAACACATGCTGTAGAACTGCCAATAATTACAACGGAGTTCGAAATGAAGTGCAGTATTTTATTCATACTGAAGTATTAATGAATTATGTCAAAATTATTTATGTAATGAAAATAATGACAAACGGATTTAAGGGATTAGAAAAATAATACTAGCATTTAAAAAAAAATCCTGTGTCTTTAACTGTGTACAATGTTGTTATACAAGAATAGGAGGCGCTTAACTTAACTGATATGATTCGACATTTTACTCCCCTAGCCCTAAAGTAATATCTTCTTTGTGAGCAACTTCATTGTTAAAGCTGCTTTATCTATTATTTTATTTTTGTCCAAATCTTAAAATAAATCCCTCTCAACATTAATAAAAAGAAGACTGGACATTAGGTCCTGGCCTAAAGACGACCAAAGTCGATATTTGACTATTTTAAGTTTAGAAAAAATTCGTTCACATGTGACTTGGGTACAAAGTATGGTAAGAATAAATTTATATGCAATATACAGGTTGGTAAACAGTCCAGATTAAGTAAGTTCAAACAGAACAGAAAAAGCACGTCATGTCAAACACTGGAAACATTGTCTATTTTCACTTTCGGAGCAGTAGAGTCAGCATTTTTTTCCGCTTCTTCGGTTGGCTTCAAATCGCCTTCTTCGTCACTGCATCTGTCCCCGTAGTTCTCAGTGGACTCTGCCGCTATGAAGCTGCTGTATTGTTGTGCAAACTGTCACAGCTTTTTCAACAACCGACCTCTCTCAATTTTACACAGTTTAAAAACACTGTGCAGGGCTTCTGTGGGAAATGTTTCGAGTTTCAAGATAGAGTCAAACTTTTTGGGGTCCAACTAAGAGTAATCGTGTAAAACGTCTTTAAACTGTTGTCCCATCGGGGCCGCCTCGAGCCAAGGGCCCTCCGCGATCGCGGACCTGCGGTCCTGGCCAGTCCGGGCCTGCATGCATTTTCTACGAAGAAGAAAATTGTAGAAAAGTCAAAATACTGAGAGAAAAAGATCTTGCTATTATTCAAAAACGATTTATAGCATATTAAATACCATAAACTTCACAAAAACATCGTCTCTTCCCACATATTTTGACAGTAGATCAACAAAAGAACTCTATGGAACTCTATGGAACTCTGAGAACTCTATGGAATGCAAAATAAATGTAAATGAGATTACTGAATTTAAATTCCTGGGAATAGTCTAGGAATCAAACTTGAGATGGGATAAAAACGTCAAACGTAAAAAAGCTAGATTTTTAAGACAGAAATGTAAAGTTTTACTAGATATTCTCAATTCCAAGAACATACGATTTATATCTCACTCACCCATCCACATTTAATGTATGTTATAGTAGCATGGTGAGCGTTGACAAATCTTCAAATATTCAAATATTCAAAAAGAGATCATCAAACATAGGTATAGAAAAAAATGTATAAATGCATGGGACAATCTACTCTAGAATAGCTCTATAATGGACATACGGCAGCTATATTATTATTTCCCAAATATCTACCAACATAAAAATAAAAATCGACATAAAAATAACGAACACAAGAACATACAACACAAGAAATAAAAATAAAACGTACTTACTGAAAAAGACAAATAAAGCGGCTGGCCAAAACTGATACACTTATCAAGTCCCTAAACTGTATAACACACTACCAGATTATATAAAAATAAAAATAAATCAGAAAACTCCAAATATCACCAAAAAAGTTTCATTTATAGAAAGCTCTAGAGAAATGATTCATGAAATGATGGAAAAAATATAAACAGCCCTAGTTACTTCTACTTATTCTATATTATTAAGAGGCCATGAGCGCGATCATATTAGGGACGGTTTTTTTGGTAAAAGAGCCGATAACTCAAAAACGGTTCACCGTATCGATTTCAAACAAAGACAGGCTTCTAGAGGACGTTCGATTCTATGTACCTACGTCTGCGGCAGCACCTCACGATGCTTTTTACAGATTATCGAGGAAGCTGCAATGGTATTTCTCTTCCATTAAAACTTGAAGCAATCTTCATCCAATCGAAACAAATTTGGTATCAGAGGAAAGTTAAAACGTTGATCTATGTACGTGCTGTAATGTTTTTTTGAAATTATTTGTTCATCTACCCAAAAACTTGCTTCAAAGTAACTGCATTTTTGGGACATTTTTGAGATTTTTTTTGTGAAAAAGTGGATTGAAATTTCAATTTCCATTACAGCACGTACCTAGAATTGAATGTCCTCTAGAATCCTGTCCTTGTTGGGAATCGATACGACGAACCGTTTTCGAGTTATCAATTGACTCTTTTACCCTTAAAAGCGCCACAAATATAATTGCGCTCATGGCCTCTTAATGAGCTTTTTTAAATGCGCTTCAATAAAAGCTCACCTTTTAATGTTTATGGAATTTACTCCATTCGTTCCAATGTAAAAGACCCTTTTATTTTAATTCACTTTACTTATTTTACTTGTCGATTTCAATAATTAATATAGCTTATATAATTATTATTATTGTTGATGTTGTTTTATCTCATATTTATTCATTTATTGCGTCACGTACAGGTTTAACCTTTAGTGACTTTATTCAGTTTATTTACTTTAGCTAGGTATCAATAATTCTCATCTATGTGACACATATTTGGTAAATAAACTTCTTATTATTATTATAATACCGGGTGTTTCATTAGAAAATCGAAAGTTCATGTCACTTCTGGTGAAACCGGAAGTTGCATTAAGCTGAGTTACTTGTCAAAAATGCAGTTTTATGTCTAGTAGAGATACTCCAGATTTCATTACATCATTTTCAAAAACAAAAAAGTTATCAAGTTTACGCGTACACCCGGAATGGGTTATCTAGGTATATAAATGATGTTCGTTGGTAAGCGCATCACTTAAGAATGGCTAGTTTGGTTTTTAAGGAAAGAAAAATTGGAAAAGTTGCTCGAAAAATTGGAAAATTCTGGAAAGACACAGTGCTCACAATAACGATTGATAGGCATAATTCTTTTTTTTTGTTCGTTATGGTCTTGGAAAAGTTTTGAGGAAAAGAAATCGGGATAAGAAAAGTCGAAAAATTTGGACAAACTGCAAAAATCGGGCTTCCTCAGAGATACGAATAATAAAAAATTATTTGCAATCATAAAATTATCACAAAATCTAACCTTACCGAACCTTACTCTAAATAAACCAAAAAAAAATCCACACTGAAATATTTTTTTTTGAAAATATGAAAAAAATTCATTGGAACTTTTAGTAAACCTGTTCTGTTCGAAAACAATAAGATTGTAAATACACAATTTTTTTCCGTATCTCATTCCGTTTTCGGCTTTTTGTTGTTCTTAGAAAATGATAAACATTTTCTTCCTTTTCCTTAATTTTTCGTTTCTTTCAAATATTTCCCGGGCTATCGATATAACGACAAAAAATCATTTCGAACGTCGATCAAAAAAGGTATCTTATGAAATTTGTAAATCTGTCGCTGTACCTATTTAGGTATTTGGTGGTTTAATAAAAAAGTTCCATATTCCGTTTATTTTTCAAGATATCAAGAAAATGTTTCGTAACTTTTTGTAGACCTTTTTGAGGACGAGGAAACTGTTCGCTTACATTCATTCGATATCTCGTTTCATTTTCGAGTTTTTGGTGTTTACAAAAAATGCAAAATTCCACATCTCAATTTTTTTTTCAAGATAGGCAAAAATTTTGTAAGTTCTCTTTATAGATCTCTTTGAGGACGTTTCGTTTTTGGTGTTTTTAGGAAAAAAAATGCATTTTCGCTATTTTGTAAATTTTATAGTTTTTTTTTTCAATTTTTCCAACATTTGTTCACTGTGGCTAGTAAAGGCGTATACGAAGCAATTTTAACATTTTCATTTATTTTTTGTACGGTCAGTATCTCGATTTTCCATTTTTTGAAGTAGTTTCTGAACTATTGATTTTACGGAAAAATTTAAATCTGTAGATTGTCTGTAGACGGCCAAGAAATATATCATGAAAAACTGTAAAAATAACAAACCGTTTTCGAGATATTTCGTATTTTCCAAAATGCAAATTATGATTTTCTGTTTTCCCGATCATTTTCGAGTGAAATAGTTCCTGTGGGTTTGTTCTTCTATTCAAGCTCTAACCGTCGCATTTTTCAAAATTCAGTTTAAATCACCGGTTCGGCGTAATTTGATTTTTTTTAAATCGACATTTTTCGGAAAATCGCCGAAAAAATATAAAAATTTCTTAGTTTATGATAATGTTGATTGCGATTTAAAAAAAAAATAGTTTGTGTACCTCTTCAATGTTCGTTAGCCTCGGCTTAGCGCCTCGGCTAACAATTTACATTGCTTTTACTACTAGATATGGTCTCCATTTTATAGCTGCTATAAGGAAGAGGTCGAGAAAGTATAAAATTTTTTTTAAAGATATTTGTATTACAAAAAATATGGCGAATACCATACAATATTCCTTACGTAACATTATTGACAGAATTTCAATTCATAAAATTGGAAGAAAGAAGAGAAACATCATCGGCCATCTTCATCCATAATCTGATACCCGGAACAGTAATGTGTCCTTCAATATTGAAAAAATTATATAAACCAACCCCACAATATAACAATAAAAATATTCCGCTTCTCGCAAAACCAAGACCGAAGACCAATCTGGGTGTGAACGTGCCAGTCCATAGAATTTGCCTGATAATAAATAAACCAGAATATGATATTTTCAATGAAACACTTGGTAGGTACAAGTCAATACTAATTTCGCACTACCATAAGTTGTATAAAAAAGTAGGTATTATTGATAAGTAATTGATAAGTAAATAAGGAATTTCATAAATCAACTTATTATTGTTGCTATTATTATTGTTATTATTTCTTAAGCTTAGTTATATGTTATGAACCATCAAGGCGATGTCTACAATTTAAGGAAACTATATAATGTCTGTAGTCGATCACTGGAATTATAATTCTGTAGATTACACAATAAATTAAATAAATAAATAAATAAAAAAGATATAAAATTGTTAAAATTGTTGTTAACATTATTTTTATCCGTTAACCAGCTGTCGTTCCCTTACGAACGGCAGCCCTCAAACTTGTGCGAGCCAAGGATTAACGAGGTCTTACCTTTTTACGTGCGATTCCTAGCACTTTCTCGGGCTATCAGAAAACATTCTGCAGTCGCCGTGGTTTGAACCATCGCCGACTGGCATCCAAAGTGATTAAACCATGTCGCTTTAACCTCTCGGCTACCTGGCCAATGCACTATTTCAATCTTCACAATAAAAATTGGACTTTTTCTTTTGATAAAGGGTACTTTCATTTTTATATTAAAAATCCAAAGTATAGGAAGAAATCATGTACACAACTCAAATGTAAATCCACTTTTTTGCTTTTTGCACTTGCGAGGTTTCATAACTCGCCAATCGATCGTTATGAAAACATCTCGGGCATGCAAAATGGAGTCGCAATTTTTGCAAAGGCAAAAAGGACAAAAGGTTTATTGGACATCAAATTTACAATATAAAAATGTATAACACAAGTACGACATAGAAATAGATAAAAGTATAAAAACACACAGTAAAAGTATCACTTTGGGACCGGGGGGAAAGGAGGGAATTATGCTGGGTTTTGGAGTGGGGCATATACCTGCCCTGCTGAGGCCTTCAGCTGGCTGGGGACACCGTAATGGTTCCTGCATTGCAGGCCTACGATGTTGGGTAGGTTTTCCTCCAGTGTGACCATATGTGGCAGGTTCCTGCCATTTTGGCAGGATTTGCCTCTTATTTTAGCCTTTGGCATGATCAGTTGACGTTTTATAAAACTTGGCAGTTTTTGGCAGTATTGGGTTATTGAAAATAAATTTCATTATGGCAACACAAAATGCCGGAAATGGCAACCATGGACACGTCGCGAGCATGTATGCATGTGGAATGTGGGCTTGGCGGCTTGAGGACCTTGGGGTCAGGGTCGGGGATTCCCCTTCCTCCTACTTCTCGTGTTATCGTGTTATGTTTGTATCGCATTCGATCAACAACTTTAATACTTTGTTAAACAAAGTTTGTTTATAAGGTTGATAATCATAAAACAACGAGTAGGGGATTCCCTCGTACTTCTCCTGTTCTGTTTGTTTTTTGTTTGGCATTCAATTAACAACTTTTGTGTATAAGGTTGATAATCATAAAACAACCAAACTATTCATAAACACGAGTTTATACTTTATGGTTAGAATCTGGTGGTAGTAGTAATTCGAATTCTCTTCTAAGTGTTGACAATTTTTGGGGTGCTGTCGGCAAAATGCGTGATTGTAATAGACAATTTAAATGTGCAAATATTGCAAATTTCGCAAAGGGACTGCTATGCTTACCAATGTCCAACGCTGCATGCGAAAGAATATTTTCTAAAATTAATTTAATAAAGACTAAAACACGAAACAGATTATTAACAAACATGTAGAGTCTATCTTGCATGTGAAACAAGGTATTGGTGAGCATGGCGATTGCACTGCATTCATACCAACACAAGGCATGTTGAATAGAATGAATAAGTCCATGTACAAAGATGCGGAAAATGAAGAAAACGCTTCTAATTGCAATATTTGATTTTATTTTAATAAAAATATAGCGTATATATGTATGTGTATTTTTACTTTTGTTGGTTTATAAAAACGGTAAATAAAGTTGACAACATTTAGGCATTTTTCACTACAGACGTTGGCAGGATTTGGCAGGTTTTTAACCAAAGTAAGGCAGGATCTGTAATTTAGAGATGGTCACACTGTTTTCCTCTGTTGTAAGTGTTAAGTCTGACTTAGTTTGGAGCTTCCCCGTCCCCTTCAAGATTATGAGAAAGACATCAGACTATTGAATTTCATTATCGGGGGGAGTTTCAGTGGGTGGCTTCCCGGAAAAAAGGTAGAAAAACTGGGTTAAAATATATATATATATATATATATATATATATATATATGTACATCACTAAGTTCATGGGTTGAACCGCGTTGAGAGTTTATAACTCGACGTTTCGGCTCCTGCTTTGGAGCCATTTTCAAGAGTGTGACTGCGAGGCCTCTATCTGCCTACTCCTCGAGTCGTGGTCTTGAGAGATATCAAGGTCTCAACCTGCCTACTCCTTGATCTCAAAAGACGATCCGATGTTGGTTGCACTGTAGTATTTATAGGTGGTTGGCTACCTGGAGGTGGGCGGGTCTTACGGGTTTTCTCGTTTGTCTTGTCTGCTGGTGCCTGCTGTGTAGTTGGAGTTAATGGGATAATAATTGATTGCGGATAAGTTTCACGTGGCCTGGTAATTACGGTTGGAAGAAGGGGCTTCCAAATGGGGTTCAATTTACGGCTATCATTTTTAGTGTTCAGGCAATCCGGCCTGAAATTATTGAAATTTGGACAGGACAACGTCTGTAGGGTCAGATAGTTGTGTATAATTACTATACAGTGTGTTGACGAAGTGTCGGTCACGTCGATTTTGTATTTCAGGATACCACTTTTATTTCTACAAAATATTGATTTCTTCGCCCACCACCTACAAGATATCACGTCATATTTTTTTAAAATTCAATTGTTATATGATCATGTCAAAAAGTGAGAGCCCATATTTTTCAACAACAAATGCTCTTTACTCTTTGGGTTGATTGACAATATCCAAGACGTCTGATAAATTTTTGGGCTACGTTTCACAACATATCTGGTGTACTTCGTTGAATTTCAGTTAGAATTATCTCTTTAAGGCCTTCCAAATTGGCAGGTCAGTTTAAGTAAACTTTACTTTTCAAGCAACCCTAGAGAAGAAAGTCCATGGGAGTTAAATCTGGAGACCTAGCAGGCCATTAAATCTGAAAATCTTTAATCACTTGAGCATGTGGATCTGCTTCATACTGATGGATCGAAATACTAGAAACTATTCGACCATGTTGATTAATAACGACAATTTTCCGTATTCACGGTACCGTATATGATTTTAAATTCGAAGCCACCATTTTGAATACATTTCTTGCATGATATCCCAAAACTTCAAATACGTCCATCGAATTAGTCTTCATTAGGTTCCTGTATAAGTTTAACTTTATGTGGATATAATTTAGCCTTTCTGCACTGCATCAAGACAGGTCTCATCCTTATCAGATAAAGTTGTAATTGAACAATAAGGATTTTCTTCAATTCCAAGTAATACATTCAATTGAGTGTCATCGGCTCAGGCAGGTCTGCTACTCTTAGGATTATCCTTAACATTGCCAATCTCATTAAATTTACGTAATATTTTGCTTACCGTCGATTTGCATACTTATTGGTTCTCGATCAGGATATTTTTCATTAAGATGTCGCATAGTTATGTCATACTTCTTTTGCGATCGCCGTTACCTGTAAGATCATCAAAACTTGTATTCGCTGTTTTTCAGACAGCACCATCGTAATTGAACAAAAATTTTTAGGATAATAGACCGGGATCCCACGCCTATTTTCAAAAATGATTAATAACAGGCTGAATCTTCCTGAGTAGCTTCATTTTGCCAAGACGCCCAACTTTTTCCTCTGCGAAAATTCTCCATAGTGGTAGCTAATAAAATGCGCAGGCGTCAAACATGTCGATTTGGTGAGTGCAAAAAATTCCTTAATAACAGTTAGTTTTTCAGTTGTTGAACCTCGGGATAATTCGATGAAGTACTCGAAATAACTTTTGTACTACAAAATGGATGGGACTGAAGAGTCCCCCACTCCCAATATGTACCAATGACGTGGATTTTTTACCGTTGCTTGGTTATTTTTTTTTTAAATAATAACTGTAGGACAATGATAACACAAGAAAGGTTAATGTATTCTTCACCTAAATAATACAGTGTCCTACAAATAAACGGGTATGTATCACTAGCCCTACAAAAATTATTCAAAATAACGAATTATTTTGAAATTATGGTTTAGCTAATTTAATATACTTTCATTCGTGAAGTAATGCTTCTTTCAATGTATAATTGTTAGTTCGATTCAAAAATATCATAATTTACGTGAAAAGTTTATGAAATAAGTGGGAAATTTTGTTAGCTTTCAAAATTTTTATAAACATATTGAAAACAACAATAACAAAGTAAAAACATTGAAATAATCAATCTGCCCTCCGGGGCTGCTTAAATGATGTCGCATGCGCTTCAACAGCTGCAGGGAAACCCGGAAAAACCTGCAAAACCAGATGTCGTCTGAAGAGCTGAAATTTATAATTGAAAACTTTCAGAGAGGTCAGACGGATTGTGAATTTCTGCTCTATCAGTGAATAAATCTGTTTACTCAATAAGTGATTCAACACTTGTTTTGAGGAAAAAATTGTAAACATTAACATGATGAATAAATAAATAAATATTGTGCATGATGAAATTTAGAGGTATGGTAAAACAGGATGTATGGTATCTCCAGAGGCCTCAAAAAGTCCAGTTCGAAAGAGATATTATATTTTACGGGGGTCAAGTGGCCAAGTAGTTAAAATACCGATCTTCTATCCACTCTGGTCGCCGGTCGTGGGTTCGAAGCCTAGCGACTGCTTATATTTATCTGATGGCCCGAGAAAGTGGAATAGCACGTTAAAAGTAAGAATTCGTTAATCCTTGGCTCTCACAAGTTTCGTCTTTTGAGAGCTGCCGTTCGTAAGGGGACGACATCTGGTTAACGGAAAAAACAATTTTAAATAATGAGGAAGTGAAGGGAAAGGAGTGGGAGAGCTATTCAAGGAGGTATCACGCAAGAATAGATTTCTGATCGATCTGTGAACTGAACAACGGAATGAGGATGGCAGGATCAAGAAAATATCTTAACAAAAATGAGGATAAATGTGCCTAATTACAAATTATTTTGATCATTTCTCATTTCAGAAGGTATGATCGAAATATCTGTAGGCTAGTTAAGCCCGTGGTACGGTCGAATAGATTGGGTTTGTTTCATCATGAGCCAAGAGCTTCAGATTTGGGTAAAACTCACAGTTAGCCATACAATTTTTGCGCTCACCAAATCAACATGACTTTCACCTACGCAGTTCACTATCTACTAATATCAAGAATTTTCGTGGAATTGACAATTTCGGAGCGTAGGACTGGGAACACCTACCATTCAATTTGTAGGACAATGGTAGTAATTGTAGGAATGGTCATTCAATTATACAAATATTAACCAAGCAACGGTTAAAAAATCCGCTGGTTATTAATGAATTTTTATGACCACGTCATTGGTACATGTTGGGAGTGGGGGACTCTTCAGTCCTACCATTTTGTAGGACAAATGTTATTTCGAGTACTTCATCGAATTATCTCGAGGTTCAACTGGAATACTAACTGTTATTATCTAAAATGGGATCTACATATAGATTATATATTGCGGAAATTGCGATTTGTATTGTACAAATACCGGCAACTCAAAGATATCCTAGATCTGAAGCAAAAAAAAATCATCTATCACAGCCTAGTAGAGAGTCACATTACATATGGTATCTTGGGATGGGGAGGGGTGGCAAAAACGTTCCTTCATCCTCTCGAAATCATCCAAAAGCGGTTCTTGAAATTAATGTTGAATAAGGAATGGAGATATCCAAGCGATCTGCTGTACCAAGAATCGCAAATCCATGACGTTAGACAGTTATTCTATAAAAATGTGAATATTCGTCAACACCAGAATAAAAACATGTTAATCGTTCTCACCCATGACTATAATACTAGGAAAAAAAACAATTTTTAAAGCCAATTGTATCTAAAACAATAGGGCAAAAGAGTTATAACCATCTAGGCCCTAAACTCTTCAATACTCTACCTCCCACTATTCAAGCCGAAAATTCTACCAGAATATTAAAAAAAAAGTGATTGAGTATATAAAATCTGTCACAAGATCGGATATACATGAATTGATAGACTGAAATATAATTCAAATTGCCCTTAAAATCAGTGCGGTGCAATAGTATTGTACTTCTATGTATATTTCTAAGTGGTCTAGTATCTAATTCAAAACTATTTTAACATTATAATATTTTACAGTTTGAAATTTCATAATTAAATTTTATCTCAAATTCTTTACAATTTTTTTTTTACAATTTTTACTAAATAAAGACACCAAAGTGTATGAGATTTTATATTTGTAATATTCGTTTCGTGTATTTGTTATTTAATATACCTAGCTAGTTTTAAACTTAGACTTTACAATGTATTTGCCATCCTCACAAACAGGTGTGAGCCTCTGTGAGTTTTATTGTTATATTGAACATATCCGTTTTATTCCGTTTGAGTATGTGTATATATTTAATCTGTCTTGATATTTGTATATATAATTTAATATTTTAAAATTAGTATTGAAAGTGTATTCACTATCCTCACAAACAGGTGTAAGCCTCTGTGAGTTTCTGTTGTTTATTTTGAACATATGTCCACTTTATTTTATTTGATGTATTTACTTTCTACAAAATAAACTTCTATTCTATTCTATTCTATTCTATTCTATTCTATTCTATTCTATTCTATTCTATTCTATTCTATTCTATTCTATTCTATTCTATTCTATTCTATTCTATTCTATTCTATTCTATTCTATTCTATTCTATTCTATTCTATTCTATTCTATTCTATTCTATTCTATTCTATTCTATTCTATTCTATTCTATTCTATTCTATTAATGAATTTTTTGCACTAACTAAATCGAAATGATTGATGCCTGCGCATTTTATCAGCTACTCTATCGAGAATTTTCGTAGAGGAAAAAGTTGGGCGTCTCGGCAAAATGAAGCTACCCAGGATGATTCAGCCTGTTATTAATGAATTTTTTTTTACCATGGAATTGACAATTTCGGAGCGTAGGACTGGGAACACCTACCATTCAATTTGTAGGACAATGTGACCATTCAATTATACAAATATTAACCAAGCAACGGTTAAAAATCCGCTGGTTAAAAATGAATTTTTATGACCACGTCATTGGTACATGTTGGGAGTGGGGGACTCTTCATTCCTACCATCAATTTTGTAAGACAAAAGTTATTTCGAGTACTTCATCGAATTATCTCGAGGTTCAACTGAAAAACTAACTGTTATTAATGAATTTTTAGCTCTCACCAAATCGACATGTTTGACGCCTGCGCATTTTATTAGCTACCACTATCGAGTATTTTCGTAGAGGAAAAAGTGGACCGTTTCGGCAAAATGAAGCTACTCAGGAAGATTCAGCCTGTCATTAATCATTTTTGAAAATAGGCGTGGGATCCCGGTCTATAATATTTCACAGAAAGGATTTATTAAAGACATACATCGATTTCAATTGCAAAATAAATAATGAAAAAAATGTAAGGACATATGAACATTGGTTTCCTTTATACTCAGTATATGGTAACTTGAAGTATTATACAGTGCGACGCTAAATTATGGAACAAATTCATTATTTCTGAATATAAAGATATATAGGAAAAATCCTCGGACAGGTCGATTTTCTTTTCCGATGGGCCAATTTTTGAACCTCACCCAAAATATATAGGGTTATCCGCATTTGAGGAAAAGCGACTTTGGTGATATTTTTAAATATACCCAATGAGTGCGACAGATACTTTTAACCTTCTGAATCGTGTGTCTCGCAGTCATACTCATTAGACATACGAGGAAGTTTTTTGGCCATATCTTCGCAGCCGTTTGACATAATCCCATCAAACTTGGTATCACTGGATTTGTAATGACGATCCCTAACCAAATATGGAAAAATATACTGGGTGTCCAATTTATAACCCTATATATTTTGGGCGGGGTTCAAAAATTGGCCCATCGGAAAAGAAAATCGACCTGTCCGAGGATTTTTCTGAAATTCAGAAATAATGAATTTGTTCCATAATTTTGACGCGCACTGTATATGAAGTATGTGGTTTAGTAAAACTTCAATTTTTGATATAAAATGTACCCTTTCGATAAAAAATATAATGATGACGGCATATCTTTCAAGGTCGTGCGCATCGTCCATAGATATACTACTCTATGGACGATGGTCGTGCGGGAGAAAAATCCATTTATCTTCAAGTAAAAAACAAAAATGCAAAATCTCGTGAGATAATGGAGCGCTGTCACAGTTTATGAACAGATAATATAGTAATAATATGAAATGGAGTATAACGACTATACATGGCATCTACATTGAAAACTATTTTATAATAATGATAAAGTAAAGAAAGGTTGATTTCAGTTTATTTTTGGAAAAATGGTACATTGTTTCAGAGATGTGCTGCGGAAGATTGCTGCTGAGTTTTGTCTCTAGAAACGAGAGCTATATTTTAACGATAAACCTAAGCGATGGTATGGACAGGTATGTATGAATCCGAGACACTTTGTGAATATTTCTACCTACTACTAAACCTAGTGAAAAATATAAGCCTATCCAACTAGGAATCACTGAAGGCAGAACCTAGTCCCAGTGTAAACCTGGTATTTCGCTTGTCAGTCTTTAACCAACCAACCAAGATACTGAACATGACATACCTATATGGTTCCTTTTAAAAAAATGACGATGACGTCACGTCTTCAACAATGACATATCAAAAAAAGATTTGGATTCGCAAGAAGGTGCAGAGTGAAATACCCTTCAACTTTCTTCCAAACTTTTTATCAATAACACTCATTAACTGAGAAAAATGGGTGGTTCCATACATTTGACTAACTTTGTATTCCTTCTGGGAAAAAGTTATAGATTCATCAGTTTCCCCTATTATAGAAGTTAAACATATCCTTCATTCTTCCAATTAAGAACGCTAATGGTTTAACTTTTGATTTCTTCCTTTTCATCTTTAGAAATTTAGAAATTGTATATTGCCATATGAATATTACGAGGGGCTTTTAAGTTACCGTCTACGATACTCCATGACACTTTTCCCGAAACTTATCGTATATCGACCTACTACTGCTGTATTCTCTTTACTATACGAGGATATATTGAAAAATTCTTAGCCTACTGTACGAGGATGTATTGATATCTAGTTAGTCTAGACCAGTTCCCTGCATGATCAAATTATTGCGTTACCATAGCAACGAACAATAACTTATTAGAAGTGTCAGTGTAAAGTATGACGTCAAAAAGTAAACCAGAGTTATGCAATAAATTAAAAGAAAAAATATGTCCACTGAAATTGTGAAAATCGAAGAATTGGAGTATCGAGCCATCATCAAGTACCTGTATTCAAAAGGGTTAAGAGGTAAGCAGGTATACGAAGATATGCTTAATACCCTTGGTGATCAATGTCCTTCGTATGCAACCGTGAAAAATTGGACTGCAAGCTTCAAAAGAGGTAAATTTTCCATTGAAGATGATGACCGATCGGTTAGACCAGTTTCTGTGTCAGTACCCGAAAATATCGATGCAGTTCATGACATGATTTGAACAGACCGTCGAATTGGGCTAAAACGGATATCTGAGCGCTAAATATTTCATACGAACGCGTTCATCATATAGTTCACGTCAATTTGAACATGAGAAAAATTGCTGCAAAATGGATCCCCAAATGTTTGAATGTTGACCAAAAGCGTGCAAGAGTAGTAGCATCGCCTTTGATCTGTGCTCGATTTGAAAACGATGTATACTTCTTAAACCGAATTGTTACTAAGGATGAGACTTGGGTACATTTCTACTATCCAGAAACAAAGCAACAATCGATGGAATGGCGACACTCCGGTTCTCCAAGACCTAACAAGTTTCGTGTCCAAGAATCTGCTGGAAAAGTTCTCTCTTCAGTTTTTTGGGATTGACATGGAGTAATCATGATTGATTTTTTGGATAAGGGTAGAACAATACTGGAGATTACTATTCGACATTACTGACCACTCTACGGAAAAAATTAAAGAGAAAAGACGCGGAAAGCTATCCAATGGTGTTTTGTTTTTGCAGGACAACGCCCCTGCACACAATTCTCATGTTGCCATGCAAAAAATTCGTGATTTAGGGTTTGAATTACTAGAACACCCCCCTCATTCACCAGATTTGGCTCCGTCCGACTATCAGCTCTTTCCTCAAATGAAAAAAAGTTTAAAAGGTCGTAAATTTTCTTCCAATGAGGAGGTAATAAAAGCTGTGGAGGTCTGGTTTGCAGAGCAAAAAGAAATATTTTTTTTTGAAAGGTCTAGAGACGTTGCAGGTTCGCTGTAATAAATGTATCCAATTAAGAGGAGAATATGTTGAGTAATAAAATATTTTGACATTGAAATTTTGTTTGGTTCTATAGTAGGCTGAGAATTTTTCAATATATCCTCGTAGAACCAAACAAAATTTCAATGTCAAAATATTTTATTACTCAACATATTGTCCTCTTAATTGGATACATTTATTACAGCGAACCTGCAACGTCTCTAGACCTTTCAAAAATTATGTTTCTTCTTGCTCTGCAAACCAGACCTCCAATTTTTCGATTTTCACAATTTCGGTGGACATATTTTTTCTTTTAATTTATTGCGTAACTGTGGTTTACTTTTTTGACGTCAAACTTCACACTGACACTAATAATAAGTTATTGTTCGTTGCTATCCTAACGCAATATTTTGTTTATGCAGGGAACTGGTCTAGGCTAACTAGATATTAATACATCCTCGTAGTATCCGAGAGCAATTATTTGTAGGAAACCTGAAAAATTGCCGTATGAACTAAAAAACAACCAGTTTTTGCCAATGTGTTTGAATATTTTCTTGTCTGCCATGAATGATATTACTTTTACCAGAAGGATAATTATTTATCATTTGTTCCAGACATTTGCCACGAGACCGACATTCCACATGCATAATGAGATGCAATCTTGAGCAGTTCTTATCCTATGTAGTCGATTATTATTTCAGACTGAATAAGCATTTTTTGTTTGTAGTATATACATTAATAAACCACAAAATTGAAAACAGTGTACTTATTGTAGAGTACTTTGAAACTTAGTTCTTGAAATAATGTTGTTAAGTATATTCAATTATACAGAAATTATATTATAAGTACCTAGAGAAACTATGAGTTTTTTTCTTAGAATAAAAATCAATAGTTGTTGTCTCATTAGTCAGTGCAGAACATATCGATTGGAATAAATTGAATTTCAACATCCTGGAGTTTTTATTATGCTTTGTCACTCATTTCTCTGAAGGTTCATCATAACTCAAGTCTAATTTCACTCTGCACTAAGAAAAATCTAGAGGATGATCCAATTTCGATTGTATTTATGGGGATATTGAAGACAGTAAGGCTTACAGGGATGGATAAGGTTAGGGAATATGCATATTTTTTTAAAATTTGTTTAATCAATTTTTTACTTCGTTACAACATAGTAAAAAATATAAATACGATTGAAAGTCTTGGAATTAATTTTTGAAATAATATGTAAAATTCCGATTGAATTTGACCCATTTGAACTCCTCTATTTTCGCGCGCTGTGGATGACGTCACATGGCGCGATCAGTGTTGTTCTTCTTCAGTGTCGTTCGTTGAGACGTACTCTGATTGCTCTACTTGCTTGAAGTTGATATTTTATAAAAGAGTGAGACAAATGCAGTACAAGTG
This sequence comes from Chrysolina oricalcia, assembly GCA_944452925.2. Taxonomy (NCBI): domain Eukaryota; kingdom Metazoa; phylum Arthropoda; class Insecta; order Coleoptera; family Chrysomelidae; genus Chrysolina; species Chrysolina oricalcia. The sequence goes on from OX101811.2 coordinate 62,897,186, forward strand.
TTAGAGAGAGATGAACATATGTGAAAGTGATCTCGATCAACCAGAGCAGTCTTCAGTGAACAAGCCTTTCTATATGACCATTGACACTATTGACAGTTATTAATTAGATTAGGGATTTGCAGTTTTAATCGCTATAACGATAATGGAAAATGCTAAAAAAAAACCATTTTATAGGTATTGTCTAGTACGGGAATGCCAAAACACAATTATAAGTACACCAAATTTTTTCTGTTCCAAGAGATGCGAAAATACGTAAACAATGGTGTAAGGTTATGAGAAGAGGCGAAGTATCTCCAATATCACATTTACATTATTGTGAAGATTATTTTAATGTGAGTACATTGTATTTCGATAGTAAACATGAAGTGAATTGATCAGAAGTAAGTTTTGTATGCATACATGTTTTGTATATCAAGCGGGAGATAACTCTGTTTATACCTGCCTCACCTAAATTACAAAAGGAAAACTATCATTTGATAAACTTTTAGTACTTATCAGTTCAGGTATTGTCGAATTGTGCTTTGACAAAACCACTTTCAGTCATTGCTCTTGATAATTTACAATTGTCACTAGACCAAAATCGCACTATATAATGGAAAACACTACAAATATATAAATAAAAACAAATTTTCTATGAAAAAGACAAATGTCATAACGTGCCATGTGACGTTATTCTCCGTTTCGAACAATGGTGATGCGTTTCGCAAATTTGAATTCCGCGAGCTTATTATGCACTTTTTGATTAAAGTTTTATGGAGTTAAATACAAACTAAATGATAAACTAATGGTGTAGGTGTAATGTCAAGACAATAAAGTATCGGAGGTAAAAAAATCAAGTAAATTTAAATCACTTGCATATTCCCTATTGAAAATCCATACAAATACTCTGGAGAAAAACGGAATAATCCGAGCAAAAGCTTACTTCTCGATAGATTGAGAATTTGCGTCACTTATAAACATGAATGACAAAGAAACGCTCCTAATGGATTAGCGAAAACATTAAAACGGTGTCAATTAATTTTCATTAAAATAAAATTCTTGCGTAATTCTTCGATACAGGTTCAAAAACCTCTTTTCACTCTCAACTCAATGTTTTGACCATCTTCTCGAAAAATGTGTCGAGACACCCCTGGTTTTATAATGAATTCGTTAGCTTTCTGACTCACAATAAATGAAATGTTTAAAGTGATGAGCGAATGGTTGATTTGTTTTTATTTGTCAGCACCATTCAACAGTGCGATAAAATATTTGCCGTGTGTCACTCAAAGTGTTTCATTGAGTGGAATATGCTTAGTATAGGTACTGAGAAAAAACCTCGGTCAGATTTGATAGCTGATAATAATACTTCACTGGTTACCAAATACACATTTGAAAATCTTCCAGAAAATGCACTTAATGTCCTGGTTCATCTAATAAATAGAACTTTTCGCCATGGTACATTTCCTGATTTTCTGAAAATATCTGTGGTAATACCCCTTCATAAGGGAGGTGACCTATCTCTCTCATTCCTATATTAGCGAAAATTATTGAGAAGTGGTGAAGATTAGATTATCTGCATCATTAGTTAAAATAAGAACATCACAAATGCCCAGTTCGCCTTTCAAGCTGGAAAAGGTACAAATGATGCAATTTTTTTTTTTGTACGACGTATATACTGAGATAAATCGAGGTGAAGTTACAGCGGTGGTATTCTGTGATTTATCTAAGGCGTGCGACTGTGTGAACCACAAAATACTGTTACGAAAGCTTTACCACTATGGCATTAGGGGTGTCTCTCAGGAATGGCTTGAATCATATCTATCAGGTCAAAGCCAAGTTGTTAAAACGACAACATACTCCGATGAGTTGTCTGTAGAATGTGGTGTGCCTCAGGGGTCAATACTCGGACCAACTCTCTTTCTACTCTACATGAATGACTCGGCCAGTACAAACATTTCAGGAAAAATAACACTGTTTGCGGATGATAAGAGTATATTCTGGAATAATAAAAATCCCGAAACACTTCTTGAAATTATCAAGGTGAAAAGATGGTGCGACTCAAATTAGTTAGCTATTAATATGACAAAAACTAATATCATGTCATTCAAAGGTGAATTAGATGAGCTGGTCATGGGTGATGATGTTATAGGAAATACTGAACATACAAGATTTCTAGGCATTCATATAGATTGCAGATTAAAATTCGAGGAACATGTTTCAGTTTTGAACAAAAACTGTCTTCTGGGTGTTATAAATGAACTTGGTCTTTCTTCCTCCAAGGTTGTGTACCATTCTTTAGTAGAATCCCACTTGAGATATGGAATCCCATTCTGGGGTGCTTCTCAGGTGCTAGTTTTTTGTGAGTGACGTTTTTTTCCATTTTATCTATTTTTGCTTGTATTCTACTTTAGTTTAAGGTTAATTTTTAGGCCCTCACTTTGTCAACAAGATCTTGTATCTTTGGACAATAAAGCATATTCTCTCTCTCTCTCATAAACTTTGTTCACCATAAACAACTCATCTACACGAAACAGATCAACTCTAGTGATACCAAAACATAAAACAACATTTTTCCTATAAGGCATGAATTGAAATAATCGGCTATCTGAGGAAATTAGATCCTGAATTTTGGAAAAACAATTAAAATTAATTTCCCCTTTACAGCATAAAAAATTATGCCACAAGTCAGGCAAAGGAATATGTTATATGATTTTGTATGTTCTATTAATTTCCTGATTTTGGACTTTATTCAATTTTATTCTTTTCATGTTACTCACATGTGTGTATTTATGTCTCTTTAGTATATTTGAGATGAGTTGAAAATCAGCCTGAGCTGAACTTTGCCTATTCATCAAAATTAATTTTTTAATTTTTTTTTTCGTGATTATACCATTGTAAGATTTTGTGATTATAATGAGTAAATACCATTATTATTATTACTATATTCGAAATTATACAAGGTAACTTCACTCAATTGGACGTTCTGATTGGTTGAGTGTTATACGAAAAAAATATTGAACAAAATTCCTTGAATACCATCATTATCATCATAACAATGAAATTATTTCAACTATGATTACTGAAGACTTCAGTTAATTTTGCTTACAAAACTGAGAGTGTAGATCCAACTCCAACCTCAAATCGTAGACTGAATGAAATCTTCAGTTCCTACATTCAATAAATATTGGCCAAAGTATAACAATAAATCAAAATATTTATTAAAATATTATGTACATTATATAATAATGAGATAACAATTAGTCCTTGTTGATGGCACTGATCATCAAAGCGACTCTTTGGTTTGCACCACACCCAACAGTGTTTTGAATGTAGTCAGGGAAGTTGCTCTCCAACACACGAATACGCCTCCTGGACACATCAGGAATTGCTTGAGTGGAAAGGTAGTTTTCGGGGGATTTGTACACGACATGGTATCCTGTGAAACATGGTCCTACTTCCCATCTATATACATCTCGTTCTCCCTCGAATCTGAAGAAAAGTGCGTTTCCAAGATCAGTTCCAAGGATGACAATTTTGTGTTCTTTCTTGCCGAGATCCTGGATTTTTCCAGCAGCGCAGCCTGCTCTCAGGTACTCTGTGCGGATCTGGAAGATTCTGGCTCCAGACAAGTATGTGATGATCAGTTGGTTGTTGTTGCAACCTTCTCTGTGTACGAGTGCGATGTAGAGGACATCTCGTCTGCAGTTGGCAACTACTTTAGGTAAGACTACTCTGTATCCTCTGTTTCCAGCAACGTCGAAGACGAGGATGGAACGGGTGGCAGCATCACTAACGTAGACGAAGGGCCTGCCATCGGGAGCGTATTCAACTACCAAGTATTGCAGCCTGGAAGCTTGGGCAACTAATCCGCACAGGTCCAAAGTTTTCACTTTCTTTCCGGTCAAAACATTGATTCCAATTACTCGTGGGGGCAATCTACGCAGGGGTTGTTCCAGAGAGTTGACAACACCAGTATCCAAAACCCACAGGATGTTGTTTTCATCCAGATAGAGATCGACAACGGATTGAAGAGCATTGCAGTCTCCTTCTTCTTGGGAAGCCCAGCAAGGGAAGGGGGTGAGAATAGCTTCAGCTCCTCTATGTTTGATTCCTATTCTAGCCAGAGTTACTGGAACACCGGGTTTGTATCTTGGCAGGGCGACGAAGATGTCATCCTTGAAGATTTGTGCCCTTGTGGCAATGATGTTCTTCGGGATGTAACGTCCTGATGACCTGTAGATTGATCTGGTTGCTTCATTGGGCCAGTCGAAGTGTCCTCCGGTCCATTCGATCAGATCGCAGGTATTTTGTGCCTCTACATAGAGTAATGCCAAGGTCAGAACCAGAATCCCCCTGAAGATCATTTTTCTGAAAAATAAAACGTACTCATTAATATTGTTATTGGAGAGATTGTAATTTCTGTTGTCAATAACCATTTAATCTAATTTTATTTGCACTGTTGTTATATGATACTATTTAATACCATTTTAATACTATTTTAACTATACCTATTAACTAAATTAATACTATTTAGAATAATGTTCATCAGTACTACCAATATCGTCAACCATATCGTCTTCAAGAGTATTCTTTAGCAATTAGTTACATTCAATCCAAATTTTATACCATATGTTCTATAATTTTGATGTTATGTATACAATTTTTGACTAAAAACTCATTCATCTGTTTTCAAATCTCCACGTATGAGTTGACTAGATTGATCATTTGAAATAATGAAGGAGACTTGAATAAAAAAAAAGTTTGTCTAACTTTTTTATCTTTCTTTACTATCAGCAAAGGTCTTTACTATCAGCAAAGGTCTTTCCTATCAGCAAAGATCACGCGAGTATTTGGTAAAAATCTAACTAAATTCGGTTTGTTTGAATGTTTTTATTTTGAATAAAGAAGTTTGAGTGATGAAATTAAAAAATTATGTGATAAAATTTGAATTTAGAAAGATAATGTTTTTCACCAAGCTGGATGCTGGAATGTAAATATGTATTTTTGACGAAACAAGTTCAATTGAAATCTACAGAACTATATTGTTTGAATATAGTATAGAGAACACGCATGATTTTATCATTTAGGTTTTCTGCATCAATTCGAATCTCAAAAATAATATTAAGTGAAAAGGAATTCCTTAAAAATAATTTTTTTTCTGAAATTTCAGGATTTGAAATTGCTCTTTGATTTTAGGACAATTTGTCCTTTATGTCAAATAACTTCCCCCAAACACTAGCGCACCTTGTGATCGATTCCGGAATATTGAGTAATTTTGACAGTTTGAGACAAATATTACATGATCTTCAAGAGCCATATTCTGTGATATGAGAACCAATCAAAACGGTGTACCTTGATGGAACACAGATCCTTCCTTTCCACGTCGTTAGGGCAACCACGAATGCAAACAACAATGGAGAATATATCTGGTTACCTAATATGAAATAAAGTCTGATTGACATTTATGTCACACTACGTGTCAAGATAACATTATATTCTCACTTTTGTTTGGATTCATAGTTGCCTTTGACGACGTGGTCGAACCGAAGGAAATGTTTACTATCAAGGCACACCGTTATGATTTGTCCTCATATCGCATCGTATAACGAATGAAATTATCGGCTATAATTGCACATATGCATAAAAATTACCGATAATTTTGAAAGAAAGCGTGTTCTATTTTCGTATTTTGGCGAAAGAGCCCGAATCCGAAGGAAGAGGGCTCTTTTACAAAATATGAAAATAACCAAGTGCAATTTTTATAAAATTTGAATGTAAAATTATCAGGTAATTTATGCACGAGTGGAATTCATTGGAATATTTCACGAATAAAAATATATTGTTTTTTTTTTTCTGAGAAATAATATCGCTCCGCAGTTCAATTACCTCTGTAAGTTTTTGATAATTGTATTCCTCTCATACGAAGTTTCATATATGAAGGAAATATTCAGTATAATACCGAACGATTGGATATAACAATGCATTACTATTGGTTAAAATCACCAAAATGTCAAAATGTGACAACAATAATCTACTCAATTTAATAACTCGCTGGATCCAGGTTTAAATGCTCAAAATTTTTTCCTGATCTGTAAATTAATATATTTTCCAATCAAGTTATACTTTTACGAAAACATGCACTGAATAATTTTATGGACGAACCACAATCCATTTGTACAGAGTGTCATAAAAAATGTTTCAATCAAAGAGATTGAACATTTTATTTTTGATAGAATAAGTCAGTGAGTTGTCATATCCATGTGTTCGTTATTTAATAAATAAGTTTTTTCAAGCTGACTTTGCTGAATAAATTCTGAACATTTGAATGTAAACCAGACAGCTGAGCCGGTCCTGCAGAAAAGTACTCTTATTTGCATGTTGGCTTAATTTGTTTTCGTTGAAAATATATAATTACATTATTTCAATCGAACGTTTTCATATGGAACAAGAAAGGTTAATGCATTGGTAATCCTTTTTGCATGACTTGCGCTTTAAATCGAATAATTTGCTGTCACTAACGATTTGTAAGGTTTACTGGATCGAAGAGTTATTTAAAGAATGCTCTACTTGCGAAATTGTTTTTGAATCGAGTGATTGCAATATCGCTAGCCGAGCAATAATTTTCCGATATTTTATGAAAAAATTTGCCAAATTTGTATTTGGAAATAAAATGATTTTTATCAATAAAGCATTTCAAATACTTGAATATTTCCTACCTAATATTCGAGACTGAAAAATACAAAACGTTTTTTTAGATAATGTTGTCACATGTTGAATTCTATCCATTTAACGAACGAAAACAAACAAAAAATTCATCTCTAATTATAAAAAACAATCGTGAAACTTTCCAGACAAAATAACGTCAAAAACAATTTTTAAATAGAGAACTTTAACTTATTTCGTCAAAATTATGCTAGTATTTTCGAGAAAAAATGGTTTAAAATTTTTTTTCGATGATTTTCAATCAGGGATGCGAAGCTTTTTCTGCAGACAAAAAACAATCAATATTAAAATTGAGAAGAAAAAACTGGCTTACGCACTATACAAACATCAAATATCATTTTCAGAGATTATAGCAGTGTTCATATTTTTTTTTTGATATACTGAATAGTTTCACCTTGAGTTGAAGTAGACCTATATAGACTATTAGTGATAGCTTTCAATATGCCCAAGTAGTGAAGTCTGAGATACCCTTTTTAAATAGTTGACAAAACAATTTGTTCCTTTCCTATTTGAAATAACCTTCTCATTTATGTGTTCTATTATTTGAGAATCTCATTCTGTTATGTATCTTTACCACAAAACCAATGATGTAAAGGTACGGTTAAAATAAACAGAAATAAACAGTTGTCCTCCCATCTTTGTAGGAGGTGATTTAAAACTGGACTGTATGAAGTGAGTCCTTTATTATTTATTATGGAGATTTAAAGAATATGGAAGATTACGGTAACATGAATCTCGTGAATACATGAAGTAACATGTTTGAACAGATAATCACCAAATACAATTGAAATATGGTAAACACCGATGATCTAGATTTGATGAGACCTATGAGACAGACGGATGGTAATAAGAATTGTCAATGCAAACGAACGATAGTTAACACTGGATGAATCAGTGAAAGAAATTATGATAGAAAAAAATTACTATTGAAAATATAGGCAGAAGGTATTACTGATATTATAGAAAGACAGTACGAGAAAGGAATAAGAATTTACAAAACAGTATTCAAAACATTATTTGGAAAATATCAAATCTTAGTTAACAACACGATAGCAATGCCAACTATATCTAATGATACTTAAACATAGCAGGAAAAAATGGAATATTTTGATTTGACTTGAAATACCGGTGATACCTAGATAGAGAAATAAATCCGGAACGACCAAAAATAAGATTTGATTTGAGATTGAAGATAAAGAAGAAAAGTACCCAAAAATTCAAAAACAGCTCTGATTGAAAAAATCAAGAATATTTTTATATAATTTTGTCGACGGTTCTATGACTCTTCTATGACTCTTACTTGCTCTTGTTAATTTTCGAAAATCGTGACTTGTGTACGAATGGCAGTTGTGATAAATCAATGAGAGTTTTTTGTGAAGATTTTGCATCTCATACACCCACGCAGGTGAAAAAACTACCTAATACCGGATGTTCACCTATAATAATAAATAACAGAAATAGCCTTACCTTGTACGAAACAAGAACAAAATGACATGAACCGTACCTATCTAATTGCCTTTATATATTTGAAGTTTTGTTTTAAAAAACATGAGGTCGAATTGTGCCAGAAACGTGCTGTACAGACAATGGATGATAAAGTGTAGTGTACTATGTTGTTTATTATTGGAAAATTCGGGTTGGGAGTAATAGAATTGCAAAGAAATTTAACGTTTCTAAAATAAACAAAAAGTTCAATACAGCAATGGATTTTCAGATTCCAGGAGAATGGGTGAATTATTAGGTCATTTGGTATTAATTTTGACTATTTCTTATCATTTCCTCAGAACCAGTTTATAATCGAGTCCGGAGGCTCTGCAGCCAAGATCGCTGATTGTTTTATTTTTATTTTATCATTATTCGGGAAAGCCCCATTACAAAAATAGTAAACATTATTAAAATCGCTGTATTAAAACTGAAACTAAACAAAACTTCTATTAGTTTAAGTGTACTTGATTGGAAAACAGCTAGGTGAGGAAACTACAATCTGTCAGGATTTGCATGGGTGCAACATAACCCCACAAATTTTTGAAAATGTAAAATAATTATAAAAATAATGTATTAACACAAAGCAAGCATTTGAATATGTTCCAATTTATACATTTTTATGTATAACAAAATAAATTTCCGGATGATTCGGACGGGTATGAGTCCCTGCCAGACTGGCCTAAAGTTGATAATATGGTGGTATTTCATAATATGCTTTCACAAGACTGAAATTTTGAGGAAATATTCGCTAAAAAGCACGTAGAAGATACATTGACAGCCAGATGATTTGGATGGTTGCGAATACGCCCAAGATCAGTATACAGGGTGGGGCATCCCCATACGACACGGTCTTTGGACGCTAAACGAATAGTTTTTTCGGAAATCTGTCCTCGTCTATACAGGGTCTTTCACAACGAGCGTTCGTTAGGAATATATGGAGAACGATTCAAAATAAAAACTTGATATTTTGTGGTAGTGGGTTTTACAAAATGGCCTTCCTAACTGAAATGTTTTCAACTTCCGGTCTCTTTCTGTTATACCGGAAGTTGAGAGCAACTTCCATATTTCAAATGGAACACCCCATTTTAGGCCCACTTTGTATAACAATGCCTATACCCAAATTTGTTAGTTTTCGAGATATTGATTTTTTTCTGAAAAATTTGACAGTTACAGCACCACTCCGAAAAAATCATAACTCATAGACAGTAACAGTTGAAAATGTGAAATTTCACAGAATCACACCTTAAGCATCAAGTCATGAACAGGTCCGTCGAATTTTCGAAAATAATTTACAGGGTGGTCGAAATTTCCATCTAAAACATAACATCGAGAAAACTGATGAAACACGATTTTTTTCAATTATTTTTGGATACTACGAAAAAAAAGATATCAAGTTCATGAAGAACGTCCTATACCTAAAATACATCACTGGCAAGATATATCCGACTTTGGGAAATATTTGAAATGTAAATCATTCCAAGCAATACCAAACCAAGAAAGCTTTGAAAACAAATGAACTGATATTAACTCTGTCGTTGGTAAAAGGTAACTCAACATGAAAATGGATGGATTGAAATAAAATACTATCAGAGAGATGAATTATATCTTTGTTTATTGAAATCGAATACAGTAATTTTATTTTGTTCATATTTTTTAAGGTAAGATTTTACTTTAATTTTAGAATTTAACTTAATTTCTTTAAATTCAAATAATATTGTGGTTTATTTCAATTATCGTTATTTCTGTACCAGATGTACTCATGTATCAAAAAATTGTTGATAAAGATATTCTACTTTATTCTAAATTCAATAAAATATCGTGTCATAGCTATTTTAATTTAAAGAATGTCATGAAATAAATAAGAACTATTATTTGAAAAAAACAATGTCTGAAAAACTACGGAAGTTTGGTGTAGGGAATCCCAATCTGAAATTATACATCACGACGAGCGTTCGTTAGGAATATATGGAGAACGATTCAAAATAAAAACTTGAAATTTTGTGGTAGTGGGTTTTACAAAATGGCCTTCTCAACTAAGATATTTTCAACTTCCAGTCTCCTTCCGTTATACCGGAAGTTGAGGGCAACTTCCTTATTTCAAATGGAACACCGTGTATTTTATTACATTTTTGGAATTCTCAGCACATTTTAGGCCCACTTCGTATAACAATGCCTATACCCAAATTTGTTAGTTTTCAAGATATTGATTTTTTCTGAAAAATTTGACAGTTACAGCACCACTCCGAAAAAATCATAACTCATAGACAGTAACAGTTGAAAATGTGAAATTTCACAGAATCACACCTTAAGCATCAAGTCATGAACAGGTCCATCGAATTTTCGAAAATAATTTACAGGGTGGTCGAAATTTCCACCTAATACATAACATCGAGAAAACTGATGAAACACGATTTTTTCAAATGGAAACCATTCACTAATCTATTATGTTTGGATACTACGATTAAAAAGATATCAAGTTCATGAAGAATGGCAAGATATAACCGATTTTGGGAAATATTTGAAATGTAAATCATTCGAAGCAATACCAAACCAAGCAAGTTTTGAAAACAAATGAAGTTACAACAAATATATCAAAATTTTATGCGATATAATTGACGTGTATTTCGTAGTTTTCTATTTGTATGCAAAATGTCTCGTTTGGGGTATTCTAATGAAGATTTCCTGAATTTAATAATCATTTATGGCGAATGCAATAAGATAATGGACAGAACTTGTCGTGTTTTTACAGAAAGATTTCCAAATCTACCCAGACCCAATAAAAATATTCTGAGAAGCATTCTAAGAAACTGCCGTGATTTCGGATCTTTTTCGTCTGTCATCAACAAAAAAAACACTCGTAAACAATGAGGACATCGAAATTGTAGTTTTGGTTTACTTCACAGCCTATCCAGAAAATTCGTTGAAATACGCAGAAAAGTCACTTAGAATTTCATGTTCGTCAATAAACCGGATTTTTATCAAACATAAGTGGCGTCCCTTTAAATATCACCAGGTTCAAAGTCTGAAACCTCACGACTTACCTGCGAATGGTTTCTTATCAAGATACAGGAGGACCCTGAGTTCATGAAGAACATTGTATGGACAGATGAAGCCAAATTTGCCTAGAATGGTATGTACAACCGCCATAATAGTCATTTTTGGGCAGCAGAAAATCCAAAGCTCGTTCGCCAGTGCAACTTCCAGCATTCATGGAGTATTAATATTTTTGCGCTATAAAGGAAGACCGAATTTTATGTTTATATCTTTATGATGTGAATTTGAATATCGATAGATATTCGCATATAATTAGGAATGTGGTTGGTGAATCCATAAGGCATGTTTCTGAACAATACTGTTCCAAGTTATGGTATCAGATGGATGGAGCCCCTGCACATAGTACTGCCACTGTTGCTGGGTTGTTGTATGGGATGTTTGAAGATTAGTGGCTTTGCTACAATGGGCCATTTAAATTTTCTCCTCGCTCTCCAGACCTGACACCACTCGATTTCTTCACCTGGGGATATATCAAAGAAAATGTTTATGCAGATCCTGTGAGTGACAAAGAAAACATGAAACGAAGGGTTCTGAGAGCTTTCAATAATTTGATTCCTGACTCCATACAGAAAGGTACAAATAGTGGTATGCAAAAAAGAAAATATTCTTGTTTAGAACAAAACGGCAATGTCTTTGAACATCTGTTGAAATAAACCACAATATTATTTGAATTTAAAGAAATTAAGTTAAATTCTAAAATTAAAGTAAAATCTTACCTTAAAAAATATGAACAAAATAAAATTACTGTATTCGATTTCAATAAACAAAGATATAATTCATCTCTCTGATAGTATTTTATTTCAATCCATCCATTTTCATGTTGAGTTACCTTTTACCAACGACAGAGTTAATATCAGTTCATTTGTTTTCAAAGCTTTCTTGGTTTGGTATTGCTTGGAATGATTTACATTTCAAATATTTCCCAAAGTCGGATATATCTTGCCAGTGATGTATTTTAGGTATAGGACGTTCTTCATGAACTTGATATCTTTTTTTTTCGTAGTATCCAAAAATAATTGAAAAAAATCGTGTTTCATCAGTTTTCTCGATGTTATGTTTTAGATGGAAATTTCGACCACCCTGTAAATTATTTTCGAAAATTCGACGGACCTGTTCATGACTTGATGCTTAAGGTGTGATTCTGTGAAATTTCACATTTTCAACTGTTACTGTCTATGAGTTATGATTTTTTCGGAGTGGTGCTGTAACTGTCAAATTTTTCAGAAAAAATCAATATCTTGAAAACTAACAAATTTGGGTATAGGCATTGTTATACGAATTGGGCCTAAAATGTGCTGAGAATTCCAAAAATGTAATAAAATACACGGTGTTCCATTTGAAATAAGGAAGTTGCCCTCAACTTCCGGTATAACGGAAGGAGACTGGAAGTTGAAAATATCTTAGTTGAGAAGGCCATTTTGTAAAACCCACTACCACAAAATTTCAAGTTTTTATTTTGAATCGTTCTCCATATATTCCTAACGAACGCTCGTCGTGATGTATAATTTCAGATTGGGATTCCCTACACCAAACTTCCGTAGTTTTTCAGACATTGTTTTTTTCAAATAATAGTTCTTATTTATTTCATGACATTCTTTAAATTAAAATAGCTATGACACGATATTTTATTGAATTTAGAATAAAGTAGAATATCTTTATCAACAATTTTTTGATACATGAGTACATCTGGTACAGAAATAACGATAATTGAAAAAAATAAACGCACAATCAATAATATTTTCCATTCTAATTTATGGAATTTATTTAAAATTTTCATGAGACTATTACGTATTCGAAGAATTCAGGTATTTTTATTTAATATAAAAATAATTTTGTATGATGATAATAAATCCTTTTATTGAAAGGTACAGCAATGAGTGTGTATACTAACAAAAGGCAGGATTCAATTCTTGCAGTTGGCCTCAGCCTTATTGCGAACATCTTGATCAGAACTCGATTGTTTAATAGAGTTCGGCAACTTATTGTACAGAGTAATCGCATTGTACAGAAGAGATTCCTTGAACTTGGCAGTTTTGTGTGAGGGAACCTTCATCAACTCACCATTTCGAGTTTTGAAACTGTGTGAAGAGTTTACATTTTGCAACTAATTCACATTTTTTCTTATATGACAAACACACTTCAGAAAACAAATTGAGGGAGCAGCTAAAATTTGTTCTTTCACAAAAATTGGCCTACAGCTGTCCCCGAAAGGCAATCCAAATATCAGCCTTATGATGCGTTTGTGAGCTATGAACACCCTCTGGAAATTTTTCCCACAGCCTCTAGATATGATATTGAAGCTAATATGAGAAAAAACCATTGCATAATAAACATTTAACAAGCTACACCTAGTCACACACTTTTTTGATGGTTTTATAGTGTAAATTGCCTTATATAATTTATTGTAATTTATAAACACTCTAAATTTGTAGTTACCAAGTCAGACTGGGATCTAGCACCATGTCTAAAAATTTAATATCAGTACCTAAATCTATTGCATTACCTAAACATGTCTTATCTGCTAGCTCATTATTCCTGTAATGAAAAGTCATAAATACTGACTTATTTGTGCAAACATTGTAATATGACAGTGACAATCATTCATGTGTTCTGGCAAGTGATTTGCAAACAAAACAAATAATAACGGTCCCAATACCGAACCCTGCAGAACTCCCAATCTCATATCATGAAAGACTGACAGAATTCTAATCAACAGTTGTGATATACTGATTTCCAATTAAGTACACACAAAGTTGTCACCATCTGCAGCGAAACTCTGTTTCATATCGAATTCCACTTATCGACTGAATTCCACATGACTGGTACTCGGTGCATAAAAATTATCGCCTAAACTCGACTATCATGGTAGCCAGAAAGCAAGACGTCGAGACATGTCGTTTTCTGTGTTTAAACCTACTTTTCTCTTTCGATTCATTCTGTCAATGTTGTATGTCAAATACATTTATGTTACAATTTCAAAAGCAAATAGTATAAAATATTGAATGATGAGGGTACGCAGTGAATACTCGATAAAAGTAAAAAAAAAAATTAATGGAATAGAGGGAAAAATGTGAGCTACAAGCTTAACAGCTCAGGTTTTGTAAAAAAATCTGTCGAAGAATGGAGAATTTGTATTCAGAATAGTACAGTAATAGTGCAGAGCCATAATCCATAAGCCAGTGTATATTAATAATTACTTCGGTTTTATTCAAATTTAGGCAGTGGTAGACTGGAAGTCAAAAACGAAGACAAAAGCTGCAAAATTGCAGAAAAGTAAAGACGAACAAAAAAGTTTTTTACAATATCAAGGCCCTTGATACATATTGCTGAGCTATAGAAAGATCGTGACTTCTATTACTCTTTGTATATTCCTGTTTTATAAAAACTTGGGACACTGAAAAATCATCTAATTATTGGTGGTATAGCCACAGGTTTATTCAAAAAATTTATTTGAGGCAGAATACTGTAAAAAAATAATTATTCACTCCAAAGAGTTCTTTCTATTAAAAATGGATCTAACTGATTTTTCATGAGTCTTCTCTAAATATTTCCTAAACGAATGTCTTCTAGCCTTTCTTCTTCCTCTAGAGCTGAGACATGTAATTTTTTTGTATGCAATATAATGCAATAATATCTCAATTTATTCAAAATTAATTACAAAGCACATAAAACTGCCAGCAGTTAAAAATACAAATGGGTGACAATGACAGTAATTTTGGACACAAGAATATGAAATTTTACAGAAATATCACAAAATTTTGACAAATGCCTTCAAATCGGATAGTATGGTGTTGCACAGAGTGCCAAATAATGTGGTGTCGCTTGTGATAGTACTAATCGACTGTAGAAAATGAGGGGTAGAATTATATACGACACAGAGTCCCATTGCTGAAATATTAGTTAGTTATCTGGAGTTTAACTCGAACCTGAAAAACTGGCCCTCAAGGGTTGACCATATAAACAACTTAAAAAACTCGGCTATGTAAAAAAATCGAAAACTGCACTTGGGGTCAGTCATAAGCTTCCAAATTTTGCAAGAAGCTCCTTCAGGGGCCAGAAAACCTAATTTGGAAAGGGCAGAGTTTTTGGGCAACTTTTCATCCCTACCACCTTTTTGAATATCCTCTATTTTTTCTGTTTATTCCTGGTAATAGGTTTCGTTTGAAAAAATTTCGCATCGATAATTCGTGTATAAACTTCAATAAACTCACCTCAACTAGTTGTTACTGATAACAGGAAAATATTTCAACCCTTATATAAGGACTGTTCATACCCCGCCCCCACAAATAATCTATTTGAGCAGGGAAAAGCACATAATGAACTTGGGGAGATGAATTAATGCCACCAAATCAAATATTTGGCGTTAGGCTTGGTACCGGTTTATGAACAGAAAATATATAAACAATTCTTACAAAAATTGAGTAAAGTTAGAAACAATTTTTACCAACAAATTATCAAAAATTATCCTGATGTCAAAAATGATTTCAGTATAATTCATTCTCTCACATGTGATAAATTACCACACTTATTTGGTACAACAACAATATCATTTTTGGTAATTTATTGTTGATAATTGTTCAAAAGTTTATTTATTTTTTGGCAAGAATTGTTTATAACTTTATTTATTTATGAACCGTTAACGAGCTTAACGCCAAAGAATTCATTTGGTGGCATTCACTAAGTTCATTTATGTACTCTTCTGCTAAAAAAAAGGGATACCCTGTATATTAATCCATTTTCGGATTATATGATCAAAATAAAGGTAAGTTTCTTCGAGGTTTAATTCACCTAAACCGGTTTTTGAAATATCTCTTATTTTGTGAAAATGCAACATCAGCTTTAATGCTTAAATTCTCAACCAGTGTTTTCTTGTTTTCAACCAAATTAATGCTAGAGGCTTACTAACTGAGTAACTTTCATATAGCAGTTGTGAAATATTTACTAACTTATACAAGGTGTGTAAAAATTAAGGCAGAATAATCACATTCTTTGAACGGTAATAACTTGTTTGATTCAAATGGATCGCCCTGTATTGTATGTCAAGAGCAGATGTCAAATTCAATTGTCTATCAAATACTAGTATATATTCCTATAGCTAACTCTTCACGTTTTCAAGTATAACGCACATTTTCATTTTGCAAACTGATTTTGAGAAATTTATTATTTATTAAGTCGGCTATGGCGTTTTGACAAGTTGTATTATTATTTACTTATGGTTGTCAGTTATTCATAAGTGTTTTATTTCAAATCATCCTATTAGTGATAGCGGTAGTTTGTGATCTTGTTATCATCAAAAATGCTAGTTTATCCAAGATAAGAAAGAATCGAAATGATTTTTATACTTGGAGAATATCTTTAGAACTGTTTTCTGGCATCACGAATTTACGCTGAAAGATTTCCCAACAGAAACAGCATTCGAAAGATTGTTGTCACTACTTAGACGAACTGGGAGTGTTCAGTATGAAAAACCCATTAAAAAGAAACCTGTGACAGAAAACGAAGGAAATGAATTTGCGGTGATTGCCTCTGTAATTGAAAATCCCCATACAAGTCAACACCTAATGGCGGAAAATATCAGCATTAGTCAAGCAAGCGTATTAAGAATTCTGAAGAAATATATCTTTATAAAATCCAGCTTCACCAAGAGCTTTCCGAAAACGATTATTGGAAACGAGTTGAATTTTGCATATGGGCATTAGATAAAGTTGCAGATGATGAAAACTTTTTCAATTCTGTTCTATTTAGTGATGAGTGCACCTTTCATAACAATGGGACTGTTAAAGACATAACTTCAACTATTATGTTGATTCCAATCCACATTAATTTAGAATGAACCATCATCAACACACATGGTCAGTGAATGTATGGGGTGAAATAATGGGTCAATATTTAATTGGTCAAAGAACATTAAAATGGAATGTTGTTTTTAGAATTTTTAACAAATCATTTTCCGGTCCTATTACAAGACATCCCCTTAGACTTAAGAAGAACGATTTGACTTCAAATGGATGGAGCTCCCGCACATTTCTATCATCAGGTTCGTAAATATTAAAATGTTTATTTCCAAAATCGATGGCTTGGAAGGAAAGTATTCAGAAATTGGCCCCTCAGGTCATCCGACCTGAGGTCACCTGATTTCTTCTTGTGGGGATACATTAAAGGAATCGTTTATAATACACCTCCAACAACACCCGTCAATATGAAACAGCGTATCTGAGAAGCTTTTCTGAGTGTTGGCCCTCATATAATAGCAAATGTTGCTGAAGGTTTTAGAAAGAGGATACGTTTGTGTTTAGAGTCTAATGGTCGCTATTTTGAACACTTGATAAAATGTATTTAAAATTCAAAAAGTAAAATAAAATCATGTTGTATATACAGGCTGTTTCTTTTATCATGTGGTAACATTGATATATTCTATATAAGTTTTGAAGAAATCAAAATAATTTACAAAAGAACTAACGACAGGACCGTAATTAAAAATTGTTGTCACTGAGGATGCTAGTTATTTTAAATGAAACGTTATAAAAATACCAAGTGTGATATACCACTGAATTGTGATTTTATCGCTTTATCAATATTTGTACTAAAATAGACAGGTCCGTATTTGAAAAAAAAAGTTGATGGTGGCCGTGTTGACACGAAACGTTTAATCAAAGATTCATTGTTACATTTTTATAGTACATTTTAAATACATTAAAACTTTCCTTATACATTTTTTTATATTTTCAGAAATAACAGTTCTATTCGTAAAAAACAAATAACAGCATTTTTAGTTTTCCCTGTATAACTCGGGAAGGGCGAGACTCCCTGTAAATTTTCTTTGACCATTGTACTGTTCTCCACAATAGTTACCTTTTCTCCCATTTAATCGTCTTCGTATCTGTTACGGTTTAGAATATAGCAATGTTACCACATGATTTGGTTTTGACATAAATTATATTTTTAAATCAAATTTTAATTTTCAATCTAGGGTGTCATGACCATCCTAAAATATCTCCACTTAGACTCTCAATTTACAGACAAATCTAAAAAGAATATCTTTGTTTGTTAGCCTAAAGAACAACAGTTTTTCAAGCTGAAGTGTTCTCCATCCTATCCGTAGCTATGAGAGAAGAGGTGAAAGATGGATCCGAACAGAGAATTTATGTGTTCGGATAGTCAGGTAGCGCTCATAGCCGTCTGCCATCCTAAACCAAGCTCAGCGCTTGTACAGGAATGTGGAGATGCGCTCGAGAAGCTAGCTGAAACGAAGGAAGTTCAGCTGGTATGGGTCCCGGGACACAAAGGGGTGCGCGGAAACGAGGTGGCAGACGGACTTGCCAGATCCGTATCCGCAACGCCGTTCTGTGGACCGGAGCCTGTACTAGGCATCGCAAGAAGCCAAACTTCTTCAGCCCTCGACGAGTGGGCAGAAGAAGAGCTGAATAAACTTTGGAGGGATAACACCGGCTGCAGGCAGTCAAAAGACTTCGTGGCCGGCTCCAATAAGTCAAGGACGACATGGCTCTTAGGCAGAAATCGCCTATCACTCATAGACATAGAAGACAGTCCCACTTGCCGAAAATGCGAAGAAGACGAAGAAACTTCATCTCACTTCCTCGGCGAGTGTGAGGCATACGGGAGGCTAAGATTTGGAACCTTCGGAGTTGACAAACTCCAACAAGAGGAACTAATCAATTTGGAATGGTCGGACAAACTGACCTTCATTAGGAGGTCACAAAGGTTCGAAATGGAAAATTAGGAGGAAGAACGTAGATAAGTGGAGAAAAGGGGATGGCAAAAAGGGTCCATGAGGGCCTATTTGCCTGGCTGCGGTCGCGGCCTCTCCAAAGAACTACTACTACTAGCCTAAAGAAAGGCTGTGAAGTTGTATAATTTAATTTTTTTGTATTAATTCAAAAAACTATGACTTCGAGATTCGGCCGAGATTCGGAAAAATTAAATTAATAATGAAATAAAAGTAAGTATGTGTTATACATTTTTTGATTCGTTTCGAAATAATGCATTTAATAGTGTTAATAAGTGATATGGTTACATTTAAGTTTTTTGAATTAATGCAAAAAAAATAAATCATATAACTTTTCAGCCTTTCTCTAGACTAACGAACAGAGATAATAATCTTTTTCTGAAAATAGAGAGTCGACTTAGAGAAATTTTAGGATGGTCATGGTACTCTAGATTGAAAATTGATATTTGATTAAAAAATATAATTTATGTCAAAATCATTTGGAAAATTATGAATTCGGATGTAGAATGATTTAAAGAATCCTAATAACAAACGATATACAGGGGGTCCCATTTGAATTTCGAAAGTTAAGGTTATTTCCAAGGAAACCGGAAGTTGTAGAAATTTGTCGATACATCTATCAAATGACATCCAGTTCGAATATTAACTCTGCCAAGTTTCATTTTATAGGGTGAAATAATAAGAAACTTGCAGCCCGAAAGTGAGCTCGTTGTCAACCAGTATATGTATCAAAGAATGTGTAAAAATAAAAGGTTAATGAACGCCTCAGTTAAAATGAAATAGACACATACTAGATGGGTAAAAAACACTTGTTAAGAGACTGGTAAAAAATATTTATAACATAAAAATATGAGTGGCCTAGATATCAGATAAGTAAAAACATTCAGTAAGTTATACAATTATCTGGAACGGAACATATTTAAATCAGTATAAATACAGTAGGTATATGTAATGTATACTAGTATTTGATAGACAATTAGATTTGACATCTGCTCTTGAGATAAAATACAGGGCGTTCCAATCAATTTAAACAATTTATTACCATTCAAAGATTGTGATTATTCTGCCTTAATTTTTACACACCTTGTATAAGTTAGTAAATATTTCACAACTGCTATATGAAAGTTATTCAGTTAGTAGCCTCTAGCATTAATTTGGTTGAAAACAAGGAAACACTGGTTGAGAATTTAAGCATCAAAGCTGATGCTGCATTTCCACAAAATAAGAGATATTTCAAAAACCATAAGGTTTAGGTCAATTAAACCTCAATGAAACTTACCTTTATTTTGATGGTAAAATCCGAAAATCAAATAACATACAGGGTATTCCATTTGACAAATAACAACTTTGATATGTTTCGTGTTTTGACACACCCTGTACAACATGAAAATATTTTTAAAATGTAGGGACAATAGGTCCCTATCCATCGTGAAGAAAAAACTTTCAAAAAATCAAATTCTTTAGCCATAATGCTTCGTGTCGAATAACGTGAATAACCCTGTATAGGGGTTGAAATATATTCCTGTTATCATTAAAGAGATCATTTTGTGATACTTTTTCCCGGTTCGTCTATACCCACGCCATGATGAAAATTAATCGACATCGACTTTTTCAATACAGGGTAGTTCAAAAATAGAGGTAAGTCAAACCCTTGTTTTTTACTACGGATTAGGGATGCCATGCCATATAGGTATGTCTATTGTTAATTGTTACTTGAAAATTTATTGCTATTTCATTAATTAATACCCACTATTTGTGACTCATGTAAACGTCTGCCATTAAACGATTTGCTTATTTTTATTACGATTGCAATGAAAACATTGATGCCATACGTTAGTTATACAAACGCAACCTACAATTTTCACGTGTATATGCACGTCTGTCATGAGTTATATTACTAGTCTGATTAACAAGTTCAGAAATGTGTTAATTCTCGATCAAGCTTCTAAAAATATAAGCAATAGCTCATTCGATTCGGAATTGCATCTAGAAAAATGTTTCGAAAGTATGTATTAGCACCTAAAAAATTGCAATTGTTACTAACACATTAAGATGAAAAAAAATTAGCATTTCGTTTTTTGTTAATAACTCAAAATCTATCAACATTTAAGGAATTTTGAAAAAAGATTCTTATAGAAGAAGAAATTTCCAAGAAAAAAGTTTCGACTCCTGGAACTCTATCTCTATTATTTATAATTTTAATTCAACGCCGAAATGTCTCCGCCCAGCCGTAGCGACATAAACGCACTACCGCTAAAGACAGTCTACCACATAAAATATTTTTTTCAGTAACAAATATTAATTTAAAATTTTGAATGAATTATGGTATCATCTAGAATCTTGAAAGAATGAATCTCCGTTGGAAAAAAAATTGTTTGTCAATTTTTCAAAAAGATATACTATTGTTGATCAATTAATTTTTTTCCAATCTCTGTTATCTTAAATGACTACATAAAAGTTCGGTAAAGGTAAAGTTATCGGGCTCATTCTCCAAAAAAAAAAAAAATTTTGGGGGTCTCAATTACTTTAGGAGTTATAGCCATTTTAAAGTCGAAAATTGTAGATTTTCAGACACGAATTTTGCAGTCAAAATTTGTACAAAATGCCTCCTTCTTTTTGTTGACACTGTCATTAAACACTAATCTATTCATATTTCACGTTTTTAAACACAAAAACTAATTTTTTCACACAAAAAATTGAACTTCTTTTACTAGTGATTCTAACCTATTTGTTAGTTATTTACATGATCATGAGAAGTTGGTATCACTGAATCTGCGCCGTCAACTATTCGAATTCAAATATGAGCAATATCTTCCCCTTCATTTTATGTTTTGAATAGTTGGCGGCGCAAATCTCAGGTAACCAACCTACTGCAATCATGAAAATTACTAAAAACCAAACAAAAGTTGGGTTAGAATCGCTAGTAAAAGAAGGTCAAGTTTTTGAGTATAATTTTAATTTTTGGTGTTTGTATTTGTGAAATATGGATAGATTAGTGTTTAATGACATTGTCAACAAAAAGAAGGAGGCATTTTGTGCAAATTTTGACTGCAAAATTCGTGTCTGAAAATCTACAATTTTCGACTTTAAAATGGCTATAACTCCTAAAGTAATTGAGACCTCCACAATTTTTTTTTTTTTTGGAGAATGAGCCCGATAACTTTACCTTTACCGAAAGTTCAAATGATGTATCTATGAATTTTTGGCTTCATAGAGCCCTTATTATATGTATATTCAACAAGATCACGCAATAAAAGTAAATGAAAGTTTATTGTTTTCTTTATAATGATTATTTAAAGTTAACAAAACATTAAAATGCCAAGAAATGTTATTGATAAAATTTTTTCACCAAATATTATGCTATTGCCGTTTTTGTATCTAACAATGGCATTCAGTAACGTTGGAAACAAAAATTTAAATCATTTGTTAAACAATTCTTCATAAACAAATAAATAAGACTGATATTTTTCGAAAAAAAATGTTTACCACTCCATTTTATGGTCAAAATAATAACTGAAAAAGGAATGTTTTTTCTTAAATAAATTTTTTTATTGTTCATAATCGTTTTTTTAATTTTTTGATTGTTTGAATACTTAGTTAAGAAATTATTTTCTCTTTAAAAATCATAATAGGCATTTCTTCATAGATCAACAAAAAAGACATTATTTTTATAAATAATTTCATTGTTTGTTAACTTAACAAATTCTAACAACCATTATTTTTTTTTCTTGAGCTAAAAAAAATTAAAAAACAGGCATACACCGGGTGACAACGATATCACTTTCGGGCTGCCATTTTCTTATTTTTTCACCTAGTATAACTAGACTTGGTAGAGTTATTATTCGAACTAAATGTCAATTGACTGGTGTTACGACAAATTTCTACGGTTTCCCTGGAAATGATCTTAACTTTCGAAATTTAAATGAGACACTCTGTATATTGTTCGTTTTTAGGATTCTTTAAATCATTCTACATCCGAATTCATGATTTTGTAATTGGTTTTAACATAATAGTTATTTATGTACCAAGGACGAAAAACTGTCTATTATAGTCGAGCCTGCAAATTGATAGCCGAGGCGCAGAAGAAGATGCAAGAGACAAGTTTTGATTTTGGGTACTTGTTGATGCAACTTCAGATGCAGGTGCTCCAACAGCACCATTTCCAAAACTTCTCTCTTGAAGTGCTTTACCTGAAATCTAGCGGATTTCGTAAATAATTAATTTGACAACAGCAAATGACAGTTATTGTCACAGGCGCCTATGTATTAATTAAAACGTGGATTTACGAAAATGACTCAATCGCCGCTCTCGTACCGTGCCGTATCATAGTGACCACAGCGGACGAAACGAGTTTGCGGACGAAAAGTGTTTGCGGACGAAAAGTACTTGCCTTCAAAAATAGTCGATTTTTCGTCCGGAAATTAGTACGTAAAATGTCATTTTTTGCAGAGGTCGACGAAAAAATGTATATATAGTACATGGTAGTATGTGTTATACATTTTTGGATTCATCTTGAAATAATGCATTTAATAGAGTTATGAAAGTGAAATGGTTACATTCAAGTTTTTTGAATTAGTGCAAAAAAATTAAATTATACAACTAACAGCCTTTCTCTACGCTAACGAACAAAGATAATAATCTTTTTCTGAGAATAGAAATTTTAGGATGATCATGGCACTCCAGATTGAAAATTGATATTTGATTTAAAAATATAATTTATGTCAAAATCAATTGGAAAATTATGAATTCGGATGTAGAATGATTTAAAGAATCCTAAAAACAAACGATATACATGGTGTCCCATTTAAATTTCGAAAGTTAAGGTTATTTCCAAGGAAACCGGAAGTTCTAGAAATTTGTCGATACATCAGTCAAATGACATTCAGTTCGAATAATAACTCTGCCAAGTTTCGTTTTACAGGGTGAAATAATAAAAAATGGCAGCCCAAAAGTGTTCTCGTTGTCACCCGGTATACCAAAGTACTAAAAAAAAAGTTCTTTTATTTTTTATAAAACTTTATAATATCACACCGTACCGAAGTTGAACCTGCAGCATGATTTGTATAGTGACAAATTGATATACCTAACTTATAAACTATTAGAGATACGATAATGGACTCTCAGGTTGTTCTTATAAAGGATTATTTAATCCTTGAAATAAAATAATTAACAAATTTTATAACTATTGTTTATCAGCTATTATAAGCATTAGTTTATAAAACTTTGAGATTTTTTTGCATTTTATTTTCTTTTATGACTTATAACTTGTTGAATAGTGAAAATACAGCTATAAACTTCAATACAACTTTCAGTGCTGAAATAAGTATAAATTAACTTTCACGTCATATCTGTATCTCATATAGTTTAAATTATATACGTGTTTTAGTTAATATTTATCTAACTTGTTTTTCGTTATGTATGAATTTTTATATCTTAATTACATCACTTACTTTGTTTTGGAATATTCTCATTTTCTATGCTTTATAATAAGTTATTCTGAGTTTCTAACATTTAAGTGAGCAGCTGCTTCTTGCGATGGTCAATTCTTTGGTCAATTGAAAAAAACTCCATAAATTGATCGAAAAAGCATTTTTTTTAATAAACAATAGAAGTACCTTTGATTAGAAGCTACAATAACTTATTGGAAAGCCTAGAAAATGAAAATATTGCAAAGTATAGGTGAGTGATGTAATTAAGATATAAAGATTCATACTTAACGAAAAACGAGTTAGATAAATATTAATTAAAATACGTATATAATTTAAACCATATGAGATACATATATGATGTAGAGGTTAATTTATAGATATTTCACCACTGAACAAAGTGTATTGACGTTTATAGCTGTATTTTCATTATTTAAAAAGTTATAAGTCATAAAAGAAAAGAAACTGCAAAAAAATCTCAAAGTTTTATAAACAAATGCTTATAATAGCTAATAAACAATTTTCAATTAATATTTTTATATATTTCCCCTCTATAAATCCATCCTGATTTATAAAATTTAAACTTATATGTAGTCATTTAAGATAACAGAGATTGGAAAAAAAATATTATTTAACAATAGTATAAGTTTTTGAAAAATTGACAAAATTTTTTTTCCAACGGATATTCATTCTTTCAAGTGTTTAGATGATACCATGATATATTCAAAATTTTAAATTAATATTTGTTACTAAAAAAACAATATTAATTTAAGAGGTAGTGCACCAATGTCGTTACGAGTGGGCGTAGCCCTATTTTCGGTGTTGAATTAAAACTATAAATAATAGAGATAGAGTTCCGAGAGTAGGAACTTTTTTCTTGAAAATTTCCTCTTCTACAAGAATATTATTTCAAAATTCCTTAAATGTTAATAGTTTTTGAGTTATTAACAAAAAACGAATTGCTACCTTTTTTTCATCTGAATTTGTCAATAAGAATTGCAATTTTTTATGTACTAATACATACTTCCGATACATTTTTCTGGACGTCATTCCGAATCGAATGAGCCATCGCTCATATTTTTAGGAGCTTGATCAAGAATTAACACGTTTTTGAACTTGTTAATCACACTATACATGCAAAATGTCTGCCTTTGGCATATTTTGAATATTAGGTAGGTGAGCTAATTATTGCCATTCTCTTTATATTGTATCTTCCCATAAATTCGTAAATCTGTCCCTTGCATAACAGATGGCTTTGACACTGTGAAAACATTGTACCTAAGTGCATCCAGTCAGTAGTGGCGTTCGCTTGAAAGTATATAGGCCAGTAGATATAGACATAATTTTTTCAAAATTTAATAGTAATTACAATAGTTTTAAAACTTCAGTGGAATGAAGAGCACGTTCAAACGATATTAAGTCTTATTATACAAACCATTTTTTTGAACGGAAGATGTTGGAAATCAGTATTCAATGAATTTTTGCATCATTACCGCGGAAAAATTTCAAAAGTTCTGCAAACTTACAAAGTGTTGACGAATAACAGTTTACATCTCCTGATAAGTTTGCAACTATTTAAACAAAACGGATATGTTTGTTTCATCATAAAAAAAACACAAATACTTCGAAGAAAATTCCAAAAGATCCACAGACTGCAGAAAATTGATAGAATATGTGTTGAAAAAGTAGTAGTTTATATCTTCTGATTTTGCAACCATTCAAACAAAACGAAAAATTTTATTTCATCTAAAAATACGTTTTTAATCCAAATTTTCAGTGCATTATATAAAAACTTATCTTTACATTTCAAGTCATTTGTAGTTAAGCCTGTCTCTGAAAATTGTTTTCAATCAGTTGTATTCAATTCTTTTTAGTTTTCATCTTTTGACGAAAGCCTAATTATCTTCGATCCCAAAAAACCCTCTACCAATTATTATAGATCGGGATCCCACGCCTATTTTCAAAAATGATTATTAACAGGCTGAATCTTCCTGAGTAGCTTCATTTTGCAGAGACGCCCAACTTTTTTCTCTACGAAAATTCTGGATAGTGGTAGCTAATAAAATGCTCAGGCGTCAATCATGTCGATTTGGTGAGAGCAAAAAATTCAAAATTCACAACAGTCGACTGCTGTAAATTTTTTCTGGGTGTCGTTTTCCATAATCTTCAGCGACTTGTCGATGGGGTGTACTTCCTCCACACATTAAAACAATCTCAATTTTTTCTTGTACAGATAAGAGCACATTATAACTTTTTTCTTATTCAAACGTATTGACTACCTATTTCATTTGTCTTCAAAGCCTACTCTGCGAAATTGTTGAATGTTAAGGTGTTCTAGGGTAGGGAAAATCAAATTTGAAAATAATATTTGTTCCATAAAATGTCGTGATTTTTTGGTTCGATACATAAGATAGTTTTATGGTATTTTGATTGATTACTTTGGTATCATTTCAATACTGAACAAATCCACTCAAATGAATTCCTATACTCTAAATGCTTGACGATACGTCAGTTTTGTATCAAACAACAGGAATTTTCAGCAGTATTTCTCATTTTCTGAAAACATGATTTTGTTGATGATTCGTCATCAAAAGTTAGTAATATATAAGAGGTATTAAACAGTTTTGTCGAAGTATCGAATTTTTTAATATTCCAGAACTTCCAAAATCGCAATAGACTGTTCAAATTCAATATATAGGCATAAAATCGGAATAGAAAAAACTCTTTTTTCTAAAATTTTCTGAAATTCGAATAAATCACAGGCCTACAAAAAAATATTGTTATTTGGTCTGTTTGTGTTTATGGCCGATGAAATAGGTAACCTTCGTACATTGACATACGTCATTTCAAGTCATCAGCTCTAGTTCACCTTCTACCCTCATTTTGATTTTTTTTTAAATCTTGTTCGTAAACTGTCATTGTTACATTAAAACCTATAAATAAATTGATTTATTTTAATAATGGCTAGTACGTCCAGATGTTGTACTAACGATCCTGATACATTTTGTTATTTTTGTGGTGAATACATTCTGAAAGATCAGCGTAAATCGATTATAGACTACAAGCCCATATAACAATTTGGGGAGGTCATTTGACCCAGGATGAAACATATTCAGAACGATAATAATCTCCTAGAACCTACTGCCGTACAAAAATAATGGGACCGGAATCCAGGATTTTTTTTTAATTTTCGGAAAATAATTTTTTTTCTGGCTTCCGGCCCATTACTTTTGTACGGGAGTATATTCTAGGAGATCATTATTTCATAATCTACCAACGTGAGGAATGCCGTACATGATTATTTTGTCGGAAAAGCACATCTTCGGATGAAAAATGATTATTATTATTATTATTACAGTCATTTGCACCACTAAGAATTGACGGCATAGTGCCTAAAGTTATTTTTTTCATATAGCAGCATCGTTATGAATATGTTTCATTCTGGGTTAAGTGACCCCCCAAATTGTTATATGGGCTTGTAGTTCATTACAAACACTGAGTCGTTTGTATTTTCCTTAACGTGAAATTCGACACCAAGATAAAGACAAGTGTGTGTAGAATATGCTTTGAACATTTGCGACAATGGGAGAAAGGGTCTTTAAAGTATGGAGTGCCTATGAGAACAAAAATCATTATGACGACTGTTACTATTGTATGACTAATATGGTGGGCATCGACAAAAACAATTGCCCTAAATGGAAATACCTCAGTATTCCTTCAGCACAAAGACCTATTTCTCATTCAGAGAATGTTCCGAAACCAGCTTTTCAAACCATCTCAGGAAGATCAAGCTGAAATACCTATTTCTTCTCAAGTAGGTGATGACTTTGAATACTTCGAAGGAAAATCAAATCCTAAGCCATTTTCGCAGAATGAGTTTAATTACCTCATCAGAGACTTAAATCTTTCTAAGGAGCTTGCTGAGTTACTAGCGTCAAGATTAAATGGGAAAAATAAGAGATCTAAGCGAAGAACAAGGGGAACGTTTCCCCTAAGAGATAAAAACGATAGAGAATAGATACCAAGGAAGGTGGAACACTCAATTGATGGCCAGCTATTGCTGGGGAATCACGCGAGATTGCCCAAGTCACTTTCATTCGAGAAAATCACTCAAAAGACAATTTCTTGATGTTTAATGCGATTGAAATATTATTTTTTTTTGTGAAAACTGTATTATTTTGAACACGTGATCTATAGCTGACAGAAATCCGGTAACATTTTTGATATAGCCATGTAAGAAGTACTTAATATCAGGTCTAAAATCCCCTGCACCGAAATGGTTGTAGGCCTGTGATTTGTTCCGTAAAATGTCGTGATCTTGGTTCGATACGTAAGGTAGTTTTATTGTATTTTGATTGATTACTTTGGTACCATTTCAATACTGAACGAATCCACTCAAATGAATTCCTATACCTAAATGCATGACGATACGTCAGTTTTGCACCAAACAACAGGAATTTTCAGCAGTATTTCTCATTTTCTAAAAACATGTTTTTGTTGATAATTCGTAATCAAAAGTTAGTAATATATAAGAGCTAGGGTATAAAACTGTTTTGTCGAAGTACCGAATTTTTTATTATTCCAGTACTTTCAAAATGGCAATAGAACGTTTAAATTCAAGATATAGGTATAAAATCGGAATGGAAAAAACTTTTTTTTCTAAAATTTTCTGAAATTCGAATAAATAATCCTATTTTCATCGAGTATTTTGAAAAAATATTACTTTTGACAGGTAGCGAAAGTCACGTGACCACATTCGAGTAGATCATTTTTCACATTTATCAAAGCACAATCTAACGCCAAAGTTAAATTTCAAAATTAATCATCAATAAAAGTTTTTTCCGTATGATGCCAACTCTTTGAAGGACACTGTATATGGAATTTATTTGTGAGATTTGACAGTAGTTGACAGTTGTTTATTTCTAGAAGCTTTCGAACATTTGAAGTGTCAGTGTAGTACAGTGTTGTCAAGGTGATTTGAGCTAATAAATGCAGCTGTACAGTAGGGTATCATTTATTTAGATCTCGAAAATGCAACACTATTTTGGCACGCTATGTGAAAAAAATACCTGCACAGGCAAGGGAGAGAGAGGGTCTTCTCGTAGCTGGCAATTGAACTCACCTATTACGAGAATTGTCGTAGATAACAGGGAACTTGTTAATCTGAAAATAAGAAAACTGAAGCAACTCAACAAATTTCATTCCTCTGGTATAAGGTGGGGGAATTGCAAACTTGAAAGGGTGGAAATCAGATAATCTTTTTTTATCTGACGATTAATGAATGCAATATAGAAATAAGGATGCGTGTTAATAAACCGTTAACATGTATGGAATTGAGGCCTAATGAGAAGTCATCAAGATTGAACTGATTTTCAATGTCAAGCAGCTAATTTCATAATTTACATGACTAATTATGCAAAGAAATTACCATGAATCATAAATAATAATGTTTGATATTCAAATTATGGATTATGCAAAATTCCCTATTTACTATGGAAAACATATGGTATTGATTGGATTGATCGTCGTCCATTCAAAGATATCAGAACTCTAGTGTACGTGATATACAGGCAAGACAAGATTTTTCCAATATTTCTCATTCCATAATATTCGAAATTATTAAGTGATTTAAAATTGATCTTTAGTCATTTTGTTGACTCTCTCAAAAGTTATCTCTACTATCTACTTGTGATATACAGGGTTCGAAAAACAGCTTGCCACACATTGTAAATCGTAAAATTTGTAACATCTTCCTTATTTCGAATGAAATACACTGAATATTACCGATACTTTAGAAGCGCCAACATGATTCACAAAATCCCTATGGTTAAGATCGATGGTTTTTCTTGAAAAATGTTTTTATCGAAAAACTAATAGCTTTTTTAACACGAAATTCATAAGGAATCACAAAACATGTCTTTTTTCATTCATGTTCATTTCATGTTACATGCCCAAACATTTTTTTAATGTTTATGGTATCCATGTTTCACATTTTTCTAAATGAACAATCTAGTTTTTCTATTGATTGCGGAATTTTACACATATATCGTGCAATATGAAACCAAACAAGATTACAGAAAGAATGTTTTGAATATTACTCATAAATCAATTTATTTCATGTAATAGTGAAATTTCATAAATAAGTCTGTGCTTTAGCTACAAGTAGGTCTTTAAATTGCCAACTGGCAAACTACAAAACTATGACAGGAAAAGCTTAATGAAATAGCTTGATAATGAAATTTTTATAAAATATATTCAATTAGTTGTCAGACTACTTGATTTTTGAAACAGAAATTATTCGCTTTTCCTTGAAAAGTTGTTTTAGACACAAAGATTATGGAACAAATTTCAAGATTATTGAAATCATTGTTAATATTCCAGAATAAACATTTTTATGTTAGTAAAAATAAGAGTGGTGGTCGAATTCACAACTTGTTGTTTATTTTGCGAACCGGTAGGCGGTAATTATAGACAATGGGCGATATTTTGAAATCAAGGAATTAGAAGGTACCTTTTCCATTTAAAGAAATATCTTATAGATGAAAATTTAATAGATAAATGGGTTTATTAACCGCGTTATATAAAAAAATACACTTGTATGTAGCAAGTCAAGACAAAAACATAACATATCTCTCTATTACAGACGTCAAATATGCATTTTGATGTAAAAAATTCGCTCATAGAGATTATAGACCAAGCTATAGAGGTTTTTTTCCCCTCATAAAATAAAAGACGCAAATGGCCTATACTAAAATTTTTATAAATTAGTTCGTTAATGAAAACCCTGGTTTTCGCCATAGCAAAATCACTTTCTGGAATTTTTGAAACAAGCAATAGTGAAAAAAATCACAAATTTTTTGGAATTTTGGAAATATCTCAAAGATTATTCAAAGAATCGTTTAACAGTCAATGGAACTTACAAAAACATACAAAATGAATTTTCATACTACCGGATCGGTGCATTTTTCACTGAGAACATCCAGGATAACCTCGAGAATGACCATTTTTAAATTTTTAATAATTTTTATAAATCTGTAGTTGGACAAACAATATTGCGGAAACTGATAGATAATACTATGAGGTTTAACTGTGCGCAAGATGTTTTCTGTCCGATGTGTAGTTCCTGCACAATCGCGTTATAAATTAATTAAGGACACATTTTGCAAGATGCGCTGATTTAAGGGAAATCGTCGTATTCAAATTCTGTAAACAGCATCTGGAAGTAGACATCAATATCTACGATTTCTATATTTTGGATTTTCACCTGAGAGGTGGGAAATGTGTTGAAAATGTCACTGAAAGTGGATCAAAACGCTTCAAAGTCACCTGAAGTCGTACTGAAATTAACTCGAGTTCAGATCGGGCGACTTCGCGTGCACTTTGAAGAGTTTAGAGTAACTTCCAGTGACATTTTCAACACATCTCCCACCTCTCAGATGAAAATCCAAAACATAAAAATTGTAGATATTAATCTCTACTTCCAAATGCCGTTTACAGAATTTGAATAAGACGATTTAGTAAAATCTAAAAGTAAAATTTGCCATTGAATTGTTTATAACGCGATTGTGCCAAAACTACACATCGGACAGAAACCATCTTGCGCACAGTTGAACTTCATGTTATTATCTGAAAGTTTCCGCAATACAGTTTGTCCAGTACGAAAGCGTAGAAGGGCCACAACAAATGTTATTTTCGTTTCGAAATAAATTCTGACTTGCAACTCGGAATTCCGACTTGCAACTCGGAATTCCGACTTGCAACTCGGAATTCCGACTTACAACTTGGAATTCCGAGTTGCATCTCGGAATTCCGACTTGCAACTCGGAATTCTGACATACATCTCGGAAAATTCCGACTTGAATCTCGGAATTCCGACTTGAATCTCGGAATTACGACTTGCATCTCGGAATTCTGACTTGCAACTCTGAATTCCGACTTACAACTTGGAATTCCGAGTTGCATCTCGGAATTCCGACTTGCACCTCGGAATTCTGACTTGCAACTCGGAATTCTGACTTACATCTCGGAATTCCGAATTGAGTCTCGGAATTCCAACTTGCATCTCGGAATTCCGACTTGAATCTCGGAATTCCGACTTGCATCTTGGAATTCCGACTTGCATCTCGGAATTCTGACTTGCAACTCGGAATTCCGACTCTTGCATCTCGGAATTCCAACTTGCAACTCGGAATTCCGACTTGCATCTTGGAATTCCGACTTGAATCTCGGAATTCCGCCTTGCATCTCGGAATTCCGACTTGCATCTCGGAATTCCGACTTGCATCTCGGAAT
The DNA here is from genome assembly GCA_944452925.2 of Chrysolina oricalcia. NCBI lineage: Eukaryota > Metazoa > Arthropoda > Insecta > Coleoptera > Chrysomelidae > Chrysolina > Chrysolina oricalcia. Next base: position 62,929,892 of record OX101811.2, read on the forward strand.
TTCGACTTACATCTCGGAATTTGGATTCATATACAACTTTCGCTTTCGAATTGAATCTATTGTTTTGAATAATATTTTGATAATGATAATAATATAATATACAGGATGTCCCACGAAGATTAGAACAGGGAATATCGCGGAACTCGAAAGTAGTGGAGATTTGTAATTTTGGGGTTCTGAATTAAAGCAATTGGTGCAGTTTTTTTTGACAGTATGTTACCCAATGAGCTCTTTGTTTTCGGTCACGTGACATCAGATTCAAACTTATTAATGCGACAACCTGTATATTTTGGCATTTTTATGTTCCTCCTGATAAAACAATTTCAACCAATGGTCATACTTGTAGTCTGAAACGATTTTTTCAAGAAATACAACAATACAAGTACTTCAATATCCTTTGTCCCACGGCGTTTTCAATAATAATAATTTGAATAATATAATATAACGGATGCCCCAGAGCTTGCAAACCAGCAAATATTTCAGTTATTTGCAGAAAATAAAAATATCTCTTTCGTGCAGCATAGCAAAAAACCACCCCCTGCCAAACAACCCCCGAAAAACCACCCCTAACTTTTGTTCTTCAAATTGCAACCCTATGCCTGTTTTTGTTCAATACAGTCCATTTAACTTCTCAGTCAATGATATAATATCATAGTAGCTGGAGTGGCATACAGAATTATGGGAAATAAAAAGACACAAATGAAATATTAATTTATAAGCTCATCTGCGTTCTGAATAATATATTACACTACAGAAATTGTTCAAAATGTTGGCCAGCACTTGCACTTGCACAGGAAGCTCCAATCATTTCAGAAGTAACGGTATCACAAGCCTCTGATATTTTCGGTATCAAATATTCAACATTTATTGTTGGAGTTTCGAGTACCACTCGTTTCAAATATTCCTTTAGGAAAAAGTCCAGTGGCATGAGATCTGTAGAACATGCAGGCCATCGAACAGGCCCACTATTTCCAATCCAACAGTCTTGAAAGATATTATTGAGGAAAGTACCTAGTAACTATATTATGGTCATGTTGTTGCCACATTTGTTGTATTTCTTCGATTGGAGTATCTTCTAACAGTACAGGAATACAATTTTCCGAAAAAATGCAGATCTCTATGGCCGATGAGGGCCGATGAGAAAATTGATTCCTCTTATCCAGTGAGTGGTGTCTTGTGACCATGTCGTTTGACAGTGCTATTATAATGGCAAGATTTGATTGAGGAAGTTGGGATTGTCTTGGAATGAAATTTGAATGTGAGCAATGACTGCCATTCGTCTTTCGAAATATGTAGATCTGAGTCCTTGGTGTAAATGTATATTGTACTGTTTGCAAATTCTTACTGATCCCAATATCCACCACCAATGTACAAACCGAAATATTAGGATGTACTTCGGCGTATGCCAAAACAATTAAAAAATTTTCCTCAGTCCTCAGTGATCCCGTTCGCATTGTGTTTTCTACATGAGAAAAAGTATTGCCTGGTTGTCGACGACCAGGAAAGCGCTGCTTATACACCCTTACTGCGCACCTTTATTCTTGTGGCATTCACCAAAAGCTAAAAGCATATCAACGTATCAGTTTGTAGTGAAGGTGAAAGGCATTTTAATATTTAACAACAGTATCACGACTATAACAATTTGTGATCCAGATATTGTAGGAATAAAAAAAGCACAGAAAGTTTACATTTTGTTGTCTATTTTTCTTTACCATCCACTTTTTATTGTCTCCACAATGTGAAACAATTAATTCAGCCAAATTGATACATTTTATTATTATGATATATCGTTTGAATAAGAAATAAAAAAGATTGTGAGTTGAACAACAACAAACATGGGGGTGCAATTCAAAAAACTAAAGTAAGGGGTAATATCTCGGAGATAATTTGCTAGGGGTGGATTCTACGCTATTTGGAAAGGCTTGTGGTCCCCAACGACACATAATTTGTTTCCTGAGTAAATAACTGAAATATCTGCTGGCCTAAAAGCTCAGGTATATGAATCGATATAATATAAATGAATACGAGTTGTGAATCAGAATTCCGAGATGCAAGTCGGAATTCCGAGATGCAAACCGGAATTCCGAGTTGCAAGTCGGAATTCCGAGATGCAAGTCGGAATTCCGACTTGCAAGTCGGAAATCCGAGATGCAAGTCGGAATTTCGAGATGCAAGTCGGAATTCCGAGTTGCAAGTCAGAATTCCGAAATGCAAGTCGGAATTCCGAGATGCAAGCCGAAATTCCGAGATGCAAATTGGAATTCCGAGTTGCAAGTCGGAATTTATTTTGAAATGAAAATAAAATTTGTTGTGGCCATTCTACGCTTTCGTAGTCCAGCTTCAGATTTATGAAAATTAGGAATTTTGGAAAAATGGTCTCTTTTTCTAGGGTTTCCCGGATTTTCTCAGTGAAAAATGCACCGATCTGGTCGTTTAAAAAACCATTCTGTAGGTTTCACAATTCGCCACAAAAGTTTCATCGATCATAAAACGATTCCTCCAATACTTTTTGAGATATTTGCAAAAAAACAAAAGTACAGATCGACAAGCGTAAGGATGCCTCTGAGATGCGCAAACGATAGAAAGCGTGAGTAGATGTGCGACAAAGATCGACTACTGTTTAATAAGGCAGAGCTATTGAGCTCCTGCCCCATTCCAGGGTTTTGTCTACTGCGCAACCTATTCTCGGAGGAATCCTTATGTTTGTCGATCAGTAATTTCTTTTACTATTTCTTGTTTCAAAAATTCCATGAAGCGATTTTGTTGAGGCGAAAACCGTGGTTTTCATTCATCTAATAAAAGTAGTATAGGCCGTTTGCTTCTTTTATTTTGTGTAAAAAGATCCTCTTATTTTTATCTACAGCTTGGCCAGTTAAGACGGAAAAATAGGAAGAATTGGCATTTTTCGCTAAAAGGTATAACAAGAATCACTATCGAACTCAACCGTATTCTTTTTAATTGATAATATACACAGTGTTCCATTCGAAATTAGATTGTGCAAATTTTTTAGTTACAATGTAAAATATTTGACCAAAAATCAATTCCAATGGAACTTGGCCCAACTTTATAATTCAAAAAATTTGGAATTTCAATTATTGGAAAAAAACCTTCCTTGCTAAAAGTCTCGAAAACTGTCAATATTTTCGAAAAAAAGACTTCCATAAAGTACCTCTTATTTTTCACGAAGAAAAAATACAGGTTGCCCTTTAAAAGTTGTGACCCGCCCAGAAAAAATAAAACACTCCGTATGTATTTTTTTGCTTTATCATGAAGGTTACATTATGGAAAAATATATTACTATCTTTGTCCTATATAGAAATATGAAACACAGCTCCCCTCTATTCTTTTGTTCTTTCCGTCTACCGGCCTCACCCCTACGCTCAATCCTCGAGAGACTTGTGCGAGCTAACCTTTCAACATGCACGACACTGGTGACTACGCTTGAAATCGAACCCACGACCCTAAGATTGAGAGGCGCCGCTCTACCATCACGACCACCACGGCAGGACTTTGTATATTTGATTCCTTTCTGATTGCGGGTGAAATTTTTTATAAATCTGCAAAAAATTATTTAGTGTGACTGTGCGCCAGGAAGAACATATAAGTTGAATGAAAAATTGAAAAAAATTAATGGTTAGAAAATATCTGAATATATTCTCACATCGGATGGCGATCATATTATGGAATGGCGTTATACAAAATGGTAAGGGGCCCAAAATTAAGCCTTGTGGAAGCCCTCTCTTCATTTCAAACATCTCAGATCTGCCAACAACGGTTGAAACTCTGACTAATGAGTGCAAAAATATTGAAAATCTCTAAATGGGGTTTAATTGACCGGTTTTTCGAATACTTATGGGTATTGTATTGTATTGAGAGCTACACAGGACATAACAAGTTAGGCAGACACCTATCACTTATAGGTATAGAAGACAGTCCCACTTGCTGAAAATGCGAAGAAGACTAAGAAATTTTATCTCACTTCCCCGGCGAGTGTGAGGTATACGGGAGGCTAAGATTTGGAACATTCGGAGTTGACAAACTCCAACAAGAGGAACCAATCGACTTGGAGTGGTCGGACATACTTACCTTCATTAGGAGGTCACAAAGGTTCGAAAAGGAAAACTAGGAGGATGAATGTAGATGAGTGGAGAACAGCGGTTGGCAGAAAGGGTCCATGAGAGCCTACTTGACTGGCTGCGGTTGCGGCCTCCCCAAAGAACTACTACTACTACTATGAGTATTGTAATCCTTTGAAGAAATTTGTAAATCCTCTGTTGGCACTTCTCAATGATCGATAATATTCAGGGTTATTCATTTGAAATGAGGAAAATGTTGCAAATTTTTATTAACAATGTGTGGCAAGCTGTTTTTCGCACCCTGTATATCACATGTCCATATTAGATATACCGTTTGAGAGAGTAACCGTACAATATTTGACCAAATATTTATTTTAATGGGACATGGCACCACTTAATAATTTCAAATATTATAGAATGATAAATACTGCAAAAAACTTTCAATATTTTCGGGAAAAAGAACTACATAAAGTACCTTTTATTTCTCATGTCAAAAGTAAAAAACTGATAAATATATAGGATGTCATTTAAAAAATGAGAGTTTGAACCCGACCAGAAAATTGGAATACCCAGTGTGACCGATATTTATATATATATATATATTTACTTTGTCGAGCTGGAGTAATAAGTTAACATTATACAGTGTGACCATTTAGTGCGTAATTATTGGATATTTCTAAAGCCATAACCACTAGGATACTTTAAGGAACAAACTTCTTCATAGAAAATAGATTTTTTTTACCATTACAACAAAAATACTTGAATGATCTCTGTAGAAACTCAATTGTCCTTTGGCAGGCAGTACTCCCACAATCGAATGAAATAAAGAATCCATGCCGAGGGGGAAGTAACTAGCCATTTTTTGTACACCTAATGAAAATAATGCAGTAATTAACTCTACTGAAAAATAATTACCATTAATGATGTTATACTATTCATCGGAAAATTACTGATTAAAATCCGCGTCTGCTCAGCGATCACCGAGGCGATTACTTACCGATTGTCAGACGGCATAAATTTGCCAACTTGGAACCGAAAAAAATCATATCACGGATCCCCAGAAACATAGATTTCGATTTTAAGTTGAATATGAAATGATTAATGAAGTAATGAAAATGTTATGATGTACACCTAATGAAAGAGTTACTTCCCCCTCGATCCATGCCATATAAATAGTGATAAACATAGGGAAATTACTCATAAATAGACAGCGCCTCGAAAGATTTTTTTTTAGCGATGTAAGGCGAAAGATGTCGGAATAAATTTCTGATAAAGATTACATGGTGTTCCATTTGAAAAAGTCTAATGTATGAATGAATGAATGAATCTGAATTTAACAATTTTCAAAACATAAATTTGATCACCCTGTGAAGGAATATGTCGCAAAAATACTGGATTCGTGTTCGTGAAACGATGCTACTAGTGTATGCCAAACATATTATCAAAATTTGAATAAATGAAACCATAACCAAATCAACATGACTCTTCAATAGTGGTAAAAATAGATTTATCAATTATTACTTGGCAACGCCGCAACCTATTTTGATTTTTTTAAAGCAATGTTAAAGTAAAACTTTGCGGAGTAAATCTCTAATACGACATATAGAGTGTTCCATTTAAAAAAATCGAATGAATGTCCTCTGAATTTTACAAAATTCAGCATCCAAATTTGAGCACCCTGTAAAGGAAAATGTCGCAAAATTACTGGATTGGTGTACGTGAGACCTTGCTACTACTGTATGCCAAAAACATCAAAATTTGAATAAATGAATATGTCATGCCCAATTCAACACGACTCTTCAATAGTGGTTAATATAGGTTTATCAATTATAATTTGGCAACACCGCAACCGATTAAATTTTTTTTACAGCGATTTAAAATTAAAAATATATTTAAAATAAAAAAGGGTGTTCTCGTCAGGTCTCTGAGTTGTCCCGCTTTTATAAAACACCCAGAAATGTTGGTAATATTTTGAAAATTAGCAACTTTAGTAACTGAAAAAGTTTTATTTTCAAAGTTTTCCGCTATTGGTTATAGCTTTCGAGATATCGAAGAAAAACGCACTAAATGGACACACTGTAGAAAAATATATTCGTAACTGTTTCCTAAATGGATTTATGGAACACCGTACTGTATACAGGGTGTTCCAAATTGAGTCGGCACCATTGCCAACTCCGTTATTATTGTTTTATATTATTCATTTATTCACCCAAGAAACATTAAATGTTTTTACAGGGAAGTCAACGATTAATTGGCTATATATAATACGTATATAGGATAAATGAATACAAATTAAATTAAATTAAATTGTCAAATCTGATAAAATTCTAAAAAATTAGGAAACTAAGAAATACTCTTTCAGTTGTAATTTGAACTTCAATAGATGTTTTATATTTTTCAAGCGGTTAGGTAATTGATTATAAATTATGATACCATCATGTAAAATGCACCTCTTTCCAATTTCAGATGTTGCCTTACTGGGATATAGTTCATTGAAATTTCTTGTTAGGTGTTTATGAATCACTTTATTTTCTGTAAAATGCAAACCAGTATATATTTTTTTAAATCGGCTTAAATGAATAAACAAACCTACTGATAATTTGTAAAGAGATTCCAAGTTCAATATTTTTTTTGGCTTGTACAAATTTTTTGTTGGTTCAAGATGGGGAAGTTTGTGAATACATTTTATTGATTTATTTTGGAGTTTTTTCAAAGGTTTCAATACAGATTTATTCGCGGATCCCCATATAGATATCAAATATTGTAATTGCGAATATATGAAGGAATAATATATATTCATCAAATATTTACCACATATATAGTTTCTAATCTTGTAAAGTATGCCGATAATTGGAGAGATATGTTTTTTCCAACTGAGGCATTCATCAATATAGAGTCCTAAAAATTTTATACAGTTTTTGTATTCAATTTGATTTTTATCAAAGATTAATGGTGTGAGTTGGTCATTAATTTTTCGTTTCGCAATAAACATATAGGAGGATTTGGAAAAGTTTAAGGTTAATTTATGATTCTGTAACCATGAGAGAATATTTTTAATGTCGCATTGGATACTTTTTTTGAGAGTGTCTGTATTGGATCCTGAATAAATTATAGTTGTATCATCTGCAAATAATTTTAGAGATCCTTTTAAATCCAAAAAAGAAATAGAATTGATGTAAATCAAAAAAAGAACAGGCCCCAAAACAGATCCCTGTGGTACACCATAACTGATTTTTCTATATTGACTATAACTATTTTCAATGCAAACATACTGTTGTCGATTACTCAAAAAATTTTCAAACCAGTGATGAATGTTGCCTCTGATGCCAATACTGTATAATTTTTTCAATAGTATTTTATGATCAACTGTATCAAAAGCTTTACATAAATCTAAAGATAATAGTGCACATTTTTGGTTGTTGTCAACTTTTTGTTGTATAGATGAAATAACATCTTGTGTTGCTCTCTCAGTATCTCTCAATTTACGGAATCCATATTGGTTTTCAAATAGAAGATTTTTCTTTTCTAAATACTCAAATACTATGAATTTGGTTAAATGGACAAACCAATGGCTTTTCCAGTGGCCTTGTCGATATAAAAATATAATTTATAGACGCGTTTTCAAAATATATCAAAATATTATTTTTTCAAATGTTATATGTTATCATGCATTTCGAGTCGCAACTACATTCTCAACACCAAAGCTTATATGGCTTTTTATATGACTTTTCTTTCCTTAAGTTGAAAATAATACAGTTTTATCAATAGGAAACATTTATAACAATCGGATTAGATGAGCGATATAAAATAAAATATGAAGTAAATGTTCAAAAACATCGTCTTCTTGGCCCTATTGGGTTCTTCTCTTGACACTACAGTTCGGTCATCGAATAAAATAATTATAGTTTCAATGTAATTTGAGGGGTGTCATGTCTGGTGAACGACGGGGCCACTTAAGAGGACCACTTTAATTCATCTGTTTTCCAAAACATTTTTCTCACGCCAATGAAATAATGTGCTGATGATCCATCCTGCCTCCAGATTAAGATCATCGAAAAACTCTTCCAATACGTTTGTTAATAAATTAATCTAACGGGGACCGGTCAGAGAACCATGATAGAAAAATGAACCGTTAATTTTGCCTCTGAATAGACCACACCAAACATTGACACTAAATCGTCTTTGCGGATTGTGGGGATGGATTATGTTCACTTCAATGAAGGAAATTATTTCTATTATACATCCCAAGATTTGAAAAATTAGCCTCATCGCTCAATATGATATTTCTATAGAAGTTTGGATCTTGTCTGCATTCATTCATAAACCAGGTTCCAGTGTTCTTTTTTTTTTATTGGACATTCATGAGGATTTAGTTGCCAAAACAAATACTAGTGTATTTCCACATAAATCACTAATTTTTATCTTTAAAAATATATTTCATATGAGTATTGTTGTTGAGAATGTAGTTACAAATAAAAACGCAGGATAAAATATAGGGTGTTCAATTTGAAGAAATATCATTTTATGAAATATTTTGAAAACGCGACTGTCAATTTTTGTTTTGTCTTTATCATCGAGAATGTCACTAGTTTGCCCATTTAATGCAAAGCAAGGGGCATCAATAATAAATTTAGAACACTCTGTAGAGTAATGTTAATTAAACCATACTTTATGAATTGTTTTCGACTGGTGCTTCAGTTTTCAGTACGTGTAGCTCACTGTTAATAGAAAATATCTTTTACATACTTCAACATCTTCGCCATTTTCATTTTTCAACGTGTATTTAAACTCCATGTCTATCAGGAATTATTCCCAGATTCAACTGTTTGGTTTTTTTTTGATTTTTTAACAAGACCCGCAGCAAGCCTGGTCGTTGATTACTGACTAGCAGTGGTGTTTTTTTGTCGTACAGCCGTTACATTTGCATTCATGTACTTTTTTCTTCCTTTTGTGTACAAAATAGACTTCTGAATTAACTTTTGAATACAATAGGTAAATGAAACGGATTAAATCGAAATATGAATTGCGATGATTGTTAAAACACCATGCCAGTACATTGACATATTCATTCAAGGTAGATTCATTAACCTGTACTACAATATTGAATCAACAAATATTGATGATTTCAAGGTTACGGTGTCAGTGGAACGAAATAAAATATTGTCTTTTCGACATGTTTGAAGTTCCAAACAACAGAAAACTATTATATATAAAATTCACTTCATGTGATTTCGAGTAGTCAGTTATTCCCCTTTTACCGTGTAGGGGATTATCAGGTAATGGAGATTTTTTTAATAAAATTTAACGAAAATCAAATGTCAAATTACTTGTCATATCGAAGATGCAAATAAATATAAATTTAAACTTTGGTCACATTTTTTGCAATAAATAGTAAGAATCTAAGTATATCAATAAATAACTAGGAAACATTGAATGGACCTTATTCGTTAAGAAATAAATTTGGCGCACATTCATTTTCACCATATTGGCAACCATGAACTCATAACATTTTCGTTGCATATTCATTGATGCCAGCATATAGAAAATGAATGTGCTACCAATTTATTCCTTAGCGAATATGGTCTACCGAGTACATGAAATTACAACGAGTGTACAACAAAAAATCTGATTTTTTACATTATCTAAACATTACGTTTTTTGCAGGTCAACATGGGTCTTTACTCGGTACTATTCGCTTCGTCGTTTCTCATAATCGGAGCTTATGGTAGCTGCTGCAGCAGGAACTTCATCCCGGATCTAAGCTTCAAGCTCACAGGTACCGAACTGGCCTTCCCATGTGAAAGTACCAGAAACATCTACAAAACCACCGGCCGCTATGTTTCCAAAAACATCATCGCAACCAGAATGCAAATCCACAAAGACCAAGCCTACATCGCACTTCCAAGATACAAACACGGTGTACCATTCACCCTAGCCACATTCTCTCTCAAGACTAAGGGATACAAGGCAACCCTTGTCCCATACCCATGCTGGCCTCTGCAAGAAGAAGGAAACTGCGAAGCTTTCCAGAACGTCGTAGATCTGTCCATCGACGCCGCAGACCACTTGTGGGTTTTGGATATTGGTTTAGTCAACACCCTTGAACAACCCGTCCGTCGTTGCAACCCTAAAGTTGTTGGAATCAACCTGAAAACTGGAATGGTTGTCAAAGTAATCAACTTGGAGAACTACGTGACTCCTGAAAGCCGTCTCCAGTACATCATTGCTGACTACGCCAAGGATGGACGTCCATTCGCTTACATTTCCGACGGTGGTTCTGGTGCCATCATTGTATTGGATCTTCAACTCGGAACCGGCTTCAGAATTGTCCTCCCTGGACCAGCTGTAGCCTGCGCTGATGACATGAAAGATGTTCTGTACATCCAACTGGCAAGAAAACCATGCGGAAACGTGTTGTACTTCACCTACCTCTCATCTCCACGCCTGTTCTCCATTAAGACTGAATTCTTGCAGAAGGGACAAGCCAACGGTGCTGTCATCGATGTTGGTCCTAAGCCCACATGCGGAAAGATTGTGCTCCTCGGGAGTGACAATGGTGCAGCTCTCTTCTTCAGATACAAAGGGGAATCAGACATCTTCATCTGGAACAGTGAGACAGCCTTCAAACAAGAGAACTTCCTCTTGGTACAGAAGGGTGATGACTGCAGACTGGCTACAGAAGTTGTCCCAGGATACAAGAAACTTATGTGGGCTGTGGAGTCTAATTTCCAAGATTACGTTCTTGGTACTTCTGGAAGTATTGGTCCCTCAATGGCTATCCATCCTCTCATCAAAACAAGCGATTAAATGCTTGCTTTGTTGATGAATAACTTGATCTGTGATTATGTGTAATCTTTGCACTATTATATGTATACTTTAATAAAAAATAGTTTAGGTGATTGTTTTTTGTTTTGTATTTTTAAGTAATATAACATCACTATATCCGATACCTAATTCGTTTCAATAAAAAATATACAGGGTGTTTCAGAAATAGAGTAACAGACTCCAGGTACTGATTCTACAGGCATCCAAGCAAAAAAATAAAGAAAAATAAACATAAACATAGATCAGTAAATGCTTCCTAATGGAGCTACGGCCCTTTGAAAGTGGCCCTCAAAATCTGATTTCCATTAAATACAGTGTCCTCCAAAGAGTTGGCATAGTATGGTAAAAACGTTTATTAATCATTTATTTCATGAAATGTTAAGGATGGAAATACAGGGTGGGACACCGAAAACGAAACAGATCGAATATCCCTCTTGCGGTAAAAATAACTTCCGTATTTCAAACTATAATACTGCATTTGCAAGCTATTTTGACATAAATTCGGTGACAATACATTATGGAATTCTTCTAAGAGAAAAAACTAAATGGCGGCTCTAAAATGGCGGACATGATTTGCAATTATGGTCCGATTCGATTTTATGTCAAAATAGCTTGCAAATGCAGTATTATAATTTGAAATACAGAACAGTTATATTTCCCGCAAGAGGGCGCCAAAATAAAAAGTTAGGTGGCAAAAATTGACATGGCTGAATTCCTTATGAAATTAAATTTTTAATGATGTGTCACACTTACTACTTTCCCTATTCAAATTGTTTGGGTGATAGTGCCCAAGGGGTGGGGGGAGAGGTGTATGACAGTTGAGGTTATGATAGGAAGATGTCCCCCTTGGATTAAAAATCGACGTGTTCTTGTATTTCATTCACAACACATGCGTTTAGAAGATATTCGATCTGTTTCGTTTTCGGTGCCCCACCCTGTATATTTCAAAGACTAATCTCAATATATCTGTTGTATCACTGGTTGAATAAATTGCACCCTTCAAAGAGAAATTATTTTCATACAACAGTCTAAAGAAAGGAATAAAAAGCACTCTCTGATATTGACATTGTTGCAGAACCTCAGGTGCCAGAAGAAATTGTGATTTGTAATATGCTTGATTTCTATTTTATCCAAAAATGTGTGAATGTGCAATGGGGTAAAAGATTAAAATAATAGATAAATATTTATTCGTTCTTGAAGTTCATATACATATGAAATTCATATACTAGTCATTGTCATTCACTCTGCCTTGTTCACAAAACATATTTAACAAGGTTATCGACAAAGTTTATATACTTACAGAAATGAAGTAGTAAAATAATCTTCTATGGAGTTGAATGTATTTTGACATAGGTAAGTAGTCGAATACTGTTATATATGATTTTATTTTATACATTTTGGAATCATTTATACATTGTTTCATAAATGGTAACTTACAATTTTTTTTATGTTGAAAAAATAAAATAATTCTATAGATCCATCTGAAATTCTAATTAAATGGCGAGTAGTAAAATTGTGCGTTTGTAATATTTCAAATATAACTGAAAATATCATTTGTTTCTGCAACGTGCCATAATAATTCCATTATAAATTCAAGTACATCCTTCAAAATTCCTGAGTTCAAATCAATCTTGCCACAATAAGTTTGGAGAGTTCTTATACTTGGTAATGGAAACTTTTCTTTCTACAGAAATAACTAAGCTTTCTTACTGAAATACCTCAAAGTTATAACGTTTGATAAATCTTCCTTCGACCATCTCACTTTTTTTAAGTTTCAAAACCAAGTGAAGCTGGGCGGGTGATAAAGTCCCAGACAAAACTTCTTCCATTTTATGATTCAAGTCAGTGTACAAAATCCTCCTAGACAGTTGCTGGTTTTGATTTTCAATAATAGTGTTTGATTTTGTTGCTTCCTTCTGATAATTGTTGTACAATAGTGTTATTGCACAGAAGTGTTCAATGAGTTTCTCACTCTTTTCAATGTTCTTGTAAACAAGCGGTGGAAGGAGACTATGAATCCTCTTCTGAAATGGCATAAAAACAGTTATCGATAACACCAGGAATAGAATATATTGTACAAACCATTATTTGATGGTAAACGATCGGCCATTGGTAGATATTCTGGCAAGCATATCTCTATCTCCAATGGAACTGCAGGTGCTTCTTGAAATGTCATAGGTGAATTATCGATGACAGATTGATGGGATACCCCAGAGGACAAACTTGTTTTTGACAGTTTTTTGACAACACGTCATGGTAGGAATAACACATTACCAACATTATATCATGATGTCATAGCAAAAATATTGGCTTTCAACAGTTTCTATCAAAAACCAAATTGAGCTCTGTTTCTCATTAGAACAGTATCCTTTGTTTATGTATGAGGGATTCTTGAAGATTGGTTTCAAACTAACTTTTATTAAAATGGTCTTAACAAATCCTGGAAAAATCAATAGGTACCCATTCTTTGGAATTACTACAGAAATTGATCCATTCCTGCTTTACTGTTTAATTCTTGGGGAATATATGGAAGGTCAATGTATCATCATGGTATGATGTAGGGGTATTGATACAATATTAAACAAGTAATTAACAACTAGCAATACAAAATACAATAATTGGGCATATGATTTTATTATGATTTATATGAGCCAAGTTTGGTTACTTTAGTTATTCGCAAAATGACGTAAATTTACCAAAGTTAGCAATTTCAGGATAGCCACCTTCATTTCCTATGACCTCCAATGACGTATTTTCTCCCTTTATTCAGTCTTCCCCTTGTCTAAATGATCACTTATTTCATAACCCGTTCAACCCGTTCCTACCATAAGAACCCTGAAACAGGCGCCTTTTTGTTATTTGTTGTTATGGTAACTTATGTCCCTTGATCCTTGATAAGGTAGGAATTTTCGAATTTTAATGATAATTTGAGTGTTTGTCAGTCAGTCTGTATTATTGGCTACAAATTGGAATTGTCTAATTTGTTTCTCTTCTGAGTTTTCTGACTTTGTTACAGGTTGCCCTAATCATGGATGTCGCAGGGACATGCCCCGGCAATTTGGAACGCTTTTATATCTTTGAGATACAACGTATTAACTTCCTAATAGACCGGGATCCCACGCCTATTATCAAAAATAATTAATAACAGGCTGAATCTTCCTGAGTAGCTTCATTTTACCGAGACGCCCAACTTTTAGGTGTAGCTAATAAAATGTGCAGGCTTCAATCATGTCGATTTGGTGAGTGCAAAAAACCAGCAGATTTTTTTTACCGTTGCTTGGTTAATAATAGGGAATATGCATAATTTTTTTTTTATTTGTTTAATCAATTATTTACTTTGTTAGAACATAGTAAAAAATATAAATACGGTTGAAAGTCTCAGAATTAATTTTTAAAATAATATATAAAATACCGATTGAATTTGACATATTTTCGCGCGCTGTGGATGACGTCACATGGCGCTATCAGTGTTGTTCTTCTTCAGTGTCGTTCGTTGAGACGTACTCTGCTCTACTTGCTTGAAGTTGAAATTTTATAAAAGAGTAAAACAAATGCAGTACAAGTGTTAGAGAGAGATGAACATACGTGAAAGTGATCTAGATCAACCAGAGCAGTCTTCAATGAACAAGCCTTTCTAGTGTTGTGGCCATTGACACTATTGACAGTTATTAATTAGGTTAGGGATTTGCAGTTTTAATCGCTATTAAGATGATGGAAAATGCTAAAAAACCAGTAGACAATACTTATATTGTCTAGTACACCAAGTAAAGTATTTTTTTCTGTTCCAAGAGATGCGAAAATACGTAAACAATGGTGTCAGGTTATGAGAAGAGGCGAAGTATCTCCAATATCACATTTACATTGTTGTGAAGATCATTTCAATGTGAGTACATTGTATTTCGATAGTTAACATGAAGTGAAATGATCAGAAATAAGTTTTGTGTGCATAAATGTTTTGTATATACCTGCCTCACCTAAATTACAAAAGGAAAACTATCATTTCATAAACTATAACTACTTATCAGTTCAGGTATTGTCGGATTGTGCTTTAACAAAACCGCTTTCAGTCATTGCTCTTGATAATTTACAATTGTCACTAGACCAAAATCGCACTATGTAATGGAAAACACTACAAATATATAAATAAAAACAAATTTTCTATGAAAGATGACTAGCACAGTATGAATATCAACACAGATAAATTTCATAACGTGCCATGTGACGTCATTCTTCGTTTCGACCAATGATGATGCGTTTCGCAAATTTGAATTCCGCACTTTTTGATTAAAGTTTTATGGAGTTAAATACAAACTAAATGATAAACTAATCGTTTAGGTGTAATTTCAAGACAATAAAGTATTTGAGGTAAAAAAATCAAGTAAATTTAAATCACTTGCATATTCCCTATTGTATAATTGGATAGTCATATTGTCCTACAAATTGAATGGTTGGTGTTCCCAGTCCTACGAAAAAAAAAATTATTAGGCGTGGGATCCCGGTCTATAAGGATCAGACGTATCTTACAATGTCTAAATTCAATTATGGGCCGTGGTGGTCGGCTGGTAGTGCGTTCGCCTCGCATGCGTGGGGTCGTGGGTTCGATCCACCGATTCACCGGTCTCGTGCATGGCATCACACGTTAAAAGGTAAGAGCTGCGTCTTCCCTAGCTCACACAAGTCTCACGAAGACTTCTGAGGGTTGCGCGTAGGTGCAATCGGTTGACGGAATTAACAATTTTAACAATTTAACAACAATAACAATTTATATTACGAGTATGTATCATCTTCTTTAAAAAATATTCGCATTCGGTGACAATTGTGACAACCTAATCAATTTCACTTTTTCCGCAATTTTCTATTTTTGCTTATGTGTCTTGAATTGTTTAGGTGAATCATGAGATTATTTGAGAAAGTAGTTAATTTTATGGAACTGGATGTCTTTATGAGTGATCAGGTAGTTGAAATGTAGTTGTAGTTGTTGTATGCATCAGAATGCAGAAAGTGAAAAGTCCAATTATCAACAGTCGTAAAATTGCCAAGAAAACGATGAATAGGAAAATGATGAACAGATAATCGTATGAGAAATTATTTAGCAAGATCCATCTCTAATTGTTCCCCTAAAGGCACTGTAGCCAAATAAGCTCATTGTGCTCCCACTGAAAGTAATTTTATATCCGCATTGTGGAAAATAAAATGTGAATTTACAGTAAGAATTATTGGTATAAATTTGGCCAATGGGTGTGAAAGAAAGGACTAGGGGACTGTATTTGCTGAGTTCAAATATGAAATTTTTCATTGATAATAATAATAATAGTAATAACGTTTATTGCTCTAAATACAAAACAGTAAATTAAATATTTACATATAGTGGACATATTGACAATAAACAAGTAGATTTCCAGAAGATTCAAGAGGAATCTTGTACGGAAAATATGAAGGGGCTATATAATGTAAAAACAATTATTGGTAAATAACGGAAAACATACATAGATATAAATATACACTCAAGTTTAACAATTTACATAAATATAAAATTAAATAATGATTAATGAATATGATCTTAAGATTTAAATAAAATTATAATAAGAAAATGGTTGAAAACAATTCTGAAACCAGTGCTGGATGAACGAGTTGAAGCGAATATAACAGTGGTTACTTGGGATTCGTAATATGATGTCAGTCAGTCTATGAGCTCACGTAATAGTTGTCTTGGGAAACATTTTATATGTACAATGAGGTTTTTTTTAAAGATTTTATTATTAATTTCGTCTTGTAGGGCTGGTGGGAGTGAGTAAAATAATTTAGGTCCTAAATATTTATAAAACTTTTGTCCTATTGATTTAGAAGTAGAAGGACATATATGTATTTCTTATGTTGTCGGGTACTATGCGTATGCGCAAATGTGGTGAGATTATTTTTCTCTGAGTGCTGTCTGATGTTTATATTTTTATAAAATAGTTGTCGGATATCTAATATTTGAGACTCGAGATAAAGTTGGCTCTTTTTGCATCATCAATTTCAAAAATCGTTTCTGTATTACCTCGAGTGGTCTCAAATATATGTTTTAGATACTCCTCCCCATCCCAATATTCCATACGCTATATGGCTTTCCACCAGGCTGAAATAAATAATTTTATTCTGTTTGAGGTAGAGTATGTCTTTGAGTTGTCTGAACTTATATAATACGAATCGGAGTTTCTTAAGAATAAAATTAATATGTGCGTTCCATCTGAGTTGGCTATCCAATATTATGCCGAGGTATTTTGGGTTTGTTACAGAGGCGATTGACAAGTTTTGTATTGTGAGTGTGGAGTATGTAGGCAACGTTGATTTGCTGTTGGAGAATGGTAAGAATTGAGTCTTATTCAAATTAATGGATAGTAATCTGGAGTCAAACCAATCTTTTACGACAACCAGATGTGCCTCTACTATAGATTTCAGTTGGGACCAGTCTTCTCCACTGTAGGTTATTGCCGTGTCATCCGCAAAACTAATAATTTTACCCTTACCTTCGATGGAAAATAGTCCATTCATATATAATATAAACAATATGGGTCCCAATACGGTACCTTGATGCACACCATACTCTATGTTTTTGTATTCACTTGTCGTTTCCTTTAATTTGACGACATTTTCTAGGGTCGTTAATAGCATAGGGTGGCTGATAGTATCAGAAGCCTTGGCAAGGTCTATAAATACAGTGAGGCATGGTTTACTCTCATCCAAACTTTCATAAATATTTTTTGTCAACTCCAGTATAGCATCCTGGGTTGACTTTCCCTCTCTGAATCCAAATTGCATAGCGGATAGAAGTTTATATTTTTCTAAATAGCTTGAGAGTCTCACTTTTATAATTCTTTCGAATATTTTGCTAAAGTTTATAATTAACGAAATTGGCCTGTAATGAGTAACTTCTGTCTTATCACCATTCTTGTAGATTGGGATCACTATTGAAGTCTTTAAAGTCAGATGGGTAGAGCCCAGATTCCATCGATGAGTTGAAGATATGAACGAATGGTTATTATCAGTTAACTTCCTGATCAATGGCAAATCTTAATTACAAGATATTGACCAACCTCTTGTAACTTCGAGATCTCAACTTCTGTACAGAATTTCCTCCTCTTCATGTTTTTCTGTATTCGAAACACACATGAGTTTGTTGAAAAGGATAACAATCGAAATTTCAAGGTACCGATTCACCGTAAAAAAATAAAAAGACATTTTTAGATGCATGACGTAGGTTATTCTGTAAAAGATTTAAAAGCTTGCTTCGCAAAGTTTTCAAATGGAATACAAAAGCTTTTGAATTCGTTACTCACAGAAAAACCTACGTCACACATCAGATCAAAAGATTTTTTTACTGATGAGTGCATTTCAATAAAAGCTTGTCCTCAAAAATATTTTTTACCTAGTTTTATTTTAAATTTTTTAGTTCTAAAGCAAAATGTATAGGAGCTGATATCTTGGATTTTGGTATGTTAACAATGTAATCATCATATCCGACCTCAAAAACCATCACATACCAATTTTCAATAGACAAAAAAATCATAACCCTCCACCCTGCAAATCCACACAAAGCAGTTTTGAATAGAATCCGACCAGAATCACATAACTCGTCCGCCATCTTGGAGCCGCCTTATTGAATTTATGAATTTTGACAAAAGACTCACAATCTCGGACCCCAGAAACCTCCAAATACCAATTTTGAATCTAATCGGACCACGAACACAACACTTGTCTGCCATCTTTGAGCTGCCATATTATTGAATTTATGAATTTTGATAAACAATTCCCAATCTCCGACACCAAAAACCCCTACATACCGATTTAGAATTGAATCGGACTATGATAACAAAACTCGTCCGCTATTTTTTCGGATAACTAAAAGTGGGTCAAAAATACGTTGAAAGATTCCGTTACATACATATACAGTGTGACAATTTAAAAACTTACAATGGGCTGGCTATATCTCACGAACGGAAGATGATATCAAAAAATGCTCAAAACCGTTTCTAGGATAGGGACGGAGAACTAAAATGACATAAAAAAGAACTCGCCCCCATCAACCCCCTAGGCCCCACCTACCCCAATTGAAAAAGTTTAAATGGCAGACCCCTACTTGTGATACATCATTGAAAAGCCTACAAAAAATGCCATCCAACAGTATGAATAATAATGGTACAGGGTGAATAAATAATTACACAACCTTGCCTTAAAAGGAAAATTTAATGAAGTTTTTGTTGAACTACAAATTTGTTAAAAATGTCAATGAAGTAAATGTTCAAAGTGGGTTCCGTTATTTTGTAAACAATAGTACAGCCTATTTTCAAATTCTGCACGAACTTTGACAAATGTTGTTCTAGTAATAGCGCGACATGCTTGAGTAATTTTTTCCCGCAAGTCCCCAAGTGACGCAGGTTGAGTTTTATGCACAACTGACTTGAGGTAACCCCATAAAAAAAATCAGGTGGCGTTAAGTCTGGTGACCTCGGTGGCCACTCAATAGAACCTCTCCTTCCAATCCAATTGTTCGGATAATTAGTATCCAACCAGTGCCTTACTGCAGCGGCATAGTGAGGAGGTGCTCCATCTTGTTGGTAGTGCATCAAATCTTCTTCTAGAGCCAGATTGCCTTGGTCATCCCTTTGATTATCTAATTCATGCACAATTAAAGGTAGAATGGTGTTTTCCAGCATATCCAGATAAATGTCGCCACTTAAATTGCCTGGTATAAACAAGGGGCCAATTAAAGAATCCCCTGATATCCCTGCCCAGTCATTAAGTTTTTCAGGACATTGAGTGTGACCTTGTCTAAATCGATGCGGGTTCGTATCACTCCAGTACCGACAGTTTTGTTTATTCACATTGCCATTCAGCATAAAAGTAAATTCATCACTGAAACAAATATTTTTCAATAGTGGTTCAACGCGAATTCTTTCAGTCATTAGTTCACAAAACTCAATTCGGTCTGGGTCATCATCGCCTAGTTCTTGAAGAATTTGCGTTTTGTACGGGTGAAACTTATGTAATTTCAATACCTTCCTGACCGACTCACGTGATAGTCCTGTCATTGTAGATACCTGACGTGTTGATGCAGTAGGCTCTATTGCAAATTGCCCAAGGACCTCAACTTGGCTTGCTTCATTCAGTAATCTTGGGGCATCCCTTTTTTTATTTTGCACTGATCCCGTTTCTCTAAATTTTTCAACTAAATCGCGAATGTACACGTGACTTACATGTTTGTCCGGATGCCTCTCATTAAATATTTGAGCTGTTCGTAAATAACACTGGTTCTGGGAGCCAAATATGAAAATTATCTCCACACGTTCAGGTATACTGTAAACCATCGTGACAACTACAGCGAATGACAGTACTGATCGTAAACAATGATGACACTAATGACATTTAAATGTCTCAAATAAACAAAAAATTATTGACAGCGATAGAAACCAGAAAACAGATGTTTACAACTTGTTTTTGCAAAGACGGCAAATTCAACAACAAAAAGTCCCCTCACTTATCATTGAAAATAAGGTTTTATATTTATATAGGGTTTAAAGATTTTTAACATTGTATCACAAGTAGGGTTCCTACGTTTGTTTTCAAAATTGTTGGATAATAATTTGGTAATTATTGATACACCCTGTACAATTATTATTTATACCATTGGATAGCATTTTTTATAGGCTTTTCAATGATGTATCACAAGTAGGGGTCTACCATTTAAACTTTTTTAGTTGGGGTAGGTGGGGCCTAGGGGGTTGACGGGGGCGAGTTCTTTTTTATGTCATTTTAGTTCCCCCTTCCTATCCTAGAAACGGTTTTGAGCATTTTTTGATATCATCTTTCGTTCGTGAGATATAGCCCATTGTAAGTTTTTAAATTGTCACACATACATACAGACTCTGATGAGCTGAGTCGACATATACATATGTGGGAAACTACTGGGGGCATCATTTTCTTTCGTCCAGTACCTTGAATTTTGAGAATTAACTATTCCATTGGTTGTGAATGTTGCCTCGTCACTGAACAAAATTGTTTTCATAAAATTCCTGTTATTAGATATGTCAAAACTAGCAATTCAGTGCAATCCAGTGGCGTCGTCAAATTTTATTTAAAAAAATCGCTAGTATGTTTTTTGGATTTTTGGCCTTAAAAAAAATTCGAAGTTGGCCTTGATAATCTTATTTCTATCTTGACTTCACAACACCTTAATAGAATTATTGATGCTCTATCTATTGAAAAAAAAAACTTCTGAATTGGATGATAAATAACAGTTTTAGAGAGGTGGCCCGATTTCAAATTGGTCACTCTGTATAAGCCAAGGTCTTCGATGTTATTGAAGACCCTATGCATTGGCTTTTCCTCATGTCGCTGAAAAGGACCTCATATAATATTATTAATGTTATTATTATTATATTTTCACAGATTTCATTACGAATTCTGCCTCGGATAATATTTCGAATCTCTGGTGGATGAAGTTACGAGCAATTGTGCAACAGCTGATTCAGATCTGTCTACCTATACTATTTCCACATTCTTCACCTCACTAATTGTTGTAACCTTTTTGTAATTTGATACGCGTAATGGTATCCACAGCACCATAGCCGCCTTTCAATGAAGGCGAAATTCAATATTCGCTTCATTCTCTTGATCATATAATAAGAATACTGATACGGTTTCATCCAGTGATAAATCGCATTAATTTACCACATGTGCATGGTCAGTGAACCATATCAATTTCACTTGAATCCAAATGTTCAAGTGTTCTTCAACTTTCACCTGAACCACTGAATATGTGCATACTTTAGGTGATTACCATTTCTCCACGAGAGAAATAAAATGTAGAGTTTTATGATATCAACTGCTTTATTTTAGCTTTGATTTTTTTTGTACCGCGTGATACACGCCAATTTACTCTGCAAAGGACCACGCACAAACTTTATGGGAAATTGCTGTCGGTGAATTTCGCTGATTCTTTGGTATGATGAACTTTCCAATGTCCTGATCGAAAGTCTCCACGGGCACAACGAACAATGATGGACAGTTTTTGAGACAAAAAATCCTCAAAGTAGGCAAAATGGGGAGCTTGGAAGTAAAACGGAAGAAATAATCCGTGTTATTTTGCAACATGCCTCTTGGAAATTGTAGCATAAGCTTTAGCAATTTTTTTAAGGGTTTTGTATCTTTACAGTACCGTTGGCCAATAATTTCAGTCTATACAGGGCGACGCATGAAGTCATAATGCGAGGAATGAAAAAATAATTTTTAGTACGTTATAAAAACAATATGTTGTAAGAAATTTTGTGTATGGATATGGTTATAAAGAAGATTATTCAATGGATATATATATATATATATATATATATTTATATATATATATATATATATATATGTCTGACAGATATAATTCAATATCTGTCGAGGTATTAGCCAGATTAGTAGTTGTTTTCTGTCGGACATATGCCATACAATCTATACAAAGGTATAGTGAGTTCCTAAAGGATTGTTTTCGACTGTTTTACAGTCACTGGAACATATATATATATATATATATATATATATATATACAGTGACCGCCAGAAAGTATGTACCATATGGGAAAATTTTTTATTATTGGAGTATTGGAAAAAATATTCTGGGGAAAAGTTTGTGCATGTCCGATAACCTAAAAATCGATTTTGACACATGTCACGTGATTGCTAGAATGGCGGCAAAATGAAAAAAATTGCAATGCAAAGGCAAAAAAGGGGTAAGATGGCAAGATATCAAAAAAAGTTATTTGAAAAAGTCACTTAGAATTCAATTTTATACACATAAACGAAGTTTCGAAAGATAATTCAAAAAAATTGAAAATAGCAATTTTTTAAAAATATTTTCCCATCTATTTAAAAATATATTTTTTTTTTCTTATGAATAGCTTGACTATAATGAAACATTTGCATTTTAATGATAATGACAAAACTTTCTCATTTTCTCCACACCAGAGGGCACTAAATTGAAAAAATGGGAATTTGTCAGAACCCTTGCTGTTACATCGGTTCGTATCTATCAGTTATATCCGAATTCCACGACCATTGTGATGACATGACACTCCAAAAACATGGTAATTTCCAGATTATAATCAAGTTCCGATGATAATCGTGCATGAGCGTTTCACTTCGCATATAAACTTGAAAATAGTGCGTCAAATTAAAGATTCTTAAAGTTTATGTGCAAAGTAAAACGCTCATACAGCATTATTATTGAAACTTGATTAAAATCAGGAAACATGGTGTTTCTAGATTGCCATATCAACACAATAGTCTTGGAATTCTGATATAACTGTTAGATAAGAACCAATGTAACAGCGAGGGTTCTGGCAAAAACAATTTTTTTAATTTAGTGCCCTCTGGTGTGGAGAAAATGAGAAAGTTTTGTCATTATCATTAAAATGCAAATGTTTCAGTATAGTCAAGCTATTCATAAGAAAAAAAAAATAATATTTTTAAATAGATGGAAAAATATTTTTAAAAAATTGCTATTTTCAATTTTTTTGAATTATCTCTTGAAACTTCGTTTGTGTGTATAAAATTGAATTCTAAGTGACTTTTTCAAATAACTTTTTTTATATCTTGCCATCTAACCCCTTTTTTTGCCTTTGCATTGCAATTTTTTCATTTTGCCGCCATTCTAGCGATCACGTGACATGTGTCAAAATCGATTTTTAGGTTATCGGACATGCACAAACTTTTCCCAAGAATATTTTTTCCAATACTCCAATAATAAAATTTTTTCTCATATGGTACATACTTTTTGGCGGTCACTGTATAAATAAATATACAGGGTGAATTAGAATAAGACCGACAAACTCCGACTACAGATTCCTTGCATCATTTTGAGATGAAAAGTTTCTATCAAGGTATGTCCTAAAATGCATCCCCTCTGAGATACAGGGTGTCAAAAGTGCGAAAAAAATTCAGATTTTTTCCTCTTTTTCTGAAACTCCTAGAGAAAAAAAATTCAAACTTGGTGCACTAATCAAAGTTAATCAACGTGATAATTTGAAGTTATAATTTTCAAACCAGTGGCGTAGTTACGATGGTATGTGGTCATATTTTCCTTCATATTTTCTTTGGACAACTGAATTGACAAATGAGCGTTCGACATCAGTTAGTCTCATCCATACTCAACCTAAAAGTCATAACATTAAATTTGCCTAAAAGTGAAGGTTTCTTAGATATTTGCAAAAAACTGAAGATATGTCCTGAGAAGAGACATAACATCCTGTGTGCTATAATCGCATGGTGCAACTTTATTATAACTTATAGGAATAATTGTCAACCTCTTGAACGTTTTTTAATGTTGAGACCGACAAACTCCGTTTTTTTTATTCGTCATAATATTTGAACGAATCAATTTCGTAAATTCACCAATATGTGACCACACTTTGTTGCATAATGATTATTCTGAAAGATCCACTGACAAACCCAGCCCCAAATTATAATACTCCTGTTAGAGGAGAGTTAAAGCCTAAAATAATATTTGCGAAAAACTGTAAATAAGTACCTACATTTAATTTGTTAAATTCTATGTTGGAGTATCATTATCAAAGTCATTTCATACTGAATTATCTAGGAAAATATTTTCCAATCATCATGTTTTTGGTGAAGAAAAACAATTATTGTGAATTAATATCTACTCAAATGATAGAAACGGTTTATAGGGTACACAACATAAAAACAAAAAAGGCTCAAAGTAAATGTTCAAATACCACCATTTTGTTCGATACACAATTGGCATCTCCGTATCATTGACTGTCGCACGCTTTGGAATATTCCTGGTGTATCCTGTATTAACGTACATGCTGTTAAAATTATTGCTGTTAAATCTTCAACAGATTCTACAGGTGTCGAATACACCAGGGATTTAAAATATCCCCACAAAAAAAGTGTATGGGACCACATCTACCTATCCACTGATCATGGAATGATTCATCAAGAAATTGACGAACGATTCGTTGAAAATGGGCCGGTGCTCCGTCATATTGAAACCACATTCTTTGACGAACCAATAGCGGTACTTCTTCGAGTTGCTCAGGTGAAACATATTCAAGAAAAGCTTGGTAGTTCTGTCCATTCAAACGTGGAGGAAGAAGTCGAACCTTCCAGACTAGTTTGTATACCATTGATCAATGCATAAAAAATACACAAATTTTTTTTTCTTGTTCTTTTTCAAAACCATATGCTGAATGGATTAATTTTCTTCGATAAACCAATTAGAAAAGGCTCTAAAAATGATACTCCAACATAAAATTCAACAAATCAAGAGTACTTATCTTATCTTCGGTTTTTCGCAAAAATTGGTTCAGGTCTAAACTCTTATTTGAGTGGAGTATTATTAATTTGAAGTTGGGTTTTTTTTTTACTCAGGGCATATCTTCAGTTTTTCTCAATTATCTCAGAAACCTTCACTTTTAGACACATAGTACGGTACTGAAGAGATCTTAAGCTCGAAACACGTGTCTACGGTTGCACAACATTTTGAGGGTTGTACCCAATAACTTTTTTACTTATAATTTCATATATTGCCCCTCGGTAAATCCATCCTTATTTGTATCTTCCTGGGTAGGATTGTCACGCTGGTAGCTATAGCTACCTCCGTGGCGACGTTAGTTGTTGCCTTGTGAGTACAAGGTCTTCTAACCGATGCCACAAATCTTCGCACTTGATTTTACCGTACTGATGAGAGCTTAAGCTCGAAACACGTGTCTACGGTTGCAGAACATTTTGAGGGTTATACCCAATAACTTTTCTACTCATATTTTCATATATTGCCCCTAGCTAAATCCATCCTTATTTGTATTTACCTGGGTAGGACTGTCACGCTGGTAGCTATAGCTGCCTCCGTGGCGACGTTAGTTGTTGCCTTGTAAGCACAAGGTCTTCTGACCGAAGCCACAAATGTGTGGTTGGCTTCCTGTTGTTGACTTCCTTTGTTTCTATTTTTATATCCAAGTGTTGTACATCTTCGCACTTGATTTTACCGTACTGATGACAGCTTAAGCTCGAAACACGTGTCTACGGTTGCAGAACATTTTGAGGGTTATACCCAATAACTTTTCTACTTATATATATATATATATATATATATATATATATATATATATATATATATATATATATATATATATAACAGAAAGTTACTTATGACATCTACAGTCACTAGTTGAAACTTAATTTGACCCGAACCAAGGAATCCAAAGTAGCGGTTTGTCTACAAATTGACAGGCAGCCAACAATTCGTTTTTCTGACCAACCCAAGGTTCAATCAAGTTTCTAGTACGTTATGAGGAACGCAAGCAGAATCTAAGTGAAAATAGAGTATATTTCGTTTTAATTCCGAGAGTTCCAACCTTTGACAGCTGTTTCGTGCTCACGCACTCATCAGAAAGGATTTATGGAGCTCTCGAAATCAAAACGAATCCACTCAATAATTAATTCCGTGAAGGCAAGCAAGACAGATATAACAGAAAGTTAATTATGACATCTACAGTCACTAGTTGAAACTTAATTTGACATGAACCAAGAAATCGAAAGTAGAGGTTTGTCTACAAATTGACAGACAGCCATCAATTCGTTGTTCTGACCAACCCAAGGTTCAATCAAGTTTCTAGTACGTTATGAGGAACGCAAGCAGAATCTAAGTGAAAATAGGGTATATTTCGAGAGTTCCAACATTTGACAGCTGTTTCGTGATCACGCACTCATCAGAAAGGATTTATGGAGCTCTCGAAATCAAAACGAATCCACTCAAGAATTAATACCGTGAAGGCAAGAAAGATATAACAGAAAGTTAATTATGACATCTACAGTCACTAGTTGAAACTTAATTTGACACGAACCAAGGAATCCAAAGTACGAGGTTTGTCTACAAATTGACAGGCAGCCAACAATTCGTTGTTCTGATGAGTGCATGAGCACGAAACAGCTGTCAAAGGTTAGAACTCTCGGAATTAAAACGAAATATACTCTATTTTCACTTAGATTCTGCTTGCGTTCCTCATAACGTACTAGAAACTTGATTGAACCTTGGGTTGGTCAGAACAACGAATTGTTGGCTGCCTGTCAATTTGTAGACAAACCTCTACTTTGGATTCCTTGGTTCGTGTCAAATTAAGTTTCAACATGTGACTGTAGATGTCATAATTAACTTTCTGTTATATCTGTCTTGCCTTCACGGTATTAATTCTTGAGTGGATTCGTTTTGATTTCGAGAGCTCCATAAATCCTTTCTGATGAGTGCGTGATCACGAAACAGCTGTCAAAGGTTGGAACTCTCGGAATTAAAACGAAATATACTTTTTTTTACTATATATATATATATATATATATATATATATATGTTCGGAAAGGTTTCCGCGGTCAGAAATATGTACATTACTAAGTTCATGGGTTGAACCGCGTTGAGAGTTTATAACTCGACGTTTCGGCTCCTGCTTTGGAGCCATTTTCAAGAGTGTGACTGCGAGGCCTCTATCTGCCTACTCCTCGAGTCGTGGTCTTGAGAGATATCAAGGTCTCAACCTGCCTACTCCTTGATCTCAAAAGACGATCCGATGTTGGTTGCACTGTAGTATTTATAGGTGGTTGGCTACCTGGAGGTGGGCGGGTCTTACGGGTTTTCTCGTTTGTCTTGTCTGCTGGTGCCTGCTGTGTAGTTGGAGTTAATGGGATAATAATTGATTGCGGATAAGTTTCACGTGGCCTGGTAATTACGGTTGGAAGAAGGGGCTTCCAAATGGGGTTCAATTTACGGCTATCATCTTTAATGTTCAGGCATATATATATATATATATATATATATATATATAGTGGCTGATACAAGAAAAAATAATGGAAGTCAAGTATTACAGATGGAAATTGAAATGGGCATATTGATAAGGTTACAATTCTATAAATATGTACGAAAAACGTGTCGCAATATTTATTGAAGAATAACATTGGTGAGACTTACTTTTCAACGTCCAGTGATCGAATGTCTCGATGGTCTCGATAGGAAAAACGGCTCAAAGTCGGCAAAATAGCGTCTGAGGAAATGAAAACTAGAACCCGTCACAAATAAGCAATGTTTCATTATTCACATTCTGTCAAACATCCTATCAATCCTTCACGGAATAATGTATTTGACATAATCCTACATTAAGGCTGTGTCAAGTCACCGGTCGGACAAGGCACGCGCGTTCAGTATGAAGTATGACGATGAGTCGGACCGATCAGATAATTGAAAATATTGGTCACATACATACAGTTCTAATTAGGTCGGCAAGTCAACCAAATGACCGCGCTGGTCTAATCATATTGGTCAGACCGGAGACGAGTGTCAAGTCACCGGTCGGACAAGGCACGCGCGCTCAGTATGAAGTATGACGATGAGTCGGACCGATCAGATGATTGAAAATATTGGTCACATAAATACAGTTCTAATTAGGTCGTCAAGTCAACCAAATGACCGCGCTGGTCTAATCATATTGGTCAGACCGGAGACTTGACTCAAGGTAATTATTATTTACTGAACTAATTCAACCGGTATCATGTTTTTTGATCAAGTTACCAGCTGTCTATTGGTTGTCATGATGACATATAATTAGTAATATCTGTACTCATTTAATGTATACATGGTAAATAAGATTTTTCTAAAGTTTGAATCTTTTGCCTGTTTATCTGATATTTCATACCTCTCTGATGACTTTTATACAAAATAAAAGACATTGTTCCATATGCAACAATATTTTTCATATACAACGAATTGCAAAATAAGATGGTGTGAATAATGAAAAAAAACGGGAGATTGCTATTCAACAAAAGGAAGAATAAGGACTACCAGATATTCCCATTGAAAACTTTACAAGACTGTGGCTTTATTGTGATAATAATAAAACCTTTATTGCTTTTTTAAACATGGTTTTACATGGTTGAGTAGAAGGGAAAAAAGTAACATAAAAATGGCAAGATCAAAACAAATAGAACATTATCGTACCTAAAAAAAAATAATAATAACAAAAAAGTAAGCTTACTCTTTATGAATGAAAGACCTGAGCTTCAAAATATTCCATACATAACTAGGTATAATTTTAGCCTCATCTGAGGAGAGTACGTCTAAGGAGGAAAGTAAAGATTCCCGGGACTCAAGAGATCTACAATTGTGTTTCATAACAATATGAATAGGGCATTCAAACAGAATATGGAAAATGGTTTCAGCATCGTGGCGATTGCAAACTGTGCATTTCTCGTTAGGGTCAATCAGATGAGACAACCCATTCATTATTGTGATAGGGCAGTAATGGAAGAGATAACCGCTTGGGAAGACGACGAAGTTTCTCAAGCTGAATATTTTGAATCAGTCTTCAAGCGAATCGTGCGTAGTATGTAACGCTATACTTAATCTGAATCGGTTAACTCTGAAGTGCCGAGTCAATGTTTTTGTTTTGAAAAACATTTTTTTCCTGAGACAAATTCTTCCCGGCTGCAGTTCAATTTTCGATCATGTAGAATGAAAAAAAGGAATTTGGTGGCTTTCTTGCAAGAACTTAGGAATGTGCAGAACATGCCACAATGGGATTACCAGATGAAGATACCGGTTGAAATATTAGTTCAGTAGCTGATAAAACTATGTGACAATACAGAAATTCGATTATGGAATGGTTGGTTTAATTATATGATGAATAAAAATTAATGTAGGGTATATGTTCCGTAAAGGAATGATAGGATGATTGAAAGAATGAGAATAATGGAACATTGATTATTTGTGATAAGTTCTAGTTTTCCCTCACAAAATTCCGTGTTCGGGAGGTAAAAAATAACACTACATTTCTTTTTTTTTTGAAGGAAGTAGTCCATACTCAAAGTGGAGTTACAACGTAATAAAGTAGTTAAGTACAACTCGAAGTCGTCTCCACAATATATATATATATATATATATATATATATATATATATATACAAAGCAGGAAATTTTTGGGTATAGCAGCAAGCAAAACGTGTACTCTTTTAACACTATATTTCCGATATTTCAACAGTGAATACTGTCATCTTCAGGGAAGCTACAAGTAACAAGCAAAATTGTACGATTAATGGAAAGAAAACTTTGAAGAAGAACCACTTACTGTGTTGATGAGAATGATTGCTATGGATGTAATATTAAAAATTATAAACAACATGTCATGTAAGTCACATGTGACAAAGATGAACAAAACACATTAAAATACGTCAAACAATAAAAATATTAATATTAAGTCATTGTTATAAAATTTGTTTAAACATTTATTTGAATTATCTCCACACGTGGAGAGATTCAAATGTAACATAAGAAATTTGGTTAGGATTATTCGACAACAGACAGTTGACATTATTGACATTAGATGTCAGACACTTTTGAAGTGTGACACGAAACCACGAATTGGCCGCTGCTAGTGGGTGAAATTAACCAATTGTCTCAACTCAAAAGAGATGAAGTGTTCCCTAAGGGAGAATTATTTAAGTTATGTGTAATATTATTGTCGATGAGGAGTAAATATGAATAAATTTCACTTAAGTGATTAACGTCAGTTTTTTTATTTAAGCAAGAATCTGATTGAGAGATGAAAGCCATTTCCATGAAAAGTCTGTTAGTGGTATTGTTTTCTTTAGTCAAAATTTTTGTATTACTATAATTCATGTTATGACCAGTGCTATTAACATGTTCACTTAATGCACATCTTTCAGGATGGCATTTACAGTCACTTTTATGTGCAGTGATTCTATCTTTTAATGTCCTCGAAGTCTGACCTATGTAAGTTTTATCGCAATTCAAAATATTCCTCTAATTTTTTCCATAATTTATACAATAAAACAAAAAATTTTTTTGAAAAATAATCCAAACTTAGTGGTCACTAAATCTGACAAAGGTAATGTCACTGTCATTTTAGAAAAATCTGAATACATGAATCTTTCCAATCAATTAATAGAAAATAGCCAATCCTACTTGTTAATTCCTAGAGACCCTACGTCACAAATACAAGTTAAATGTAACCAATTAATAAAAAATATGTTCAATTTAAAACAAATAGATGAAATTCAAAAAAAGAAACTCACCAATTATAAAGGTGTGTGCCCAAAATTCTATGCTTTGCCTAAAATCCACAAACCTACACTTTCAGCAAGACCAATTATTTCTAGTATTGGTAATCCAACTGAATATTTGGCATCTTTTTTGACTGATATTTTGACCACTTCGTATGATTTTGATAATGAATATTATATTAAAGACTCTTTTGAGGTTTCAAAAATTTTCAATAAAATGAAACTCCCCGAGGGCTATGTTATAGCGAGCTTGGATGTAGTCTCACTTTTTAGTAATGTTTACTTGGATGCTTGTATACGAGCCATTGATAAAAGATGGGATAGTATCAGTAATCATTGTAGTGTTGATAAAGAAACTTTCTTTGAACTTATTACTTTCTTATTCAATAATACTTATTTCTCATTTGATAATAAATTTTACAAACAGACGTTTGGAACCCCTATGGGGGCAAAAATTAGTCCCATCCTTGCTATGTATGTCATGGATGACATACTGGATACAGTCCTAAAAGTTTTACCTTTCAAATTGTTTTTCATTAAAAAATATGTGGATGACTTGATTATAGCCTTACCACATCACGGAACTACAGAAGTAGTTGATGTATTCAATAGTTATGACCCGTATATACAGTTCACCATAGAACGTGAAGACGAAGAACATAGTGTTCCCTTCTTGGACACAAAATTTCGTCGTACAGTGGACAATACCTTAGTCATTGACTGGTATAGAAAACCCATAAGTAGTGGAAGATTTATGAACTATCACTCATACCATAAACAATCCATGAAGGTTAATTTGGTTAAACAAATGAAACATCGAATACTCTGTATTTCTGACTCCTCTTTTCATCAACAAAATTTAAAAATCTTATATAATTTATTCATTGATAATTCATATCCTCCTTCACTATTAAAAAAGATTTTATACAGTACGTCTACCATAGACACACATGATTCATTAAATAATATCAATAACATTTCGCAAAATAATATCACTACTACAAATGATGCAGATAGGATCCAAATCCAATATTTTTTCACCTCTCTTCCTTATATCGCAGATGTCTCACCCAGGCTTGCTAGAATCTTCAAAGTTTTTGAGAACATAAAAATTGCAAATAAAACAATATTAACAATTAATTCCATTTTTACCAAAGTTAAAGATAAAACACCATTAACTTCACAATCACAGTTGGTGTATTGTATTCCTTGCTCTAATTGCGATAAAACTTACATAGGTCAGACTTCGAGGACATTAAAAGATAGAATCACTGCACATAAAAGTGACTGTAAATGCCATCCTGAAAGATGTGCATTAAGTGAACATGTTAATAGCACTGGTCATAACATGAATTATAGTAATACAAAAATTTTGACTAAAGAAAACAATACCACTAAAAGACTTTTCATGGAAATGGCTTTCATCTCTCAATCAGATTCTTGCTTAAATAAAAAAACTGACGTTAATCACTTAAGTGAAATTTATTCATATTTACTCCTCATCGACAATAATATTACACATAACTTAAATAATTCTCCCTTAGGGAACACTTCATCTCTTTTGAGTTGAGACAATTGGTTAATTTCACCCACTAGCAGCGGCCAATTCGTGGTTTCGTGTCACACTTCAAAAGTGTCTGACATCTAATGTCAATAATGTCAACTGTCTGTTGTCGAATAATCCTAACCAAATTTCTTATGTTACATTTGAATCTCTCCACGTGTGGAGATAATTCAAATAAATGTTTAAACAAATTTTATAACAATGACTTAATATTAATATTTTTATTGTTTGACGTATTTTAATGTGTTTTGTTCATCTTTGTCACATGTGACTTACATGACATGTTGTTTATAATTTTTAATATTACATCCATAGCAATCATTCTCATCAACACAGTAAGTGGTTCTTCTTCAAAGTTTTCTTTCCATTAATCGTACAATTTTGCTTGTTACTTGTAGCTTCCCTGAAGATGACAGTATTCACTGTTGAAATATCGGAAATATAGTGTTAAAAGAGTACACGTTTTGCTTGCTGCTATACCCAAAAATTTCCTGCTTTGTATATATATATATATATATATATATATATATATATATATTTCACCCCAAAGGCAAGGGGGAACGCAGCTTTGGCAAGCAACTTGTCAGACATTTTGACAAGCGAAGTGGTCGAGGTGTTAGAGCGTTTGGCTTCCACCCAGACGGTCCGGGTTCTCGATCCCCGGTCGTGTGTCACTGAGCTGAAGTGGTTCGGATTCCACTTTTATTTAAACTGTAGGTCCCGGATCTCCCTTGCTCGCACAAGCTCTGCTTTTGAGGGGTTTTCTCCGAAAACCTGGGAGTTTCGTAAAAACAAATTTTACAAAAAAAAGTTGCTTGCCAAAGCTACGATTTACTTAACTTTTTTTTTTTTTTTCATTGGTGTTTGGCATCGACTGCTATGGTCATTAGCCATGTGTTCTTGTTGTTACTAACTCCATACGCCACCTTAGGAGCAGCACTGTTAATTGGAACGCAACAGTGAATCGTGCAGGACTCACCCTACTCGAGCCACGAGATTTTAATAATTTGATCGGTTAAATTAAATTAAAAAATCCCAGCCCAACCAGGGTTCGAACTCCGGAGCTTTCAACTCAGAGTCGGACACTCTAACCACTGCGCCACGCCCCGACATACTTAACTTTATTACATTTCTTTTTGTTTCAAGACCGATAGATTGAATAAAGCGAGTGCATAAAGGAATTGAAATTCTTAAAGTTGATTTAAGTTTAATGCCAGTCGATGAAAGTTACAGATTAATGAAAAAGCGGTGTGCATAAATCCGCCTTTAATATAAAAATCCCGATATTTGTTTAACTAAAATGCTAGGATTTTTTTCACCTAGTGAAGTTTTATTCTTAATAGGCTTCCAAATAGATAACCGTTGCGAAAATTGTGAAATTTTAATATTCCACTTTTTTATTAACAATTGAAAATTAAAAATTAAAAAACTTAAATAATTTTTTCTGTAAATATCTTGAAAGTTTCGATTTCTACGTGTTTGAAGATAAATAAAAATATATTTTTTTAATTTTTTACTACCATTGTTAAAAAAAATATAACAAATACATTGTTTATGAGCATACCAAAAATATATTCTGTCACCTAACTTCTCATCTCTGTATGTCATAAAGGATTTCGACTTCTCCGTTACTCTTTTCACGTCTTCAGGTATCGTAAGAACTCCTAAGCATCTTGCGCTGGGCATAACCGCTAAAACTAGATGCAAAACTTTGAAACTGACTTTTCAATTGGACTGTTTTAACAACTCGTTCTGTCGAATCCTCTGACCAAAGTTTCTTGATCACCTCCACATCAATCACATACTCCAACAGCCATCTCGTGTTGGATAAACACATAAACACTGGATACCACTGTTCATGAAACACGTATTTCCAATATTCATCAAACCATTTAGACCGTGCTAAGTACAACATCTCTGACGGCGTTTGAGCTGCGTTTTCAAAACTATTCGTTTCAGAGAAGTATCCAGAACGGTGGTTTGCTCTATCTAAGGATATGCAAGATAACGGACACGATTTGAAACTGCTAGGAATTGAATTAGTAGGAAATTTGTTCGCCCCGCAAAATTGGTTTTGGGAATCGGGTTCATAAAGAGTTCATCAAGCGATTTGGAAACGGGAAAAGTATCAAAAAATTAAGCTTTGAATGCAAATACTAATTTTTTGTATTAAAAATGCTGTAGCTTTGGGTTCGTTTGTTTCCTCGTAAATTTTATAACCGATGTCTGCAATGAACTTTTGAGCTTGTTGTCCAAAAGAACCAAAAGTTTCAATACCAATAGGAACGAAAATAAAGTTATTTCCTAAATTCTCATATTTCCGCGATTTTGAATTTTCTGCGGCTGCAGCAGCAGAACCTGAGGAATTTGAAGTGGATGAAATATGTGAAGGCACCAAAGTGTCCATAATAATTGTTAATAAAAATGTGGAAAATCAAAATTTTACAATTTTTGCAAAAGTTGTCTATTTGTAAACCTATTAAGAATAACTTCACTAAGTGAAAACAATCCAAGCGTTTCAGTTCAATAATTATCGATTTTTATGTTATCATTCAGTTTAGAAAAATTCGTTAATTACCAAATGCATAATTTATGGAGTAATTTGATTAAAAATTTTTTAGCGGCGGATTATTGTTTATTGATGTATCCCAATAGCACATGAATTTATCATTCATTAATCAATTTTTAATATTCTTAGAAATATTAAAAAATATTCAAAACGCCACTTTTTTTTCACTTAATTGTTTATTACTTTTGCAATACTTTTCGGCCCCTTTTGGGACCTTTCCTTAAACTTTCCAAAAACGTGTTAATTTTTGATCAAGCTCCTAAAAATATGAGCGATGGCTCATTCGATTCGAAATGAATTCTAGAATGACGTTTCGAAGGTATGTATTAGCACATAAAAAATTGCAATTGTTATTAACAAATTAAGATGAAAAAAGGTAGGAATTTTGATAAAAGATTCTTACAGAGGAGGAAATTTCCAAGAAAAAAATTCCGACTCCTGGAACTCTATTTCTATTATTTATAATTTTAATTCAACGCCGAAAGTAGGTCTCCGCCCAGCCGTAACGACATAGACACACCACCGCTAAACACAGTGTACCACATAAAATATTTGTTTTTAGTAACAAACATTAATTTAAAATTTTGAATAAATTATGGTATCATCTAGATACTTGAAGGAATAGATCTCCGTTGGAAAAAAAATTTATGTCAATTTTTCAAAAAGTTATATTATTGTAAATTAATAATTTTTTTTCCAATCTCTGTTATCTTAAATGACAACATCAAAGTTTAAATAATATATCTATAAATTTTTGGCTTCGTGGAGCCCTTCTTATACGTATACTCAACAAGATTACGCGATAAAAGTGAATTGAAGTTAATTATTTTGTTTATAATGATTATTTAAAGTTAACAAAAAATGAAAAGTCCAAGAAATGTTGTTGATCTAACAATGGCATTCAGTAACGTTGGAAAACAAATTTTTAAATCATTTGTTAAACAATTTTTTATAAACAAATAGACAAGATTGCTATTTTTCGAAAAAAAAAAATTACCACTCTATTTTCTTGGTAAAATAATAATTGAAAAAAAAAACAATTCTTCTTGAATAATTTTTTTTTGTTTATGATAATTTTTTTCATTTTTTGATTGTTAAGAAATTATTTTCTCTTTAAAATCCATAATAGGCATTTCTTCATAGATTGACAAGATGAAATATTTTTTTTATAAAGAATTTCATTGTTTGTTCTTAACAATTTGTTAAAAACAAATTCTAACAACCAGTATATTTTTTTTTCTAGAGCTAAAAAATTACAAAAACAGCCATAAATACAGGGCAATTAAAATTCGACCCCCACCATTGGGATCTCCTAAACTACAGGAGATACGTCGAAGCTTGAATTGGGGTAAAGTTGCGTATTCTGGTGCTTAACAAAATACTGTTTTGAAACTTGAAAAACTACGAGTATTTCCGGAAATATCGGGAAAAAACTGAAAATCGGAATTTTCGTCTTTATTTTTTTCTATCGTTATTTGACAACATAGCTCAAAACCAAAAGTACATTTTCATTGACACTCTTTTTCAGCTACACGTTTTCATGTTCAGATTTACTATCCGACGTTTCGTCTTCTGGCATTCATCATCAACTTTTTTTTCTGTTATGGGCGCCATATTGTTTTTTTTATACAGAAAAATAGTTCAATCCCTCCAATTCCATCCAAACGCTCCTGTGTTGATTTGGAAGGATCTGCAGTTATCTAAAAAAGTACCAAAAATAATTATACTTCTTCGAATATGGAATGAACAATTATTTTACCTCGGCTAATAAGTTACGTCTAATATTTTGTTCCATTCTGCTTCCATATTTCATTCTTGTTTTTTGAAACGCACCGTACTCAGCCAAGTGTTTGTCCAAAATTCCGAATAGATAGATAGATAGATAGATAGATAGATAGATAGATAG